>OY735199.1:79383724-79458724 GCA_963457665.1 Thysanoteuthis rhombus
TTCTTTGAATAACACTGGTTGGCTCCACTGGAAGCAAGCGTATGTACAAGTGAGTGCAAAGTAAGAGTGGTCTTGGAGTACCCTGCAGGCAAAATTCTTCCTTTTGACTCGTTGGTGTAGTCAAAATGAAAGTAGTATGTGATTCTTCTGGCACTAACTTGTTGCAAGGTAAACAAATTTTGCAGTAACCCCTCCAAGGGGGTCAACCCCCTCCAATGATATCAGTTTCCCCCCTCCACGAGTGGTCGACCCTTGGAGGCTGAGCGCACAGCTGCAAGTCTGGGTGATGGAGCCAAGTATTTTCCAAGTACAATAATTTGAAGTGAACTGGGGTTTGAATCAAACCAACGGATTGTATTTTCTTGGTTTTAACTGCTCCACTCATTTTATTAGGTATTCGTCAGCCACGTCTGCCTTTCCTTTTTTGAAATTGACATGATCCTCATTGTAACCTTTGATACAGTAGGCAAGACCTGAGAGAGTAGGAAGCGTGGGCTCCCTTTCCAAACCTATACTTTATAGAAATTTTACGAAATGCGTTCTCCCATGTGACTGCATTCATCGGGTCAACACATCCACCCAAACAGACAACTATAATAAGACTGGACTGCAAATTGGACTTTATGTGGAATTCATAGAATTAATTAAAGAGGCCATGTTTACATTTGATCAACCCCAGTATAAGGCATGCACACTGGAAAATATCAAATACGAAAGTAAATTTCATAAAAGAAGGCACGTGTGCATCCCAACCGGTCAAGCTAACACACGAAAAAAACAAAAACAAAAAAAACAACAAATATAACAACACATAAGAAGAAAATTGTATCCTTTTGAGAATTCATATAATTATATAAGTTTGGTGCAGTCCTCTGCCAACTCCTGTTAATTCAGTGAAAATCATGTCTCCTTCAGATTTGAAAATCCAGAAATTAGCCTGACTCTAAGTTGTCCTTTAGAAGCTGCGAACGGCAGAGCTACTTATACTATGTTCATTCAAGGGGTGAAGTGAATAGTACAGATATCTAAATATCTTTTAGGTAGTAAATTGTTCATTTCGTTAAAGAAATATTGGATATCAGAAATCACCTCCATATTCCTGGATATATATTCATGTTTTCTTTAATTAGAAATTAAAACGCTTCTGTATTACTGTCACTTTGCTGAAGTATCCTGCTTTTTGTAACTATGTTTATGTCGCTTATGTACATTGAATGGTTGACATTTCCCTTTGTTTTAGAGAATTTGTATCCTGTGCTGTTTATACAGATTCTTCTTAGTGGTTCCATGGATAGTACAAATAATAGTCAGGACAACCAGGGATTTTCTTTTTCGTTTCATCAGACTATTTTGGAAACTTGTTATTTGTTTTTATCATTAGCTTAAAGCCCTTTTTCTTCTGATCACATTTCCCAAGCAGGTTTTTCTTTCCACTTTCTGGGGTTACTTCCTATGACCTAAAGAAGGCTGTCACCATTTTAACAAGCATATGTAATTGTTGAGCTCTGTTATGTCGTTAAGTTTGATATGCTAAAAAGGCAATTGGCATGTTCAGTTGAAATCTCTACTTTTGATCAGTCCTCACCGTTGAGTGTTAGAGATTATTTGTGTCTTTTAAGGATTTGTATCCGAAATCGTCCCTTTCCTGTTCTGTTGTGAACGTCCCCTTCTTATATTTTACTAGTAATAATAATAATAATAATAATAATAATAATAATAATAATAATAATAATAATAATAATAATAATAATAATAATAATAATAATAATTTTCACACTGGTTGTTACCCCAGATAGTCTCTTATTGTCTCCCGTCTCAGCATCTCACTCTCACAGTCCACAACAGAGCTGCAGATCACAATTCCACACCAGTTCCCTCATGGTTATCGCTGAGGGCCGTGACTGTGAGCTTGAATGTGGCCCAGTGACCAATCTTTGCATCAGGCAGGGGGGAATAGTATTCACTGGACCAGTAGAGAAAACATCACAATGATAAACGTAGTGAAAAAATATACATTTCATAAATACCCCACCCGAATCAGGAAAAAAAACTGCTCTTGATTAAGTCTGGGGGAAACAGCAGCCAAAACGTAATGGCTTACATTATAATGATGATTCTTCATCCTGGAGATTTTTGGCAGAAGATTTACCGTAGCATGTTTTTATATATTGTCTGTTTGCTAGATGACATTCATTGGTATTTGTCTTATATAGCACGTGAGGAAATTGTCTGAGATGTTTCTTATTGATTTTATAAGAATAAACATGAGAGACGACAACATTTATGCGTAAATTTTGGGGACTTTGTCCGTCAAGACAATCGCATAAAGCCTCTCTGTCTGGGCACTGAGTTCCTACTTTCTTTTTTTTTCCATCAGACAGCAAATGTTTATTTACAGAAAGTGCTCTCGTTTTAAAAATCCTATATTTAACCAAAGTTAATTCGGGGAATGATTGATGATTTAATGTTATTCCTGTTATACTACTATTCTTTGGTCTCTGGCTTGCGAGCAAACTTAGATGCAGACAGATTGTAATCAGGAGATGAAATATATAGTGAGCACTGAAACCATTCAATGCATTCGAAATAGATGATTTTTAAATCCTTACAGTCTTTCAAGATTGACAAAATATTGACCAAAGATTTGTGATCTTTTTACATAACTTGTCAATGTTCAATATTTTGTTTCATTATTCTGTTGTTTTTTTTTCTAGTTTTTATAGTGTTTCTTTTTGTTTTTGTTTTTTAGTATTCAGCACCAATGTTGTCAATTTTGAAGCTGTATAAATATGTCAAGATGAACGTTCTGAAATGTATCATATGCATTTTACATTGTATATCACATATTCTGAAATTGCTTAAAGCCGTTATTCTAATGCAACTGACTTGTCTGGAAGTCATGATATTTCTGAAAATATCGATTCTATTAACATTGTATAACAGTGCAGATACTAACTAATTGAAAAAGTCTACCACACACTTAGTAAGGCATAAACATGCATGCAAACACTTGTATGAATATTGTTACATGACCATGAAATTATGATACAAAAAAAAAAACAAATATTTTCTTACTTAAATGTATATCTTTTGAAGGTATAGAAATTAAGATCCTGGTTGACGTCTCTCAACACTATTCCAGAATAAGGTTCACGGAGCTATTGAAATGAGGCATGTAACAATTTTTTTTCCGAAAGAGTGAGCCTAGTTCAGATATCTAACTCATAGTTAGCCAGTGCCTCCGAACCATATTGACATAGAAACGTTCAGACTATATATATATATATATATATATATATATATATATATATATTGAATCGGAACAAAGTTAATTTGGAACAAGCAAAGATGCAGATGTAAACAGTGATAAAAGCACAGAGAATCACGTATGGACCAGTTGTTATATATATTCATGTATATATGTATATATATATATTTATATATATTCAAAGGAGACATCAGACGATCGGTTGCTGAAGTGTACCAAATGTTTGCATTCACTGGATACATATCTTTGCATATATATATATATATATATATATATATATATATATATATATATATATATATATATATATATATATATATATAAAAGTACTTGAAACTGTTTACGTAGTTGACACTGAAGCTACAGCCACAAAGACACAAATCTAAACAAACGCGAATAGTATTGATTAAAGATATTTTGTATTATTTTGATGTATAGCAAATAAAATAAAATTACTCACTTCATTATGCAAGGGAAGTATTTATGCGTTGTAATGTTTATGTGAATTCGGTAAAATTTATTACCCGACTACAACAAATGCTACAGACCTGGTATTAGCCTTAAACCACCCCGGTAAATACCACTTATAGAATCAAACATTTGTTCCTCAATACCCACATAGTATTCCTATGTTTTAATGCCGAATGGCATACCAGTGGTATTTGATTTCCACCAAAATCCCATAATAGCCAAATAGCTTTTAATAGATTGTTTGTTACACGAGCATCGAAGTTAAGTTTCAATACCTAGATGGGTGACTGTTTGGGTATATCGGGTGCTTTGAGTAGCGAGGAATCATGGGGAGAGTTCCTCATGACGATCCCAGTCATCCTCCTAGAAGCATACCGATCTCTACTATACGCTAAAAACAGAGATCAAAGGCCCACCCTCTCTTATCCCTGAATCATCCGACTGGCCTAGCTACAAGTGAAAGGAAATGAATAAATAGACCATTATCTTTGCTTTGTTCTTAATTATTTCGAGCTTGTTGCATATCGAATAAGTCAGGCCTGAAAATAATTAAATAGAAGCTATCATCTCAATCACCCAAAAGTATCCTCTAAAAGGTCGTGTGTGTCTGGAGATGTATGAGCCAGTGACACATGACCAATTTGATCAGCATCTTGTGTCCGTCTTTTCACTTGGAGGTATAACTGCTGCCAACGTCTTCGACGCATCAGTTTTAATGTTTGTTTCGTTTGTAATGATAAATTGGTCTGGTTGACAGCTGGGTGATCCTGGGTAATTCACACTTATCATTGATACCATCTCCATTCCGTGCCGAACTGTGATAATGAAAATGAAAAGACAAAAATGAACCCCCAGAGAAAAAGAATGATTCAAGTCTGTCTGAGAAATGTTTCAATTTTAGACTTTGGATGCCAAGAAATAGGTTATTCTGTGTGAAGACAAGGACAATTTATGATAATTTTCCTGATGAATGATGGAAGTAAATTGATTGCTCTGGAAATATTTTTGGTTTGCTTCTTTTACGTTCCGATTTTTTTTTTTCCGATAATAAATGTCAAACTAAAAAACTGAAATTGCTACCAAGATCCAAAACTGGACTTTCCTATTGTAAGGAGACCCAGAACAAAAAGGACTATTTCCATCGGAATTAAGGATGTGATACGCGGATTTCACACCAAATCGTGATTTGAACTCGCATCCAACTGATTTCCTGTAGGCTATTTCATTGACTGAGCTGAATCAACAAGTATTTGATATTAGCAAAAAACTGTCATCTCTTTAATAAATAAACATATTACTGCAAAAATATACGTATTTATCCTAATTTATGTAATCATTTATTCTATGCTTATACGTTACAAAAGTAACGGCAATCATCTTCAGTCGGATGAGAAGTACGAGTAGAGATTGACCCTGCAACAGCTACCCCTGCATTTTGTTGAAATCCATATTTGAAGACCATTAACTTTGAATGATGAATAAACATTTTGGTAAACTCTAATTTTCATTGAAACATTGGACTCAAAAATAGTGCTGGAACAAACAAATCCCAAATGACAAAAAAATGAGTTACCTGAAGATACTGAAGTACAATCAGAGTTGACGATCTTCAAATAGCATTTTTTTTTTTTACTTCTGTTGAATGATTAACCATGCCCTCAAAAAATGAGGGCCATGTTTTTATCATTTAGCAATTGTGTTCTACTTCGAATCAAAAAAAAAAAATATTGCCCTGCTTTATCTCATCTATTCTCGACGAAAACGAACACATATTTACGCATTTGCAAACAAAAACATTCGATGCAACAAAATTTGAAAAATACATCACTCCATAATCAGCATTTAGAAGGCATCTCCCTTATCATGTATCACACATAGAAAATACTGATCATCTCGGTGTATTATATGAGTGAAATTGATATTTAAGAGGTTGATCTTCTTCATGTAAAAGGTTAAGATACGACGAGTGATCAGCGTGATTATCATACAATGTTTTAAAATATTGCCAGGAATGACGTATATCACACTTGACCTGCAACTGACACTCAACACCGGATGTTCAAGGAAGCGTGAACAATTACTATCCTCCGTTGGAGGATATACTTTACCAACTCAGATTCAATATTCAGAAATGAATACAAACCTGAAAGTCAGTCCATAGATGAACCAATTAATTGATCTTTGTTTTCCTTTAGAAGATATGTCCACTGATAGAAGTAGAAGACATCTTTTTTTCTCTGTATGGAGATCGATAATTGGATTTGTCTCGTAAACGCACTTCACACGGCTTCAGTCATTTGTGCTTTCATACATATAGTTGCTTAATTTAGTTTAGCTAAATGGTATTTCCTATAAAAAGTTTTATGCTAAACCCTCTTCTCCAGACCCCTGTTCTATTTTTCTTTTTCAACATGGCTATCAAATGTCCATTGTGGACTAAAAATATATAAAATTTCCTGTTTCTCTCAACATTTATTTTAGATACGGTAATTCATTTGGTAAACTATTCCACATTTACCTCATGCAAACATTGAAATATTCGTATATAAATCCAGTTACATTTTCTGGTGGTTATATCAGATGTCTGGGTAGGGGCAAAAATATCAGCAGTGTTTCAGCACGTCAACCTTTTACATGGTTATCAATTCTGGAGATGCTCGCACATCTAAAAACATTCACCACTGTTTAGCTTTTTTTCTATTAAGATAACAAAGCTGATGATTCATTGGTAAGTCGTTGTAGGTTGTAAGTGAATCCGATCAAATGAAAACTTCCTTCTAAAGATATGAAGACAAAAACAAAATAAATATCAGAACGAAAAGGAATCCATGGATATTAGTCGTTGGCTTGAAACTGATATCACCCTGCTGGTGAATACGCTGTCTGATACGACTTTTTCAGTTGTACTATAGTGTGTAGTCAATCACAGTATCTGAATTCTGTATAATGTATTGCACAATTGAATGACCCTACCAAGCCTGATCGATGCAATTACTGTGTAGATCACTACCAAAGGACAAATGACTTGCATATTCCATCTAAGCATTGAAACTGAATTTTCATAAATCTATCTATTCTAGATAAAACATTCTATAATTCCGAACCCTTTTAGTCAAATAATGCAATAAGCAAACCATAAATAGTATATGACTCATATCATTGTACCTTCAATTCCTAAATTCTATTTAGTGATTCATACGGCTTCGTACGGCTGAAGTTCATTGAAAACACCACTTTTTGTTAGATCCCTGGAGTTAAGCGACATCGAGCCAGGTCACTGTCCAGATGGGTGAATATGTGGATATCAGGTGTCGTATGCAGCAACAATATTGCTCTGCAGCCGTCTCAGCCTATGATCTGCCACCGATGGACAGAGCATCTTGCCAAGCTGGAATCGAACCTGTAACCCGACCTTTCCTCTTGTACATGCTACTCCATGGATACACATTACAGTGTGTACTTTGCAGATCCGCCATACTTGTAAATTCGAGTTGACGTGATCATCAACATCACAATTCATTATTTATATTACATAATTATGTAATTACCTAAAATTGATATTTTCATGTTTTATTTTCATTGAATAAAACAGTACATCAAGTTTTCAATATTGCTCAATATTCATTCGAATTTTTTCAAGTTGAATTTAAACTGTAAAAATATCTTCGTAATCATATTCATTGTTTATCATTCTACGACGAAGTTCTTTCGAGCGTTGATGAAACTTGAAGGTAAGAACATAATTCTTCCATTTTAGGAAAACGGAGCTGAAAACCCAATTAACATAATTTGTGAATAATTTCATTAATATTTTATTCAATTAAGATATATCGCTAATTGATTGCAATAAATCTTGAAGGTAAGAACACTTAGTTTTATCTAATGTAAATATACACGAACGTATACAGTTTCCCTTATTCCTTCATCCTATAATGTGGATATATCAGGTAAACACATAATTTACCAAGTATGGTCTTGCAGAAAGCATGATATAGCTGTACCGATTTTTGCCTCGGATTGGTTTCATAATCTAGACCAAGTCAGCGAACTACGACCAGGGGGCAAATTCTGGCCTTCAGTCTCATTTCATCCGACCTGCAGACTTTATCGTATTATAGAGAAATATATATTGAATCCGAGAGAAAGATTGTAAAAATAACGCATTTGACGTCTTTGTATAAATAACGTTTCATACAAATGTTTTTGTGGTCTATATCTTTGTTTAGCGAACAATGAAATTCAGTATCGAAAAATAGACCAGAAGTCACCTTTTTAAAGTTGCTTCAGATGAATCAATGATTTATAAGCAAATATTTTTAACATTATGCAAACTTTTTCTATGATTGTATATCATCATCGTTTCATCTTTTTAATCGCTCTGGCTGACATGACATAAGGACATTACAAATCCGAACCTCAAACATTTTTATTCTTCTGACTACTGATCTACACCGTGCTAAACAGGATGTTATTGTTATTCCTTCCACAACAACATAGACAGGAAGCGATCGTTAGCCAAACAATATGAGGTATCAAAATATTTTCCCTCTGAAGATCTGGTAGAGTTCTTATTATTTGTATGTTGATGTGTTGCGTTTGAAGTTCTGTATTTTCACTTAACACATTTCGAGTGGATTATGGTAATTATTTTTGGCAAAGTGGGATATGAAAAGAGATCTAAATCAATTCAGTTGTTTACACGCTACTCACTTACTTATTGCACTTAGGATTCTGTGGTAATTTATTTGAAGCACACCAGGCGCATCTATCTATTCGATTCTGCTCGATTCTCAAAAGTCACCCAATCAATCTATAATTATTATTTGAAATCATATCAATAAGACGTACGGCCTGGAGCTCATACTTCAATAAAGCATACACGATATACGATTTGAAAAGGCAAAGAACTGCGACGTTTCATATACATTTTCAACAGCACTTGTTTACATTCCCGTTTTTAATTAAACAATTTGTTTCCAATTGTGTTTTCAAGCTGATCCCTGTTAAAACGCCCGAAAAAAAATTAGTGATCACTTGAAAAAAATATATGTATAAACCAAATAAATTGCAATAGTTCTGAGCATATTTATGGAGTAAATATTAACGATAGATTGTCTGTTTCTTTCTTTTGTTCGTTCTTTCTTTGTCTTTTTTCCTCCCTTTCTCTCTCCCTCCCCCCTCTCTCTCTCTCTCTCTCTCTCTCTCTCACTCAGTCTCTTTCTTTCTCTCCTCCTTTTTTCCTCTTTCATTCTTTTTTGTACCTTGTACTTTTACCTTGAGAATAGATCTGAAAGAAAAAAAACATGACGTACTTTCCAATGGAATTTTTTTAAAAAATCTCCTTTCCTTTCCCACCATCTACATCGTATGTTTTAAACTGTGCAAAATCTTTGAATAGAACTGAAAAAACAAAAAAAAACACCATCCCTCTTTAATCACTCTCTCATCGGGCTTCCTTATCACCCTCAAACGCTGCTAACTTATTTAAGAATTGGTTCCAACTTGATACTTGCCCAGTTGTGAAAATTGTCAACTTTCGTCGGATAAAATATAAGGCTGCACATCCTTCAGGCATTTATCGTAGAAACAAAAGACTGAGAATTCTACAAGATTTTCTCATGTTTAAGATTTTAGATTTCCAACGTATTTAACACCTCCCATGGCCATAGCACAGAATGTATTTTGCTTCTCCCCCACGGATTGACATCGACGCAACGTACCAATGGCAAATATCGAATTTAACGGTATTCACATTCGATAAAACACGTAACAGTCGAAGTTTTAATTGGTCCTGATAAGAGAAACAGATTTTGTCAGATTAAACTAGATCTAAATCTCAGAAGTCGATGACATTGCAATTTATCTTCAAAAACATTGCATTCAGCGTTTTTAATAACAAAAAAAAAAAATGCAGAGCACGTCCAGCTCCTTGTAGCAGATTGACGTTTAATTATTGTCATTCGTTTTCTTGGAATTTTAATCGATTGAACACTCAAAATTACGATCAAATTCCTTCCATACACTTTAGTGCCACCATTAGCAGTCGGAAAAATGAGAATTTCCTTATTTCATTTCTCATTGATTGGGGAATAAATACAAGCCGTATATCTATGACATTTCTTATGGTGATGTATAACGTTGTTCGTAAAACGCCAGTTTAGTTTCACTTACAATTTTGGAGGAAACGATTGCTTCAGGTGATCAGGTTTGGTTTGTCACTCAATGGAAACTACCCGATGTCTCCTTACAAGGGTAACCCAGAAGTTGATTATGGTAAATAATTAAATGAATTGAGGCAGAATAGAAGGAAAACTACCAACGTCGTTGGCTCTCCATGAAACCATCAGCATAAAAAGAAAATTTTGAAAATATTAATAACCGTTTGTTGTAAATTTGCTTTGAAATGGTTATGATCATTTTGTTTTCATTTGAGCATAAACAACATGAATACATCTAAATGCTTTCTCTTACGCATTTTTCGGTTCGTTCTATTTTTCTGCTACAAAATACCGACGTCTTCATTTCTCATTACCAGTGTTTTTCTGTTCGGAAATCCCCAACAGAGCAATTCATCTCAAACAATCACTTATAGAACTCTGCTTACTGATTCAGTCATTTCACTGTTAATTGTGATAATTGATTGAGATTATTCATTTAGTTTTGCCCTCAGGAAAATAGGAGAAGAAAGATTAATCCTGAAGTTGTATTTGGTGAAAACAGTTGACAATTTCGTCAGCCTGAAAGAAACAAAACTTTGAAATGATGAAAGAAAAAAGATTTAGATCACTCGATCAATTACAGTCTTATTAATCCGTCATCATACATCCATACTATCATCGTCGTCATCATCATCATCATCATCAGCAGCAGCAGCATTATCATCATCAGTCTTTTAACGTCCGTCGTTGGACATAGATCTGCTCAAGGATTAGCCACATTCCTCTATCATGGGCGTTGCAGAGCTAGTATTTTCTGAATTTGTCTAGTTAATCTCCCAATCTTGTTTTTTGTCGGCCTCAGTTTCGCAGGTGGTCTCTGGGAAAACTGTTCTGAGTCGTGATGTCCATTGGTTATTTATAATCCTCACAACATGACCAGCCCATTGCAATTGGAGTTTTCAAATGGATTCTACGATGTTTCTTACCCCTGTTTTATTTCTGATACATTGTGCTGTCTTGTGATCTCTCCATGTGATTTGTGCGCATGATTCTCTCATGTTTCTCAGTTTAAGGGTTTTTCCTTGGTTCAGCTCCATGAGTGACTATCAGGAGGATACATTGGTTGTATACTTTTCTTTTTAAGATTATTGGTATCGTCTGATTTTTGAAAGTTGAGCTTGCTTTGCCAAAAGCTTGCCATTTTAAGGTGATTTTTACGCTTGATTTCTTTTGCTTTTGTCGATTTCATGGAGATTCGATGTCCCACGTAAATGTAGTGGTCTATTTTCCCCAGTCTCGCATCTCCGATTTTGACAGTCATGTCCTTACTTTTGATGTGATTGTTGCACATGACTTTTGTTTTACTGAAGTCCATGTGTAGGCGAACTTCTTTGCTTTCTTTGTTTAGTTCATCTAGCATTAGTTGAAGGTCGCATAGGTCCTCTGAAAAAAGGACAATGTTGTGTGCAAATATGAGGTTGCTAGGATATTCACTGCCTATTTTGCTGAGCAACCATAAAAACATCTTAGATTAATTTCAGAAATCGAGAAATCTTTGTAGGTGTATGCGTTTGTTTGTGTGTATATATGCACCGAGATAACTGAACAATCGGTCGCGACGAAATTGATATTACTCATGTACATTAGTCAACATACACGATATTGCAGTGTTTAGTTTCGAGTTGTTTGGATTTTCTGTTCTCGAAATAAATCAATCAAAAAAAATTCTCTATAATGTTAGCTTCGTGATGGTTATTAGTCAGATTATCCTCTTCTACTTGCACTCTTTGAAATTCATTCACATCAGTATTTCATTCATCATCTAATCCAATCGAAATTAGTTTGCTCTATAATGTATACTCGCTCGAGGGACGAATTACTTAACTGTCAAAAAAGAAAACGGTAGATAGATGGACAGAAATCAGGATATGTTTTTAATGAAGGGAGCCCTGTCATTCGAAGCATGTAAACCGTTGGCAGGATTTGCAAGGGAAGATAAAGTTATTTTACAAAAAAAAAATGTTCTTTCAGAAAAAAGTATATTTCAATGGCAATTAAACAAAACATATTGAAATCTAAAGAACTTACTAACGGTATCGATAATAACATTTTTTGCACCATGAAGAGATATATTTTCCTTTGAAATGATCTAATTATCATTTTATAAATATGTGTAGATTGTCGGCAATTGCGATTGGGCTATCATAAGATATATTAGCCAACACACGAGGCAGTGCCGTGTCCACTTTGAAGATTTCCTATTCTCAGAGAATCTCTTAAACTTTTAGAACTATCCTAATTTAGATACAAAATATCTTATCATCAACTTCATAGAAAAATTAAATGGAACATTTGTAATTCTGTACAACTTACTGGATATTATTTTATTTGAAAATCATTATACAAACACCATAAAGTATTGCCGCTTCCAAAGAAACACGTTTGAAACAAGTCTGTGATGAATAAATTTATAAATATCTATCAATCTGCAATCAGTGAACCAACGACCGCAAGGATCATATTGAATGAACCACGGTTGTAACATATTTGGTTTAATTTAGAATCCTTTGGGAGACGATTACTTGGAAAAAGGTTCGGCGTGTCATTCAATGGAAACTGTCATATGTATTTTGGCAGAAAACTGTCTTGGAGGAGATCAATTTAAATATTCAAAAAAAGGGTTGGTCAATGAATTGTTTAATTTTCTCGCCTTTGGTTGGGTAGCCATCACTTAAGAAGTCTGGATCAAAATAACATAAAAAAACAACAACAACAAAAAACGAACGAGTATATGGACTGTATGGAATCAATTTGGCACAGACGTTCTTTATATATTGAAGCCACATTGAAACGTATTTATGGGCAGTTATTTAAAACAAAAACAAAAAAGATATATAATAAAGAGTTTATGCTGAAATTGTCAGCATCCCAAATTGATTCATGCAGCATATATGCTCAATACATACAGACAAACATAGCAAGCTGGTCCAATTTAAAAACTGGAGAAACCTATTTAGAACGTTTTGTTGACAGTTTTGGTCAAGAGTTTCGAAAAGCCAAAGTGGGACTATATGGAAAAACGTTCAGAAACCTACGTTCAGATTTTTACTCGAATTGAAAGCGTTGCTTATGAACTGAGTGATATTTTCAAAGTATTTCTCTTTGATAAATATTTTCTCACTGAGTGAGCAAGAAGAAATGGTACCAAGGGGAAGTCTTTGAAATAAAAAAATCTAATAATACAATTAAGACGTACGATATGGGGCCTAATAAAGTCTTCCAAGTACAAATTTTTAACATGAAACATAATTAAACTGAAATATTTGAAAACCGACAAGGATTCCGAAGAATCACGAAGTGTTTATGATAGAATTTTTACCCAACACGAATATTTACACATACAAAAAGACATACTCCCCGAACAAACACACGCGCACTGGTTCACAAATACAAATCTGTACACCTAGAAAAATAATAGAACCTATCGGTCAATTTTCATAGCAGATAAATGTTTTTTTCTTCAATAAATAGTAGATGAACTTTTAAACAGAAGTATATAACAATTAATGCATCGATACTTTGGTATACTTATCCTTAATACCCAACATGCAGTGTAAGTATTCAAGATCAAATATGTGGTGAATGGTTGGTTTTTTTAGAATATCAAAAATAGATTGCAAATAAATGATATAAAATTTTTTCTTAAATACATTCATATATTCATTAATTTGATTCGAATTTTCCAAGTGCTATATTTGTTCTCGATATTGACAAAAAAGATATGCATTTGAAATGAACTGTACTTCGTATTGTTTGCTTGTGGATAGTATGCAATAATTGATTCCAGAATTTTCTCAATTTTGGCGTAATCATGACTGAATTTGGAATGGATACTTGCATTTTCACTCTTTATTCTTTCTTGATCTAAAAAAAGAATACAATGGATCTCAAACGCGTATGGTTATAAAGCAGTCAGTGCAAAAATTGGTCGAAAAAGGGTTTACGATGCTGAAGAAACCGGATTTTGAGCCTATTGATAGAAAAGCTTTCAAAGATGGCAGGATTGGGAAATTCGTTAATTTGGAAATAATTCAAAGGAGGATAAAGTACAAACTATATTCAAACTTGCAGGACATTGAGATAAAATCAGTCAACTGGTTAAAATGGTGAAATGGAAAACGAATCACTTTTTCTGGTCAACTAAGTAAGTTGCTGGCTTGGCAGCATGCTATTGCCCATCGTAACATTGTATGTATGACGCAGTAGATAATGTGAGTGATATTTGAAATTACTCCACATACAGCTCATTCTCCAGGGACTATCACGTACAGACTATCAATTGATGTGACCCCTGCAACACTCTTTTTCTGATTCGCGTTTTGGGATGTATCAAATATTTTAAACAAATGTTGAAATAAAAAAAAAAACATCGGATAAAAGGCTGAATCGTTCTTATATGATTGAATTCCCAATTTACATGGGAGATGCTGTGATGTCATTGGAGGAAAAGAAATAATAGAAAAAAAAACTTCAGAGACTGAAGAATGTTTTTGTGGAAAAATTGCAGGGAGATTTTACATCAACTATTATGTACATGCATACGCATATACAGATATAAATGCAAATAACTGCACATACACTTATAGACTATAGTAAGCCTTATGTTGACATCATTATATTACAAACTTCAAACGAGCATTTTTGAAATCACCAGAAGAACATGAATAATGATTGCATCAAATAAGATCTATAAATGACATTCATACGTCTTAAGCTTTCTCCCGAATATTTATATTTACTGATGATGTTTCAATGACGTCATAAACAACTGGATGCTCTAAATAAAGGAAGTAAAATGAATACGATGAGCTAAGTACATAACGAAGACGAAAGTAACGTTCAACGATAAAGAAACAAAAAAAACATTAGGATGGAGGGTGAGTCTTCAGAAAAGATTAAGGAATATGTTTACCTAAGCCAGCTCTCCATAATTAGCTCTGGTTATACATAACGAGTGCTTAGTATAAATAGAGGCATGACAAAAAGCACCTTGCCAATATGATACAAATTGCAGCTAAGACGTACGGATACCAAAAATCTAAACAAACTCAGAACAAAACTTAGATTATCATTGAGAGCGCTGCTAAGAGCAATGCTTGTGGAGCACATTATTCCATAATTATGTGACAAAATATATAGATAGACCGGATACCTAATAAGATGAAATGACAACGGGAGGGGCAAAAAGTTGACCGCTCGGTGCCGACTGGACAAAAAAGCGCCGTAAGGAAATCCTAGTCACAATGAAAAGATGAGATATAAAAGTTTGTGTGGAAATCATGGCAGATATCAGCAACATCACAGTTGTTTTGGAAGGTTATTATGTATATAAACTATTCATATCAAGATACAACAAGAGTATATAGTGTGTTTGAAATCTTTATAATGATTTTGTGATGTCTGGATATGTTTTGAAGCTCTACTCTATCGTCAACGGTTATAAGTCCACACAATTAGTCGGTGCAAGCACAGATATGTTCAGTTTCATCAAAGCCATCAAGTAGTGAGTGATAAATGGTTTGTGTATATATTATCATTCATGTGATTCTGTGACTGATCATCAAGAATTTTGAAGAATCGGGAGTCTAAGCTGTAGATTACCACTGAAACAAATATGTGCCCAGCCTAGATCTTGCAATCAAAGAATCTAGATGATTTTAGCGTGCATGTGTAGGGGCTGTAGGATATGGCTAGAGAGTGTACGTACCTAGTTGAGATGAGGAAATCAAGGAAAATGTAAAATCAACGAACTTAAGGTTCTTAATAGGTAGCAAATTAGAGAGCTGTAAAATGCTAAAGAAAACAAGTGATGATTTTTGTTGAACGTTAAGGGCCGTAGTAATAACTATTTGAATTTTAATGACTTAGTCGTGTACATTTCATGCTGATCCTTTAATTGGTAAAGCTTAAAAGACTGGGTTGAGTTCTTTTTCATGATTCTTATTAGTATTGATTTGTGTGTGTGTGCGTGTGTGTGTTGTTTACATGTTGTTAGGTAAGTCTTCTTGATTATGTGTGAGAGTCCTGACTTATCAGTTTTTTCACACGGATATATATATATATATATATATATATATATATATATATATATATATATACACACACACACACACATATGTATATATACATATATGTATATATATATATATATATATATATATATATATATATATATATATATAGTAGTTGCTGATGAATACACATTTATGATATTAATGGCTCATAAAGTGATTGCTTTACAGGCTCTGTATTCAAGGGGGTGATTTGCTTTGGTTTAGTTTATTCTATCATTGAATCATATCGATGAAAATAAACCACAGCATTCAGCAGTATTGAAGGTAAGTATTTAGAAATGCTATTCACTGATTTTTCTCTTATCCTTTCTGTTCTGCAGTACAAATTACCTGGCTTGCCACAGCATTTGATTTGTTTGGAAATAAACAAAATGAAACAAAAGATTATAATATTTTGAATATTTGAAAAATGGGTATAGATGAAGGGAAATGCGCTTTAATATAAGTGGATCACATTCAAAAGGCTTCCATTATCATAATTCATCCCTCTGCATCATTGAATTCACACTAATGATTGACTACAATTTGTTTGTTCACTTTGAACAGCCAAACAATTCGATGAAAAGTTATCAAATTTGGTATCCTTACATATTAGATCCAGGTAAAGCAGTTAGTGTAAAATTTATAATGAGATCGATCCTCACTATAAAAAGGAATTGTAAGTTAGTCTTGACTAATGCATAAATATTTATGGAAAATACATTGTTTAGAGACACCATAATAGTGTCTATCATCAATGATTATTCACCAGATTTTTTAATTCTTTCAGTACCATGCATATCAAGCAGTTCTGCACACCTTGACTGATTGAAACAAAGCATACCTGTTCATTATTAGGAATAGGATATCGATCAACTGTCATTATACCAGCTGCAATCCAAATATTGATCCCTCACCTAGCATAGACGTGTAATTTGACTTGTAAGTTATGTCTTCATATATATGCAGAAAACTGGCTATCGAATAAGAGTCCATCACTCTTGCTATTTCAGTGTTGATACTGTAGAATAGAGCAGCCATTTTGAACAGGGGCCATTTGGCCAGCCTAGGAAAGGTGACACATTAGGGAGAGGCATATATTAAAATTTTCAGAATGCATCTCCGTTCCTTTGTCATACTGTATCACTGTCTAACAGGGAGCCATAGGACTCGAGACGATTTTTTATTAAATCCCTGGCAAAAGAAAGGTTGAAAAATCTAGCCGAGAAATTAGGAAGCCAACTCTTCAACCAGGTTTAAGGAATGCTGATTTTAATAGATATCATTTTCTATTGGTTCCCTCAGACTGATTGTCTTGCCATAGACGGTATTCAATAACAATTCAGCTGCTATAATCTCCTGCATTTTGTCTATGCTTTTCATATGAGAAATGTTGAACCAAGCTCTCCTAAGCATGTTACTTTCAGTGTCTCACCTTGTGGGGTTTTGGGGAGTGTCCTCCTGGCATCGGCTGTATATCCTTCCGCAGAACCTTAATAGACCTAATACACGTGATAGACTCACGACTTTCTAAGAGCTGTAATGATGTTAGTACTACACTCATTTTGCAGTCATGCTCCAATAGGTGATAGGGTTGCAGTTTCTGGAACTTAATATTTATTGTTTATTTTCTAATCCATGGTATGGATATGTTATTATCTACCCTTGGTCTACTGATTAATTGATTTCGACAATGGCCATCTATTTATGAAATACTCTTAGTGTATGCTTACATCAAACATATATACATAGAAAAAACTTTTTTTGATAACTTCAGCTGATGTTTATAGTCGTTGATGACGAGAGATCATATTATGGCGTTCAGAGTTTGCATGTACAGTCTTGATCGTGAAACTTTTTGACACAAACAGAGCAGATATTGTGTGGAGTGGAATCTTTGTTCTGTTCTTCATTCCAAAGAACGTATGATAAGCGTTTCCAACAGAATATTGTTATATTTTGCATCAGTGGTAACACATCAATTGTCCTGCAAATATAACAAAAATGAGCAGGACTGTTCATAATACTATTAGACATTATAATACGATCATCAAGTGTACAGCGATATTCCAATGTATTTGTACAGGAAAACGATCATTTTATCAGTACACCTTCAGTGAAACACCTCTTCTTTTTTGTTGATAACAGTTTGATAAAAAAAAGAAAAAAAAAACATTCCGAAGGAAGTTATTAAAAATAATTAGTAAACTCAATATGTTTGCATTACTCTTATTAATAGTAAACGTGATTTGAGGAACATGTCAAAATGCTAAACATGCTACTTCCTACTCATATGATCACACCACTATGTTAAGCCTGAGTCAATTTCAGGTTCATTAACAGGATAATCATTTATAGATACGGATTTTATCATTACAGAGCACTACATTTCAGTTACTTTTGAGTTTGACATCTTAAAGCGAAAAAATACCCTCCATCCATCCCCTATACAATTAGAAAAAAAAACCTGAAGAAAGGTAAGAGAATATATTTTACCTTTGCAATTGCAACTCCTAAAATCCGAATAAAAACAGAAATTTTCACTACATTCCGACCCCTAAAAGTAGAAAAGATCCCCATCCCTGTGGTCGAGATAACCACTGATCCAAAAATTTCGTGTTTTGGGAAAACTTCAACCATTGCATATCACAGTATGAAGTGTTGTCGCTTTCGATGAATAATCTTTCCAATAGACCTTTCAACCTGAAATTAAACCCCTATGACTCATATTTTGAGGTATGGTTTTCAAAAACTAATTTATTCAAAACACGTCGTCGTCATCATCCTCATTCTCATCCTCATCCTCATCATCATCATCATCATCATCATTCTCTTAACGTCCATCGTTAGACATAGAGATTCCCTTGGATTCACCACACTTCTCTATCATGGGCTTCGCAGGGCCTGTAATTTCTCACTTTGCCTTCCTCGTCTCTCCATCTAATATTCTTCCAGTCTCATTTCCGCATGTGATCTCAGGGGATCCATGTCGCCAGTCACAATGTCAATCGGTTGTCTGCCATTCATACAACATGGCAAGCCTACTGCCATTTGAGATTTTTAAGGGATTTCTATGATGTATTTGATTCTTGTCTTTTCCCGGACGTGCACGTTGCATAGTTCTCAGTTTGCAGATCTTAGTGTTTTTTTTTTATCTCCGATGTGGTTGTTGCACATGATCTGCATCTTACTGAAGTTCATGTGTAGGCCGACTTTCTTGCTCTCTTTCCAGGGGTCAAATCCCTTCCAAGAAAAAATTGCATGTATAAATTGCATATATATATATATATATATATATATATATATATATATATATATATTAATGGAGAGAGAGAGAGAGAGAGAGACGGACACACGGACTTTTGACAAGTTATCAAACTTGTAGATTTTTCCGTTTTAGTGCCATGCATCAAGTAAACATCAGTCTGTTAGAGATACGCAGATTTCTGCGAGGATCTGTATATTTTTATCTCTGAATAGGGAAGCGATTTGAAAAAAAGATTCCAGCTTCAATGATTGCAGAATCAATTCACATACGATAAGGTCATTTAAAGGCAGACTGAAAAAAGCGTCGACAAAGGAAGACACAATGGCTCTCAGTGTTTTCCTTCAGGTCATGAATTACACTGGATTCTAAAGCTCAGTCGCAACCTTTTAATCTCTGCACGCTAAAAGTATAATTAAATTATGAATTCATACATGCACACGTTGCTTGAAATATGAGCATTTGCATAATATATATATATATATATATATATATATATATATATATTGCAAAAATATATCTAAATCAAACACATTCATAAACACAAACACAAACATACACGCACACAAACATATATATACATATATATATATATATATATATATATATATATATATATATATATATATATTCAAATACGACGAATAGAAACAAAATAATTGTGAAATTATAATTGCTAAAGACAACACTCACACATACTACCGTCTGTGTAGATATGTTCATATCTGTATAGATATGTTCATATGTTTATATATTTGTATATACGTAAACTTCTACGCAAGGACATGTGATTGAATTTTTACATCTTCGAGATTTATTATCAACTCGATTCTCTACAATTAGACATAATATATGTTTTTAGGCCTGAATATTTTTACCCGACCATCAATTACAAAGAATTCCAAAGATTTTTCCTAAATATCAAATATACTTATATCATTTATATGAACATTTGAATTGCTCATGAATATGCAAACACATACGCATACAAAAACACATATACACATATGGTAACATGTATATATGTGTGTTTGTGTGCCTGAAATTAAATTTAAAAAAAGTCGTAACATTAGAATTATTGATATCATTTGAAAAGAGATAGCTGCACACTTTATTGCAAAGAACGTGCCAAATTGAATATTCATAAAGAAAAAGGAACAACTTATTGATTTACCAGAGAAAAAATATCTTCAAGTTGCGTGTAATTTGAATACAAACACAAGACACACACACACACACTGAGTATAACACATCTGCATATATATATATATATATATATATATATATATATATATATATATATATATATATATATGTGTGTGTGTGTGTGTGTGTGTGTGTGTACAATATATACAAATACGCTGAGATAAAAGTACACACCACAATCGGCCCATGAGTAATTCTATGTACTTTTATCTCAGCATATATTTGCATCTTTCTGGTTCCAAAGTAGGTTAGTTTTGATCCAACACATCTATATATTTATAGTTGAAACGTTTCCATGTCAACATAGTCTGGAGGCCAACTTCGTTCTTACACTCATTAACTAACCCTAATATTTCTAAAAACCACTATATCTCATTTTATTGCTGTTTATTCGTATTTCCTTCCGATATCCTGCCTGTTTCTAATATCTTTGTGTGCTGTGTTCTGGAATAAACAACAGTGCCAACCGCCAGGATCTGACTTTCTGTATCTTCAAAAGATATGCATATCCATATGCCTAAACTTGGCTGCCAATTTCTCTGCTGTCATCAATATATTCATGGAATAACATTCATCTAAATGTTTGTATGCACATTAATTCTTTAATAAGTCTGTGTCTGACTTTCTCAATTTGATTTATTTCCAATTTTCTAAAGAATTATATATATATATATATATATATATATATATATATATATATATATATATATATATATATATATATATATGTATATATATATATATATATAATTGAAAGTCGATTTGCCACACAAATACGTTCATGTTTCTGTCCTATTCAAGCTACTTCATGAGGATGATTATGCATGTTTGGGATTCCTGTTTTGGGAATTCGAGGAAATTTGAGGTGGGTTGTTGCTAGGTAAGAGGAGTTTTTCTTTTCTTCTATTGTTATCTTATTTGTTAAGTTTGTGATGTGTATGTTTTGTTGGTGGTTATAAATCACGTTTCAAAGGGTATGGTCTGAGTGTTGGAGTTATTTGTAAGTTGATGCTGGGCTTTTTTTCCAAAGATTCATCACGTATATTAAGGTGCTCTATGTCCATGGTGAGTCGTATTGTTGTTAATTTGCTTATATGAGGGGAAGTAGAAAATGTTAATAGGGAATTGAAATGACTCTGGATTAACAGTCTAAATTACTTTTAAAGTTCTCATCACATTTACCAACAACATGAAAATAAAAATATTAATACATACAGGAAATGAGATATGAATATGAACGCTAAAACGAATGTGACTACATATTTATGAAAGGGGACAAAATCAACAATATATATGGAATGAATGTAAAATCATATAATAAACCAATAACAAAACATAGATCTACAAAAAATCAAGTACTCGAACAAACATTTTTTCAAAGGTAGAAAGAAAAAAGCATCATAGACAAACAAGACATTAGCAATAGAGTCGGAAAGCTAGAAAATGAAGATGCTTTTATATTTATGAAAAACCACCGACACGATTTCACCAATAACCTACAACGAGATTTATCAATCCGACGGAAACACAGCTAGGAAGAATCAATAAAAAAAAATATACATCATAGATAATTAACAGCAGTATCCAATAACAACCACTACATAACTAGTTGATTAATTCTAACCACCAAAAAAATCATTGAAAAATCCCCGAATATATCGAAACCAGACATATTTAACTCTTTTGATGAAATAATATTCAACAAAGTTAAAGATGAGCATACCAGAGCTTTAAGAATTAGTGATTTCACTGAAACAAACTTCAATTCAGACGATAAGGTCAAATCAAATCATGAATAAAACATAGAAGAGCAAAATGAACAGAAATAAGAATATCATCTGGTTTCCACAACCACATAACTTACAAGTCAAAACTAACTTGAAAAATGTAAAATATCCATTTAATTCTTTAAAAATTCATTTTCCACAAAGTGGAATATTTTACAAAAACAGACTGGAAACCAGCTACAGTTGTACCGAAAATCTCAATACACTTATCTCAAAACATAACAATAAATTGATTAAAATATTATTTGTAAGAAAAACATAGTCAAAGAGAGACAAGACTGTGTTTGGACCAACAAGAATAGTTGCTATCTGCAAAACAAATATCTCTTGCCATTTTAGTTTTGAAAAGGTTTTTATAATACCCCCAACCCCTGATATCCCTGATATGTTGTTCTGTCTATTGTTCTCTACATGTAATGTTGAGCCTGGTACTTTTATGACCACGTGGCACGATACTTGGTTTGAGGGTCATGAGCGAGCGTTGTAAGGCATGACTCAAGGCTTTCCAATCTAAAATATGCATTTTCTGTCCTATGGCTGTTTTTAGAGATTTTGGTAATAAGCATTTCTTTAGTCTTAGTTCTGGTAATCATTATTCTTATTTTTAGGCTAACCCTTTTTAGATCTATTGGCATGATTTGTTACTCATCTAACTGTCTTGATATTATTGATTAGTCATCTTCAAATCCTAGATGGTTCGAATATCTCCTGTTTATGTTTACTCCCATTTCCCTCAAAGATATTTTCCAAGTTTGTTGTGAATAATTTATGCGAGTATCTCCTTGCCTTTTTTTCCCAATCTTTTATATTATTTCTACCTTCATGTAGTCAAATAATTAAAATACGATTTCGCATATATTCTCCACAACGATTGTATAATTTTCATTGAAGCCCTGAAATCAAGATAAACACTCTTATGTGTTCATTTGAGTCAAATACGTTCTCATATTCAGCAAAACCCAAACGTACTGGTGTGTTTGTGTGTATGTGTGTGTCGTGTGTGTGTGTGTCGTGTGTGTGTGTGTGTGCATGTGTGTGCGTGTGTGCGTTTGTGTGTGTTTGCGTGTGTTTGCGTGCGCAAATTTGTGGTGCTGTATGAACTATGCTGCTCAAAATGTCCGTAGACTTTACATTGAAACAGGTGCATAAGAAAGGAAACGAATTACACAGAGCACTTTCTCATAATGAACTTACTTTTTAAGACAGGAAAAGAATAACATATGCAGCTGGAATGCACGAATCCTCTTCACCTAACATTCTGTCTCATCACTCGTACGGACCTTTTTGCTACAGGCAAGTCACTGTGGTCGACAGAAATAAAGTTCATGGTTGAGAACCTTATGTTGAACACTTTCCTTTGCCAAATCAACCAATCAATACATAAGAATATAATATATATATATATATATATATATATATATATATATATATGTACGTACGTACGTATGTATGTATGTATTGTGACACTGCTTCCATTCAGCTTATGACATGATCAGCATTAACAATATCATAAATAATGAAGTCTTTAACAAAAATATCCCTAGAACCACTAAATTCTGTAAACCTTGCGACATAAGAAATAGTCTATGTTGCAACCACCTCAAGTACACCAAAACTTTCACAAACCTTACCACCAAAGAGAGTTACCACATATACCATAGCACTAACTGTCGTAGTAAAAACATAATATACCTCCTAGAGTGTAATAGATGCAAGTAACAATACATAGGCAAGATCGAGAGGCAATTTAACATTGCACTCCACAATTATAGACACAGAATTAAATCACAAAACAATCGCAGCCCACTTCCCATAGAACTACACTTTTGCACATCCGGACACAATTTTGCTTCAGATACTAGTTTTACTGTCATTGAAAATATGGAAAAAAAAACAAACTCCTATGGACATAACTGAAGTTTTAGAAAGACACTAAGGTATGTGGATCAACAAACTCAAATCTTTGTATCCTAATGGACTACACACCAAGTTCAATAACCGTAATCCCACAGATCTCTGATTCACAAAACTTCTACTAAAAATAACCTCAAACTCACATCTACCCCCCCAGAATATTTCCAATATTCGGAGCTTCAAAGTCACTCAGACCAAGAGCAAGATTCACTTTAGTTAGTCATATCACTTTTTCAACTCATAGCCAAACCTATGTAGTTCCTTAACCCCATCACTACTCCATTTACACTAACCCTAACATACTCAAAAAAAATTAACTCCGCATCACTTCCCTCCTACCCTGACACATTTTGCCCTCCGGGACCACCTGTTAATGTCTAACAATAGACTTCATCACTGGCTGAACTTTTTCTCACACAGCAAGATGCCTCCAGCAGCATTGATACAATTTTTTACTTGCAAGTCAAAGCTCCTGATGGTGAACTCAGGTTCTGCATCAAACCTTTGACCCCTATAAGCACATGTATTCCAAAATAACTGCAGACCATTAACAAAAAAAATAACTGATAAATAAACCTTACGAAAAAACACTTTACTCCCGAGTCTTTCTCATCCTTTTACAGTTGATATATATATATATATATATATATATATATATATATATATATATATATATATATATATATATATATATGTTATCGGTCAAAGATTTGATTCCAGTTGCAGCCTTTTTTTCGAATTTCTTCTCATATTAAGGCTGTCTTGGCCAAATGTTACATTCACTTTGTAATAAAGGGCAATTGTTCCAGATAGAGATAAATAAAAAACGAAGCACATTTATCATAATCTCTGAACGGACCGTACGTCCATTTCTTGGTAATATATGTATATTTATATGAGAAATGTATGCTTTGATGTTTCCCTAAAAATGATCAGGTTGTTTATATATATATATATATATATATATATATATATATATATATATATATGTATGCATGTATGTATGTATGGACTTATATATATATATATATATATATATATATATATATATATATATATATATATATATATATATATATATATAAATATAAATGTTGTAAACTCAATTTTTATCAAACATAATGCCGATATGCTTTTCAACATACCTCTGTGTTGATTGAATATTTCCCAACCAATCATTAAACGTTGTTTCTTTCGGTTGCTTTTATATGACTCAAAATTCAAAGGTTCGTCCCCCCAAAATAACAACCACTTTGAAATCATCAGACTTTTATCGTACATCATTAACATAAACTGCTCTCTCTCTATCATAGGCTTTGTGATGTATTATGCATTTAATGTGTTTAAAAATAAGACATATCCTGGGATAAAAGTACATAAAACAATTGGTCCATAAGAAATCCTAGGAACGTTCATTTCAGCTTATATCTGCATCTGTCCATATTCCGAAGTAGGTTTGGTTTATAAAGAAGGAGGAGAAAAAATGGATTTTGATTCATAAATGCAGAAAAGAAATTTCCCCTTTAAAGTGGAAAAATTGACATTATGATAAGTGGATGAAGAAACCGTCGACATTTTTGCTCGAGCATGTTTGTGGAAAATCAATTTGAAGAGGTTCCTCTATGTAATTTGTATTCTTGAAGATGATATAAGTTGGTTGAAGTTCAAACAGACACAACAGATTTGATATTTACATCGCTGAACATTCAAAAGAACTGACTGGAACAGTGAGTCATAGCTGTTCTTATACTAACTGATCACTCGTCTTTAAAATTCGGTAAATCTTCAGGTAACCTATGTAAGTTAGCAGGGTTTGAAAAAAAAAGAATGATATCTACTATGAAATAATAACTATGCACAATTAATATAGTCTCCTACATGGAATAGAAGACTAAATGTATGACACAAGGTATATATTGAAACATAGTATAAGATGAAGTGGTGTTGGTGAACACTACCGGGTGCCATGTTGATATAATTGTTTTGATTTTCAATACAAGGGAACACTCACTTAGTCAACAACTGATGGTACCCCCATAAAAAGGAAAAATACACATTGTATCATAATCACCAAGTATATAAAACAGAGAATAACTCTGAGGAAAATAAATAATTGTATTGACAGATATTAGGAAATAAGTAACTGAAATGGCATAAAAAAATTGAGAAGGTTTTTCAATGTTTAGTGGTCAAAGCCGAATACTTTCTACACTATACTTAGCACACTGTACGGAAATACTGTGATGCATATATAAGCATAGACAGTTGATAGAACAGTAGGGCTTCGACCCTTGAATAGAATGTTTCTTACCCTAACATTTGATTCACATCTTTCAAATTAATCCCAGAGTGAATAGATCCGCTAATCTCAGCTCCCTCTTCTTAATTTCACTCCAAAGTCCACTGTAGTTCCACTTTGTGTTCGCTGCTCAAATATCCATAACATTTGGTTGTTGCACCTTACATTATGACAATCATTGTTGCATATCTGTGTGTCTGAAACAAATACAGTGATTGCAAAAGCAAGTTCTAATCTGTAATCAAATACGAACATCCAAGTATTTCATAAGTAGTCTGTATTTGAAATTTTATATAGATATGTATGAATGTTCACTATCGTTTTTCTTTCCAAATTTCTCGGTGTTTTTCTCTAGAAAACAATTTTATTATTGTGTCTAGGATTGAGTAACTTACATTTTTATATTCCTCGAGGCTGTATCTAAGCAGTTTGCATATGAATGATAAATAAATGTGCTGAGTAATTGGAATGAGAAACCAAGAACACCAATGAGGCATGTAACTGAAAAAGATAAAAAGAGCAAGAAGTAAAATCTTTCAGCAGAAATACACTGTGACCATAAAAATGACTGGTCTATTATCTGCAGGTAAACATAAAGAGAGAGACATAAATTAATTCAAACTATAAATTCCAAACTAGCAGCTACCATAAGTACTTTATACAAGCTAAAGAAAGAAGCTCATTGGGTAGGATTTTCAACAATTTCCAGTAAACGAAGGTGCTCAATACTAGTCTTTTACAGGTATCTCAATTCAATACCTCTGGTAATAATGCAACGACTCAGCTACTTTGAGGCCACATCAAGTTGAACGGATTAAAATTTTCAGTATGAAATTGAAACATTGATAGATATTTGTGTATACATTCATACACATATATCTTATCATTCATATATATATACATATACATTGGTAGATATATCATCATTGATGTTGGGAGCACAGACTCAGGTCTGCATTATAATCAATCAGTTCTAAATCATTTGCTTCTTTTTTCTGCATCACTTGAGCAAATGCATTTTGAGGATGCTTGATGTCAAAACGCCTGGCTGCAACACATTGGTGGTCTTCTAACACTGATACAGATGAATAGAATCCGAAATATAGTTTTGCATTGATAAAATCAGCATCATCCTTTCAACATCTATCGTTGGACAAACCTTCCACAGGATTTGCTATATTTCTCTATCATGGATATCACAGAACAAATAATTTCTGAACATTTCTGGTTTATTACGCCGTTATCCGCTGGTCACTGTTTAGCATATGATCTCTTTGGACCTCGTTGTTTGTCATGATGTCCAAATGTGATGTGCAAATTTGTTCTGGCTTCGACTATGTTCATCTCGTTTGTATAGCATGATAGATCAACTCACAAACCAACACAAATTTACATTACAGAATCATATATATATATATATATATATATATATATATATATATATATATATATATATATATATATATATCGTGAAAAATCCTCACTCAATGATTTTTGCTTTTTTCAGCGGAATTTTTGTCTACCCTGAATTGAGGCAAAAGATACAGAGAAAGAATGGAATATCTGCTGGCGAATAAGTGATATGTTAATATCTAGGGGGATGCAGGGACAGATCGGTGATCTTTGGTCTCCCAATATATATATATATATATATATATATATGTGTGTGTGTGTGTGTATAAGCGGATCCGTCGTTCTTCCGTATTCATATAAGAAGATTTCCAGGGGTCATGAGAACGGCGTAATTGGTCAATGTTTCCACGCCCGGGGGAGAGCTATGGGGAAGCGAAATGAATGAGATTGAAGCAGATGAAACCAAAAATAAAAAGGATTATTCGCACTAAGTAATGGGTGTTCCTGAAGAAACGGAAATATAACCACGGTCGCATCTTTCTTATTTTTTTCTTTCTTAGATGCGTATCTCTATAATACACCTTTTGGGCGATCGGTCAGTTTTCTTCAATCCATTGAATTACAATGTTTCAGCCATATAATGTAAAATTTATATGCAACTGAGTCTATACCATAAGCTCACTTTCTTCCTCCTCCAGTTCCTGATATTGCTATCAAAACTGGTGTTTATGAACATTGGATTGATATGAACTCATCCCACACCGTTGGATAGACCTGCTGAAGCTTTCTTTTTCGACTTCCCTCCTAGCGACTATTTATACTAAATAGTGCTCTTCTCAGCCGTATGCTGTTGAATCAGTATGTAACCTTTAGGTGAACATTCCTTCATCCTACTCTATCTTCTATCTGTATTTGGTACGTATGATGAACGCATCGTTGAACTTGCAGTTCTTATTTTCATAGCTGAACAGAGAACTGGCTATTAAGAGTAAAACCCCTGACTATCAGAATGTTGCATGGAACCTGGCTTTTTGAGAGAATCATTTCCCCTTTTTTTGTTGCAAAAAACTTGATGGACCACTGTATTGAAGCATATTTAGATACTGGATCAGATGGGCCCAAAGAAACAGTCATATGACCAAGGTCTTTTGGTAGCATACTATGCAATCAGTTATCAATTATCAAAAAACGAAAAAAAAAAGATCAATCAAATTCGGTTATTCGGCGCATAATGAACGGTTTAAATCTTCGAAAAATCGCAACGGAATGAAACTGACCAAGTTAGTATAAACCTGCATAAACAGGTAAAGTAAACCTTGCAATTAAAAACTGAAAGAGTTGGGTAATGATAAGATCAAATCCAAAAAAAAGAGAAAAAACCTATCCAGCACACTAGCTCAACAAGTGTGGCCTGTACGAATGACGCATACATACATAGATAGCCAGACCGCCAGCCACACCAGCAAAAAAACTGAAGGAACTCAAATGGATGTTGACTAAATTGACTTTGACTATATCAATAATTTCTGACAGGATAAAAAAGTTTATGCAAAAATAACTAAGATCATTCAAAGAGTACTGTATGACAATGAAGCTATTCAATACAAATAACTTTATATATATATATATATATATATATATATATATATATATATATATATATATATATATATATATATATATATATATGCATACATACATACATACATACATACATACATATATAAATATACTTTAAAGCTTTGCAGTTTTAAGCATTTGAAGTTCAGAGAAAAAAGGTCTCCAAAAATGTACTTTATGTAAGTCAATTGTTTCCCAATATCAAGTTGTGATTGATGTAACTTATAATTCTGCCTATCATCATGTTGTTATTGTGTGCATTGAATTTACTTTCAGCCCTCTATTACATTTAGGGCAAAATGTGACCCAGACAGAAATATTTTTTCAAATCCCATGACTTATTGAAGTAGATACTATCCAAAGAACATGAACACATTTTTTCCATACGATCCTGACTGACCCGTAGAGTTTTGAAGAATAGTTACAATTAGGATTCAATCATATCATTCCTCCACGAGGAGAAATATCATTGACAAATCGTATTTCATATGTAAAGCACAATCAATTGTTTATACTGTGAACTTAGTATTTATTGAAGTGTTTATACTACGAATCTGCTAGTTAAAAAATGTAATGGCGTCCATTTACACCCATTTGAATCCTCAGTAAAAACCAGGGCCTTGGAATAAAAATTAGCGTATATTCTAAAGAAAACACAATACTGAGACAAAAATATATATATATTTGTTACATAATCAATTCAGCAGAAGGATTTGTGCCAATATTCACTTTCGTATTGAAATCATTACATGACAAAGAGGCAAAAACTGTTGAGAATCTGATGATATATTTGAACATAGACCTCTCAACTCATACCATGGATCCCCACGGATTACATGCGAAACCAAGGCTGACGAAACATAAGATGGAGAGATGAACTAGAAAATTTAGAAAATACCGGCTCTACGACGTCCATGGTAGAGAATAGTGGTGAATCCTGGGGAAAGTCTATGTCAAACGATGGACGTTAAAAGACTGACGATGATGATGATGATGATGATGACGACGACGACGACTAGATTTTATCTTTTTATCCAACATTATTCTCTGTGGTACACTACTTGAGTAAAATCCGTTATTTTGGCATTTGCATTTTCTGTGCCCTAAACTACTTATCATTATTTCCATTAAAGTTCGTGTCAAAGATATATTTCCAACCCTCCCTCTTTGTTCTCTGTTTCTTATTCAAAAGCTTACCTCTCTAGGCTCGTATCACAACGAGAGGGTAACTTTTGAGGGGTTCTAACACCTCGTTGCCGACCATCTTCTCCAATCCAATCCTCTGATCATAGGGTTTGTGCTTCTCGAATATTGGTTGGCCTGCTCTCTCCTAGCAGTGGTCTCTAGAGTTGGCTTGCTGTCATTATCATCAACATTGCTGCATCAGTAACCTTTTAACGTCTGTTGTTAGACTTAAACCTTTCGGAAAAATTTGCCAGACCTCTCTATTGTGTTCGCCCCACCCCCTGGGATATTACTCACCAGACCATAGTAAAATATCCTAATTCAATAGTTCGCTATGAGGTGCACATATACAATGTATCAGCGTAAACTGCTAAATACGTAGCATCACTTTTTTGACTGTATTTTTCCATATGCTCACACAACAATTGATAAGATACTGCTGAAAGCATGATTAGATACCCTTACAATATATATATATATATATATATATATATATATATATATATATATATATATATATATATATATATATATATATATATATATATATATATATATATATATATATAGTAATTAATTGGAGTGAACATAAACCTACCACCAAAAATACTATCATTTTTTAGAAATTGTAAGCTTACTGAAAAGCTGTCTGGGGGACCCATTACCACATGCATAGAATATAACTGGGATATTTTGTAAGGTTTCCAATCCTCATTGTTGCATTTATTATTATTGATATACAATTTAGCCTACAAACATGATTCCGATTATAATTTACATTTACTGTAGGAACAGCATTAAATGTTGAATTCTATTAGGTAGATCAGCTCTTTTGTAGTATCTTATCTAAAATTTGCTTGACTTTAAAATACTTTGATCTGCTCAATTCATCCCCAATTGAAACCAAGCTGTCCAATTCCGCATAATGTTATACTTTTTTGGATGTTTCTATTCAAGAAGATAGTCGAGGTATGTTTGTATCACACTAATAACATTTCGTTCCCAACTACAAAGGTTGAATCTTCTGAGAACATACCTTCATTTGCCTCTGTAAATTGTTTTCTTGAAGGATTATAAGGTTTTCTTTTTTCTTTTCTTTTTTTTTCTTTTTTCGTAACCGGGCTGAAATTTGGACTAATCGTATTATAGGGTTGAAATAACCCCAGATGGCATTGATACAACTTGATAACGGGCGTAATCATAAAATACACACTCCAAAGATTTAAAAAAAAAACAGTTTATACGACAAACAATTGATTTATAGTTCATGCATAAAAAGTTCTCAGTTTTCTTCTGTATTTAGCTGTAGTGTCCTGTAAAAAGGTACAAAACTTGCTTGAATCTTGGTTATGAACATTTATTCAAAATCAACGTATCAACATTTTACGGTAAAATGCGTTCATTTGTCTCTGTATGTTTTTACTCCACAAGTTATAGGATGTTATATCCTTCTTGCGTCCAGCTTCAGAACATACCAAGTGACATACATGGATAAAATTCATTACAACGACCATTTGTGAATTAAGCTTGGCTTTGATATCGTCCCTATAATTGTAAATGTAAATAAATGGCAAAAATATCTAACATAACTCACAATTATGCTTTTGATTACCATTGCTGATCAATCAACATAGGGATCGACATGCAACTTGTCGAGGTAAGGTAGCCCACGATATGGAACAAGTTTGACCCTCATTTTTAATGAGTAGAAAACGATTCACACGAATTTTGAGCAGTTAGTTTTCGAGACTTTTTACGTCATCTCCACCTTCCTCTAAATCTAGAAAAATATGAAACATTAATTTGAACAGCATCAATATCTTTGTACAGTGTTTAATAATATTTGAAAGTCTTTTAATAGACACATATTTTTTATTGTTTTCAATTAGCATAAGATTATTCCATAACACCCAATTCAACTATGAATTGAGAATAACAGACCTTCATGACCAGGATATGAAAACGAAAAAGCATAATTAGAAATTAAAACAACACATAGACATAAACTTGGCATTGTATGACTACAGGCAAAACTCCCAATGCAATCTATATGTGTACGTATGTGAATATGTCTATATATGCTTATATATGTGTATAAAGGGGCAGATGAAAAGATGTAGAGAAAATAAGATGGAGTGCGCGAAACAGAGAGAGAAATAGTCATGAAAAAATGTCCTGTGTAGTGCATTCTTTGACAGTAATGAAAGTTATACCCCAGTTTCAATATGTTTATATTTATGGCAAATAAACAGTTACCAGCATGTTTAATAGCTGTAATACATTGCAACAAAATACTACAGAAAACAATTACGTTAAATATTAGTTTGACCAAATGATTTGACCGAAGAAGAAAACCAAGAAACAATCTTATTGCCGTGACAATTCAAAATGAGCAAAACACTTACGTTTAGAACGCGTAGACAATATGAGCGGGGATAAAAAGAACTGCAAAAATATAACAGGTGACGTGGTGTAAAAGGAAAGCATTTGCTTAAATAAAACGTTGGGCTAAATGAGAAAAATCAGAGCATAAAGTTGACATTTATGCCACATAAAACTATGGGTCTTTTATTTGTTTTCCGATTCCGTCGCCCGGCCGCGAATTTCAACCCAAAATGCATTTATGGACGATGCCATAAAAACGATCACAGACATCTTTTGTGATTTTCAACGCCGCCATTTTTCACTCACTTTGGTAAGCCGATCAGTATTGTCTGCTTTATTGATTTCCTGTCGCCAGGGTTTTTAGTGAAAAGATTGTAATTTTGTTTTGGCTTGTTTTGTCCACTTTTTTCCAAGTTGATTGTTGAAGTTCCTCCAAGAAAATGGGTGCTTGGAATCTCTGTGGAAACTTGAGCTGCTGTTAAAATTATAATTCCCACAATTTTTCTTTTTTTTGTGTTTTTTTTTTGCTAAAACAATTTAAAAGAGATTTTTTTGCAAGAAAGTTTGCAAGTAGAAAACATTGTTTTACACCGGGAGTTGACCGAAACATAGTGTTCAACAAATGCAAACTTCAGAAAATTGAGATTAAAAAGGGAACTAATACGAATACTGTCCGAAAAAAACATAGTAATCTAATGTCGATGAAAAGGAGCCGTACCTAGGGCAATGACACTTTGATTCCAAATATCCCCCTTAAGATCCCACATAACTATAAAATCATCTACCCCATTTTGAAAGCAATTTGCAAAGTCTTTACTTGGAATTGCATTCGCTTCTTCGCACTCTTCTTGAATTTGGGCTTAGTCTGAAATCTATTTGGGGATAATCTGAAGTAGCCAGAATCCCCAATCTGGACTAGTGATTATACTGATAGATTTGAATAATGCGATGTTTTGCTGAAAAAACACCTGAAAATACTTAAAAATGACTTGCTTCTACATTGGGAATGCGATGGTCACAAAATACACTGACTCAGTAAATATTGAATTTTTGCCGACTGAATAATCCCACTAGAGAGTGTATGTTATTACAAGTCACATCCTACCAATCGCCAAGTCATATCAGGGCAGCACAGCAGGTTTGCAAGGACATTCAAAATGGTTGGATTCTTTCTGGACATATCTCTTGTCGGAAAAAGAGGGAATATATATATATACACACACACACACACACACACACATATATATATATATATATATATATATATATATATATATATATATATATATATATATATATATATATATATATATATATATATATAATAGCCAGCATTGGACAAGGGTTTTATTTCTTTTTTATACGCGCATGTGTTTTTTTGCTTGTGTGTTCAAGCGGTCTTAGCAGCATCATTTCATGTTTATACTTCAAATTTGGCACCTATCCCCCAGTAAACCTCTCTTAAAATGTTTTTTTTTTTTTTTCAAATTGAGAGAAAAAAAATTGAGGTCTTATTATCAACATCGACCTATTTCAGTTGTTTTCAGTTGAAATAGCATCTTTTTCGAACATTTAGATATTTCTGGATGTTTTTCTTATTCATATTTAGATATTTTCCCCATGGAAAACGCCAATGGTGTCATAAAAAAGATTTATTCTGACCACATATATTCTTTGATTGATTCTTTTACGTGACTTCAAACGTAGACGCTACTGTTGTTCAATTGACTGTGATGACGAGTTTTAATTAAAACTGATAATGCATTTAATATAATGTGAATTCCTATTATCATATTCTTTTTCATTAACTTGCAATCTTCAATGGGGGCTGTTTTATCATCAACAAAACATATTTTTACGGGAATGACTTTCACTGAGTAATAACTGCGCAGTAACTATATTTCTGATATCTTCCGTAGCAACTACTTGTAGTATTCTTCAAGAAGTCGCTAAGGGTTAAGTGGCAATGACACAGATGTGATATCTATTATCATAAGAATGTATGGTCTGTTTGTAATGAGGAAACTATCAATATCTGCTTCAATTGCCTCTAGATTCATTTATCAATGCTAAGATGTCACCTGCTTTGCTATAATTCTATTGAAACTTTAACTTGGTAAATCAATAAAAGGTGACAAATCGTCTCTTCCAAGGACGGAAGCATTTTTTGCAAAATCCCTACGGATTTACTTTTGCATTTCGGTTTTCGAATCATTAAATCCTTGGTTCATTTTTCTCTATCAGTGTATTTATGGTTGAAAAGCGTGCAATACAGGCCATTATTACTGTAATGATTTAGATCCATACTCTTTATTTGTTGACTTGTATATGCACTGGAAATACTGAAGCAGAATATTTGATGAATTTTTTCAATTAACCTTAGTGTGACACAAGGCCATGATAGTGAAAGGGCAAAGGGATCAAGCTCAATGCAGCCGTAATAGTTAGCATCACGAACTTGGTAACAGTTTCTAAACTGATCGTGAAAAATGGATTTTGTGAATCTTACCAAAACATGTTTTTTGTTTTTTTTCCCACAGGATTAATTTGTTTAGAAAAAAAACCGTCTTTTCATTTTTTAAAAATCTCCCTTCAAAGTCGATCAAGGATATCGAAATAGTGAACTAACATGCTTACATGAAATTTTTTCCAAACAAATTCATTTGAATACCGTTTGTTCAAAATATCTAGTGGCCCACAATGCTAGGGGATAAAAATGGATGTGGTATTCGTTCAAATACTTCTGAGCAGTGCTTTCATATAAACAATTATCGTTTACAGAGTGCCACCGTCTTCAGGAAGAGCTGTGGAATACTAAATTCCCCCAGACACTCTAAAACACATAAACAGTACAAAATAAATCCAGGATCAAACTCAAATATCAACTTTGAATCTAAATGAGATGCATTCCTAAAGTCTCGATAGACAAAAGTATGCCACTCCTATGGACTGTAAGCCTGAGTGATTTGTGTTTTAGGACGTTGGATGCTCAGACGACGGATGCCTCTCATCATTGATGTATTTAAGAGGAAAGCAAAAAAATGATTCACTTGGCATCAGCTTGGCTGCAGAAGCTGCCTGATTGATTAAATTCAAAACCCGGATTGGCAGCTAATTCTCGAGCATAAAAATGTAAATAGTAAATTTGTTACAATTAACTGGAAAAATTTCAAACTTTAAATATATGAAAGCTCTGATCAATTAGACTTTGTTTCAACGCAATAAATTTATAAATTAATAAAACATCAATTATACATATAAATCAAATTTTAAATCTCAGACATCGTCTTTAGAGTCAACAAATTGGAATACACTTGAGAATCAATATTAAAGAAACCAGAGATAGCTATTAGATATGAAACGCCCTACTGCTCCATATAAAATCGATATATTGGGTGCTGCAAAAGTCTGGACCCATGGGCAGTTCATGATTGAAACAAGATTTACAATAAAATGAAATTTAATAACCATACAAAATTGACTAAATTATTTCTACATCAATGTAACACTTCGGTATAACCAATAGGTGTTCTAAGTGACATCCATTGACTTCTCAACACTTTCGTATCTGGTTTCCACAAGAATTTCCCACATTTGCAAAGATAGAAAAAAACAGACATATGTTTGAGTGCAACCCAATGATTTTTTCAGTGAGTAAATGTGGTATCTATCTTCGTAGCTTTCGTGAACCTATCTGGCATAGGAAAGCAATCAGTAGGATGCAAATTGTCCATATTTAACTACCCATCGATGGAGACTTCTGCATCAACCTGTAAAACTTCTAGCTCAAATAATACTGGATCTCTAATTATTCCACCAATGATAACTATATATGAGACTAGTAATAATATCAATATAAAAAATAAATTATAAGAATAAACCTCTGTCTGAATCAATGAATATAGTTGAAAAAAAAGAGTGGCTCGGTTTGTGCACCCCCCCCCGCCGGTTCTACCCACAAAACATTATCATACGTAGCCACAATGGATTGAGGGAAAACAGACATATAATCTGAATTTGGTTAAGATACTGAATCAGTGGAATCATTCCAATAAAAATAATGTGGTCTGTCTGTTCTTTAGTATTAATTTTTGGAAGATATCCAAATAGAATGATGCTACTTATTCTAATATTGGATAAGAGTTGCTACTAAAAACTCCTGCAAAGACCTCTGGATGAACGGACATGAGATTTGGATTGATAATTCTACGGGCAAGAGATTTAAGCGATATTCTGTCTCATGGGTGCAGTCAGGAATTTTTGGAAAATGATTGTTCAACTTTAAACCATAACCTGAGAGAAAGATAACCAAGATATTCGTCATTTGATTTGCCACAAAAGTCAGACTCTCAAAAGGTTTCATTTTGAAGCATGCTAATAATAAGCAATTGACTGTATAAATATCTTGGCATTTACCTAATACAGTTTGTAGATTATAAGCTGTACCACATTTTTTTTCTTAAATATTATCATATCAATGGGAATGGGCTGGTCATATTGCTAAAATGGGGGACGTCTGCAGGACATTACGACTCACAACGTGGATCCCCAGTGATTTCATGCAATACCGGGGCCGACAAAAATATAAAGTGATGTGATGAACTAGATAAGTTCAGAAACTACTGGCTCCGTGACGCCCAAGATAGAGAAGTCTGACAGATCTTGAGTGACGTCCACGTTCAACGACGGATGCTTAAATGGTGATGGTGGAGGAAATTATCATCTGATACGTCTTCATTTCCGTTCCAGAGAACAGTATTCTAGCATACATAGAGTTGATCATCAGTAAACTTTCTGTAAACATAATAACATATAATCCGTAAACAAAACAACGAGTTCTTTCTACGTAAAGCACCACGTAATACTTTGGTTCATATCCATACTCAGGTTACTGATAATTGATTATTATAAATTAATATTCCAACCGAATTTACAAAGCAAATGTGATTTCAGGTAATAATATTGTATTTCATTATTATATGATTGCCCTCTGTTTTATTTTTGCAGAGTGATCTACATCTTTTCGGAAACCAAAATGGCTTTGCTTATTCAATTTTTAACTAGACTCCAAGGTATCTTATTCGGCCACAATTGATTAAGAATACACGAAAATCTTTCAAAGGCTAAAATCAAGCAAAAGAGTAATTTCCTCTCAAATTCTACGGAGATAACATCTACTATAATTACTTAGAAATCGTAAGCAGTGATTGATGAATTTATCGTAAATATAAGAAAAGCATCACTCATTGCAATGAAATTTCGTCCGATGTGATTTCTGAGAAAAGGACCCATTTATTGTGTTATTGAATAGCAGATGTCGCACATTGATCGAAATAATTGCCTCATTTTATCGTAGTAGACCTTCATTTCTTCACTTAAAATATAGCCCCCTTTTTTTAACTCTAGGAATCAATTCACCCTTCTAAAATGAATTAAAATGGATTATAAAAGTAGTAATATTAATCTATTCATGCGATCAGAATATTATTTTGAAACTTTTTGGTCATTTCACCCAATCATTTCGTGGGCCAAACTTTTGAAAAGTCCAATTCCACATTCAACGATCATCATTTCCCATTTTAACGTAGCCCATGGAAAATTGATAAAACCGTATCATCTCATATTATCTAACAATGTTTTAGAAGCCATTTAGTACGAGTTTCAGCCTTTTTCAAGCTAGAGAGCTTTCATAAATCTGTTGCACTGTATTTATTGAACTTTTGCATACAGGAATTTTGTTACATTACTTGGATTTTAGAAAACAAAAATACAAAACATTTTATTTGCATATGGGTGTCAGTCATTTTGAATATCAATGGGTCTTGTTTCGAACATGCTAAAATTTTGAGTGAAATATTGTCCGAAATTTTTTTAGCAAACTCAGCAAAAGAATACTTTTAAAAAAAAACATATATTTCGAGTATATCTCGGAATTTTTGATATTATTATTATTTCCATTATTATTCAGACCATCTGATGCTGTAACCACTGACCAGTGGTTACAGCATCAGACAACTTACTGTTAAGTAATCTGATGGTACTAGGTTCGATCCTAGTGTGAGGCAGCATAACAATACTACTAACGCTGAAAGAGGGGAGTACGGTCGATATACCCCCGTCGGATAAATAAAGGGTTCGGTTCGTTACTTCCCAAAAATCTTCCAGATGTTACCTGACGAAAGCCGTAGAGTGCAACGGCCGAAACGTTGTATGAAAAACAACGAAGATGAGGATGATCCGAACAATAATGGAAATAATATATTTCGAGCTTACAGTTGCGTTGAAGTTCGTTTTTGATAATTGCATGATCTAAGTCTTTGGTTCTATCGGTTAGAAGTACTTGCAAATAAAATTTGCTGATAAGAATCATAATCCAAGCGTTCCACTTTATATGTTATTGTCCATCAGAAGTTCAGTACAGACACTATGTTGTAAGAAATAATACCAATATACTTCTATTTAAAAAAGATAAAACACCAATGCACAAACGAATAAAGTTTTACAGATAATCATTAAGTATCACTCATATAATGTGACCTGAACAAAATATCACTTAAGATCGATGTAAAAATTTAGCCCTTCAAACTATAATTAAAAGAATACGTTCCATTCGTATCAGGTTGTTTTCATTCAACCAATATTTGACCATAGAATCCAAGATATTACATTAGCATTCTAAATTGGGATAGATATCTGAAAATATTCTAGATTATGGAACCACTATTTGATGTCTCTGCAATTGAATGTAGACTTAAAATAGGATTATGTAGTTTCTATATATTTATTTTATATATTCAACTTCCACTGTTTAATGTGCTGGATACCGAAAAATGTTTCCATTGAAAAAAAGTATAAGAAATTTGAGTGTTGAATCCTATTTCACAGTTTTTTAGGAATTGGAACTTTCTTAGTTCTTGAATTCCAGAATCATTGTTCCATAAAAAAAAACAACTGGTCTTAGACTACATTAATAGAATATACATAATTCTTCTTCTTAGAAGTTATACAAGTTATGCAATATTATCGTATTGCATTGATGTGCTTTGTGAACTTGAATTACAAAGATATTTTAGGAAAATTTTAATCGATCTTGTTCTTCTTGATCTAACTTCATTTTCTGTTAATCGGAGACTTTATTTAGTTCATTCATCAAAAGAATTTTCGAGAACAAGATCAAAGTTACTCTTGAGGTTTCGATTAACTATGTAGCTATAGGAAATTGGATTTCGTATGTCTATTGGAGTTATGATTAAGACTAAGTTTCGTTTGAGAGCGTGGGAGTAATATAAAAGATTCATTTTAACGCGTACGGAAAGAAGATTTGTTGATGATCGGCTGCATGGTACCCAACCATCATCGAATGGTGGAAAATGGGTAACTTTGTGCCCACTCAGATTCATCAGATTTCCAGAGAATTCCTCGATTGTTGACTTGCTAAGAAATGCTAATATCATTCCCAAAGGGAGTTGTAATACTTCGGCTCAACAGACAGAAGGTCTCAATGGACAATCATAGGGGACAAGCGTATTGGGATCGTATGATTCTCGATCGACAGATTTTCACTCTCAGCCTTACTGATATAGTCCAAAGAAATACACAGCTTCATACACTTGATGTTAACTTGGCTGAATGAACAACCTGAATATGTCGAATTCAGCATCTGTCTCTCGGGCTATACATTCCGAGTCCAAATAAAAGTTGTCTTCTAGATCAAATGATTGATTTCCTAAGTCAGCCTAACTCTTGGGCCCATAACTACAAGAAATGTCGTTGATGAAGTCCTTTCCCAAGATCATGGTACAGAGCAGACACCTGGAACCTCGACCAGAGTTTGAAGTCGGTATGGTTTGGGCTTATAATCGAAGCAAACATCAAATGATCAATTACATTCCTTTTATGGGAGACGTTTGTGTCATTTACTTAGAAGAAAAAATCATGATCACTAAACTGTCGAACGCATCAATTTAATTTCATTTATGCTAGTCTTTTCTACCTTTTGAGTGAATTTTGAATAATTCATTTTGTACCATTGATAGGTGAAATTCTATTACCGACGTCTAAATGATAAGAAAAAAAATCAATTCTAGGTTGGTTTTAAAATCTGTCAAGGTGTCAGAGTTAGTACTTACCAGGTCAAATCAATATCTGCTTGGTTAAATTAGATAAAAGTTACTTGATCATATTTTATCAGGCTATCAAATGTATGTGCATATATACATACACACATAGACACGTGCCCGCGGCAAGATAAATACATATCCGATTCCTACTTGATCTTGCTATTACTCTTTCACTTTTTCATTCTCTATCTCATTCTTTCTTTTCTCTCTCTCTCTCTCTCTCTCTCTCTATATATATATATATATATATATATATATATATATATATATATATATATTCTTATATATATATACATACAAATATATATATATTCATATAAATATACATATATATATATATGTATATATATATGTATATATATATATATATATATATATATATATATATATATATATATATATATATATATATATATATACATATATATAGTCTAGAAAGTTCTTTTACTTTAGATATTAGAGATACAAATATTTTTTTTCAAAATGTATGTCATTTAAATCAATTGTTCCCCAATTTCTGTTAACGTAATTCTTGTTATTTTCAGACTATATTTCTCTACGTCTGAATCAATATATATATTCTCTTATATGTAAGCTTATCCCCACAAAAGCTCAGACTCTAAGAGATTCTAATTAATTTCATGATACACTCAACAATATTTTGAACTTATCTGTTAAGAAGCAGATTCTCAATATCACTCAATTTTTTTCTGTTACCATATGTAGTGCAGTGTATATTTATCTAAAACGTCTTCATTTTAAGTTTATGTCTCCCCTCCATGGATAGATAGATGGATAGATAGATAGATAGATAGATACAGTTCTTAACACCAATTTCAGTTCTGTTTTGCATTATTTCCCGGAACCATCAACCAAAACTGTCCACTCAGGTTTCTCCAGTTCTCAGGTAGGTCTGACCGGCTGGCTATGTATGTATCTCCCTCACAGGCTGCAACAATCTAACAAAGGGACTGGAAACATTTCTTCCGATTATCCTGAGAAAAAACAAACTTTCGGACCCGCTCCTATCAAAAAAAATATCGATGGGAGTATTCACGATGTATGTTCATGATGCATTAATCATTTAGTTTCTGTCTACTTGCTTTTTTGTAAATCAGGAAAAATTTATTGACGCTCCTCAAACCAAAGGCAGAAAGGTGACCTATTCAATTTTCAAATTTTTAATCGATCACCCCAACACCAAAGGATGTGAATCCCATGTCAGTTTCTACTGAATGATAAATCGGACTTGTTCCATTTTTCCTTATGAAAAAATTCTCATAATAACAGCGTACACGGGCATATTCAGCTGCTATTTTGCATATATATCTAATCATATTTCAAAGATTGACCTCGTGCAAGAATAATCAAACAATCTCTGTGAATGGATCTAGAGTTAATAAAATTAGTTCCCACTAAATATGGAGACCGGCCAACATCATCTCAGGGGGCTTAATATAATTGAATAAAACGAAAGGGAAGTGGAATTATTAGTGATCGTCTCAATAAATCAACTTATTGCTTCTTGAGCATCGTTAATCATTTTTCTCGTTTAGCTTCTCAGGTTAACGTCTATAGGTCATTTTATTTGTTAATACCGACTTTTTTAAATACCAATGGCCGTTGCAGACTGATACGATGACATACTGTGACACTCCCAGCGTTACCTCCTCTTTCAGTATGTCCAAACGTACCAGGTTGAAAAGTCATGTGAAGTGTGTGTTTTTGATTAACGTCCCTGGCTAGATCTTCAAAGATGAAAGCGGTGTCTGCTCCCATCAGTAGAACAAAGGTCATTCTTGAACCAGAATGCACTGTTTATTTGAAGAAAAAAACATGCATGTAAAACATTCGAAAGCATCGAACTCCACATTTGACAGCCTGTTAGGATAGCAATCTGTGAGATTCAACTAGATTTAACTGTGGTCTGAATTTCAGGGTTATTTGAGGGCGATTCGTTTAACATAGCTTCAAAAATGTCACCCAGATTGTTTGGTGAATGTCGGAGCATTTTTGTTGATTGATTCAAACAACAAAGATAGAATTTGAAAAAAAGCAACATTATCGGTCAAAAATGCATTTTTATTTAAAACTATGAAAAAAAGTAACGTTATTTATTTGGTGTGTCTAAATGGTTTGTGAAGCTTCATGCTAAGGATTGCTTGATGAACCATGCTTTGCAAAAGTAAGGTTGATTAGTTGTAGTTATCGGCTATCAAGACAAAACATAATTTAGAAATAATCAATGCTTTACGAGATACCACTTGCTAAAAATATCCAATTTAGACTTGGTTCTCTTTGTCGCTTTGATGTGTGTATATCATATGGGTTTGGCAAACAATTTCAAATTAATAAACTAAAATAAACATCTGGACTGTATTTCCGCAGAAGAATCCATTAGAAAACTCATATGGCAATGGGCAGGTCATGTTGCGAGAATGAAGACAATCGATGGACATTACGACTCACAACATGGATCCCAAGACACCACATGCGAAACCAAGGTCGACAAAAAGCTAGAAGGGGAGATGAACGAGACAAATTCAGAGAATACTGGCTCAGCAAGGCTCATGATAAAGAAACGTAGTGGATCCTGGGGAAGGTCTATGTCCAACTGCAGACATTAAAAGCCTGATGATGGTGATAAATCATTTGACGCGCATAACTCTCATAACTGATTGCCTGGCGTGAAAATTAGCTAGAGAGCCCTTTTTGCTGACTATCTGTACATCGACCGTAAAAAAAAAAAAAAATCCTGAAATCCTGCTTGCTTCTTACACACCACGTAATCCGTTTGTGAACATGATCATGCCTTACAGCGCATATGTATGTCTTTTTACATTTTGTGTCTCGCCCCAGGTACACGTGTGTGTATTCAATAGTTATATTTAATGCAATATATTAAACTTGTTCACTCCTGCCGTCCAAAATGACGGAATGAATTGTATGGATACATATTGCATCTCATAAATGTGCATAATGAAAGATATGAAATTTGATAGTCTAATGTTGGAGTTAAACAGGATTTTGTTATTTTTAGTTTTTGTGATTTTTTCTTCTATTACTCTTTGGATTATGCATTTTTATTACGTTATTGGAATATGAATGCAATTAAATTTTACTTGGCGTTTCACAGGAATTAAGTTCTCTTTTATCATTAGTTGTATCCCACAGTATGACAGAATACAGTTTCACATTGCTGATTGTTATGTATGGATAGCTTCAACAAGGCATTATATTTAGGTCCTGCCCGACGGCACCGAGCAGAAGACGTGCTTATTTTGTTGTTTTGTATGTTGCACTATCCGATATAGTAACGGACTTGGTCAGCAACCTTGTTACCCGAGAGAGACTGCAGTTGATCCGTCTGCTTCAGTAAGAAGGAAATCTCAACTTGCCCTTAGATTCGAGGAATCGGTTGGTTGAATCTCCCAAATGAGTTCAATGGTTCAATATATTTGACTCCTGATAATCTAAGGCTGGTTTATGATAGACTTTTCAGATCTTCGTGTTGTTTGAAGTATCTGGAAATAAGGGGGGAAAGTCGTTGGATAAGTGCAAAAAGCGATATTTTATACATAATTGGTTCCATAGCAAGATGATAAGCCTGGAAGTCGGACAGTAAATGTACCAAGTTATCTCCCTTGCTCTCACAGACATATATGGGAATAGAGGGGGGAAATGGGTGGTTGGAAAGTATCGGTATGTCAGTGTGTCGGCAAGACGATAACCATCACTACTAAAGTTTTGGGGTCATATAAAGATTATTTTTCCTCTTTTTTTCAAATTTTATCCAGTTGTTTTTCTTCATTTCACGAATATTGAAAATTTGTTACGACATGGAAACAAATTGGGAAAAGAAAAACTATGTTTAATTCTTCATGTGTTGTTGATGTTTGCCAGTATGCATTTATGAACTTCAAGATCTATTATACAATTGCTAATGTTAAAAAAAAGAAACATAGTGGATTTTTTCTTAGAGCTTGAAGTGAAGATTTATTGCACAGTTTAGTTGAATAGGTAGCTGGTGGAACTAACTACCGACGATTGAATTATCTTTTTCGGAAGTATACTTTTTTTAAATAGATTTTCCGTTCATATCTATGAATCGTTTCTATTTTAGAATGTCAAAATTATTGCATCACAATGATTCATTCGACGATTAAAAATAAATGCTGATTTTAAAATTGCATTTCTACGTTGCAATTAAAAATCTTTATTCTTTTTTGGACAACAATTCTATCATTTCTCTTCTTAGCGAAGACAATAAATGTTACAATATGAGGGCTGATGTGACTTTCCATTTTCATCATTTAATTTTATTCCTGAATATTGTATATCATTTTCAAGTAGCATCTTTTGTTAAAGATACTTTTGACGTTGATAAAATATATTGAAATATTTGATATAAGATAAGAAGTGACACAATAACCCTTTTTTAGACGCCAAGAGGACTACAGGAACATCGTAAATAGAATTATCGACAAAATAAAGCGTGATTACTTGGAACCCCTGCAGACGGATAGCCAGTCACGGCCTCCTAATTAAAAATATATCAAGGGAAAGAAGATGAAAAAAGGGTTGATAAAGAAAAAGAACAGTGTATAAGGATTTTGATGGTTGAAGTGAGAAAGATAGATTGTATGTTTAGTAGTCAGAAATCGGTGAAAAGGCGTGGGGAAATGAAAGAAGAAAAGTTTGGATGATCATTTAGTTCCGGTATCAGCAGAAAGAAAACGGCAAGTTAATTTAGTAAAAGAGATATGTAGAGAAAATAGAGACTTGCTTTTAAAAGGGGGATATACAGTTAGTCACCAGAACGGACAGAGCACGAGAGTACTTGGACGTACGGGCTGCCGGCCCAGGCTACTGGCTGTAGAAAGACATTGAAGTAAAGATTTTGTTTTGTTCTCAGCTGAAGACTATCTGTGAATTTTCGGTTAGCCACAGAAAGAAGAATAAACGTTCAATTTCATATCCCGTGAACAGCACCCAACATGTAAAGAAACCATTATTTTTCCAAAAGACTGACGAATAAATCCATTCATTATTATTCATGTGTTGATGTATGGTGTCAAAAATTTAAAAAGCTGCGAGATACCACCTACTTTTTACGGAAAAAAAAATACTATACAGTCGCTTTTTGCTTGTATACGCGACTGATCAGTTTCACCTTTACTTATCTACGGGATATGTTTCCTCAATTTTGGACACATATCCTTTCTAGGCTGGATTATGCAAAAAAAAAAAAATTATATACTTTTGTATGCTTCTTTTCATTTTTGATATTTTATCGATCTTGTATGGTCAATTTACTGTGGCTCAAGTATTTTGTTTGTAACTTAGGTGTAGAATGTTAAACTGAAAGGTAATTTATAGCTGGTAAAGTCATTGCTGATCCGTTTGTCCAATGAAGTCAAACGTTCAACGCATAAAAATGACTTAGTAATCACTATTGACTTGGTCACAATCAAGATATCTGCTGACAATTAAATGATCTGATCTGGAAAACTCATTGTGTCATTCTTGTTGGCTTACAAAGCCATAATTGGCACCCATTTGTGAGAAATACTTATTCAAGATATAAATTCAACTCGTGTATTCTCATATAATGTATTTCGTTTTTTCTCACCATGAAAGCCTTATCAACAGATGAGATGTGAAATCAATTTAAGCTCACACACACACGCACACACACACACACACTGACATATCTATCTATCTATCTATCTATCTCTATATATATATATGTATGTATGTGTGTGTGTGTGTGTGTGAGCATGTATGTTAGTGGGGTATATGTATACTCTGTTTGTGTTTGCTTTAGTCTGTGTTCTTTTTGTATACATGCTCATACACTGAACTGTGGAACACTGGATTGAAGATTAGTTTTTCAGTCAAAACTTTGAATTTCTCAGTCTATTCACTGATTACATATATCGTGAGTTTGTAGATCATCTTAAAAGAGAATAAAAATGAAAAAAAATTTACTGTAATACATGAGCAACTCATTCATGCCCTTGGAAAAGACATGGATCCACGTTAATATGCTGTTCCTTCGATGCCTGATATCTAGAATAGATTCAGTGAGTAAGCACGAAGGCAAACTACTATACTAAATATCTACCAAAATAGAAAATATTTAGTACATTGTCACTTCTTTCGTCAACCTTGACAGAAGTTGGTAGAAGCACCAATTGCCTCTGAACTTAAAATGCTAAAAGGAGGTTTTATTTTCCCTCATCAGTGCTCAGGATATATTACTGCATCTACAACAGATATTCCCAACATTCTTCTTGCGAAGACACCTTTCAGAACTCTCTTCAGATTACCCCCCCCCCCAATCAAACAGGGATGGATATTCATTTATAGAAAATTTAGCCTTTTTTTTTATGTGACAAGAGTCTTGGCGGTCTTAAGACCACTGTTGTCCGCTATACCGCAACCCATCTAGTTTGATTCAATCATTCTTATCACGGATTAAAACCATCGGTGTTCCCCTTTCAGAACCAACTCAATAATTCTATCACGTGCGAAAAATGATAAAATCAATTCTGCATTGCTTCACCTGAAGTTTGCTTCGATTAATTTCAGTTTTCAATAGGCAAAGATGCATAGTTTACGATCCAGAATTACTACAATTTGACCAAATGTTGTTATGTAAATACAAACATTGCATCGTTACTTACAACCTTCATATTAGTGAAGTTTAGCAAAAAATATTACTGTCTTCGAAAATCGTCATTCGAATCCACCGTTCTTTAGTTTGGCTCAAATAACTACCCGAAACACTCGGAGAAATGCAAAACTACAACTAATACAATATGTATGTATGTATGTATGTATGTATGTATGTATGTATGTATGTATGTATGTATGTATTAATTCATTAATATTTATTTATCATGGACACTTTCTATCCTCATTTCTGAAGAAAAGTCATCAAACTTTGAAAGAGAAAGAAATCCATATCATAGACTTTCTCAAGCAAAACTTAAATTATGCAATATTTTAAATACAACTTGCACCACTGCGACTAATCAACTACCATGGTCTCTGTCTTGTAAAAACGATGTATCTAACTAATATAGACGTGAGCAAATTATTTTAAAGCTATCTGTTTCATTCTTTATTTATTGACAGGAGACAGAAGGAAAGTTTGTCTGAATGGAAATTGGCTTCCGTCAGTTGCCCAGACATTTAGGCAAGTTGTTGTACAGCAAGGGAGAAAGAAGACAGCTTCAGTCCTTGCCTTACCATCAGTATTTCACGTAAGAGTGAAAATGAAAGTTAATTAAGACAAGTTGAAGACAACTTGCAAGGCAAAATCTTTGAAATAGCTCAGGGATGCCAGAAACCATGAACATTGTCCAACCACTTCCTCTCCTTCTCTGAGTACCATATCTCTCGGTGTAGGATGGCATAGTTACTTTCTAAGAATACCAACAGTATTTTCTTTTTCTTGCAGTAGATAGAAATAGCAGTAGCCACGGTGGATGATTGGAAGGCCTGCATCCGAACAACGATCTTTCTTCTCTGTTAGAAAGATAATTTTATTGTCCTTTCAATCAACTGCTCAACTGCATAGCAAAAAAATGATGCAAACATTTTTTTCAAACAATGAAAGGAAACTATGTCTTTCATTCCAAATAGATCCACGAGAGAAGTGTTACTGCAACACCGGACACACAGTGTAGAGGGGTGATTATCATTTTTAACAAGAATTTCTACAATCGGAGGTTCCACTTACTGATGGGGTCCCCAATACATTGACTTTTAGCCAGGTTTTTTTTCTAGAATTCCTCAGATCGGGCCACTTCACGAATAACATAGCTCGACAAGTCTCCTATTCTTTTACATCATTGACGCCCGTATTCTGTACATAAACAAATAAAACTAAGCAACTTAGGAGCATAGCCCGAAACAGTTAAAGCGTCGATCGAATTTACAGAAAAGAGAGAATTCAAAACCACATTACCATCTCTTGAAACACTACTACATAGAAATTACAGCAACCATTGCATTCGATGTAAACACAGAGCAACAAATGACTACATACTCGTTTATTCCCACCAGCCTATTGAAAAAAACTGGACTGGTTATAGGTGTCTAACTAAAACCGATCAGAATACGTAACCAAGAAAACCTACATGGGGATAAAAAGTACATTGAACCATTTTTTATATCACTCAATGACGCACCATGTTTTATATATATCACCATAAAAAGCATACATATAGATCAATAGGACAAGAAGAAAATCAATTAAGAAGGATGATAATATAACAAAGAGACGAATAGAAATATCGACAAATTCAACCATCAGTGACCCAAGCAACAACTTGAACGAACTCAACATACATATATCCACCAACAGCTCCACAACCATCATGTATCCGTCGAGCAAACCACAATAGAAGCTCTCCTCCCCTGCAGATGATGTTTGCGTAATACCATGTGATGGTTTCAACAAGTTTCACATTTGGAAGCCATCCAGACCTCTCTAGGAAAATCATATTTGAGAACAAAAGGGCCTGGAAACTAGAGGAAAAAATAATGTCCATTCATTCACTCATACACCGATACACACTGGGCTTCACTTGAAAGAAAAATATTCACTACACACACGCATATGCATAAACATGCATATACATAAATGAAGCAGAATAACACGTCTAGGCAGTAACATACTAATCATCAACATACATTTACTTGCATCCAAAAGAATGGAAACAGCCTATATCTATCATCGATTTCTTAGAGCTAAAACATCTCAACTTATTTATACCCTGTTGTTAACACTCAGAACAACTTTCGTCTCCTTCAAGCTGATCAACACCGACATTTGTTATGTACCATGTACTTCAGTACTACACGCAAAATATATGATCCACTCAACTTTTCTGCGACGGTATTTTATTTGATTAGTGCTTTTGAAAACGCTGATGCATGCTCTACAAAGTGCATCAAGCCTTGACTTCTGAGATGTAATACAATCGCTCTCAAATCTTTAACCCCCACATTGTCGATTGAATACCAGATCCGTCAGGCCAACGCGTTCCCATTTCTGTATATGTTGAGATTTACCTAATTGCTTCTCTTCAGGAATACTAAGGGGCCCAGTACATCCTTACCCGACAAGGGCTATGGCACATAATTTACGGGCACAATGTTTGCCTGATTTTAAACTCAGTCCACCGATTCAATTGTCTGTACCGTTGACCATTAAGTCAATGCATGTATTTGTATGCTTGATTGTGTGCATTTATATGTGTGCATAGATGGGTGGGTGTCTCTGTGTACAGTGTCAGTGTGTAACTGTACATGTGTATTTTTGCCAGTGCGTTTGTCAAAATGTAGCAGTGCTAGGCATTTTATGTTGTCTTTACTGCCGCAAAGTGCGATTATCTGAAAATAATTCTCCTTCTTTGAAAACAAATGTGCTCCTGTGATTGTCAGATTGAAGCTCACATGATATTTTCCTCTTTTCATCAAACAGTGATGAAGTTCTATTGAATAATTGTCTTTTAACAGTCATTCTGATCGGTAGACGTTTATGACTACTAAAAAGCCATAACTATTGGAACCAATGCAGATGGTATCCTCTTCAAATTGTATTTCTTTATAAGGTTTTGTGTAAGGGACAATACATCGATTTGGAAAGACGAAATTAGATTACAAAACTAATTAGTACATAACATACTAACTATGTGCAATCGGTTTGAGGGCAATTAAGAGTTCGAATTAAATAATGTGTCTTTTTTTTTTGGTCTCTCTTCATCGTTAACTTTCCAAACAATAGCTGCACTTGACGACATTTTAGGGAGATTGGCTACTCATTCGCTTTATATTTCGAAAACAAACAAAATCGAAGATTAAAGCGAAACTAAAGGAAGATGATAAGGTTGAATGTTAGAATTAAATAATTGCTTCAATATTGGTCGAGAATTTTATTTCCGGTGATCTAAGCATTCTCCGAAGCATTTTCTTGTTTGTTTTTTTTTATTCGGTTCGATAAGTTGTCTAATTATTGAAGAGTCTTACATTCAAGAATGTAATTTGCTCCTTGGTCGTATAGGCTTCTCCATATAGTTCCGGCATTCCTAATTCAATGAAAGAAGTTTTAAAGTCTTTGAATTCAATTATTTTGGAAGAGTTTGAAGTTTTACAGCCTATTTTTGTCTTTTATGGTTTAATTGTAGATTGTTGCAACGTTTCCTCTGAGGGCTGTAGACTCTGCTGTTTTGGACCAAAAAACTAAGTTTGCTTCGTATTTTATTTTCTGATATTTTTTATACATCCATTCGACGTACAAGTTACAACAAAGAAAGAATATGGATCGCTGCATCGAAATCAACAAATTATTCGACAATTGATTAAAAGAGAACAAAGGAATCGAATGCATTGATGGAGTCATAAATTTTCTTCAAGATAAATTGTTTTGAATCATAAATGTATTAAAACAATGAACATGAACATGAAACAAAAACTCATCATTGGGTTTATTAAAAAATCTTGTTTATTTGAACAAAAAAGAGCATCAAAGAGCAATAAATGTGAATAAAGGACATGTATGTCACGAAGAGTCTCGCCATTTACACAAAGCACTATGGTGAACTCCATATTACTTACTCGTCTAACTAAAGGTAAATTATGTATAAAACTAAATTCAATGAATTTTATACATCATATAAAACCATAGCTAGATAATGGGTTGCATATATCAGCTATCATTAAAACTTGGATTTTGCTATGTTTGTATGAATTCAATGTTGTTAACTCAATAAATGAAAACAACTGTATGCCAAGTGCTGCATCACACTTAATGAGCTACATTTGAAAATAGATGTCGATGGATATTGAATGATCACTGCCAGCTAATGGATCTTGAAATAAATTGCTGAAAATCCCAAATGCCGGCTCAAACATCATTACTTTTTTCAAGTAGCTATTCGAGATTCCGAGGACTTATATATTCCCAAGGTTTCTATGACTACTCAAATAGAAATGTCCCATATATCTCTTTGAGAAATCTACTGGGACATGGGCTCACGAAAAAAAAAAAAAAAAGAATGAACGATTAAGTCGGCCATTTACCACCACATGTTGTTTTTATCAAGAGTTTTATACGTGAAAGTTAAATATTACATTAATTTCTTTTCACATTAATGGTACTATTTGAGCAAACATAAATATTCACTTGGAGAAATATGCCCTGAGGTGATCATCAATAAAACAAATGTATCGTATCATAATTTTGATGAATTACTTGATGAAAGTTCCTGGAAGTAACAACTTCTGGACTTTGATGTTGAAAGGTGAAGTACAAAAGACTAAGAATCCCCTATTTCTACCATTGATTACATTTAGATAAATTCTCAATATTGATTTAATCTACATACTTACCATCACTCTACGTGAGGTGTCTACTGAATAATCCTGCTACTGAAGTTTACCATTTAAAACCATCGGAATGTAACAACAGAAAATACATCTTCCTCTGATTGACCATATATTTTTGATGCCTACACAAAAGTCTCAAATTCTATTTCCCTGATCACAGCAAAATTATCATCCTAAAATCAGTTGGCTTAACTTGCATCAATATGAAATAATTTTACAACAAGGGACTACTTGATTATCATTAGTCAATTATATTTGGTTGTTCAATATACCCGGACAAGATGAGAAAAAAATTAGTGTTCGCAAGTTTTGATCTCACTGTGTCGTATATTTGAGAAAACCTGGTAATATGATAATATTGAGGAATCAATTTTATGAAGTAATAATCTTGGCTCAACATTAAAATTATTTCTTTCTAGTTCTCCTGAATATCAAAAGTACAGTTTTTCCTTTTTAATATATTTACATAAAGGATGTATAAATCAGAGCAGAGCATTTGTTTCTAAATGCATGTTACATGAACAATATATCTTCGTTTGAAAAAGTTTCTACATAGAAAAGGTCTCTTTGGAGCCAAGCGTTTGCAACAAGTGCTGTGTTAGATTTTTATGTTCTAATTCTATTGCAATCACACAGACGTTCCTCCCGGAGGATTCAGAATTATAAAAATAAACAAGCTTACATTGAGCAAGAAAGTCGGCCTACACAAAAACCTCAGCAGGACAAAGATCATGTGCAAGAACTACATGGAAAATAAAACGCAAGGATCAAAATCGAAGACACGGAACAGGACAATGTAGACCATTACATTTATCAGGGACAAAGAATCTCCATGAAACCCAAAAAGAAGAATGAATCAAGCGAATAGTTTTCTCTAGGATCTAATTAATCCTAAAAAAGAAGGGTGTGAATTGATGCCATCTCCCGATAGTCGCCATGAAGCTGAAATATAGAACCTAACCGAGAAGCAGACCAGTAATCTGAGAACCATGCAACGTACACATTTAAGAATAATGCTCAACCTCATATGGACAGGTAACAAGACAGCATAATATCCAGGAGATGACGGGGGTCCAAGACATAGAATTTACTAGAAAACTCATCTCACAATGGGTTGGTCATGTTGTGAGAATGGCAAATAACCAATGGAAATCATTAAGGACTCACAACATGAATCCCTAGAGATCATATGTGCAACTGAGGCCGGTAGAATACAAGATGAAGAGACAAACGAAACATATGCAGGAAGAGAATCTTGGCTAATATTAAGGAAGGTCCAAGTCCTACAACGTACGTTAAAAGACTGATAAAGATAACTCTAAGTGTTTAGGTGAGGCTCTTTTATAAATCTATGATGAATATACAAAAGTAATCCCGAGAAAATAATCAGAAAATGTTCATCGAAGCTCGATTATCAACAACTTATCTGCTGAGGCTCAATGATCGATGAAATTTACGACACACAATATATAAAAAATTCTGGGTTTCAGGGAAATGGTTTTAGCTCAAAGTGAACATCCCTTATCTGGCATGGTCATCGGAGAAACATTCAAAGTGGTTTTAAAAAAAACATACAACGAAATAGAATTGGAATAAATAAAATGAAGTAAGTAAAATCTTGAGAAATCACTACATCTCAAGGGAAAAATTGATTCATTCTGACATTTTTGAAGTTAAAGAGATGCATAATAAACATTGTATGTTTAATGATGTTTAAGGTATACTGGACGTCCTCCGGATTCTTTCCGCTTTCCTGCTGAATACACCGTCTCCATTTACCATTCAGTCAATTTTCTGTGGAGTAACATTAATGGATGTTGACTCGCCGCATCATCTTCAATAAATCATAATTCATATCAATTTGATATCATAACTTGTTTTTATAAAAAGACAATTTCAATGGGTCCTCGGTTTAGGGCAATAGTCGGCACGGCATTCCGCCAAAGATTTCTTTTTGAGAAAGAGCTTGGTTTTTCAGTACCGACAAATTAAGCATTGATATTTGGCTCGTTGTATCGAGCCATATTTTAAAAAATCAGTAACTTAAAGGGTTTGATTAGATTTGGCATTTGATGATGCGTACTTAATGTCTGAAGACCTGATTGTTGTAGGGTAATCATCAAAGTTCATTTGTGGTTTATCGAAGAATTACTCGTGAAGTCTCCGGTAAACTTTCTGAAAAGTTTTTTTTTTCAGGTATCTATATTGCAAAATACAATACACTTATGGAACATATACATCCGTCAAAGCCGTACATAAGCCAATCAGGAACAATGTCCTGGATCCATCCTCGAATTTGATTGCCACGTTTACACTCTATGAGCCGTCATTCTCTAAATTGTCATCAAAAGTCTGTGAACGTTTTGAGATATCATGTAAACAGATGGATGGAAAGACTGGAAAACAAAGAGACGTAAACAAAATCATTGGATGATGCATACACTTCAACTTTGGTACGGGTAAAATATATCCATCAGTTGATTTCCCAAATAAGTGTGCGAGTTTATGGATATACACTTATACGAATGTTGAGTACACACGTACAGTATTGAAACCAATGTGTACTTCTTAAAATGCATCTGGATGAGAGTTGAAACTGATTAGATAATATTCGCACCGCGAATTTAACGTTCGTATGAATTTATTCCGTGTGACAACGAGAGTGACTGGATTAAACTGTCTTGAAAAGTGAAAATATTGGTCGCATTTGACTTTCTTAACATTTTTAATTGGGACATCTTCACGCTATTTGTCCCTCCTCTCTATCAGCTGTATACCAGTGTCGTTTGCCCATAAGCCCTTACTCGACCTCCAGCAGTCAATCAAAATGCCTACCTCCCGAAAAAAAATCTCTCCCCTTTTTGACCTATTTCTCACCGGGGCCTAGAAATGCCTTATTCGTGTCCCTTGAAGGATATGATACTAACTGCCTTCCCACTCGTTCATGCTCTCTCATACTAGTTTTTCTTTACTTCATTCATTTCTTTGACCATTCCAAGGACAGTTAGTTTGCCTACTTCTGTAACTAAGATTCTCGTGACATTAGATTCATGAATAAAGTGTCTTTACTCTCATTTTCAAACTCCGTTGGTTTATTTCATCGCCCTTCAAGAATATCACCTCACGTATCCGTATACTAATCATATTCGAACAGTGAGGTAGCACGGTAGAGAGTTGGAAAGAAAGTGAGAGAGAGAGAGAGAGAGGGTAAAACTCATACCACTGGTCATATATATATATATATATATATATATATATATATATATATTCATGTGACTCATCATCTGTTTATGTATGTTTGTCACGCAGTACGAACAATGTAAACGTGGTCTGAGCTTAATCGGATCAGGGATGCATACTCAATCTACATAGGGGAAGGTTTAAAGGTAAAAAGATTAAAAAAAACATTTGAGGAAAATCTGAAAAGTTATTGAAGATGCATCTATCACAAAATGAAAACATTCCCAAGCTGGACACCTTTTTTTCTTTCACAGTATGTGTATATATATATATATATATATATATATATATATATATATATATATATATATATATATATATATATATATATATATATATATATATATATATTCATATATATATGTATTTATATATATATATATGTGTGTGTGTGTGTGTGTATGTGTGTGTGTGCATGTGCGTGTATGTGTGTTTATATTGTGAATATGAAGTGATCTGACAAAATTTAGATGAACATGATGATTAGAATGTGAAGAGAAAAACTCAAGGGATAGGTGTTCCATCTATATTTTATTCCTTTTCCAATTTTTTGCATATTTCCATGCATTTTAACTAGGGCCAAACATTTTTTCAGAGAAAAAAAATAACCATACCTCTCACAGAACGAGCTCATATCAAACCAAATAATCCCCCCATTCACACAGATACAAATAACTTCCTTCCTACTACTGCCGAACAACTAAACAGCACAGAAATGTTCACATCCTCTTCTTCAGTATGATATATGCAAAAAGAAAGAAAATTCTCTCAGCAAACCACTGCAAAACATTTCCTCTTTGAAAAAAATATGCATGGCCCTCATCATGATGAATCGAGATAACAAAAAATGACGAAATGTAACACCGACCTTTCGATTTCTTGTCTTCACATCCCAATTCTCATTTGTTTATATATCTATATGAGATGTGCCCATTAGAAAACCAAACTCTAAAGACAGCACGTGACCGAAACGTTTCACTGTGTCAGTGACTGAAATGTTATCCAGCCTCCAAATTGACCATTTGTAAAAATGACCATGATCACCCAACTATAGTTAGATTTTTAGCTGGATATACCAGAATGTGATGCAGTTTTTTTCCCCCAAAAAAGCCATGCATAGATATTAAATATACCTAAGAATATCATACATACACATACGGCTTGTCTACAAACATTTCATAACATCATGCACATACAGTAAAAGTTCAACTATTTCATAAGCATGTAATGAAGAAAGGTAATGTATTCATAAGAAAAGTGCTCACTATTTCTAATGAATTAGTGTGAGGAGTTCATAATTATAAATGCATGAAAATGGATGAAAGTTGTCTGTCTGTGCTTTTGTCTGTCATCCTATTAGGTTGCCTAACATGGGTGCCTCCTGACCCAATTTGGGCATATTGACTGGATTTGGGAGAATTTTTTTTCTTCAAAACCATCTGTTTTGAAAACTCTCCCAGGTCCATCGGGTAGACATGCCAAATTTGATTGATCTGCACATAGACACCTTTCCCTCAAATATCCAAACACACTGTAACACCCGCCACACACACACACACACACACACGTGTGGGTGTGTGGGTGTGTATAAGGCTTGGATGAAAATGACCATCAAGACATTTTTAAATAGTTGAGAAAATCATATTCAATTTTTTACGAACATTTGATGATTCCGATGTATATAAACTTAATGGAGCTTATATCCTGAAAAATTTGAGACGTTCGAAGATATTTTTAGCCATTCTTTCCATAAGCAGAAGAATAAATGACTCATGCCATGCTTCTTCACGTGATAAGTATTTTTAGATACATTGTAACTTGGAAACTGAGACTTTGTTTTATTTTCCGATCAACATCGATCGTTTGCTATTGGAAGTGAGCCTCAATTCCACAGTTTCCAATTTATTTATCATGTTGATGGTTAGCAATATCCATTTGTATATATCATATTTTCAACGCCGGAACAACGAAGAGCAGAAATAACGGGATATTAACAAAAACTAAAAGAAGCCAACGATAAAAAAGGAAATGGATTTTGTCCGTTCGGTTTCTGACTCTGGTGGAGGCCTTGGTGAAAACAGACTTTTATTCTCTGATCAATGCTGTTCACTCAGTCTTTTCATATATATATATATATATATATATATATATATATATATATATATATATATATATATATATATATATATATATGTATGTATATATTATTGGGTCATCCACAGACAGCTGCTTCGATGTATTGCATCTCTTCAGTGTTGCTATAGACTTTCCATTAACCCATCCAGTACTGAAACCTTCACTTCAGACCTGGAGGTCGATATCCTACCTCTGGACTGCGGTACTAAACAGTCAATAAGGCTGAATTTGAGCGATATATCTATTTACACAGTAATTCCTTATCCATCAGATTGCTCTATCCCTTTGGAAGATCATTAAATATATATATATGTGTGTGTGTGTGTGTGTGTGTGTGTGTGTGTGTGTGTGTGTGTGTGTGTGTGCGAGTCATCTTGTTTATATGACTATCAAGCAATTTTGGGCCAAGGTTAGATAACAGCTAAGTTCAAATCGCGTCTTTCTATCACGAAAGTATTCATTATGTTGAATAATTGAAGCGACCTCGTTTTATACTTTCATTTGATACGTTAAAATACTTTTTTATTATTCTCTTTCATGCTATTTATGAAGTTCAATACACAGTAAAACGTCATCAACTGTCTAACCCTTCTGATATGAAATCATTCTCCTTTGATTTTTGTGCGTATAGCTGGAATTTATCGGCTTGGATAAAATCCATAATGTTTGTTTTCGTTCAAAAACAATAAATATTCGTCGTCAATAGACCAAAATAATTCTTCATCATTTTTTAAATCCTTTCATCACAAACAATCGACAGCGAAAATTGGCCAAAAGGCTGTTTGAAAATTTGTGATAATGCACTCTTCTTATAAATATACATCATCATGTATCTTTAATGACGGGGTTGGGGGTATTGATATGGTCATAAACAATTAGAAAAATTGGAATGAAACTTGAAAGGCTAATTTCAACATTAGCTGCTCCTTTAAACATCAATCAAATTTTCATAATTTTCTTACTTGGAAATATTTCAAATAAAAGCAGCAAGTCTCATAGTTTATGAAATTGTTTGATAGGAAATTTCATGGGAATAAAAGTATAAAAGCAGCCAATTCGACGCCTCTTAGAATATAATTAAATGTTATGTTTCATCTAAAAATAAACAATAAAATACTCTCTAGACATTCGTGTAATTCTTGTGTCATATCAATTATTGGATGAATGATGAGCACTAAATAGTATAACGAATACAATGTATTGATACGCTGTAGCCTGGGTAATAATTCATGACACTTAAAAGGTTTGGCAACATTCTTTTGTGGATTATAATTGTTACAAAAATGTTATTATTATTATTATTTGCATTTGCAATCACACACCAGTTAACTGGTGATCCCTGCTGGGGACTGAGGGACTGCAAGTCGTATCATGTTTTAAACCCTTTTTTCCACACTCACAATCCACAACAATGCGGTGGATTACAGTTTCACACCAATAGCCTGGAAGTCATTGCTAAAAGCTGAGTGACTGTGAGCTATCTAGCTCTCTCATAGTCCTCACCTATCACAACAACACTTTGGTTTGTACCGTCTCTGTCATGCCCTTTTCCTCGCTTGCTCAGGATCGTAGATCTCAAATTTACAAAATTTTCTTCAATAGTCAGTCAGTCCCCAGTAGTACTCAGGTCTATATAGTTCCAATCCTTCCTCATCCCTAATTCCTCCAATTTTGTTTTCAGTGTACTTTGTATGCTTTCAAGTGCACTTACTGTTAGTGGTACAACCAAGATCCCATGTTTTGCACCTTCTTCAGTTCCTTTTTTGAGGTCGTATTTCCCCAGTTGCCTCACAATCGATAATGTTTGATAGTTTTTGATAATCAAGTTGATGCAAATGTCCTTTGAGTCAAGTTTCAGGAGATACTTTTGAAGATTTGTAGTCACTGCTTCCAGCGTTAGAATAACAATCGGGATGATTGTAATTGATTTTCTCAATAATTTTAGCAGATATAACTTGATATTTTCGTATCTTTTCATCGGTTCAGTATTTCTGTCTGCTGGTCATGAGACATCAATAACTTTAGCCTGATTTATTTCTCTAGTAGGAATTGCAATTTCTGGCATAGATATTGTAATTCTTTGATCACTGATGGTGTTAAAGTAATCAGTATTGATATGTTTGTCCTGTATTGTAGCTTTAGGTTCATACTCCTACCAATTTTCAGTTCTCCCAAAATCTCCTCTTTGCATGAACTCAGTTATACCGTGACTGCTCCAGAGTTAACTCTCAAAGCACACAGTTTACATTAATTTTGGACAGACAATGTGTTAATAGTTATATAGTCTTCTGGTAATTATGTTGCTTGTTTTCTTTTCCTTCAAATGCTACTAAATCCTCTTTGGCTACGAGTCTTCTCCCAACTGTTTTCCCCTTGAGTTACATAGCCTGTCAATATCTCTTCTTGGGGTAAGTGTTTTGAAAATTGTCATCTTTTCCCTGGTGTCCATATTTACTTATCAAAGTTCTCCCTTTGGCCCAACAATTACTACCTCTGTGTAAGCTATAACTGGTGTTGGGAAGGTGCTGATTGCTGTTATCTTATTGCTAACACAATGTTTAAATTCCAAGATAGAGCGTAAACCTTTTGTAATACTCAGAAACGTTCCTTTCTTTCACCTCCTAATTCACGTCATTTGATTGATTGATCCCTGAGTATTTACACGTTTCATCAAAATCTAGTTTTTTTATTTGTTTTCCTTATAGCAGATGGAAATCTTTGTTGTTATCAGTCTTTCTTTATTAGTTGTTGTAAACTTTGCACATTTTCTCAATCCAACGTCCAAGTGAATCTCGTCAGAAAGTATAATGTTAATATCTAGCTTGCTCCCTGCCTCTCTATCTTATGCTGCATACAACCTACATACAATTCATACCAAATAGGCTTACAAATACATTGCCTACTTGAAACTTCTTTTCCATTTTCTGCAAGATGATGGTGATCGTGATCAATGACTTTATGAGTTGCAATGCTGACAGTAACTACTCAATTTGATTATAAATTTCATTGATCTACGTGATTACCGAGTGAAATTGAAGCAGTAAAGGTAGAATCATATCTAGACCATGCAAATAAACTGAAAGAATTCTGAAAAATCTGGGGAGCTTGGATACTGAGAGGAGTGCTGGAATAACTATGGGGGCTACATATTGCCCAATTCCCAGCAATAACAACTAATAAATTCGTGTGAACATGAAACTTCATGAACAACATGTGTATCGGACGATTGATCTTGCAAGCTTTTCCGTGTGGGTGTTTGGGCTTTTTTTCTGATTTCTGGTGTAAATCTCAATATATACCTAAAACATATGATAAACAATGAAAAATAAGGATGAAATTGCATTTAGCTTTGATATTCTTCTGAAGCAGCTACCATTAGCTTTTTTTGGTGCAACAGATTTCTTAAAATGTATTATATAAGACAAATGATGGAAAGTGAGCATAAAAAGTAAAATGTGAAACAGTTCAAAACATGAAATTCATTTCACTTCAAAAACATGATGATTGGTTGATTCAAGTAATTCCCAGGGGTCATAATGTGATTTGAACATATATGTGACGAATGATCTAAAGGGTTTTTGAAAAAAAAAATCTGATCGGCATGATACGCTTCATTCTTGCAGAGAACGGTTCAAAGAAATCTTATACATACTCGCTCCTGAAAGATTGTTTTTGGTGTAATTTATACGAAGTAAATTCCTTTCCCTATGATAACAGGTAGCGCTACCTATTTTTCCTTATTTAATCTGTGCAATAAATGAAAAAAATATCGTATCTCAATAAAGTAAAACATCCATTTTGAATCCAGGTTGTGAAGTAAAACCGAGAGTTGTCAAATAATCCTGAGATTTTTATTCTTGCACCGAGAAAAATGATCAAGAAAAAAACTGTCAATAGCTTGCCTGCAGAACAGGATGAAGAATGAAGATAATCCTTTTGCTGCTGTGCGTGACTGCCAGCAAAATGATGGCTAAAAAAATGAATGGATTTTCGAGCGCTTGCAAAATGTCCATCCCACAGCAATGTGTTTTTTCAATGAACGAAGCTTACGATAAATATAAAACGCATGTGCTGCTCAGTTATCAGAGAATGAGGCATTAAAAATGCATCTTGAGACCGGGAGAATTTTTTGTTATTCCTAATATTTTCCTTTCATGTTCTAATTATTCTTTAATTCTTTCCTCTCACAAGGAAATTTCTGTACGTGTTGTTCTTTGCGATTCTTGAAATATGCAAAGGAAAAATTGGAATATGGTTGTGTAAGTAAAACGGAGTAATGTTTGAATTATTGAGAGAATTCTTTATGTTCGTGAGATAACATAGCTCTCTTGGATCGAAGTTCTTTTGGAGTTGATTGATTATTTCTTTTTAGTCTTGTTTCTGATACCAGAATGCAGATTAAAACCAGAGTATTGTTTTGTTCCTAATCAATAGTAAAGCACTGACCCTGAGATAAACTTTTGCAAAATTATCCATATCATGAAAAGTAACTTGGCAGAAACATTCGAACATCCGTCCAAGTCTTTCAATGCCTACGTTTCGTAGTTTTTCTTTTATTAAAATCGTCATTGTCAATACTTAGCTCCCCCTACTACAGTCCACTGCTATGAAGGGAGACAAACGTACATCAATCATTTAGGGAAAACAATTAAAATCGGTTTGAAATTGCTTTGAATCCTACAATTTTGTTTTTCACGTTTCTCATGAATGATGAACCCAACTCCATTATATTTTATTTTATTTTTCGTTCCAGACGATGTATGCAGGATACTTGCTCTTTATTCCAATCAATTCTCTTCCAGGTTTTCTCACTTTGCTAATATGTTGGTAACGTCCCATTTGATGTTTTCGATTACAATTTCAGATCTATTAGGAATCAATGGACGGTGGACTTGATAGAACCCCAACCATGAAACAGACTACATCCTAGCGGACAATAATGACACTGTCAAAGGTAAGCAGATTCTAAATCAAATCAGTGTAGGAAATGGCCACATAATGATAAGGTAAACGATTAACATCAAGATACGATGCAGGGAAATGTTCCGTTTCTAAACGCAACAATTTTGTTGAAGAAGAGCTCACCTCCAATCTGGAACTAAAAAAGCAGGCATGAACTCCTCACAAAGAGAACGTCAACGAACTCAGCAACAATATAGCAACCTCTTTAATTCTAATAGCTAATATGCCCAAGCAAAAGAGCACACAAATCATTAAAAAAACAGCCAGAAAAAAAAATATCATAAAAAAACCGTAGAATCAACTACCAATAGCAATAAGAAAGAACAAAGCAATAGAATTTGGCTAAGAACCTTCATTATCCCAAATGATTCACAATCTAAATGAAATCCACACATAAACTTCAATATAAAGGATTGCATGGACAGATATCATGCTTAGGGCAGAGACACAAATGATCAAAAAGAGAGTAGACAAATGTATCTACCTTGGGCAACTAATCTCTATTAAATCCCCCTCAAAAAGGAGGTAATTCTTTGGCCATATGTAGCCGATTTTTCATTATTGCAGGTCACGATTTGGCACCGAGGATACTGAATTTCACGTCAAAGATTGTGATCAACTCGACTTCAACGTCTGAGCATAGTTATGTCTTGAAAATGTCATTTGCCAAAATTTGGATACAGTTTAGCTGAAACTGAAATGAACGTAGAGATATATCTTTGCATGGCAAAACTCATAGACGGAGCAGGGTTCCCTCTCCTGATGTAAGTCGAAGTCACTGCAAACCCCATTCTGGCGATTACTGCTCAATTTTCCATGAATGGGCAATGATATTGCACCCATGTAAGTTAAATTCGGCACCTGGGTATTTTTCTGTGGGGAAAGTCCGAGGCGATGAGATATGATAAAAATAATTTCTCATTGTCGATAGAATTTCGAGATATATATATATATATATATATATATATATATATATGTGTGAGTGTGTGTGTGTGTGTGTGTGCGTGAGTGTGAGTAGATATTTCTTTTCTGCGTTATTGACGTTGAAACAATATTTTGTCTATTTTGAATCTTTTTTAGTTGAGTAATCAGTGAAACGTTCCCTTTTTGCGACCAGCGTATATCATTGATGAGTGTGGATGTATTTATTTCTGTTATATTTCAGAGGGTATACAACCATTGAAGAGTTTACTCCCCTTAATTTGGAAAAAACGTGTCCTTCACCTGATCTACTTTGATACAGGAGTAATCAAAATCTGTCCTAACTTGGCATAGAAACTTACATAAATACCAAAATCTGATTAGGGTGTATGCATGATATCAGACTATTGAACTTCAATTCTAAATGCTTCGTTCTCTTTATAATACGATAGTGCTGTGGTGTGTTCATGTTGCACCTTGCAAAAGGCCTCAATCCATTTTTCCTCCAGTCAAATACCGAAGCATGAAATTAGTGATGCTGCATCGGGTGTTCGTTTTCCCTAAGTCTATTCTGCACATCGCAAAAAGGTCAAGTAAGTAATGTTATAATAGTTGGAGTTCAAGCAGGACTGGCATCATTGGACAATCTCAGTCAAAGTAAAAAGTGTTCTTATTTAAAAGCCAGTATTGGTCATCTGAAATATTCCCTGAGCTCTGGGGTAGAGCTCATTATGTTTTTGGAATATTTTAATTACGTTATTGAGCGTAGTGCAGAGATCGGTTCCCTCCTTGAAAGATAAATGAGGTTACCATCGGAAGATGCCTACATGACCCAAAGTTGCAACCACCAACTGGTATACCCAAATTGTTTCCCATTTAATAATGAGCAGTCTCGATTGTTACTTAACATGACTGATCGTATGAGAACTGAGACATGATTTGTTCTGATGGATTTTTTTTTATAAATCTTAAACCTTGTTTTGCATGATCGTCAGGAAAGCATTAATCAGCAATTTTCTGGCCAGCGAGTCAGAAGCTCTGAGACGTGAAGACATCAAATAACGCCCACTGCCATCAGTGACATTACAACATTTCTGAATACTAAATCGTATTGTTTATTACAATGCCTGCCTCGCCACGCTGCTTATTATGAACGAGGTGGCACTCCACGCACTTCAAAAAGGCTTTGAATGTTTTTGTTCTTCTTCCTCACAAATTCCATAGAATATGGCTCGTAAATTTAAATGACAAATGATACAGGATGATTACGTGAAGAGACTACATGTTGGATTTATACAGCGAAAGTTCACCATAAGGAGATATATTTCTTAAAAGTGCGTCCATAGGAATCATATATATATATATATATATATATATATATATATATATATATATAAATGCATACATATATAGATACATATATATATATATATATATATATATATATATATATATATATATATATATATATATATGTGTGTGTGTGTGTGTGTGTGTGTGTGTGTGTGTGATTGAACTATTGGAAATGGGACAAACTAAGGAGTAAAAGTATACAGGGACTTACAAATTAATGAATCAGCATGCTATACGTGTTTGAAGAATGGTTTCCATATTCAGTAACACGTGTTAACCTTGTAGTGGAAAACAATTTTAGCATCAAATGTTTTGCTTTGAAAGCAAACATGGAAATCAGTTATGAAAATCCAAGGGAGGTTATTGTGGTGAGTGCAATCTGTTTTCTGTATGAAAAGGAATATGTGCTAATTTGGTTTGATCTTTTGTTGGAAGTAGTAGCAGCAGTTCTAGGTATTTTTTTGATTGTTTTGATCAATGGCCTGCGTTGAGAAATGAAGCATGGTGCTTGGAATATTTTTTCTTGGATTTGGTTTTAAGTGTGAATATATTCCATTTTTCATTACTTATGACATAGGTGGAAGTGTGTTATGGAAGGTAGTTTTGGGCTACAAGCGATTGGGTTTATTTATCTTGGAACTTATGAAGGTATATTCTCAAGTTTTTGTAGTAGCATTTTTTTTAGGTCCATGTAATCTTCTGAATAACCCTGTTTTATGAAGTAATTTGCAAGTAGTAACTACGTTTGCTATGTTCGCTATTTGCAGAGCAAATTTACCTCATTCCAAGTGCTTGTAAATATGGTAGGGCTTTTTTAATGTACTCAGGATTGGCGGATACATAATTGAGGAAGTTGTGGGCATCTTCAGGTTTAGTGTATAGGGTGCGCCGATGGTTTATATTGTTGTATACGTATATGACGTATTTAGAAATGCTATGGAGTCTGTTGAATTTTCATTATCAAATTCAATTGTAATAAATTTAATAAATTTGTTTGTTGGGTTTGTGTGTGTCTAAACATTTCATTAGTTTGACTTCAAGTCCAATAAATATTGAGAAAATATATCCAACATAGAAGATGCAGTCTTTGTCAATCCCTGGGTAAATGTGAGTTCCTTCGAAATTACCAATATGGTTAAAAAGCTTAAGATCCAAAATATAACATTTAACATTCAAATGTGTATAACACAACCTATCTGAACAAAAAACATTTACAATGATCGGAATGTAACTAAATTGCACGACCTGACATTGTTTGATGTTTTGGAAAACTCTTTATAATGAAATTAGAAAACTTCCAAACTAATTTTTTCTTCCCGGTGATGTGTAAAGTTCATGATTATATATTTAATGTTTATGTCTATAAATGCATTTGCTCGTGTGGATGTGCATCTGTATTCACGAACGTGTGAGTAATATTCGGGTAGAATCCTGAAATATTGAACTAATGACATTTCGGAAAAATTTTCAACATTGCAATGAATGCAAAACTTTGGATACATGTAATCTTTTTAACCTTTCGTCATGCAATATCATTTCTGGAGAATCCACATCAGTGAAAAATGAAAATAAAATCCCAAGAGCTATAATATATGTCCCCAATATCATATATGTGTGTGTATGTGTGTGTTTGTGTGTGTGTGTGTGCATATATATATATATATATATATATATATATATATGCACACAAACACAAACACATATATATATATATGGAAATTGCTAACCAACGAGCAATATATCTGTGTGTGTGTGTGTGTTTGTGTGTTTGTGTATACTGCTCAACTTGAGCTCGTTTACCATGTATATATATAGCTAACTGGTTTGAAAACTGGCATTCATTCTTATTTATACTAAGTATTCCCGTATTGAATCTTAACTGTGAATTGAAATCTTATCACAATAAAGGGATGGCTTTGCATGGTCCAGCTCGAAGACACGATAATGAAGATTTCCAGCAATCCTTCCTTGCTATCGACAGTTCTATGTGAATTTCTTCCTGAGTAGATTGATAAAATTTCTAATATCATTGGTGTCTTACAGGATTGTGCATTAAAGAATAAAAGAATTTTTTGATATCCTTCATAGAGATATAAGTTTCCATATTGAGTGAGAGGGAAATCAATCTAGTGACTGACAATATCCTTCGTGTGACAATTCGATCTTATAAGATAACTTCGATCCAATTTCTACTATGTACAGGTTCATGTCATGCCGTTGAAAAAAAACTGTTTTCAGGGCAGTTCCCAGGCAAATTTCGGCAATGACCTCAATGGGGCCTTCGATCCGAATAAAGGATCATGAATTTGATCAATTTATTTATTTAATCATATTGTTTTTTAGGGGGGCTGGGGGAAATCATCACCATAATGCCCTTTCAGATTATATTTGATTTGAATACCGAGGGATGAAATCTGGATGTATAGGAATCACAATCATTGTTGTGAGAAGGAACGCCAGGCCCACAGTATCATTTTATTAGGGAATATTTGAAAACTTGGATGCTAGAATATCTCTGTATATATATATATATATATATATATATATATATATATATATATATAAGGATATATGTAATGTGGTTCTCAACTTGACTTGTCGCATACAGACTGACATACATTCGGTGGATTTCGATGGGATGAATGAAAGTAGACTATAGTGTGATTTTCATTTAACCGTAAGTAGATTTTCAAAAAAAGACCTTAGAGAAGTATAGATGGATGAAACTTGACAAAAAAAAATGACACAAAGTGTTTTAGCGAGCTTTTACCAGTTTTTGGAGGAGTAACTTCCAAGAGCTATTTGAGTTGTTGTATTTATTTCCTGAACTGATTTCAGAGACAAGGGAATCTATACACTTTTGGGAAACAAGCTAAAAATGCCATTTAATATTTGTTTTGAAAATATCAACACATATTTTGTTTTAGGAATATCGAAGAAAAATAAATAAAATATACAGGTTATATGAAATGCTTTATTATATAATGACAAATTATGACAAAAGCCCCAAGCGATCCAGAGCTTCTATTCTGAACAGTTGATGATGTTATGGTTTTGTCCATCATTAAAATAAAGAAAAGAAACAAACCTCATCGGGACAATTGGCTTTATTGTGCAAATAACACAATCATTATCCAAACCTTCGAAATGAGGATCGTTCATGCTTTTTAACTGACAATTTCTAAAATATGTTTCTTCAAAATGTTGTGAAAGCAAGCCACTTTTGATGTCAGCTCTTATCATATCAAACCACAATTATTATAACCTCTGTGAACATCATTCTCTTCAAAGGAAACATTAACCTACCCTGCTGGATAGAGGTGAAACACTAAAACACTTCACAAAATAAAACCTTCACCGAAAGATCATCATGGTTAATTTTCGTAGATCGACCAATGGAATCGCTCTTTGCAACTTTTTGAGTCCTTTTGAGTCTAACATAACAAGGAATTATTGCCCGAAGGATCGACAAAAAGCACAGCGTTCACGTCTAATGAAGCTCAATCGACAAAGACTGATTCCTCATCCTCCTTCCCTCCTTAGACAAAATCTAATGGCTGAACAGTAATTGATTGAACTAGGCTACGAAACTCTACTTCACCAAGCTTATTTATCTGACCTCTCCACATTTTCAAGCATTTCAACCAATTCCCTGAAAAGGAAGTCATCAGCATCCAAACAGCTGCTGAAAATGCATTTGGAGAATAGATCGGTTCCAGGATCCAAGATTCCTACACTCCCGGACTAAATGGACTTGTTCATAGATTGAACCAATATTTTGATTCTGTAGGTTCTTATTTAAATCATTATTTTTTTAATCTGAGAATGATGTACGACATCAAAGTTGAGAGTAAAAAACGCATTTATTTATACACATTCTGACATGTTTATCCGACTCATGTTTTCTATCTTACCTAGACTTGTAATCATGGCAACTGATTTTGGACAACGTACACGCTCACGGATTTATGCATACATAATGATGTACACACATACTCACTCAGGTTCTCCCGCTATTCAAAAATGGATTTGCATATAGTATGTTGATATGGTATACGGAGAAAAAACATTTGATATAGATTAAAAGAACAGTTTAAGCATTCCCAAACTGATAATGATCATATGATAGGCTGAATTGCCGGGAGGACAAGGACGTGTTGAGCACAAATGACGAGGGTGCAGGAGAGATTTGAAGGGGTTATGCTCTGTCCATATACCAGTTCACTGATGAACGAAAGCTGGATGCAATTTTCATCCTTTGCCCTCTTTCGTTAAAGCGAAAATGTAGCGTAAAGTGATACATAGTATGTGTAGTACAGCACCTTGAAAAACTTTTAAATCACCATTCGATATGAAAACGGTTCGGGCATTACATCGTAAATAACAACAAACATCAAAAGTATCAATATTTTGATATTGATCCACATATTACACAGAAAAGTTTACAGTAACATCTTCAAGTAAATGAACAGTTTAGTTCGATGAATTGTTTTGTTTTACCTGTGATTTGTTGCGACCTAAATCAATATTCAATGCAAACCAACATGGTCAATTGATGACACCTGGCCTTTCCAATCAATCACATATTTGGAATGAAATTCAAATCGATTCAAAACTGTTTTTTTTTTCTATACACCATTCATGCTCGAATGCAAGTTAATGAAGACGATCAATCAAATCTGAAATGGATTATTGATTATTAATTAGATTCATTTCACCAAGTTTTTTTTTATACTAAAACTCTAGTGTAAATACAAATTGATAGTAGTAGAAAGAGCAGATTTATTGACGAATAGGTGGGTTCCAGTTGAACACCAAAGGCATTCGAAATATCCATCGAAAGCAAAAAAAAAAAAAATCATCAATTTTTTGCAAAGTTGTTTCGTGATACGTATAGAAAATGCACTGCTAGAAACCCACAATTTCAAACCTCTCACTGGAGGCTTTCAACATTTCAAGAGTTACATATGCAATACAATTAGTTTTTCATCATCATTAGTCATTTAGCGTCATTTGTTGGACTCCAGCCTCCTCGGAGACCTTTCTATAATTATCGTCCCGGAGCCAATACACTCTGAACTGGTTCACTTAGTTGCACTATCTTACTTTCAGCCGGTAGCATATGATCCTGGTGATCCACGATGTGACTCATGTTGACAGGCATTATAACATCACCTTCCTGTTGCCTGCTGAGTTTTCTAATAGATCCTATGATATCTCTGACTACTTTCTCTTCCTCTAATATACTGAGCTGTCGTGTGGTCTCTCCATGTGGTGTAGAGTATGATTATCTCCTACGAATATTCTATGGTTCTTAGTTGAAATGTCAATCATCTGGTTGGGTTCCATGTTTCAACTCCATAGGTGTTGCCCAAGAGGATGCATTGGTTGTAAACCCTTTCTTTCTTGGACTAATTGGAGCTGGCTGTCCAAAAAAGCTTGACAACGAAAGTGATTATTTAGTTGATTCCTCCTGATGATAATTTCATGGAGATTCGTCATTCTCTGTTGATTTAGTGATATACTTTCTCCGGGTCTGCTTTTTCGATTCTGATTGTTGAGCCTTTGTCCTCAGCATGTTATGTACATGACATTCATTTTACTATAGTTCATGTGGACACCAACTTACTCATCTTCTTCATCCAGTTCGTAACCGGGAGGAATTCGGAACAGCTATGCGGAATAATATCTAGAAAGTCCGAGTTCGTTAGACCCGGTGAAATGATATTAAATAGAAATGCAATATTGCGAATTACCGTATCATACAATCCGTTCATTATTTATCAAGTTTCGAAAATCTATTTCTCGCATCAGGGCACATTTCCATTCCTATTCAGGCAGAACCGTCTATCATTAAATGTACTTTCATATGAATGTTGCTGGATATTTGGATATATCATCATGTATCTATGAGTTCTAGTGTCTTTTATATTGCTGTAGATATTGCATTATTCAGACGCTAGAATTTCATTTTTCAAGAAAATACATATGCATATATATATATACATGTGTGTGTGTGTGTGTGTGTGTGTGTGTGTGTGTGTGTGTATATATATATATATATATATATATATATATATATATACGTATTATTATCATATTTTGTGGAAAATGTTCGAAAACGAATTTTGAGTGCAATATTAACTTTACTTAAAGAAACAACTCATCATATTCTTTCATAATGCCTGGAACGAAATATTTACCAATTTTTTCCGATGGAAATTGATATTTGCGTAAAATACATCGCTTTAACATCGATATAATAACGATATTGATTTTAAACACCAACACACACATACACACATATATATATATAAATATTTGTGTGTGTATATATATATATATACATATATATATATATATATATATGTGTGTGTGTGTGTGTGTGTGTGTGTGTGTGTGTGTGTGTGTGTGTGTGTGTGTATATATATATATATATGTGTGTGTGTGTGTACGTATGACATAGCATTGCTAAGTTCTGATTATTGGATTTTCTATGGAGAGCAAATTTGGTAATAGACGCAAATGAATACATTGGAATATATATTTAATGCAAACATATTTTTTGATGAGAGTCGCTGTAGATTTATTAACCATATCTGATTTTAAATAATAGATTTTTTTAAAATCACAAAAATTGTAAAATTTTACTCCATCGAAACAATAATAAAAAATGTATATTCTCGAGCAGATATGTTCACTGTTGGTGATGTCCTTAAAAAAGTTCATATGGCCCCCTTTTCACCCTGGATAATTTACTCCCTCTAATAGGATTAAAACTCTTTGGGATATATACTCTTAATTACAACTGTGATGTCAGCTTCTACCTCATTTCTATTCGACCAAGGGCCTGCGTTTAGAAATGGTGGACAGTTGATTGACGTCAGCCTAGCAGAGATAGATCTGTGAAGAGTTAGCAATAGTAATCCATTTGGAGAGATCAGATTGAAGATTTTAATCAAAATCAACGTCAGTAACACAAGATGGGACATAGGTGTTACGATTGAAGTAATCAGAAATCAGTATCAATCGAATAATAAGTATGTTCAAGGGATAACATAGCATATATGCAATAAGAAATCAAGGGCTCCATGTCTGAAACCAAACATCAAAAGCTGCATCTATAACACGAAGTGATTTTGAGCTGATGTGTGTTATGAACAGCATAAAAGAGATAAATCTGGCATGGAAGATTCATGTCCTCCGCCGTCCATAACTTGGAGCCATGTTTCCCGAGCCTTGTCATATTAACGCCCGATTTTAAAGCAGGATTTTTCATCATCACCCATTCTGTCAAGTCGGTCAATACGATATACTGAGGAACAAATTCCGACGTTCCTCTTAAAAATCTGCGAATGTCTTACGTAGCTCATATAAAATTGGACAAAGATATTTGTACTTGATTAAATGATACGGAAATTATTAATGCAACTTATCACTTTATACGCAGGAGGCATCGATCTCTTTATTTTTGCTCCTTGCTCCCTTCACAACCCCTTGGGGTACCTCCTTTGAGTCTCCTGACATAACGCTTGAATTACTGATCAATAGGAAGAGGGATTAAAAATCGAGTTTTGCCACTTTTAAAGTGCTACACGCAACGAGCGTTTCAGTAATCGCTGGTATTCATCTCAAAAGAATCAGGAGAAACCAATTTTCTTTGCCATAATTAGACAAGAGATATCAGCATACATAAGGTTAATTTTTCTATTTCCATCTATTCAAACAAAAACAAAAATTTAATGAATGGCATCTATTTAATACCTTTATAGAATCTATCCGTTTTTGGCTGGGGGCAGTCAGCCAAGAAATACGCCTCTGTAATAGAGAAGGAGTTTGCTTATTATAATCAATTTTGTCAGAGAATCAATTAAAAGAAGGGAGATCACTTTACTCCTGGCAAAGGCTCAAAACGTTAATAAAGTTCACTGACTTGAAAGGGTTAATGTATTTGGCGAAATTAGTTTCAAATTTACTATCTACGTCCAGAAAGTTATTGATTTTGGCATTGGCACTGTCAGATTGATTTTGGATAGTGATCAATTAACAAGTTTAATTCTGGTGAGCTACCCAAACAAAATTGTATCAAATATTGGCACTTCGGTTTCCATAATTCAAGTTGGGATAAGAGCCGGCATCTTTGGTTATGTTGACCTAAAATTTTTTGTAGGGCTTAAAAAGTAAATGACTCAATATCTATTAATATTTTCCTGACACACATCGAGAAGAGACGATACAAAATGTGTCCAAACGGTAAAAAACAATGAGAATTTTGCATCGTCGAACTTGGACCAATTTTCTGCGATCAAAAATGCGTTCAAGGAGAATGAGAAATAATTTGAATGACGAATGACAGTTTCTATTCAATCGAGAGACAGTGTAATTTTGTTTGTTTCTCACTCCGTTGCACTGAGCACTTTGGCTACATAGTTAATATTCTCTTGATTAAAATACCTTCTATTCATCATCTGAAACTATGGACTCTTCTGCCGAAAAGGATTCAGTTTTCTGTTTCTTGAATTATCATTTCACAGATATTTAGATATAACGATGAATGTCTTCGTGGGAATAACTAGTATGACTATGATTTTTGATGGATGATAGGATGATCATTTTTTCTTAAGTATTCACTTCAAACATTGATGAACGTGCAAAGGGGATGGGGAGGAGATAGAAAGTAATTTTGGTAATCAGAAACTTCACCCCTTTAAACAAGGAGTTTCTATAAGCTTATGGCTACGGATGCTAGGGTTCTGAATATGCAGAAACCAAGAAAATGTTCGGTGGAGAAAGCATTTTCTCCAAGAGATAATCAGTTACATATTCCGTCGGTCTTAGAAAGATGATATATGCGATTTTGCCGAAGGAGCAGATTCTTAACTCAAAGGTTCAGAAAATACTGAAAGAAATATTGTTTTGTTTAAATTCTATTAGATGGTGTGTTTCAATCATGGCGTGTGTTATAGCTCGACTATTCCCCTGTCTATGCTGCTATTCATTTTGAATGTTGCGAAAGAAATAGACGAGGAAAATAGGCCGAAGATACCAAACAGAAAGACAAGTACCACACCATTATCAAAAAATCTTATTAGGAGTGAAAGTGGAAAATACCTGCGATCTGGGTCGTATCATTAGAGACATGATCGTAAAATATGATGTTCATGGTTGTAAAACATCAAATTAAGAATGAATCAATATTTTTAGCGTCGTAGGCTCCAGATAGCTGGTTAATTAAATGCTGCAAATCTTTTAGAAAACTCATCAGTTGAAATCTGATTCAACCAATTTTTTTTTAATGAATACCAAATGTGAACATATACAATTAATTCAATGGATCCTCGACGAAAAGGGATTTTGTTTGGACACACTGCAGTTTTCGAAAGAGAAAAAATCTTTTTTTTTTTACTTTGTATGTAATATTATCTTAACATTTAGAGGAAAATCAAATCCCTATTGAAATAAATGAGGAGAACTTGATTAATAATTCAAATATGCTTTGTTATAGTTATATAAATAAAAACTGACGATACGTTGATGATAGCTGTTTCCAGCTTCCATTCTCAGAAATTTGGAAAAGCACCTCATGTTCAGCTCGTAAAACGCATTCTATGTTTAGAAATAACGGTTTTATTATAGAAAATGTAGTTTATCGCCATCATATCCAAATTCTATTAGCGTTGATTTTGGATGAAAACCTGATGTAATGAAGATACCTCGTGACATGGATTATTCAAATCTTTCAAGTTATATAGGGTGCATCATCTGGATATCAAATTATGGCGAATTTTTTTAAATCAAGAAACGCCTTTTTACACAGTGATATGCTTATGACAATTGATTT
>OY735199.1:79461224-79466224 GCA_963457665.1 Thysanoteuthis rhombus
ATACGTAAGGATATTATTGAGATTTCAGCTACAGGCTTTTATTACCTCTTTCTATAGTCAGTATTTGTGAAATTACTGTTGTCTATGACGATATCAACGGCTGAGCACAAAATGCTTATCAACTACGTACTGACATACACGTAAACATATATTGTATGCTGTCATTTACTAAGCTCACCAGATTCCCCCGATGGTAGGATGCTCTTTTTTTTCCAGAAAGAATATCTGATAACAGGCCTAGTTAGTCATTGAATAAAAACAGTCAGTTAACCAACCACTCAGTGCAGCCTATGATGTTTTGGGGTAATCGATTAAAATAACCGTAAAAACAGCTGATCAATGAAAGATTTACTTACTTGGCTTTTGTTTCGCTGTTATCACAAAAAAATCTCAATTTTCAAAAGAAAAAGCAGCCAGAAACAGAGGTGTCAATTTAGCATAAACTTACATTCAAAATCGAATCCACCTGTAAAAAATTGTATTTAAAGGAGATTTTGAGGAAAACGGACAAAAAACTTCTTTTTCCTAAACTTTATGAAGAAAAATGTTTAATGCTCAAACGAATGCAGCTCTCTCTTGTTATTCATCCCTACATACAAAGCAGACAGAGAGAAAGACCAACCTACAATCTGGAAGAATCTTATGTTTAGAGTGTTTGTGAGAGTTCGTGTTGACGTTTTCTAATAAGTTCAATAGTTGATACGACATGGAGAAAAATGACTCAGCGATTTAGAAATGCTAATCCAGCAAAATATCAAATCGTCATAAATTCTATAGAAATTACTTAGTTGTCTTCAGGGTTTGTCTCACCATTTAACAAACACAGTGACTTGGCTTGGGAAATGGTCACACGAATCGGGCACTCAGAAGTAGTTGTCGGTGTAATCTACCAAACAATTACACATATATATGTGTGTGTGTGTGTGTGTCCACGCACGCAAGCGCGCGCACATGTGTCTGTGTGTAGGTAGGTATATCAACAGTTCTGTAATGAAATGCATAAGGGTATTTATAGAATCATAGTCAAATAATTCCATAGTATCATTCACGTGAAATTTCGAACTAGCCAATATAACGATTTATTCTATATCCAATGACTAACACAGGAACTTCTTCCCACTTATTCAGTATTGTGTAGTGCCGAGGGAAACTCAGATTATTCATGAATAACTTCTCCTGACAGATGACTCAAAGAGCATTTGAATTGCAGAATAATTTCAGGAATTATATAACATTGTCTTACTTTTAGTCTATCGGTGAAATGACCACAATTAACTGATATTGAATGTCAATTTAAATAGTCAAAGACAATGAATATACTTATCATTCTTGTGTGATTATTATCGTGAATAATTATCGATTTGATATCTGAAATTTCAAAACCAATATAATTGTTCATTTGGGTGTTCAAGAGTATCTTCAATGTAAATAGGTTTTCTGCTGAAGTATCATGTATGTACAGCGAATGTAAACAGTATCCGATGCATTGAAAAAATTAATTTCAATATCCTTATACATCTTTAAATAAGCATAATTTGGACTAATTATTTCTGACTTTTATAAATAAAATTTCAATCTCCATTAGAGTTTCACTTGTTAATGTTTTTTTTATTGCTTCTTTTCTTTACACTTAGTTCAAATTCTGAATTCTGGCATTTTATGAGTTGTGTAAAGATGTTGAAATAAACTTTTTGAAACGTATCGGTGAGGTTTGGCACTCGCTGTATGTCTTAGCATATGTGTTCAGTTAACTGGACTCGCTGATGCTGGCAAGTTGATGATTGATGAGCCCAATACCTGACAGGCATGTTGTGCCACAGCAGTCACAGAAAAGAAGATTGAGAAGTAAAACGAAGATGAATTTTTATTGAAACTCGGGATTTACCATCTATTTTTTTCCCCAGTACAGGTTTTGCGATTTTCCTGGAAAAAAAAAGAAAAAGGTGATATCGAGGCGAATGTTCTGTCGCCAAGCTTCCCTGTCAACATCAGACAGCTAATCGATGCCACTGCAGGATAACAAGTTATTCTTTCAAGAATTCTTGTTCCACTTCAGTGGCATTCATCCGTCTTGCTGACAGTTGAACAGTTCATAGTTATCATCATCATCATCTACTTCATCATCTACTTCATCATCATCGTCATCATCATCGTCCGTTGTTGGAGATACACCTCTCCAATATTCGTTGGCCTTCTTGTTTCCATTCCAATATTCTCTGAATTTGTCAGAGTCATCATATCTTCCCGGGGCCATAATTATCATGTATATCATTATTATGCATGTAATTTCAACAATTATTATATTGTAGCATTGCTTTGACCATTCTGTTGTCTCTTTATCTCTCTATCTCTCTATCTATCAATCCATCTATCTATCTATCTATCTATCTATATATATATATATATATGTGTGTGTGTGTGTATATATATATATATATATATATATATATATATATATATATATATATATATATATATGTGTGTGTGTGTGTGTGTGTGTGTGTGTGTGTGTGTGATGTATGTGTGTATGCTTATAATAATGTATTTTTATCTTATTTTCCAACATAACTTCTCCTCATCTCTGTGCATGCAAATGAGTGGTGGCCATCACTCATATTGATCCAAAATTGCACGGTGACAATTTAGGATTACAATCCAGGTAATAACTCGCGTCAGGTTATGGCCTCATTTGTTCATCCTATAACACACACACACACACACACACACACACACACATATGTATTTAGAAATGAATATATGATCCAACAGAATGATCATAAATTGCCTTATATCATATAGGAATTCTTATTTGACATGATCTCCCGTCATTACACGGTTAATATAATAATTGGCCTTGACAGCGTAAATAGAATGAATGATTGAAGAAAATTGAGCCTGTAATGACAGGAAATCATTTACCGTGAGTTTCAATATAACATGACATAATTTATGATTATTCAGTAAGATTATATATCCATTTCTTAATACATAACTGTTGCGCAAAAAGAAACAAGTAGAGCAATACTGACCCGAGAATGAGCAGAAATGAGAATATGCTGTTTAAACCAGATTTAGGCCTTACCAATACGACTAGCTGTTTAGTTCAAGGGTAAGAGCAACGCTACGTTGAAGCGGCTACCCTGTCGGTTGTTGGTTCGATCCCTGCAACAGCCCCATTTTTTAATGTTCATTTACCATTTACGATGCCCAGGCCAAGTGATGTATAAACCGTGTTATGGTGGATAATCATTCCATATGAAAGTTTGACACACACTAACACACAAATACATATATATATATATATATATATATATATATATATATATATATATATATATATATATATATATATATATATATATATATATATATATATATATATATATATATATATATATATATATATATATATATATATATATGTTCGCTATGTATTGCCGTGTCAATATAATTAGAAATATGTTAATCTCTACTTTGATCTCTCCTATGAATGAACTGCTACATAACTTGCCAACTTATACAACTTTAGATACGAACAATGATAATAAAACGAGAATTGATTTTAGATGAATGTTGTAATAACCAAATGTTCGTATTTTCAGTAAGTTTTTGCGATTAGAAACTGATCAAGAATATCCCATTGCACTCATACCAACACAACGTTGAATTGTTCCACTGGAGAGGAAACATGAACATATGTATGTTCTTATTCCATATTGTATTTGAGGTATGCTGATGTTAGCGCGGAGAAGTATGATTAACGACATGGAAAAAAACCAAGTTTATTCGAAAATCGTATTTTTACTTGGTTCGTGTGTCATTGTTCAAAACATTCGATGACTTTCCCTAAAAAATCATGTTCTTTAAATAATGATTGAATTTTATATATTTCTATGGAATTATCTCCTTATATTTTGTCCAAGTGTCCATGTAGTAACATGTGTATCTTTAGCTCAGCTCAGTCGGGTGAAAGGCTTTACTGTGGTGTATGTGAGAGCTGCAATTTGTTGTACTTATAACTTTGAAGAGGCTGGTCTATCTACCTGCCTTGGAAATTTACCTTTGCCATGTGTCGTATCTTTGTCATCAAATCTAAGATCAATTGACGTTTATTAATTTTTTTTATCGAAGTGTACTTGAATTATTCCCCATTAATTATTGACTATTTAATCTAAAAGTCTTAGATTTGATAATTTCTAATTGAGGAAACTTGGTTATAACGTAAATTGGAACAATGGCCCGACTAGGTCGACTCACACTCAAAATTCTGCAACTGGTTTCACATCGTAGTTGCCCTGTTAGATGATTTTTAACATTAATGGTCCCATCTTGACCAAATTATGTCTGCATGGTTATAGGTTGTTTAAGTCATGAATAATATTCAAAGGTTTGACCAAAGATATCTGTAATATAAATATTAATAAAAAGGAGCCACCCCTTCAAATCTCACACCCTGTTCAGAAATCAGTACTTTTTAACAGTGCCATTTGAACCATGTAGCAGATGTATGATTTTCTACCGGCCAATAATTCATAAAATACTTGCTGTGCATTCTTGCGAGCAATCAATTCCGATTTAGAGACCCTGCATTGCAGTACCAGTCTGGGAGCATTCAACCTTCAACTTTTATTTACGACTTTGTGTTCGAGTTAATCGATTTTAGATAATTACCACCTTTAATCGAGGTTGTTATTCTAACAAGGTAATTAATTGATGGTAGTAAGTATGTGATAAATGTGCAATATATACCATCAAACGTATTTGAGACTGCATATAAATCTGTTGCTCAAAGATCAAAACAAAATAATTCAGCAGGAATGTCGAAGTACTTGTTCAAGTTAAAAAGCTTGCAACATGCACTTGGGAGAGAATCGTGCTCAATATCACATGGGGGGATCACAAGACAGCCCAGTTTATTGATGAATGAAAGGTCATAATAAACATGGATCCCCACAAACAACATGCGAGCTGTGGTCGGCAAAATATAATATTGCATGGTG
>OY735199.1:79468724-79573724 GCA_963457665.1 Thysanoteuthis rhombus
AAATTATGTTGATTACCTTAAATTAAACGCGAACAGAAAACTGACAAATGTCCTGCAGCAAGCAACTTGAAAACTATAATTTAAGTGTTGATCGTGTCTGTTGACAATTACCTAAAAAGGCTCTTTCAAATGTGGTAATGTAATATTCCGGTTTTAATAAAACGCCAGGAAATATTGCAACCAATTCATTCCAAGAGCGCACACGCACAGTCACACATACATGCTTGCTCGAAAACGCATCTTTGCATATGAAAACACACAGGTAACAGTAATTGGATTCAGGGCCGCTGTGAAAATGTTCATAATTATCCAAAGGTGGTTACGAGGACCAACTCTCATAACATACACATGTTCAACGCCTGTCTGATCACGCGACGTATGACGTCTAACGGGAGAGTTTCCAGCCATTTTAAACCAAAAAAAAAAAAAAAAATCAACCTGCTTAAAGCACTAGTGCTTCATCCCCTCCCCGTAAGAATTCGGACCCCGCACTTAACCTCCCCAGTTTTTCAAGCGGTCTGAAATATCTTCTTTCGTGATCGTCAGCATATATCGTGTCCAATCTTTTCAATAGTCTAAAATCTTGGACGGGATATGGGTGTCAGAAGTTGCAATGAGTCAAATATGGACTGTGGGGAGACTGAAGGACCTCGGTGATGAGGTCTTTTGTAGAAAAAAAATACCCTCAGGTCATTGGTAACTGCTGTCCATAATTATTTCTATATCAAGAACAGGTTTTGTCCAACTCCTGAAATTCCATATTTCTGACCAAACCTTCTGAACAAACGCTGATGATTTCATTTTGCAATTTTGTAGTGCTTATTCCAAATGTACAGTTGTTCTTATCAGCTATATGAGTAAAATTATAAATTGATCTGGAAAATTCACAAAGTTAGGCATCTAGCTAAGGCATAGAAATCAACAATGATAACGAAATATGTTGTAACTTGAAATAGTGGAAGACGTAGATGTGGCATGGATCATTCACTTATAGCACATGTTTCTATGATGTAAAAAATACTTTTTATGTGTAACAGATTCTTGAAATTCTGAGAGCGTACTGAAATATTATGTATATATATATATATATATATATATATATATATATATATATATATATATATATATATATGTGTGTGTGTGTGTGCATGTGTGTATGCATATATATACATACATATATATATGCATATCTATATGCACATATATATATATACATATATATATACATATATATATATATATACACATATATATACACACACACATATATATACACATATATACACACTCACATATATATATACACATATATCTATATACACATATATAAATAAATACACACACACATATATATACACACACACACAAACACATACACACACAAATACACACACACATACACACACACACATACACACACACACACACACACACACACATATATATATATATATATATATATATATATATATATTCGTTGGTGTACTACCGATCTAGGTAAGCTATGGAATTAAATTGGTTTGGACAAAATGTTTTAAGATATTGAATTTGATTATTTCGTTATATCAAACAGTAGGATTTTTTAGTTTCAAAATATCAATTCGTTGAAATTTCTTAAAATTTTCAAGTCTAAATGTTATTCTTCACTGACCAAATATAAGAAAAGCACACAATTATTTTAATGCAAAATCATATATTCAATGAGTTCAGGGACTAGATGCGATGAAGGTGCTGACAGGAGAGACTCGCAGGCTGTTGCTGCTGACACTCATTCTAGTATATAGCAGTTAAATAACTGGAATAGTAATTTAAAAGATTGATACCATTAGCCATTGTTAGCCCCGTGTAACTTAAACAGCGAACAAGAGATCCACCCGTTACGCGCGCATTCAATGGAAACATTGACCTGGATTAACGGTTGCTTATCTAATAAATAATCGGTAGCTGTAAATCAGCCGTGAGTGAGATTTAACGGGAGAGTGATTACATCTAATTGACCAGTGAATTTTGATTGTTTACCGATTAAATTAAATCAGTTGTAATGATATGACTGATTAGCAAAACACTATTTACACTGAACAACCATAGCCATAAAAATGGTGATGGGTTCTATCCTTCTTTCCTGTGCGTGTGTTGGGGTTTTCCAGCGGTCTTGCGATGCTGTTCTTCAACAAACTTGGTAATTGGCATCAGCCCTCCACTTGGCCCCTTCTAAAAATGGCTTGTGATATCCCAAAGCATAGCTAATTTGACATTTTGCAGGCTTATTCTGACAGGTTATGGATTACAGCTAGATTCTAAAAAAATGTAGACATTTTGGGTATTTTTACTTGATTTTAGATAATTTTCCGTTGGAAACAATTGTGTTGTCGTTGTATTTGATTAGACCACGTACATATTTCGATGGAATTCTTTTTGCACTACGGTCGTTCAATTATGGACTGTAATGATGAGTCATTTTATTCTCATTAGTCCCTGCTTAGAAAGGATGTTATTTTTTCGAAATATGTGAATCGCTACAAAATCAATCCTGTATGTCAATCATCAAAAACGAGTTTATAAGTATATTGAAATTCATTGAATGGTATGATAGCTACAGACGGAGGATAAGAAGCGCTGATCCTACGTTTCTGGTGCCCCGGGCAAACCGAACCAGGATGGCTTTCAGAGCCTGACTTAGTTAGTTGCCGGTCAAGAAAATGGTATTTGCATATTGTTTCCCTGTGTTTCACCAAAACAGACGATATTTCACCGTCAGATGTTCATAAAAATTGGAAATCTTTCTCTTTTATCTATTTTTTTCAATTATTAATTTTCTCTTCTTTTTCTCCGTCAGACTTTGAAGGTCCCACTGTCTCAAACGCATAAGGGGCACCCTCTGCCGTCCTTCACCGTGGGTGAATGCCTGTGATGCTGGCACCTCGAGCCAGCTCTGATCACTGCTAATTTTATCACAAGTTATCACTCTTCGTTTCTCCACCATCCTCTCTTGTAACCTGACTCAGGGTTTTGTCATCGAGGAAAAGAAAAGGAAGAGAGGGAGAAATAAAAAAACATCAATGCACTTAAGACGTGTTACCTTTGCTGCTTCTATCAACTGCATCGTGCCCGAAACACCGACTTTTGAATGAGAAGTTAATTTATTTTAGCTTGTAATATGTGTTCCGGAAAGGGGTTCTAATCTCTGTACCTTTCAATGGTGTATAGGTTACCGTAGAAAAATATCTCTTTCAATCCCTCTTTCTCTACATATTCGCACCACTTAAATAGAGACTAACTTCATTTTTCTTTTCGGATTAAAAAACTACTTTTTGCATGATTTCGAAATCTTTTCTAAACCCATCTAAAAAAAAACTAATAGAAACTGTTTTTTTTTAGTCAAATTAAATCGTTAAATGAATCAAGCCAAAAATGTTTTTCTCTGTTTTGCTAATCGATCAAATTCAATCGATGGTATTAAAGAAAATTAATTGACATTGCTATTGGGAAAAGTTTCCAAATTATTTTGTTGAATAGCTTTCACATAGTCCTCAACAAATTTTGAAAATCATGCAATCATATACAAGAACACATAGTATCTGCTAATTCAAATACTTTTTTTTCTGATTATAAACGTTTATCGTTGATCTTATGGTCCGTACAGAGTGACCACGTCACATATCTTTGCTCCTTTTCCATTGTAACAATAGCCCCTAAAAGCGAGGATGAAGAATCAAATAATTGACAAATTTGGAAAAATACTGTTTTTAACTCTCAGAAGATTCACTAGGAACTATCAATAATTCATCTCTTTATAGAACAATATCTAACTATCATAACTTGGGGCTTGCAATCTATTAAAACTTGTACTTATTATTCTTGTCACTATTGAAACATTCCGGTCAATATTTTTTCATATAATATTTAAAGTGAATTATTTTACATAATGTCAGCTCAAAAATATTTTCCATTAATTTCATATTGGACCAAAAAAAGTTGATATTTTTTTGGTGATTAGATTTCTCCCTTGGAATATTGATATTAAGATTCATAAATGAGAATTTCATTGATGTCCCCAGCAGTGTTTTTTGAGGACCTGAGAGTTAACACATGGTTGAAAACAGTTTCTCATTTAAACAAGTAATTGATTCAATCAGTTAATGTATAGAGTGTAAAAAAAGTTACTTGTATTTGAAATTCGGTAATCTTTGGCCCAATGTGCTCAAACTTTTGGCAGTGTTTATCTAGCATATAGGGGCTATGAAAGTTTACTTGAAAAAACAAACAGCATATCTATTTTAAATACTTGCAATTATGAACTCAGAAGCCTGAAATTTGTTATTCATCAGGCTGATAACCATGAATTCATCCAAGTTCAAATTGTCTATTCTATCGTATCTTGGTGAAAACAGTGTGCGTTCTGATAAATGATGGCAGACATGGTTTTAAATCCATTATTGCGTTCATATCGGATATATTTTGCTCGATTATACTTTTAAATGAAAGACATTTCCTGTACGGAGCCTTTGTATGACCTCTGTAGCGTTTGTTACTAGTTATCATCAGAATAGGTTGGTTGGACATAGGGCCAATTATTGAGTAAACATTACCGAACATACGCTGAAGTATTCATCGGTTTCATTTGCATACGTAAATTAATCTTTTGTATTTGGTTGTCTCCAACAACGTCAGACATACACCATAGGATTAGAATGTTACACGAAGTTTTAAACCAGTCAGAGAGCCTTCTCGGTAAACTTTAGGTGGTAGGTTAGAACAGCATTATTATTATCAACTAATCTGAATTCACCTTGAGGTTAGATATGTTTGGATACTTAATTAGAATTGATGAATATCAGGCGCCAACAAAGATAAATGTAGTACAAGTAAGCCGGCACCTTTTAGCTCAGTTATAATAGCCATATTTCATGTTCATTCTCGATAGGAACAACCTCTCAGTTGTGGATTGAGTTCAGTTGATTTTACACATGGTTGACGGATAGACAAAGCAAACCCTGTCTGTTTTTGCCTTCATTGATCTATATTGCTTAAAAGAATGGGTGTACGTATAAAGATATCCCCCCTCAAAAAAAAAGATTGGCCCTAAAACTGGAAACTGTGCCCATAAGATAATCACGCATCCCATCACATGGTGAGACCACAAAAACACCATTGTATACGTATGTCAAAGATGTGATAAAATCTATGAGAAAACTTGAATAAAAATGGGTTGGCCATGTTGTAAGAATGTCAAACAACCAATGAACATCATGTTTCCCAACGTGGATCCCCAGATATCACATGTAAACTTGAGACCAGCGAAATATAAAATGGTGGGACGAAATAAACAAGTTCAGAGAGTATTGGCACTGTGATAACCATGATAACCATCACGGGGGGGGGTTATGTCTGACAACGGTCCGATGATGATGATGATTAAGCAAATGTTTCAACACTTTCCCCTAGTCAGATAGTGGTATAGTTTGAAATTTTGGACAAATGGAAATAATTTTGCTTGGGAATGCCATTTTTTGATCCAGACTAGAAGTATATTTTTAATCGTCTTGTTTTTTTGTTTGCATGTAATTTGATAAGCTCTGCTTCATAAACATATCCATTCATTTTTTCTGGTGTGGACTGAACATATGCCTCTAGGAATAAACAAGTCAAGTACTGTGATCAATATCTGACAATTTGACTGAACTGCAAACAGCTTGGAAGCACGCATCGTTTCAGGACCCTCTCCAGAATAACTTTTACCACACGGGCATCCCTAGCAAAAGCAAAATGCAAGCCCAGTTGAAGGAAGTGGTTTCAGAGCTTAAGGTTGAAGATGATAGAAATGACTCAAATAAACTTGGCTGCAGCAGAGTCTTTCTTTACTCCTGCTTCCTGAATGAAGATATTTATTACAACATCTGAATTGTAAAAAATGAATTTGATGTATAAAAATGCATTGCCTGTTTCAAACATATATTTTCAAATACATGTATAGCTTGTCAGCTTAGCCTAGGGTATGAGAGAGTCGCTTACAAATCACATGTTCAAGATTTAAAGTTGTGATAGAGCATCTATTCATTTACTTATTAGAATCAAAATCTGTTAGACAGTCATGTAATCATCACAGCGAACCACTAAAACCATAGCTCCCAATAAGAGTTGATACATTAATTGAGAGTTTATATCAACTCAATTAATTAAGACTTTATATACTGGGAGTTCCGACGAGGATTGCATCCATTAAAAATGCCTTCCAGATTGGTGATGATTATTATACGATGTGCATACTGATCTATTCATTTGATTGTTTATTTACTTATCAAGTTTTGCATCGAAGCATCAATAGTTTGAGATCCATATAGGATAAACTCTGCTAATAAAAACCTGCCATACAGGGTTGGTGATCATTATTTTACGAATCATTTTTCCTATCTGATGGTTTAGTCCTCAAGAGTATAAAAAAAATGAACATGTTTACGGGGAATACTGCTTGAGCGCATAGTAAATGATTTTCAACAAAACTTCAATTTCCCAGCAATTGAAGAGTCCTGTGTTACAACCAGCAAACCAAGGAGAATCACATTCTTCATCAATAAAGTAGATGTTAACTTGAAATTTAGTTGCTATCATCATAAAAGTAAAAAGATGGATTTCCTCACCAGATGCAGTAGTTATCATGTGATGCATTACGATACCTAGCTTAATATCGATTAACATAAGCATCTCGTTTATTGCATTCTTTTAATGATGATTCCATGAACATCTAATCTTTTAGAAAAACTCCTAACTCCAAAGTGAGTAACAGGTATTCTTTAGTCAGTTAGCAGTGAAATTTGGTACTGAAAAAAAATTCCTGAAAACATTGAAAAAGTACATGCTGATTGAAAAAAATGTGACAACCTAACTGAAAACATCAACAATAACTACGATGACCAAATTGTGAAACGCTGCGACCAAATTCTGAGACACACAAAGCAAATTGAGAACAATGGTGATCAATCTTTAAAAAAGGCAAACAAACTTACAAACAAACCAAGAAAAAAAAAACAAAAAAAAACAGAGCAATCCTACGGAATCATAATGCTTATTTACAATTTTCTTGGCGTATATTCTAATTTGGTCCCTGTGTTCTAAAATTATTTTCACTTTGCTTATATCACTGATGAATTAATTCCATGGAAGGTGTAAAAAATACAATCTGATCCCTTTTATTCCTCAGGTATTTTGAGCTCTGTTTGTTATCGCCAAGTATGTGAGAAAACGAATTTCCATATTTTTCATATGATACAGGTCTCACACTTATTTCATATGAAAGAAAAAGGACGCATCAATAGCATTTGGCTGATGCAGAGGCAGAGCACACTTTTTTTGCCCTCTCCTGCATCCCAAACCGTTATTCTTCCGGTGGCTCAGTCTAACAAACATACATGACCAACGATTGCTCAGCTAAACATGCACTGAGCAAACCTACAGTAATTTATTTATACGAATCTCTAAAGTGACTTCGATCAACCAATCAGATGACAAATGGTAATAAGACAACCAAGATGTTAATTGTTACAGAAGAAAAAACATGATGATAACAACGTTGATCAAATAAAAAATGTCACAATTACTTTTATTTGTCTTTGAAATGTATCACAGAACAAATCACGTAAACTCTATGTCTTGTTTCATCACACATTATTTCAAAATATATTTGTATGATTAATTATATTTAATGAGGGAAATTACCGTTGCTTGTTTATAAAGTAAAACTATTGATTTTCCAACAACTTACATTCAGTTGAAGCCAATAGGATATCTGAACTAAACATTTTCCTCGTCGTTCTTTGGAGTTCTGGGGTGTACGACTCTCATTCTTGACTATTATGTCCATATTTGTTGTTTCAAGCATATTTCTGGCTATAAATTCTCTGTCCTCGGTAAAATGTTTGTTGCTATTTGGAACACATAAATACACACACACACACACACACACACACACACACACACACACACACACACACACATATGTAAACATATGTATAATACAAATTAGGAATACGAGGAATTATCGATTCATTCAACTTTAAACATCCAGTTGATATAGAGAAGACCTTAAAATATGATGAAGTAAAAGGTTATGCTATAGAAAACGTTTATGTTTCTGTCCTTTTAGGATTTTTTTCAGGGAGGGTTTTTTTTTATTCTACTTTAGAGCCCTATTTAGGAGATTTTCTGGAGGGGGCTATTCTTCCAAAGTGTTGAATCTTCCTCTCATTTTATAAGTGTTTTCCGTTTCTTTTTTTTTTTAATTTTCGATACTTCAGGGGTCTGTCATAGCTTATTATGTTTTTGTTGTTTGTTTTATATAGTGGACATACTATGATCATTTGGTAGTTATAAATTATTAATTAACATGAGATAGTGTAGTATTTTCTACACCAGAATCTTGTAAAACCATCAGCTCTTTGAATTTTTCTCCTAGTCCTCCTTAAATGTGCTCCCCAGTGTTACGGTTCTATTTTTCCATGACCTTAATGTGTGTGTGTGTGTATGCAATTGTGCAAAGAGAAATGAGGGAGGGATGAGATCGTGTGTATACGTGAGTATATGTGTGTTTGTATGTATGTGTGTGCTGGATTTATGTGTGTGTCTACGTGTGTGCTTGATTACTTTGGAGGTGCTGCGAAGCATAACATTTACTAACACGAAAAACATAATCAGTGAAGAAATTTGGACTTCGGCTGAATCTGCTTTTGTAAATTTTCGCTAGTAATATCCTTGGTTGAAAATAAGATAGTATGTAACAATGGTATACCGTCAGAATCTCAGACTGAAAGGAGTGCGTGATCAAAGTAGTGTTGGAAGAATATATTCAAAATTTAAATATATATATATATATATATATATATATATATATATATATATATATATATATATATATATATATATATATTTATATATATATATATATACATATATATATATATATATGTATATTTACATTCACACACACACACACACACACACACACACACACACATATATATATATATATATATATATATATATATATATATATATATATATTATATACAATCAAGCAAAGAATCACTCTAGTGTGGCAAGCATCTGGTAAAGCAAGCCCTGCTTTTCAGAACAAAAACAATTCGAAAGTTTCAGGAAGGAAAGGTCTAAAACAAACTCTACCATCTGATAGTGCCTATTGAGCTGAAACACATAATTTAACCAAAATATCTACCCTCACACTGAAGAACATGTCACATGCACATGAGAGATCATTCTTATCATTTTAATGAGAGATCACGAATCAGTGCAATATATTAGAGATGCTTAGGAGTCAAGGATACCATAGAATATGTTAGAAATCTTAAATGGCAAGTGACTGGTCATGTTGCAAGAATGTCAGACAACAAGTACACATCCTAACTTGCATCATGGATCCCCAGATATTTTATGTGAGACTTTGGCTGGCAAAATATAAAATGTGACAAACGTTCGGATAGTATTGGCTTTTAATCGTCCTTGGTAGAGAAGTTTGGCGAATCCTGGGGAAAGTTTATTTTCAACAACGGATGATAAAAGGTAGATAATGATGATGATTTCCTATCCTACAGCAGTCTCAACTAGTGATCTCTTACTACTTCTGTCGTGCATTTGTTAGGTTTCTGCATTTATAACGGTGGCTGACCTGTCTTGACCATTCGAAGAAAGTACCCCTCAAGACTAGGAAAGAGAAAGATTCTAGATACTACTAAATCTCTACATTGCTTGGTGGAGTTGGAAAAGACAACTGGAGTAGTTGTTCAGCCTTTTGAATAAAGGTCTATATAATCTATAAGTATGATAAATATAGAATTTTATGTCACAGAGCGTGTGGTATACTATGCAAATCTCAATACATAAAGTGTGCATGGTCGAAAAACTTCTTAAACCACAGCACAAAATAGTGATCAGTAAAAGGAAAACTCCCTCAAAGCTTCTCATATATATTTTGTAGATAATTTGTTTGTTTTGTTTTGTTAACTTTGCGTATTTTATTCAATTTTTTTTTCAAATTACTTACAATCATTCAATGAAATGATGTCATTATTTACCTCAGCCAATGGAGTTGTAAATGGCATATGTATCAAGTTTTTCCTTCTATGCAACATATCTCCTGAAGATGTCCACGAATTCCAAATGTGTTTTATGAAAGGGTAGGCTATGAATTAATAAAGAATCAAATGAATTTTAGTTGGTATGGAAGATTTTTTTATCAATACGTTTTTCATATATTATAGAGACAGTCAAAGTGTCGTGTATATATATATATATATATATATATATATATATATATATATATATATATATATATATATATATAGATATATATAGATATATATATATATATGTATATATATATATATATATATATATATATATATATATATACATATATATATATATATGAACTGATTTTCATTTGATTCTTAATCAGTGCATATCACGAGCAAAGCCCTGCTCTCACTGAATGCTCTCTGATTTTATGTCGACTATATCGAATAGGCACGATATCAAGCAGATAATTCACGCTTAAAAAGAATTGAGAAAATGAATAGATAGATTGGAATCAGATAAAGTTTGATTTAATTTGTTTTCAGAAGGATTCAATATTGGGTTGTAAAAAGAGAATAAGGGAAATCGATGTTTAGATGTTGTGGTTGTGTGTGTGTTTGAAATATATTCTTACACAATTAGGGTTATTTTCTCATGTATACTTACTTTCCTTTGCATCATATTCATTTGTTCACACGGCCCAATATCTCAAGATATCTCCAACAGATATCAATAAACGCTTTGAAGAGGAATTGAATCAATTCTGGGGGGAAATTATATACAAATGTTAACCTTAGTATGGTAGCTATATGTAAAAATAAGTAAAATATCCTCACATTTTTGAGGAAATTTCAACGAAATTCTGTTGAATGCCTGGCCTTGGTTTAAGTAGGTGTTTATCATATTAGTCGGGGCTGATGCATGTAATCTATACTGAAGCCATTTATCCACATTAACAACCTCCAAAGTTTCTCGAAAGATTTCAATGAAATTTTGTGAAAAGGCAACACATGGGCTACAAAGGGAGCAGATAAACGAATAGCAGCCGCCACTCATCGCTGCTATGTATATACAACAAATGAAACCTGGAAGGTTTTCATGAATGTTATTTTGCCTGAGGTTTTCATAGACTATAGAATGGGTGACTCAACTGGATACAACTCGATTGATATTTTGGGAAAAGTGTAATAATGAGAGAATGATTCATTTATGAGAGCCAACTTATGACTGCTTTGTCTTCCCTGCAATATGTCTATGACCCCAGCAACTCCAATTTCAATTTCAGTGACCTCAATTTCTGCATCAATCTATCCATAGTCACATCCCCTGCATCATTGCTGTTAACACTTCACAGATAGTCATTTGGATTTCTTTTATAAAGATATAAGAGATATCTGCATTTTTTTATAATTTTTGTAGGCAGTATGTAATATGTATAAAGAGAAAAATGTGGATCGTAGAAAAAATTGGATGAGCAATAAAACGAAAGAAACATAAAAATAGATAAGGTTTTGAAATATTTTTTGTTTCGATGAGATACTTACAAATATTGAAGATCTTTGGATCAATGAGTTAGTTTTGTCCATTATTTTTCACGGATTATATCTAGTCCACTCTTCTTCACCTTTTAAACTCTATCAGTGAATTTTTTTTTCTTGCAAAATTCCATTTTCAAATGCAAGCAGAAAACCAGAATAGTAAAAGCCGAATTTTATCAAATTCAGCTGAAAATGGTAAAAGTAAGGATCGTGTTCAAGATTAAAGATAAAATTCTTTAGATCCAGAAATTCTTCCATAGCCTCAATCAACTTTTAACAATTCAATTCTCTGTATACTTTCTTCAAAGTATCACAAAGCGTATTTCATCTTTCCTCAATGGCTGTCACAAAAATGTAAACACGTTTGTTTCTGTTATAATGACAACTCACGCTGGATGTTTTGTGAATTAAATCATCAAAAAAATTATAAATCTGTGCAATGCATAAGGAACATTTGATTCACTTTACATTGCTTCTGCATTACACGGAAATATTTGATTTCCCCTTGACACACACACAAAAAAAAACAAACAGTTGAAATCATTAAAGAAATAAAAAGTAATACGAAATTGCATCTAAAGTTCTTTTTTTGTAATATTTAGAATACAGATAATTTTCAGCACGACTGAATTAACATATAAATTGGCTACCACACCAAACAAAAAAAAAAGAATAAGGGAAGAAGACGGAGAAATAATTCCCTAAAAGCCTCACAAGGGTTCTCATTAGTAAGGACTTTTTCGAAAAAAAGATAGATCGAAAGTAAAGTTCATTTTTTGGCTTCACGTCATTATAGAAGCAGCGTATACTCCCACTAGATCTATTTTACACACCTGTCTACTGCGTGTCCCAGCATCATGACCAACGATGATTCAGCCTACCATTGTTACAATGTTTTGGGTTTCAGAGCTCAAAAAATCCTATATAAATCAATGGCAATGGTTCATTTACTTTGTACAAATAATGACTCGAAGTTTTATATCCCCTTCATTATCAGCAGCAGTCATTTTTTAGAGTCTGACATTGAATATAGACCGTCTAAAATATTCGCTGAACCTTCCCATCATAAGCATCGCAGGGCCAATATTCTCTGAACTTATCTTGTACGACACGTCTTCTTATATTTTTCCAGCTACATATTTGCCTATGATCTCTGGGGATCATTGTTTCGAGTTGCAATGACAAACAATATTCTGACAGTTTTGCAACCTGGACAGCCCATTGTCATCTTAGTTTTATGATGACTTTCATAATATCTAGGACCAGTGTATTTCCTATCATGTATTAAACGGTCATGCATGTTGTGTGGATCTATAATTGAGGTTCAATCTGCTGGTTGGGATCTTTGTTTCCTGTCTCTAGTTGATTATTTTGAGCATGCATTAGTTGTATAGGAACGATTTTCTCATGGATAATGGACAAAAACTGTATACCAAGGATTTACTTCCCATGGGAATTGACTTGTACGGTTGAAAGAAAATGCCGTGGTCGTGAAAAGGATATGGAATGTTTTGAAAAATTTTGGGAATCATTATTATTCCGAAACTATTTGATGCATTTCTTGTCTGTGATTCACCGAAGCTCCGGAAATAAAGCAGCAAGAATTCAATTTGCCATATCGAAATCCCCTGACACTTTCCTGCTGAATGGCAAAGTAAATAACAGGACAGCAAACACGCTTGCATTAACATGAATAAATAAATAAAAAATGTTTTCTATCAAATGGAAATTTGCTGTTGGCGCCAGAAAAAGAAACAAACAAAATAAACAAAAGAAAAAAAGTGAATGCCGGAAAAAAAGAATGACATGTTTGCTCTGACAAAAATGTTTGTGTCTTCAACTTCTTCGCCAGTTTCTTCCCAATTCAACGGACAATCGAATTAATTTTTAACCTCCCACTTGTACTTATTTTTTTGTTCTTTTCTCGGGAGTGGGGTCCTTATTTGAGCAATTTATTATAATCCACTTTCAGCTTACTGTCCCGTTGGAGCGTCACCGGAGCTCTGTTAAGTATATATTTTGATAACAGGCTCCTTACCCTCTCAGGTGCCAGCCTTCATGACGCTGGAAAAAGAGGGGACTTGAACTTTTCCGGTTTTAATTCAGGTTCTTCCATATCTCAAACTGGTTGCCAACCAATGCTGAAGAGCCCAGTCTTATTTGATATTTAACCACAACTAACGAAGAAGAGATTGGATCTCGCTGTTTCCAAATGCATTACGTGGAGGGAACAGAGTAAACATAGTCAATGTTTAAACTCCATCAAACATAGTTTGTTTTCACGAAGCAAGTGTGTCTTTGAGAAATGTACACGTTCTCGAGTATATCTTCTGTGAGTTATAGATAAATAGTAATGTCAATAGTCGATTAACACAGACGGAGCATTATGTGACGTACTTTTCAACAATAATCAATTTTACAAAATATTGTTCAGCTATAATTTCAATTTTTCTCTATTGTTGGGATTGTGTCAAATATATGATGTTGGTATAATGAATGACAGTATCGATGTACTGTCGAAGAACTCTCTCCGTTATCCCTGGGTGAGCTCAACAACTACATTTGACACTTTCAGGGTGAATTAAAGGAATACATTCGTAGATTATTTTAAAAATGTGTAAAAGCAGGTTTTGTTAATCACTCAATAGAATTGGACACAACGTCTTTCAATTGCTTGCTATTTTGGAGTTATCGACAGAAAAAAAATTAAGATAATTTTCCATCGGTGATGTCTAAAAAATTTAATTTTCTGAATAACAGATGGACACACATTAAGGGGTAGATCTAGCATAAACTAATATTGTAAATTGGACACCCCAGAATGGGGGAAAGTAAGAAAGTTTTTTCTAGACATAATAAGGAGTAAATGTTTAAACTTTCATCCTTTCAGTTCTATTCGTGGGTCCTGTACGCTTGATACTCATTTACATGCACAGCCAATCAGCCAGCCGGATCAACTTGAAAACTGAAGAAACCTATTTTGACAACGATAGTGACTGATTTGATTATTATTACTCTTAAACTATGTTTTCATATCCATAACACTCTAAAATGCACATACACCTGAAAATACCAACACTACTTCTAAAATTACATGTTCATGATTTTACTAGATAGTTCTATTTCCAAAGTAACCATCATACCAATGTAGCAACTTACCTTCCTTAATTCGGTTGGATGTATGGCTAGCATGTATTGTCTTTGCTTCTTCCGGTTACTTTCATTATTCCCATCAAATTAAACCCTAAGCCAAACTCTTTGAAATAAATACATGACGGCCTATGATGCTATTTTTCATTCAACAAATTAGGAATCAATTTGTGTGCTTTCTGAATTTGTTTAATTTGGCTAATTCAGTTTGAGCCCCGAGAAATCATTTCAGTTATACCTTTTTTTAGAGCATCTCATACTTGTTGTTTTTAACACATCCATTCTACTCGTAAATGCTTTGAATTTTCTGATGTATCTCTTATTCGATTTTTATAAGTGCTGTCATACACTTTTGCCCCATTGCTATGCGTTCATCGAGAATAGTCAAACAGAATCACTTGAACAAATATTAACATCTCGTGCTAACAGAATAACATGGCTGAATATTACAATCTCGTGTGAATTGTGTCAACCAAAGAACAGGTAACATTGGAAAACCCTTCGACTAATCTCATCAGGGAATCCAAACTTGGATTCCATGTTTAAGCAAACATATATTAAGCTTCTTTCTTGCGATGAAATTTGCATGAATTTGTCAAAAGCTGACTTCATAAATAAAATCAGCGAACATTTTGGCTCCAAACGGAAACCTGTGTTCATTATAACGAAACAGCAGAAACAATAAATTCTTGTAATCAAGATTCCTCGTATCAGGAGACAACTCAAGCCCCTCAAGAAATAATTACGATACAACTTCGTAAATATTTACAGCAACAACAGGATCAAAGTTCGTACGGTTTTCTTTAATGAATGAATTTTGCTTCAATTGCAATATATATATATATATATATATATATATATATATATATATATATATATATATATATATATATATATATATATATATATATATAAACATATATATGTATATATATATATATATATATATATATATATATATATACGCTGCTGGGGTAACAAGTTAATATCACTGTTTTGTTTTTAAAATCCTCAAAACAGCTACATGGTAAATAGATGATGATCTCAATTTTATACATAGTACCATTATAACAGTATATAAAACATAAAAAATTGAAGGAAGAAAAGAAAATTCCTATAACAGTAATTTGACAAAAAAATAAATGAAGTGACACAAAAAAATTGAAAAAATGTTCAATGTTTCAACTTTTCTGGACTGTAGGTACAATCATCTAATAGAATTTCAAACGAACAAGTGAAAATTATATAAGTTGAAATTCGTAAGTAGGCCAATATTAATCTCCCCAAATGTCTTAATATTCTTGGGAGTGTTATTTAGACATTTTTAACAAAAAAATATGTTGGGAAAAAAAAGAACACTTTAGTTATTAGTAAGCCAACAATTGTCACTTACATTCGGGGGACAGTTTTTTAGCCATAGAATCAAGTTTACAGTTTTGAAAGAAAACAGGTTTTAAACTTTGAAAAAAAATCAATTTGTGATCTGGCATCTTTCGTTGAAATTGGACTCGTAGCTTTGATGCACTAACTTGGATAAAAAATACGTGTGTGAAACTTTAATTTAATCAAAAACACGGACACGGTAACTAAAAAAACATAACGATTTAGACAGAACATATCTTTCTCTGGCAATTACTTCCACGTAAGATTAATTTCCCTAAAATATTTTTTCTTATAAAGCATACACAAATTTCCTACGGACAAAAATATTCGTCACAGAACATTATGATCGAATAATCTTTCTGTCATATTTTTATTCAATCATTCGTCTTACAAATGTGTCGAAGATTTATTACAATATAAGTATAATGATATTTATACATGTCATGCACCTTCTCCCGTCACATTGAGATTTTACGTCGAATATGTTTGATGGTGCCATTTAGTATTCAATAATTTAAAAAAATATATCTATTTCTGTTTTCAAGGTTACTTTCATGATTACTGGAGATTTCCATTTTGTTTTTGTTTTTTGTTTTTTTTTTGTTATTGTTTTGCTTTTTACCGTTTTATACATTCTACTTACATTATGTCAGGGGCAATTCAACGATTCTTACCAGCTCTCGGTCGGAATGAATTTTTTTTTTTTGCTTCATGATTAATAGATGGAAAAAGCCAAATTATTTTGCTATCAATATTTGGAGCTTTTTATCCATGATACTTATTTCCCGATGGAAATTTGACAGTTTCTCGATACATTAAATGCTCAATGTTTTTTAGGTAGAGTTGGGGGTTCAAATGAATTATTGAATTCGGCCATTAATTCTCGTCCGTTTTACAGAAGTCAGGTGTCCAAGCGTTGGGTTAGTAAATTCCGCTTTTTGCTAACAAACCAAGTGGCCCTTCCCTGCTTCATTTCCTTGATGTTGTCAATTTTCAAGGGGTAAGTACGACATTGCACATCAGAAACAAAAACATTTATTCTACGGAATTTCTAGCTCTCTTTTCTCATACGCAAACATTGATTTATTTCGTCATTGAAGCAATTTTCCCCAGGCAGCACCGGGTATTGCTGGAAGTAATACAACAAAACAGCTATCTGTGGATGACTCAATTATGAAATATTATCATAGCTAACGTTCCTTTCTTTAGGGTTAAGCACTGTTAACTTGGGAACCCGTCTATTTATCGCTATAATGCAATGCTCTTTCAACTATGGAATGGAGCACCTAAGTAGACTGTGAAATATGCGAGAGTAAATATTCTACTTAAATCAGTCCTATTGACCGTCCAGTTCCGCAGGGGTAAAATGTCAGCCTCGGGGCCCGAAGCAAAGGTTTTGATGTTACCTCGTGATATTTTGGATAGTCACACTGAAAGGTTGTAATATAACGAAACAGCTGTCTGTCGATGGCACAAATATCAATCAATATCGTGTATATATATATATATATATATATATATATATATATATATATATATATATATATATATATATATATATATATATATATATATATATATATATATACATATCACTGTCCCAGTCGGTTTGATCAGCCTCACGCTCCATTCGCTACGGGTCCTGTCCATCTCTGTTTTGAGGCCTTATTACCTATACGATGTCGGATCCATATTGACCTTCACCTATCCATTATAGTTATTTTAAAATTGCTCTTTCATTGACGGCATACTTTACGTTTTATTTGCAATTTGCTTTTCGGCATATCTTTATTCATAACGAATATTTTCAAACCCATCTTTATGCACCGCCTTATTTTATTTCCATGGTCTTTCTTGGAATCGTCGTCTGGTTTCGGTAAGCTTATTCCTGAACTTCTCCTGACACATCATGCATCATTCTTATGGATTTTTTTCGGGTTTTCGTAATTGAAAATTACTTTTGTCTTTGTTTTGTTTATCATTAAACCTATTTTCCACCGGAGTAAGGGGGGGGATCCACGTAGGTCACTCGTCATATTCTGCATGCCATCAGCAGTAGCTGATTTTAATGCAATATCATCACATAACCATAAATGTTTCTAATTCTATTGTCCGTGTATACTCTAAAGTTCTCCCCGTCTGTTTTCTAAAAGATGCTTCCAGAGTTCGTTGCAAAATACGTTTGACGTGTGACTGTTCTTACCACTGAACTATGGGAACTCAGTGGCAGGAGCAAAATAAAATCTTTCAGCCAACGCATTACACTGATCTTTCCATAGCCATCGTCTTAACTAGATGGTAGTAGAGTTTAGTCAGATTTTAGTTTATCCTCATTGATTCATTAGGTTAAGTATTGTAAAATAATATTATTAATCTATTTTGCTGAGACGTGGTTCAATCTTAATAAATTGAGACAAACCTATTGAAAAGATATAATTATAGACTGTTTTCGATTATAATAATTTTGTTTTTTCCAATTACTGCCTGTTTTATCCCGTTGAGGGGGGTTATCTTTCAAAAAACAAGGCGCCTTACCTTCTTAATCACTTGACCATGACTTTGTGCTTTGACCATTCAAAATTGATGACAACAAAGATTATCAATTATCTCATATCTCTGCCCTCTGCCTTTACCGTCTTATTTCCATTTCCCAACCTTTGTTGTCCGTCCATGTTTATCAAATCTAAAATACAAACATGAATTAGTTTCATAGGCGTTAATTTTCATACCTTTCAATGAACTCTCTTTCGGTATTAGCTCCAACTCTTCAAATCCTCTTGTTAAACAATATAACCTCGTGTGTCCCTCTCCTCCCACCCTGTTATCAAATTACCTAACTCCCCCCCCTGTCTGTCTGATAACCCACGTGATGAACTTTCCTCTCTCTTTCCTCCAACATACTTATTAAAGAAATTAACCTTCTTGTTACGCTACTTTTAGAAGCGTAGCAGTCTAATGCTGTGGGGACAATCATGTCAGGAATCTCTGTTTTTATGATTTTTATCGAAATAAGTATATCTTTATTTGATTCATGGTACAGGGAATCCTGTAAAAAGAGGAAAAAATTAAAGCAAATGATCTCTCTACGATGACAAGACTTTGGCGAAGCGAACTCAATATTAAGAACGAAAAAATAAAAGAAGCGTATACAACGATGCATCCTCCTGATAGTCATCTATGGAAATGGGACACGTAAACTGACCAATGTACTGGTCCTCAAACAGAAAACCATGCAATGTGCAAGAAAAAGATTCATACTCAAACTCATTTGGAGAGATAGCACAATTTATCAGGGGGAAATCGGGAGTCCAACACATCAGAAAAATCCATTAAAAAAACCAAATGGCAATGGGTTGGTCATGTTATAAGAATAGCAGACAGCTGATGGACATCATAACTCACTCCATGGATCTCCAAGATCATATGCCCAACTAAAGCTGGTAGATTACAAGATTGAGAGATGAAATAGATTAATTCAGAAAGTAGGGGTTCTACAGCACTCATGACGGAGAGTTGTGGCGAATCCTGGGGAAGATCTATGACCGACAACTGACAAAAAAAAAGGCTGATAATAATGATGATGATGAAAAATAAAGTACCTCTTATCAATGATTTGATAGGTAATATATCAATCGAGTAATTTTTAAGATTAAGATGACTTATACATTTATATATATATATATATATATATATATATATATATATATATATATATATATATATATATATATATATATATATATATATTATATATATATGTATGTATGTATGTATGGGGTTGAGCACTCTTTAGGTGAGGTAAATCATCCAATGTAAGCTTATGCAATAGGAATAGAGTACACTGGTGGATGAGGAATTTCTGTGTAAATAGATATATCGCTTAAATTCTGCCTTACTGACCGTCCAGTTCCGTAGTCCAGAGGTAGGATATCGGCATCTGGGTTAGAAGTGAAGGTTTCAATTCAGCCTCATGGTACTGGATTGGATAATGGGAAGTCGATAGTCACACTGAATAGTTGTAATGCATTGAAACAGCTGCCTGTGGATGATGCAATTATATATATATATATATATATATATTAGATTCCGATGTCTTCTAGAGTCCTTCGACTCAATTCTAGATGTATACATGCAAATAAGTTTGTGAACATTGTCCGAAAGACATTTTTTTTCTCACGTGCAGATTACACAATATAATTTGCATTGATTTTTTTTTTCTTTTCATTCAACTACGGGTTTACCATGTGAAATGTGATGGACCTTTGGGATCAGAACAGTATGCATCAACAACAACATGACAATTATTTGAACATTTATGAACATTCAAGAATTGACATACAATGTGAACAATGATAATGCTTCCTTTCCTGATAATCAATAAACAACTATGTTTCATAACAATTGCGTCAGGTTTTTTGATTGAAGAAAAGAATGAGATTTTTTCATTTATTATTACTAATTGTTTGCCTACGGTAAACCTTTATCTCATTCATTCATTTATTTTTGTCACAAATTTTATCTAGACCAACAACGAGTAATCTGGGTTGATTGAAATTAAGGATGAGCTTCAGGCGAGACGAACTCACAGCTTTCCGTTGGTACAGGTAGGTGTCCTGTTGCTCGGTCAATAGAGCCACTGAAGCTACTGACAAACAATAGCCAAAACTCAATCACTCAAACTTATACTCTTTCCCCGTCGTTCATCGCCGTGTTTCTTCAAAAACTTGTGAAGTCAGCATTAATACAACATTTGGTGTTTCTGTCATTGTTGTTATTATTATCATTATCATTACATTATTATTGTTGTTGTTGTTGTTATTATATTATTATTGTTGTTGTTGTTATTATTATTATTATTATTGTTATTATTATTATTATTATTATTATTATTATTATTATTATTATTATTATTATTATTATTATTATTATTCCAATAGAGATTCATCAAATGAAAATGATTGAAATATCCGCCGTATCAATCATTCATGATTGCAGATTTGCTGTTTGTAAAAATAAACAAATCTTCTCAGCCAGAAGCAATTTCAGAAAAGCAATGTAGCGAAAAAAAAAATTATTTGACAAAATGATTGAAATACTGAAGGAAGTGATAACAGCTTTCTGGTTTAATTAACTCGACAATTATATGCAATTATATTTTATATACCAGCTATGGAAGGCTGCGTTAATCAACTCTAATCAATGTCAGATATGAATCAATTACTTTATATAAATCCGAAGCAAATGTTTTCCTTCCAACTCGGAGTCATCAGTATGAATTCCGATATGATTGATAAGAGTAATTCTCTCTCCATTGTTACTTCATTCGTCTCTTTTAAACTGATAAAAGCCGAAATAAACAGGTGTGGGTAATCATTCAATAGAAACCGATACATGAATAACGTCTTTTGGCAGCATGTAGTGTTGTGGGTGATCAATTGCAACTAGTCCTGATCAATGGATAAGTATATTCTTTTGTCTTTTTTGGGTGGTTATTTAAAAAAATTGTATAATTTGAAAAACAACAAATAAACGTGAATAGTAGTGGACGTAATCTAAGGGACCAATTTGGCAAAAACTTACATTGTAATTTCACCACCACATGTGCTAAATATCTACATAAAGGGGAATCGTGCAATACAAAAATAAATGTGTTATAGATACAATAAAGATTAAATATTGAAAATTTCAGCCTTATAGCTCCATCAGTTTGTCTATACGCTCGATACATATCTGCATACGAATATACCAAACCTGCTGGCCAGTTAGGCTAATTCGAAAACGGGAGAACCCTGTTTTGACTTAGGTGGTGTGTTACTACTACTACTACTACTACTACTACTACTACTACTATTATTATTATTATTATTATTATTATTATTATTATTATTATCATCATCATCATCATCATCTAAGTTCAACATCAATGTATTGCTATCATTGTTTCAGCTCTAACATTAAGCATTATCATCTTCGAATAAGTCAGGTAACCTTTCACTATAGTCAGCATTTGGCAGTGACAAGATTTGAGATTTTCAGCATGTGACAGTTTCTCCTGTAAACGAACACACGATCAAATTATAACATATTTGAGGAAGTTGCATTTTATTTTTCTGTACCTGGTTCACATTGAAATATGACGCACTACCTGAAAATAAGAAAAAAATACTAGAATTTAAAGGAAACTTAAGTATTACTGTCACCAATATATACTGCCTTTCACCTCATAAATAGAGCAATAGCTTTTGTAAAATCAAGTTGCCTTGTTGAAAATACTACCTGTATGGTTTGAATCATAACTGTTATAAAAAGAAAGATGAAAAAATAAAACGAAAATGAACATTTCATTTAAAAGAATGAATGTTGCATGACATTAACTGAAGGAACCATTTTGTCCTGAACCCCAATTGTAACTTGAACTCCAAATAAAATTCACTTAGGTAGGGTTCTCCACCACCAAAAAAAAAATTCCCTGTTTCGGACGACGGTTAGGGCCGGATGATGGCCGGGTGGATAGATAAAAATGAATGTCAGAACACATAGATAATCCAAAACCAGCAACAGTAATCAAACTGTCCTCTGATACATAATGTCGATAATTATATAGATTTTATATGGGCAAATAATGAGCAACCACATATATGGTTGCTCATCACATGCCCAACTGAAGCCGGCAGAGTATTAGATGGAGAATCGAGCTAGACAAATTCAGAAAGTACTGGCTCTGCAACGCCAGCGATATGTAGCGAATCCCGTGGAAGCTCTATGTCTAACGACGGACGTTAAAAGAATAAGGATGATGATGATGATGATGATGATGATGATGATGATGATGATGATGATGGTGGTGGTAGTTCCTTTAAAACGTATGCCATAGGCTCTGGACTAAGCTTAATCTGTGCTCAAGCTTTTTGTCTGGGTCAACGAGTATTTGTTTTTGGAGGATAATAAGAGCGGATAAGCTGATTATATGTGTCAAAGTCACCTGACAGGTCAGTAGCCTAATGCATGATCAGCCGGTGATAAATATTTCTGAGAAAACTCATTAACAGTATTGAACGTTCATTTTTGCACAGAGAGCCATGGAAAGAGTAAGGGTAGGTTAAACAGAGAGAGATAAGAGAGACATTAACATGGATCCAGGGATTACCTAGATCGAAGGGTATCATATAGATAATCAATAGCCAAAAATGGAGATGAGCATGACTTTTGGTGAGGGATGATATCAAGTGACAAATCCCTGACTCGTTTACATTGGACATTAAACGTAGTTAGAAAATTTTAGACATATTATTGAAAGGAGAGACAGGAAGGTTTTCGGGTAAGACGCGTTTGGGGTTTGCGCTTTTTCGTTAATCATGGAAGGTAATGGGAAAAGTTTATGTTCAACAATAGACTTGTAATGGCTGATAGTGATAATGTTGACCTAGGTTCTAATTAACATTATCAACAGTTATCTTTAAGAACTGAATAACTCAGGAGTACACGGTTTGTGACGGTAAAAAAATATTTGAAATGTTTGGCTTAATCAACAATGAACGTTGCTCTTTGATACTGTCTGTACCTAACTGAAAATATGATAGAGCGTTTGGGCGCTGCTTTTTTTAACTTCTCTTTCCTCATAGTTGCAGATAACTAGGGACGTCTGTAATAAGTGATAGGAGACTGCTTAGAAGCATTCCAAAAGGAATAGAGGTAAAAAAAACCCAAAAAAAACAGATGATATTCTTTGAAGTAAAGAACAAATGATATACTTGAACAAGTGTATGAACTTAAAAAGTGCGCTGATTAACCCACTGAATACGTTTTTTTCCGTACACACAATGTAAAGATAATAATAAAAAATCATATCAAACATTGAGGTAAAAAATATAACTCAATCTAAGAGAATCAAAAACACTAAGAGACCACATAATCACATTGTCACTATGACAGCACTAAAAGTCTATTCACAAATAGTTGCGATGCAGGGGAGGTAACGATGACTATTTCTACATAAGATTGAAAATTCAATCCTTGCATCTTTTGATCATGGTCTACTCTCCGATGAGGAGTCAGTGAAATTCATCAATAACTTTTAGAGATATGATATGCACGAACATGACTGAAAATATAATTATATGAACATCAACTGGAAAATCGGGAGAAGAGACTTTGTGGTCTTCCCCTTTAATTTGACCAATTCTTCCTAAACCCATAGCGCACTTTTCCTGACGTTCCTTCGAAATACATTGAACGCTTTGCAGGGGAGTAAACTGAAAACCCATGGATCCATAACTGATACATTGCAATCTATCTTTCGTAGTTGATTGCCAAACCTTGTACATGATTTACATGAACTTTGTCCATATCTTTTGGAAAAAATACATGGATAGTTAGAAAAAAATGAAGAGACCCTGGTGGATATATATGCATCTTCTGATGGGCAAAGTAGAACAGGTCTTCGTAAACGAACTAGGGACGATGTATAAGTTTATCTTAGCCAACCAGAAAGTCAAAGTGACAAGAAATGTAGTAGGAGTTGGTAAAAAGCTTAACAAATTGTTGGATGTGAACATGGGATATGTACTCAGCATTATTGCTTCGATTTTCAAAGTGTTGAAAAGCCACCTGAAAAGATTGGAAAACTGGAAATGCAAGGGAAATACAAAAGATTGGTTTGAATATTGATAGAAGTGTATGCCGTAGTACCCATACAAACGTTCCATGCGTCTTGGTCAGACTGGATACCGACATATCATAAAGCTTGTGTTTGTTCATTGTCGGTCATGAGAATTTTTTTCTTTACAATCGTATCACTCACTTTCATCTCAAGATGAAAGTATTTCTCTGATAATCCTGAAAAATACGATGCCACATTAGAGGATTTTCTACTCCTTGCAGTTTTTTCTGTTCAATTGGTTTATTTTTATTTTTACAAGACTACGAGACAAGCAACTAATTTGTCCCTCAGCATCAAACGTGAAGGAATGTCTTGAGTCCAAGAACAGTTCACAAGACTCTTGCAGAGGTTGAACGACTTGAAAGCCTAATTACTTCAGCCATTCGAAATTCACTGATGATTGAAAAGAATATCGAGGGTTGTGTCTCCAAATATGCTAACCAGGAACCCAGGTGGGAAATGCAATAATGATTAATGAATATGAGTAATTAGGACGACATTTTTCAAGCTGAACGTTGAAGAACCACATGATCCCAATAATCCTAAAAAGAAGAGTATACAACCAATGCATTCTTCCGATAGTCACTTATGGAGCTAAAACATGGAACCTAACCAATAGACAGACCTACAAACTGAGAAGTATGCAACGTGCGCATGAGAGAATTATGCTCAACCTTACAGGGAGAGATCACAAGACAGTGCTAAATCTAAGGGAAAAAACGGGTGTTCGTTACATCATAAAAACTATTAAAAAACTCAAATGGCAATGGGCAGACAACCAATGGACATCATGTCTCACAACAAGGATCCCCCGAGATCACATAAGAAACCGAGGCCAACAGAACACAAGATAGAGAGATGAACGGGACAGATTCAGGAAATCTTGGCTCTGCGACGCCCTTGATAGAGAATTGTGGCGAATCTGGGGGAAGGTCTATGTCCAACGACGGATGTTAAAAGACTGATGATGATGATTCAAACATTGAGTAACAAGGGATGAGTAACTCTATTTATGCTGTTATCGACCTTGAGAACAATTATCACGTCCAAATATTGTTCGGACTTCATGGGTTTAATATTGTCACTGTAAGAAAGTCATAGTCAAATAGATGTCGCATATTGTGTTAATGCACACTATAAATAAAGATAGAATTGTGTATAACACGCTTGTTGGGATGAAGCCTAGATGATTAACAGGGTGTATTGTTGGTGGGCGACGAAAGGGAGAGAGGTGGTTTATATTGGCTTGTCAGCTCAGAGCATGTGTCAGAATCGTATGGAAATCAACACCAAGAGGTTTCTTTGTTTATCGAAGAGGGTGATGGGGACTCACTTGGGTTCATGTGTTGGGGTAAGTTTTGGCTAAGTACCTGGTGCTGCTAAAATAGACTGTTAAAATCTTCACATGAAAGAATATGTGTCTTTTGCCTCTATTTTCCTGGATGAATGAGGTTTTTTGAGAGAGGTAAAGATGGTTTCTTCGACTGTCTCGGTTATACTGAGCTACTTGATAACATAATTTGTGGCCAAATAATCACAACGCTGTACAGCGGAGCGTAGTCATCTTCAATGCTTCAAGTTCGCTCTTTGAATATACCAAGTTTTATTCACATGACAAAGGCTGAAGAATTAATCAGTCAACCATCGTGTTGAGATCATCGAGAACACAAAGTTCAAATGTTCGAAAAAAATTTGAAAGATACATTAGGAATTGTCAACCGAAACTTTTGATTAGGTTTTTTAGTGGGGGACAGGGTTCGATCAGCAATTAGATTTTTTGCTCTGTTAATCCCAAGTGTGCACAATACTTGTTCCTTGAAAATCCAAAGGTATTCAGTGAGCATAGGCCAACAAAAAGCAAGAGAAACATCTTATTCATTGATCACTCTTTTTTCCATTCTTCAAATTGATCACCCTACATATCGAGGCACAAATTTTACATTGCAATTAAAGACCTGAAATGATAACGGTAGCTACTACTTCACTATTTTGAGAGTTTTTCCATCTGGTCTTCACAGGAATTTTCCTCCCTATGACGAATCTGGTTGTTAAGTTGTTTGATTCCCATAATCTGTCAGACCGATCATTTATAAACAGATAAAGTGAAACTAATTGTATTTTAATTGCCACTCAAATAAATAACAAATCAATTGCGTCTTAGCTCCCCACTTTGTGATTAATTTATTTCTACAATTTCATTTCAAATAATCCTCTTAATCTACATGATTAGTTCCCAGATAATACTGGCTTCTTCCACATCCAACCTAATCTGGAGTCTGACCCATAAACCCTGTTCCAATTGAAAAAAAACAAAACAAACCTTTTATGTTTAGTCACTCTGACCTGATTTGACTGATGTTGATAATAAGCAACTCGTACGATTCCAGCTAGCCAATCAGAATTCAGCTACAGGGGCGAGGTTGAATTCTTCACCTGATTCACGCCATTCAATCAGATTGAGTCTGAAATTTGTTATTACCTGTCGCTTATATTCAGCAGTTTGATTGTTTGATAGAATACTGCAATGCACTATAGAAACATTGTTTTTCAAATTCGGCTGTGAGTTATAGTACAATTGAACATGGTTTATACTCATCAAGAGCACTAAAAATAGATGCTGCCTTTACAATAAACAATATTCAATCACAATGTTGTAAAATATAAACTTCTGCATATATATATATATATATATATATATATATATATATATATATATATATATATATATATATATATATATATATATATATATATATATATATATACTCACACACACACACCAGGAATACAATATAATGTAATGCAATATCCGATGTACAATGGCGTTATTTCATGAAATGCTACATGCATTCAACATTAAGGCTACTTAAGATAGAGCTTGGAATATGATAAAATATAGGAATCGCTACACAAACATGTTTATGTTTCTGATATATATATATATATATATATATATATATATATATATATATATATATATATATATATATATATATATATATATATATATATATACTTTATCCCTTTTCTGCATGTATATGTGAGCGTGTATTTATGTACATTTATATGCACTGACACCCGTACTAGTATGTTTGTGAATATGTATGAATGCTTATATTCTTATTAAAATCTGGTAAATATCACGTCAGAAAAATAACACAAAAGGTGGAAACCACTCACACGCCATGCACTAACTGAAAATAGGATAAAAATTAGTAATGAAAAGCAGAGCAGAAAATGCAATTCTCATAATCTATGTAACTTCAGAGTTACTTGCCCTGGAACTGAAATTTAAGTTGTTTCTTTACCGGCCGTTTTCAACATCCTTCCATGCAAAAATAGTGAAATATTTCTCAATCGAAAAGAAATTCCTAGATCACCCCCAAAATGTAACAAACCATCCATTACCTTTCTATGCATTTCCACTGAAATTATTTCACATCTTTCGAAGACATCTTGTTGACGGACTGACAGAAAGATTGGATACAAAAAGCTCTAAAGACTAACGGATTGGTTAATACATTTACTACCAAATTGATTGGCAGAAGTAAAATATGCACTTTCACCTGTAATAAAGACTTTGCTTAACTAGGATAATATTAATTATATTTTAAGTGGCTCTCTTGATACATCAATCCCTCCTTGTTAATGCTAGTTAGAATATTGAATTTGTCACCGTCTAGTCTTGGGGGTACATATCGAAAGTTTGATTTCGAAAACGCCAGGGTGATATTTGGTCATCCAATGTTCGTGTCAGGTTGTATTACATCTCTCTCACTTGACGTCACTTTTGGTTACTTCTGCCTGAAAATGTACCGCTGGTAAGTCAAGAACTTGTTTTATATTGACTTTGCAATTACGGATAAGAATCCATCTTTTCCCCGAACAGGAAATTTTTCCATTGTATCCTAAACACGCATAGCTTAGAATCGATATGATACAAATAGTAAAACTCGCTTTGACATTATCTGACAATACTCTGTAGTTGACTGCATTTAATACCTGAACAAAATCTGCCAAAATGTTAAGATTATTCACAGTGAGTGCAACACGTATCCGATACGTTTCAAAAAGTGTTAACAATATATTTATATTGTTCAAAAATTGACAGAATTTTGAACAACGGTAAATGAATACAGGAATTTAAAAAAAACATATGGAAACTAAGATAGAACATTAAAAATATATAATATTAGAATAATTTTGTGCTAATTCTCTTGATTCTGGAGGTTTATGAGTATCTTTAATCAAACATTTTCAAATGTATATTTAAGTGTTGGACAGATGTCCCAATCTCGGTACATTTTCAGTGGGAGACGATAGTTATCTCCCTTAGTTACCATCTTCAAAACTTGAAAACAAATTCACTTCCTTTTATTTTTTTCATCCCCTAAAAAACTGTAAGATGACTATCGTTCGTACTTACCAATACCCAGGAGAGTTTTTTCTCCATCCTAAAGATAGTTTTATGTATGCCAAACATTATGTACGGAGGTCAAAGATGTAATTTTAAAAAGACGCCACTTGTGAAAACAACCTTAGTCTTCTACATGAGATGAAAAATGGTTATCAATGATGTATTAAGCCTAAAAACAGCTTTCACCCGTTGATCATACAGTGGGACGGGAGCATTCTGTCCCCAGGGGTTGGCAGCCACGACCTCCCTGCTTAGTTCCCCGCGCAACGCGCAACCAAAAAAAGCGGTAGGCCACAGTGCCCAATAAATTCTGATGAGAAGACTAATCAAGATGAGGACAAAAAGCTGAAACATTTAAACATGATGATAATCCTCAATCTAAAAGATTCAGGTAATTTTTTTTCAAATGTATTGTAAACTTTCCGAATGGATTATCGCTCTTGTCGAGGATCTAAGATCTACGCAGCCTTTCTGCCTCAGATCAAATTGGACTTATTTTGCACTCATCGAAAAGTGTTATGCACTTGCACACCCACGCTCACACACTCATTCAAGTTCACAGTACAATTAAAAAGCAATACTTTTGCCATTTTTCTGTTTTTAATTATGATGCTGGTTTTAATTCTAAATTAATTATACATCCTTAATTGGCTCCGAGTTAATCAGTATCCTAAATTAAGGAAAAAGACGGCGTAGCAGTAACATGGAGCCAAATATCTTTAGCTTTCATGGTAAACGAGTAATGATATAAAAGGAAAGTGATGAATGGCAGAAACGCCAGCCTCATTCGTAGGTAGACAGAGCAAGTAAGCATGGAAGAAAGTGTTATTCATTTTTTTTTTTTTTTCGATTCTATCTTTTTTTGGCATTATAACATTTTGATAAAATGGTAAATATTTCTAAACACACACATGCACACACACACATGCACACACACACATATACACAAGCGTCAAAGTGACTCAGAGTTTCATGCTGGTGAAATCATCAGACCGTGTGACTAGCGTTGAACTCGGATTCTCCGCAAAAATGACTATTTTTTCATGTAAAACTATTTACATATGCTCTATTCCTGATATCAAACAGCCCCACTCATAGATGACCCGACCCACAATACATGTGTGTGTGTGCGTGTGTGGAGTAAGGATATATATATATATATATATATATATATATATATATATATATATATATATACCCTCTACACTAAGCCCACGATTACTTACACTCTAAATCAGCTCATCCCAAACACCTATAAAGAGGCCTACCATTTTTGCAAGCCCTTAGAATTATAAGAATCTGCTCTACAGATAGTGAGCTCAACAGACAAAACCATAACCTAACACAATACTTCACCCAACGAGGTTATACACTTGATGATACTAAAAACCACTTTAAAAAGCAACTAGAATACCCAGGGATGAAACACTTATGATTCCAACAATAATAAACCTGACTGCATACCACTTATAATAAACTTCAACAACACACTCCCACCATTAGCACACATCATCAATAAGATTTGGAACATCCTCGCGATGAAAACAGATCTGAGGGAAATGTTCACAGACCCATGTGTCATCGCTTACCGCAGACCCCAAAACATCAGAGACATGATTAGTAGCAATAATATCATTAACAATAAAGTCATACACAAAAATATCCCTAGAACCACAAAATTCTGCAAACCTTACGACGTAAGAAACAGTCTATGTTGCAACCACCTCAAGTACACTAACACATTCACAAACTCTACCACAAAAGAGAGTTACCAAATAAACCACAGCACCAACTGACGTAGTAAGTACATTATATACCTTCTAGAGTGCAATAGATGTAAGTTACGATACATAAGCAAGTCCGAGTGGCAATTTGATATTAGACTCAACGATTGCAGACGTAGGATTAAGTCACAAAACAATCGTAGCCCACTTCCCGTAGAACTACACTTTCGCACACCCGGCCACAGTTTCGCCACGGACGCTAGCTTTACCATCATAGAAAAAATAGAAAAAACTACTCCAATTGACATAACTAAAGTGGAGGCAGGGCGCCTCCACCAGCCCTTATGAAATATTTTACCTACAAGGCATAGCTCCTGATAGTAGACTCTGGTTCCACATGGGAACTTTAAACCCTAAAAATACATACTCACACAGCACACACCACTGAAGATGGGAAACATCCCAAAATATTTCTGGACCATTTACATCTAAGGATTAATAAACCTTACCTCTAAACATTTTACTCCCGAGTCTGTCTCACTCGTTACAGTACACGTTACATATATATATATATATATATATATATATATATATATATATATATATATATATATATATATATATATATATATATATATATATATATATATAATGGGTCCTTGATACAAGCAATATCCATTTAACGAATTCTTGTTAAGGTCAAACTGAATCAGAGGTTGGTATGTTACAAAGTGAACGTTCCTCAGAATCTGATTTCTACAATCATATTAAAAAGTCAAATATCGCAAGATTAATTGCGCCATAAAATACCCGGTTCTGATCATTGATTTTTCTAGCAAGAACCATTTTGGTATAGAATCATTCTAGACTAAGCTGAACTGTTTTCGGATTGCAAGGAGAGATTCACTTTTACTATTTTCTTTTTCCAATTTCGAAAGCATGCCTTCCTGCTTGCTGGGGGATATTAAAGTATATTTTGTTCTAAAGTAAGCAATTTATGATGAAGCCAGAGCTTATTGAAAACATCTTTGATATTATTGATTGAACGGTTCCGGAAAAAAAACAAAAAAAACGTAGAGTATAGTTAGCAGTTTGTGTGCATATATATATATATATATATATATATATATATATATATATATATATATATATATATATATATTAGACGGACTCGGAAATAAGAGTATATTGATTGAGACTTTATTTGTCATATGATTAATTCATAAATGAATCAATTAATACGCTACACATGTTTTTGAGGGTTTCCATTCTTCCGTAGCATGTATGCACGTTCCAGTGATTAAGAAAATCCCGCAGGAAACTCCAACATCATATATATATATATATATATATATATATATATATATATATATATATATATATATCCACAAATATGACAAGTAATAAACATTATTATGCCTTAATGTGAATAAGGAAAAGACAATTTCAGGAACTAAATTTTGCTCGACCAACATACGCACTGTAGTGAGACCCGTTCAAGATAAGGACCCATCCAGGTTTTCTTCATCATTGCACATATTAGATAACGATATATATAGATTAAGTCAGGGAATGAGAGTTGGACATATGTCTATCCCTACTTCTCTTTCCCTCTTTCTATCTTCCTTTCTCTCCCTCTCTATCTCTCTCACTCACTCACTCTCTCTCTCTCTCTCTCTCTCTCTCTCTCTCTCTCTCTATATATATATATATATATATATATATATATATATATATATATTGCGACAAAGTTGAGGGAAGTGAGAATGAAACTATTAATTAGATGGGAACTCATGAGAAATACACCAGTTCTCAAGAATACTGCCAAAAAGTGCAATCTATGTTCTGAGGAGAGACATAATTGATTTTCCGTGCGACAACCTACTTCCGACAAAAAAATAAACGAATTAGTAGCTAAGAACAGACGTAAAATAGTTTTTTTGTTAAAATATGTAGACATTAACACTTCAAACGTCAACAACTGAAAAAATAAACAACATTGCATATCAATTTATCACTTACATATACTTGACATTCTATTGTCTATGGATTATGAATAGTTGCAAATATCAAACAATAAATTGATATACCTAACTTTTAACAATATCGCATACCACCAGTAATTTCAAGATAACCGTACGACAAATATCAAATTTCATATATATATATATATATATATATATATATATATATATATATATATATATATATATATATATATATATATGCATTCGTTGGTTCAATTATGAATTGTTTATACTATTTATGTTGAGTAGACTGATTGATAAACTAATTGTTTAATGACAATCATTTTGAATGAAACTTTATACATATATGTGTGTGTGTGTGTGTGTGTGTGTGTGTGTGTGTGTGTTAGACAGACAGGAAGAGAGAGAGAGAGAGAGGGAGAGAAAGAGAGAGATACATCTTGTTTTTTTTTTCTTCCATAATTCCCACTTGGTTTGTTTTCTGAATGTGATTACACGTTTTTCAACAAATTTGTCAGCATTGTCCAATACGATAAATTTTATAACGTCCCCTAACAAATATACTCGAATATAATGTTATAAAATTGACAAATGCTCAAAACCAATCTACATAGAGCATTATTTGAACCTATCACGCTCTTCAAAATGAGGTATAATCCCACCTGCTCTTACGTAAAACCGAAAAAAAAAATTTTTTTTTTCTATGGCCTTAGGGTAAGTGGATGTAACCAAAAATACGTAAATTAGTCCAGTGTTTCATATGATGGGTAGGAGATATTTCAATGTTTAATTTTTGAATGGCAGGTTTCATTGTTACAAATACAGAAAAAAAAATTGGAAATGGATCACACAGTTCTTTATCCAAACAACCTGTCCGTATTTGGGGTATTCAGATAGTAACTATAACACATGTAAAGTTGATAACTTCATTATCACTCATTAGAGACCGGATTTAAAAAAAAATTGTTCACGATTCAATTGTGGAAAATAGATTGCATTTCGTGAGACAATGATCTTAGACATTTGAAACCAGGCTTAGCATCAAATTTGTCTTCCAGACGAAAGAATACTATAATCATGTTCAGTTGTAATTGACTTTGGCAATGAACCGAGGAAAACAGTCATTGAGTATAATTATCGCTAATATCCTTGAAGTTTAAGTCGTGAAGTTGAGAGTCGTTCATAGCGAAAAGACACTCATTTACTTCACACATAAAGGAAACACGTATTGAGATATAATTTTTAAACATTTACTCTACTTGAATATCAACATCAATAGTTTCATCTCTTTTTTTCTTTAAAGCGATTGCCTAATGATCTGAACCTTGTGCTCACTAAAATCTATTTTGCGTTTTTTTTCAATTCCTGCGTATGCTGTTTCATAATATGGACATTCAATTTAAACATAGCATGAAAAAAGGTAATTATCATACTGCGACCACTGGTATAATGTTTCTAAAGCCACCTACCTCATTTCGATATGGAGAATTATTGGACTTTAACGATATGCTGTAAGCGTTAGTAACCAACGAAGTCCTGTAAATCAACTGTCTTATATTGTCATACATGGTAGATTTATCGGAGGCTCCTTTAGAATAATTCCTTAACAAAATTTTGAATTTTCGTTATGGGGGGTCCAGTGGCCGTGTAGATAAAGGTACGGAGAATGGACCTAGTGAGCCAGCTTCAAATTGCGGGTGAGACAATTTGTGTTATGGTTTGCTCTAATGCACTTGGGTAAATCATGGATCCATGTCATATTCCCAGCTTCCAGTGAAATAGCCAGTGATGAATTGAGTGATACCACAGTGCGTTTAGCTTCTAAGTCTTATTCCAGTGTAGCAAACGGGTCGGATAAGTGGTTAAGTGATACATTGAGACTCAATAGTGACTGCTGAAGCTCTTGCGAGTGTGATAGTTCTACTTGCTTATTTGTATACTTATTACTTATAAGCTACGTATTTTCTCGAAAAAATGTCGAGATTCAGACTGTATTTAATCCCTGTTTGTTTGAAAAATGCGTTTGAAAATTTTGAAGTTCTATACGTAGACAATACTTGTAAATATATAAGCTTAAAAGGATGAAAATAACTATTATGGATATATACCGCCATTTATCCATATTATTACCCTTTAATTGTAAGACGGAGAAACTTTTATTGAATTCCAAATGTGTTTTTATTTGATATGTATATGTAGAGAGAGAAAGAGAGAGAGAGAGTTGTGTGCGTTGATACATATGTATATGTATATGTTTCTATATCTCTTTATCTCTCCCTCTCTCTCTATATATATGCATCTTTCTCATCCTCATCTCTCTCTCTCTATATATATATATATATATATATGTATATATATATATGTGTGTGTGTGTATGTGTGTGTGTGTGTGTGTGTGTGCTCATCTATCTGTCTGTCTTTCTGTCTGTCTATTTGTCTGTCTGTGTTTGTGTTTGGTGATGTTGCTAATGTCTTCTGGAATGGCTTGTAAATGTGACTGCATATTTTTCCACCCATACGCCGACATTGTTCAAGATGATTAATCTTATTATGTCTCAAAACGAATATAATGAAATGGAAATTGTTTTTATATACATGTTTCCAACTTATGCAGCTATATCTTCTGATAACTGTTGGGAATACTCTATCAATATAATTGGAGCCCACTCAGGCATGAAGGGCTGTCAACACGATTGAATGGTCTCTGTTTTGTTTCGCACACAGTCCACACCAAGGCGCACACCTGAGTGAGGCTTACAAAGATTCTGGAATGCCCAGGCATCAATATCCCCATTTCGGTCTATTAGACAAGAGCAAAGCAGAAAACGAGGTCTCAAATCTGCTCGGCTGTAGTAGATGCTGGACGGACGTCAAGATTGGACGTCAACCTGATTTAAAGCGGCTCCAGTCCTTGGTTTGGCCTTCTCTTAGAGTATCTACCTTCCTGAGGATGAAGGGCCCGATTCACCCAAATATCTTACCGATAGCTAGGAGAAGAAATTGATTTATGCCTTGCCAAAAGGCGTTATTGCAAACGAACATAAACAGCCCTAATCGACTTGAGTCATCGATGCCATTATCTGAACTGTTACCGACAACATCAATAGCATTGGTCATTTGTGTTACATCATTTACAACCCTACAAAAAGATCTGAATAAACCAAATTAGGCTCTGCTTGAATCAAGATTTTAAACATTTGTTCCCTTTTATGTCATACATTAGAAAGCGAACATTTTGAACAACGGACGAGAGGTTTATTTAGATATACAAAAAAAAAAAAAAAAATAGCAAGACCCAAGATAAAACTGATCGACTCAACCGAATTTGTTGACGAAAATTCTAGTGTTTGGTAAGATTCGAAACGTTTATCTCCTATGAAATGTAGCAAACGGGTCGGATAAGTGGTTAAGTGATACATTGAGACTCAATAGTGACTGCTGAAGCTCTTGCGAGTGTGATAGTTCTACTTGCTTATTTGTATACTTATTACTTATAAGCTACGTATTTTCTCGAAAAAATGTCGAGATTCAGACTGTATTTAATCCCTGTTTGTTTGAAAAATGCGTTTGAAAATTTTGAAGTTCTATACGTAGACAATACTTGTAAATATATAAGCTTAAAAGGATGAAAATAACTATTATGGATATATACCGCCATTTATCCATATTATTACCCTTTAATTGTAAGACGGAGAAACTTTTATTGAATTCCAAATGTGTTTTTATTTGATATGTATATGTAGAGAGAGAAAGAGAGAGAGAGAGTTGTGTGCGTTGATACATATGTATATGTATATGTTTCTATATCTCTTTATCTCTCCCTCTCTCTCTATATATATGCATCTTTCTCATCCTCATCTCTCTCTCTCTATATATATATATATATATATATGTATATATATATATGTGTGTGTGTGTATGTGTGTGTGTGTGTGTGTGTGTGCTCATCTATCTGTCTGTCTTTCTGTCTGTCTATTTGTCTGTCTGTGTTTGTGTTTGGTGATGTTGCTAATGTCTTCTGGAATGGCTTGTAAATGTGACTGCATATTTTTCCACCCATACGCCGACATTGTTCAAGATGATTAATCTTATTATGTCTCAAAACGAATATAATGAAATGGAAATTGTTTTTATATACATGTTTCCAACTTATGCAGCTATATCTTCTGATAACTGTTGGGAATACTCTATCAATATAATTGGAGCCCACTCAGGCATGAAGGGCTGTCAACACGATTGAATGGTCTCTGTTTTGTTTCGCACACAGTCCACACCAAGGCGCACACCTGAGTGAGGCTTACAAAGATTCTGGAATGCCCAGGCATCAATATCCCCATTTCGGTCTATTAGACAAGAGCAAAGCAGAAAACGAGGTCTCAAATCTGCTCGGCTGTAGTAGATGCTGGACGGACGTCAAGATTGGACGTCAACCTGATTTAAAGCGGCTCCAGTCCTTGGTTTGGCCTTCTCTTAGAGTATCTACCTTCCTGAGGATGAAGGGCCCGATTCACCCAAATATCTTACCGATAGCTAGGAGAAGAAATTGATTTATGCCTTGCCAAAAGGCGTTATTGCAAACGAACATAAACAGCCCTAATCGACTTGAGTCATCGATGCCATTATCTGAACTGTTACCGACAACATCAATAGCATTGGTCATTTGTGTTACATCATTTACAACCCTACAAAAAGATCTGAATAAACCAAATTAGGCTCTGCTTGAATCAAGATTTTAAACATTTGTTCCCTTTTATGTCATACATTAGAAAGCGAACATTTTGAACAACGGACGAGAGGTTTATTTAGATATACAAAAAAAAAAAAAAAAATAGCAAGACCCAAGATAAAACTGATCGACTCAACCGAATTTGTTGACGAAAATTCTAGTGTTTGGTAAGATTCGAAACGTTTATCTCCTATGAAATGTTGAAGATCTGGACCAAGTCTCTCTGAGTAATATTACCGTGGACATATCGTTTATTCGAATGGTGCATCGGGAATCATTACAGCGAGTAGATTCACAGGAGATTTTGCTGCATTACAGCATTTGTGAAATCATTACAAATTCAGCCTCGCAAGCAATCATAGAAAACAGTTATTGGAGTTTTACACATGCAGCATTCCTCCTTCAGACCAGGGCAGAATTACCTCTGAAACTAATTAGCCTAGGCTGCTGGCATAGTGCTAAATGCTTGCAAAATGCCGATTTCAATACAGTGATTTTGCACTTCATTATTGATTGATATTGTATTTATGTTTTATGTACAACTCAGTGTTTGAGAAGTGCTTATTTAGCCATTAAACCATCCATTCATTTTTTTTTTGTAGCGTGGTCTGCATAACAAATAGAGAAATAATTACTTTGAAAGTAAGAAAAAGATGTGTTCGTGTGTGCATGTGTGTATGTTTTAATGCCAATGTTTAAATTTTTGATACAGGATCTCTTTATGACATTTTACAGGCTCTGCATTTGTTTAATCGAACCCTCCTCGGTGTATCGTCTTCAAACAGTGATTCATTTTGCAGTATGCAAAATATTATCTGCTTGACTTTTATGATAATTTCAAAAGGTCGATTAATTCTTTTTAGGATTCAGAAATCGAATCCAGCATTTGTAATCCATGATGGAATGAACTATTCACCTGAAAGAAAATCAGGGTAAATACTTTAATGACTCAATTATATTTTGATGACTCAAAAATACTTATATGAATGAATAATGACACTTTTATTTATAACATTATTGGCTGTGCTCGGCTCAAACTCCATTGCTTCACTAAAGCGTAAGGAGTAAATAAAACAGAATTCGATACTCAATATAATATATCTCGAAATTACGAGTCCGAATTTATCTCATTTGATATTAGTTCATGTAAATGCAATTTATAGGAATGGCAAAAAAAAAAGATTGACCTGAGTTGGGCTTTAGAGGTGTAAACATTTCGTCATCAGTTTTTGCATGCATCACTGTGTCACTGTGTCACTGTTTACCTTGCATGACGTCAGTAATTGGTTGTCATGCTCATGTAATAATCATCATTGTTGCAGCATACGAAAATAAAGTCAAAACTTTGCAGTAGGAGGGTTACAAAAAAAAAGGAAGAAAAAAAAGTCGACTCATCAAATGGTTGATCTGCAATTGGTCTCAAAAGCAAAACCGAAATTAATAAATGAACAATGTAAGGAGAAGCATATACAACTTAATCCACTTATTTCGAAAGCAAAGATGGAAGGAAGGAGAAAGAACATCGTTCCTGGGTGGATTTGATCCCCAAATCTTCTGGTCACAAGTTGAACGCTTATTATAATTCTTAATGCAGATTGGAACATTTGTGGTTATAAATGATATTGTTACGTTATGAACTGTTTTAATGAGAGTAGTTTTCGCCGAAAAAAATAAAACAAAGTCTTTATACACTCCCTTACCATCAATATTAAATTTATTAGCTACAATTATCTCAAGAGTTGTTAATTTTTTAATTGTAACTCAACAATTAAGATGAACAGATGCTATCAAAGAAGTGAAAAACCGAAAACAAAGCAAAAACAAAGCCTGATAAGTTAACAAGAGAGAATTATTCCATGTTTTATTTTCCATGATCGATGTATCAAAATGGATAATTTTACTTTGAGAGTATTTTTCCTAAATCTTTATTGAAAACAAAAAAGTGCATTAGACGCTAGTAAAAACTGTTCTTAAACTTGAATCAACGATAGCTTATCATTTTTTAGCGGGCAATGTGGAATATCCTGTCTTTAAACTAATCATATTTCAAATAGGGGATCTCAAATAAGTGCAAAATGAGGTTCATGACTTTAAAAACGATTTTTTTTTAAATAAACGGAAGCAAAAACAAAATAGTGGCTCATTCAAATAAAAAAACAAAATGAAGTGTAGATAACAATGATCCTTACTCACAAAACCTCTGTTTTGACCAAAGGAAATGGATTGCAATATACCTCATACCATCTCTCTTTATCTTCACTTTTTCTGTTGATATACCAGGTTGAAATCGGGATATCTTACGATTGAAAATCCGACTAATTGCGAAGTCGATCCTCTTAGAGTTTAACAATAATCTTATATTTGGGAAAAACTCTTGAATTTTACATATGCTTGAATCTATTTCCAGAGAGCAAGACTTCTTTATTTTCATTTTGGAAACGTTTACCTGAGAATACCTTTCAATTGTATGGAAAATGAGGAAACTTTCTCCGGTATTTTTTTTTCATTTGTATATAATTCCCAAGGAATTCATCCATAAAACAAGAAAATGTGTTCCTAAACCTGAGCGGATACAAAGGGATGTGCTTTACTTGAATGTACACTAAAAGAAATCAAACATTTCTAAAATCAAGCTCAATGTCATGTATGTTCCCCTACAGCACAAAAAGGGATACATTTTATTTGATCCTAACTTTAAAAACTAAATTATTAAAAAAAAAATTGGTAAGTGGTCAGTAAATAAAACATTTTTTGTTTGCTTTTAATTTGAACCATTCCCCTCTGAAGGTGCGATGGCTGAAGATCGAAGAGGTTACCTGTGATGTTGAGTATCATGAAATCTCTTGCTCTTCTGGATAAACTTTCAATGACTCTGAAAAAAGTGTCATCCTTCCTTAGTTTCTAATCTGATAGCTTTATTTGTTTTAATTCAACAATAGTCGGTGGCTTACTCTTGCATACGTGCTAATTCAGATAAAACATCATGGATAAATCTGAGATGGTCAAATCAGACGAGGAAGCCATCGAACTTTTTTAGTTTCTCAAAATTTGAGCAAGAAACAGAGTAACATAATTTGATTCATGATTTAAAACAAATTTAAACCTTAGTTTTCATATTGTTGGTCCAACTTCGTTATAAACACAATTAGAACATTCTATTTAACTCATAGTCAATCGTGTAGACAAGAACTCCCAAGAGACTGAGAAATATATCTTACATAAACAAATTAATATACACGACCAAGAATGCAGGAAATGTATGATCTAATGGAAGTTTATAGTATCCAAAACAATATCTTTATCATGAATACTTTCGTGCATTGGTCAAATTTCCCCGATAAGTAAATGCTGACTATCTAGAGTAAAACTCGAGGACGCAGCCATAAATTGCAAACTCAAACCTCCATTGGTGTTTTAAAAACGATTTCCAAGAATAGCAGATGTTTGGGACTGCCTATAAGAAAAGACAGTCACATTTGCGAATATCAATATCTCCAAAGAATAACCTTTATTCTGATATCTGTCATACTAAATATAACTACCAATCTTCATATGAGCTTAACTACATTCTAACGAAAATGGAATAGGCTTAATATTTACATTCATGTACATTCAAGCATACGAATAAAATACTGCTATTAATTTTTTTTCTCTCCATTTTGTAAACTTACAAAGCCTCCCGAAACCGGTGGTTCAAAATCAAGTTGAGATAAACTAGTAATTCACTGATATAGCTGTTTAGAGCTAATATAAATATGTCACGTGAAATCGGGGGAGGCATTTTTAGGTAATGCTCTACCGATGATTTGTAGACCTTAGCAGGCAAGTTTTTCTTGTATAAGTTCTCGACTATCGAGACTTTCCAAGAGTGGTTTGAACCCCCCCCCCCCAAAAAAAACTGACCTACTCACTGTCTCTCTTGGTGAATATCACACTTCTGCTTCTGTGCATAATTATACAATTATCGTAATGGATCAATCTATCTGATTTGGAGTGTACCTAACTGGATTGACCCAGTTCCAACTGGATCCCTCGAATTAGATTCGGGATCAATCAGGTTAGAACCAGATCTCTCTAGATTCAACCAAATAGATCTTGATTTGTCTAGCTAAATCCTGCCCAAACCAAATTAATCAAGTTCTGTCGGGATTCAACAATTTACACCGGATCCGACCAGATACATCTGGATCAAACAGGCTAGAACTGGATTTAACCAGTTAGATCCAGATCTACGGATAGATTTAGTCATCATGATATACGCCAACGGAACTACTGCCAAATCCAAATGAAAGAATTCTCATCTGTTTTTAAGAAACCCGGAACGGCAGAGAGAGAAAGGGACATATACATATATATATATATATATATATATATATATATATATATATATATATATATATAGAGAGAGAGAGAGAGAGAGAGAGAGAGAGAGAGAGAGAAAGAGAGAGGAGAGAGAGACTCGCTTTCAGCTATTTGGGACGATTAAAAAATAACAAAATTGTACGGGCTTCAAAGTCGAATCTTGTTACTACGTGCTCCAATCATGTAATACTCACTTTATATATATATATATATATATATATATATATATATATATATATGTGTGTGTGTGTGTGTGTGTGTGTGTGTGTGTGTGTGTGTGTGTGTGTGTGTTCATTTGTTGAGATTCAAGAATTCCTTTCAAATGATTGGATATGAATAAAAGAACGATGTATCTACGTGTGTAGGTGGGAATGAAAGAAAAAAGGCATAGTGACGTCATTTTGGATGTATTCTTAGAAAATAAATCAATGCATTTTCGAGGTATTTTTCCTTCAAAATTATCTCAATAACACAGTTATTTATAACTGGAACGATTTGCAGTGCTTCCTTGAAATTGCTCCCATTCACAGTTGACTAAGTGTCCCACTAATATCCATTACTGTTCATAAAAAGTTTTCTCTATTTAATCATAAATTGTTACAATATCAAATTATCCAACATCGATAACTATTCTTATCCCACTTGATTATCATTAATGATCAGATGAGCAATTTTGCCGGCATTGTAAATTTATTATGCCTATACGCTTGTCACAGTTTCAGTTAGTTTGTGAAAATGTTCTACGATTGTGTCGACATGCACTCGTAGTGGAGTCTCCCACTTTATCTTGCGCTGATTTACCCATGGTCAATGTTTGCTATATTCATGCATTTCCCAGGGGCATCCATACAAAAAAAAACAAAAAAAACACAATCTGCCCAAATTTTAGTTTGTACTCGATTTGTTGGGGCTATATCCTTGTCGTTTACAGATCGAGAAACCAACTCAAGATACATCCTGTTATATTAAATCTATATAAAATTTGAATAATGTTGTTAAAATGAGATTTTAAGTGTTTACATGGAGTTTTATAATTCTCCAGTGAGCTATTTGGACGAATGATTGATTAAAAATGAGATTAGAACTAATATGTTAGCGAATTCAAGCTGCCTCTATTCTAATCGGTATCACCTGCATGTTGCTGAAAACAGTCATATTTCCAGTTTTATTTATGTGCATGACCAAAAGTTATGCCTTTGCAGATAGCTATGATGTTTTGGGGATTGTTATATCTTCACGAAATTCCTTGCAGCGAAATTAACCTTGTGATTCCTCGATGTTTTTCCCAATATGTTATCAGTCTTAGGGGTATGAGTGGTTTCGTAGTAAACCAAGTTCAGAAAACGAAAATATAATCAGAATGATGGTCAGTACACAAAACAAGTACAAAATGTTTTATGTGGTAAAGTGAAAAAAATTCTGATTTTCAAACTAAACCCCAGTAATCATGTGCATTCTTTCTATTCTTTAAACTCAAATCCTGAAATCTTTTTAAAACTTTTTTCTGCTTCTTGGCGGTATCAACTTCAAAAGCATAAAAAACCCTCAAAACACAAGAAATGGTAAGATTTCTTTAAAATCATCGTAATTGATGGGGAATAACGCTAAAAACTATATATATATATATATATATATATATATATATATATATATATATATATATATATATATAAATATAAAGAGAGAGAGAAGGCGACAGACTGACAGACGATCAGACAGACTGACAGACGATCAGACAGACAGACTGAGAAAGTCGTTAACCCTCAAGTTCAATGTAAGAATGTATAAAAAAAGCTTCTGTAGTAACACCAGTCTCAGGATCGATAAGCTGGCTACAACACTTTACCCAGCGTTCACTTACTTTTTTTTTTCTTGTTTTTTAGCTCAGGTTCACTCATTCCTTGGTCGAAAATATCGACGTTTTAATCTATTGCTATGAATTTAATTTAAAACAAACAATGAGTCTGAGACACTGTCATTATCTTTTTCCGTTTAGATAAGCGTTTACCTTGTATAAAGCACGGAATCTTTATCAATGGAAAGAATTGCCTTCGATGTCTTTCAATTAGTTCATTTCCTGTCTTTTTCTTCTATTTAAAGGTAGAAGCCATAGATATCCATACTGAAGTTCTACCGACGACTATTTTTACTTTAGTTTTCCTGATCTAGGAAAAGATGAACCCAAACGGAAAAAATAGAAGAGTTTCATTAGATCTTTTTGTTATCTTTTTCATATTTCTATCGGTGGAGAGTTTTGAAAATTAATTGCTTTCTGTTGGAGATGTTGGTCTCAAATTCAGCTAGGTCACAAGTTGTCATCAAGAAAAAAAAAGTTCCCCCACTTTTTTCGTCGTTAGCATTAAAAAATTCTGCAGTCATTTAAAGCTTAATCTCATTTATTTGACAAAGATCTAAGTAATGGATTCCATGATAGCTATTTACCTTGCTCACTTTATAATCTGGCCATATGAATCGAACGAGTTGTGATGATCGATTTCGCCAAACTAGAGATAGTATACCGAAAACTACTGGCTAAAAATTGCTCTCTTAAAGGTTTTCAATGTAGGATTAAATGTTAAATCAACTTCTTCAACGTTTAATTTTAAATTGTGTTCGGTATCCATCTCTTGTTACAATTTTTAACGACTTTACAATCATTGTCATAATAGCATCTCAACAAGTTGTCTACGTCGTATATTACAGATATCAACCAAATTCACGCGTTGTGTTCGTTACTACTTCTGGTAAGGTCCGCTTTCACTTTTTCCAATAGACATTCTCGAATAACATTATAACATTATAGGAGAACAGACGTTATTTTGGAGGACATTTATGTGTATTGCAGCATTAACCTCGCGAGACAGATCATTGGAGATATGATTATTCGGATTAAGACTGTAATCAAAGGCAGTTGATTCTCAAAATGAAGAATATTTGTGAGAAATCTTTTCGCGGCAAATATTATTGATGTGTTTACATGAATTGAATCAGGCTTTCAATGGATGGGTAATGAAAAGTGACTTTCCACTAACTTCACAATTGAACTGATTTGACAGGGAACTGACACTTGGTGAATTTTTCACCATATTACTAGTAAAAACTAAAAACATTGTTCGGTAATTGCATTAAATTGGATGATTTTCGTCGAATGGTAATTGATGAAATGATACTTTATCTTGATCGAATAATGATTGCAGAGTGTTTTTTCTCATCGGACATAATCAAAGTGCAAAGCTCCAGACACTAGCTATATATATATATATATATATATATATATATATATATATATATATATATATATATATATATATATATATATATATATATATAATCGTGTGTGTGTGTGTGTGAGTGAGTGAGTGTGTGTGTGTGTGTGTGTGTGTGTGTGTGTGTGTGTGTGTGTGTTAACCATTAAACTGAACAATCTATTGTTTTGTGCCAATAGAAAACTGATCTTCCATCCTATTAATCCTCCCTTTGATTGACAGAATCTTGAAAACAGTCTGAAATCACTTAAATATACAAGAACATTTGAATGTATAAATTATTAGTAAGCCTCCCTTTCAAAATTTATTTTATGTGTTTGAAATTAAATTAATGCACAAGACCTGCCTCCAGCTTATTGAATTTAACGCAACTCAGGATAATATGAAGAATTAGGTAAATATGACTTATTGTTTTACGTGTAAGTCGTGGTGAAGGACACTTCTGAGGGTTTAATTTTAGCATCCCTTTGTCAAGTTGTACAGACTAAAAATAGTTGGAACCTGTTATAATTACGTACTATTTTATTTAGATACAATTTTTTATTCAAAATTTGAAATGCTCATTAGTTCAACTAACTCGTTACTTCAGGCAATGGTAAAGATGAGTTAATTAAGAGGGTCTGTATATCACTAAATGCTAATAAAAATCCCACCAAATTTTCATGGGTAAGGGTCATCTCACGCTGGAAATATTTCATAAGAATCATGATATTTATCATTATGGAAAACAATGGAAAACGGATCCCCTAATTCACTGATCTTCATTCCATTTACAGAAATTTTCAAAAACCTTCTCCAACAATTTTTTTTTCTTTTCATACCTCTTTATCCAGAAAGTGTGCAAAATATGAAAATAAAAATAACAGTAAACGCTTCAATATGAACAAAAAGGACATGGCCCTTTTACCGTTACAAAGCAATGGACACTGTTATTTACATAAATAGATAGTTGGGTGTCAAAGTCAAGAGAAATCCATTTTCTATACTTTGAAGGGTCTAAATCAAGAGAAAATACATTTTCCATTTTTGATTACTGGTTAGAATCAAGGGGGATTCCCTCTCTTTCTTTCTGGCGCCTAAATTGAGGCTGGGTTTCTTTATCCACGATAGGGTGTTTTCCCACATTCAATGGTCAAAATCAAGGGAAATTGTGATTTCCATTTTTTTTTTTTTGTCAAATCGAGGGGATCCATTTTCCACTTTAAGCAGTCAAAATTTGGTCAAAATGAATGACATTAATTTTTTTACTTTTAGATGTTTCGATCAAAGAGAAACTTTTTCCAACTTTTAGGGCCAGAATCAAAGAAATTCTTTTTTCCTCTTTCAGAGTCGGAATTGAAGAGGGATTTTTCTGCTACATTGGGCGTCAAAATCAAAGGGGAACATTTCCCCACTTGTAGGGGTCAGATTCGAAGTGAAATTTGTTTTTTTCTTTGAGGAATCAATATTGAGGGGAAATTGTCTCCCTTTTTCTGTGTCAAACTCAATGGGAATTCCCTCTCCATTCCGGGTGTCAAAATTTGATTTGATTTTTTCAGGTGAAAAATTGCTGTAATTTTTTCAGGTGAAAATGGAGAGAAATGATGGAGATTCTTTCTTATCATATTCGAAGTGTCATTGTAGAAGGTAAATAAAAGTAATTTAGAGATTTGTGAAGGATGATACTCATTCACAAATAATTAAAAAATGTTTTAGGAAGTCACTAAAATCTAAATCATATGAAAGGATGATTAAGCTGTGTGATGATTGGTCGATAGAGAGAACAAACTGAAGTTTCGAATCTTGCACGAATTAGATAGCCGCTGGCTTCTCTGTGATCGAAAAATACAAGGATGGAACAGACACAGTGTTAGGAGTATTGGCAGTAGTCGAAATGGACCGTGTTAGCGAGGGGCAGGAAAGGCTGACCAGAGACAACAGAAGGAAGAGCGAGGGTTAGAATTGATAGATAATAATTCGCTTTGTTGCCTTTATATTCTGATTAGTTGATTAATGAGAAACAGGAATGAATCGATTCATGGTATAATTCCTATGCTTTGTGTTTGCTTGCAATATTTTGATATGACTAAACTACTAAATTTTAGTTGCTACCTAAATAGAACCAATGACAACACGAGCGGGCTCTTTGACGAAAGTATTTCGAACCAGCTCTATACAGTTGCATCGTGATCATTACTTGGGGAAACGATCGATGACGTCTTGCGTGCTAATACTCTTTTAAAAGAGGGGAATAAAGATTAGTAAATTTCCAAGTATAATATATCATAACGATCCTCGAATTTTTGATATATTGTACATCTTCATCAATTGATTGATGAAGATATAAAATACATCGAAAATTCCAGTATTGTTATGATGATATATTGAATTTAAAAAAATCCCTTCTGGAATAAACTAGAATCCACCGGTTACTATTTCTATTATCAACACGTCCTGTTGTTCAGATTAATTCATGACAATCACGCTCAAAGGCCCCAAAACACATTTCTCTCTCTATCTCAATCTGTCTTTCTCAGTCTCCCCATATTTATCTATCTATCTATCTATCTATCTATCTATCTATCTATCTATCTATCTATCTATATATATATATATATATATATATATATATATATCTTCAAGTGAGGTAACTCATCCATTGTAACCTTATGCAATGCTCTTCCATAAGAATAGAGCACTCTGATGAATGGGGAATTTCTGCATAAATGAATATATTGCGTAAATTTAGCCCTACTGCCCGTCCAGTTCCGTAACCCAGAGGTAAGATATCGGCCTCTGGTCCTGAAGAGATTTCAATCCTGCCTCACAGTACGGGATGGGATAATGGAAAGTCTATAGCCACACTGAAGAGATGTAATACATCGAAATAGCTGTGGATGACACAATAATTTTATATATATATATATATATATATATATATATATATATATATATATATATATATATATATATATATATATATATATATATATTGGTTAGTTTCGATACCTCGGACTGCGTCAGAACTCAGAACTTGCACCAAGAAAAATCCACAACAATTAAAAGTTTCAAATGCTAATTTGGCAGGGTATGCACATCCCCAAAACAAGGAATGATTACGAAGCAAAAAGTCCATATTCCTCATCTCCTCTCGTTCAGGTACACATTCCATTTAACGAAAGTGAATAACTGAGATTTCCAGGGAATTAGCGTTCTGTTGACTACAAGCTGATTTTTGTTATTTTTGTTTATATTTAGTTTGCCTTTTGTATGTTTTCTTTCTTTCTTCCATTTTTACTACATCATCATAACATACAATTCTATTTTAACATTGCAATCATGTGGCAACCTACCTAAGGATATTATAGATTTTGCAACCTTCAGTATGTCAACGGCACAAATAAATAAAAAAAATGGAGGGAGGATATCCAGAGTTTGAACTTGGCTCGGCAATTATTATACCGACGATACAAATCTCACCTCCTCACCAGACTAAATATCAGAAAGAATTGAAAAAAAAACAAAAAAACCCTGAGGTTTTATATTTGATATTGGCCTTCGGGGGGTTGAATAACGTAAGCATTGGTTCAAGTTATTTCACGCTGAACGTAATAATAAATTTGTAATTATCATCTTTATTTAATGGGGAAAAGTTATGCTTCGCATAGACTAAATATGATCTACCACATCGAAAATTGTATTTGCACTGACACTAAAATTTAATCAGGTATGGATACACACATAAGTATTTGCACGGATATTAAATGTATAAGTAATATGCTCTCCCACACAAACACACAAACCCCAAAAAACACACACACGTACACACACACACACACACACACACATATGTACACATATGTACACACATATATATATATATGTGTGTGTGTGTGCGTGTGAGTGTGTGTATATATATGTATTTGTGTGTGTGTGTGCATATACGTACGTGCGTGTATGTATATATATATGTATATGAATATATACACACATATATATATATATATATATGTGTGTGTTGGGGGCGGTTGATGTGTAGAAATTAGAGAGTGAGAGAGGGAGGGATAGGTATGTACAGATCTTAGAAAACAAATATTTAGAGCCTTACATCTATATACTACGCGTGATTATATATACATGCACATACGCACCAATACCCATACAGACCTATTTATGTGTTATCACTGTTTGTTAGATAATAAAGTGCAAACTTAACCTTTCCTTTTGTTGATTCTCCCAATGAACGTAGATTGCAATCAAATCCTGGACACAAATTCGTTGAAATGTCAGAGAGATAAATGATATTTCTATTGACTCCCTGGCGCAACGTGGTTGAATGCGACGAGAGCTATATAAAGATGTGTTATATTCTGATAAACGTAATCATGCTTATCAAACAACCTGGCAGAAATTAGAGCATCATTGGAGCGCGATTGTGGATCGTGCTGGTACACTATTATCAGAAACCGTCAGTCAAACCTGTCAACAACATCGGGCTAACAAAGATTTCTTTCAGGTTTCAAAAAGGTCTGGCTTGCTATGGGTGTATGCATATATAATGTGTTTATGTTGAACTTATAAAGCTAGTGGGTTGATAATTTTTTTCAATCTCTACTGAACGAATAGCAAGATAAATATCTGATTCATTGATCTGTCTTTTTCAATTTTTTACATTGACCTCTAACACAGCACACTGCAGAAGAATGTTTGTCATGTGGTGGTCTCTATCAAGTGGTTTATCATGCTTTTTTTTATCTACGTTTATTTATCTCTATTTTACTCACTTTAGGTAATGCTCTTACTTCTAAAGTTTTCGAGATATCAACTCAATTGTATCTCTAATTAGGGTTTTTTAATGCTGCTAATTTTGTTCACATATAGTTTTGAGAGATAGTTACTTATTTTAAAATTTTAGGGGATTCCATTTACAATGTAACCAAAATGCTAAAACGATCCCATACATCCTATTATTGAAATATAAATGTCCGTTTAGGGTGCAGGTTGTTGTTCTAGCCGATATAGCTAAGGCGTTCATGCCGATGGTGAATTGCAACGGAAATTCCCACAATTCGTCTTGTGGTGTCTTCAAAAATCTAACCGGTTTATTTCCTTCTGTTAGTGCTACATAATCTTACTTGAAGTTCACTCAGGAAATGTGTCCGGTTTACTTTTAATATATCCATCCCAAGCAATCCTATATCAGTGGTTATCTAAGATGAAACACAGTGGTATAATCCAAAGAGCTTTATCTACTATAGAACACAATACAAATGTTCCTGAATAATTTTCCCATTGCATAAAGGGCGGATTTGAATTTGGAGATAAAATCCCTTATATTAGTCGGTTTGTGAAGGTGTACGTTCATTATATTTATGTCTGTTGATCGGCGTCGAAGTGTTAAAGAAAGAGAGTATATTTCGGGGAGTGAACATTTGCATTGGAGTTATTGAAGGCCCAGCAACGTTTTATTTACATAAAAGGGAGATTCATTCACTGGTATACATTCGGGCATTAGATTAGAAATAAGATGAAAATTTCTATTGTGGAAAAACATCGAAAACGCAATTGTTTAATAACAGGATAAGATTTTGCTAACAGAGCTCATGGTTTTAAGATTTCTGTGCAGTATATTCTAATCGATAATATACCAAATAGTTTATATCCGCTGTAAGAGGGATAGAGCAAGAAAATTGGCCTCTATATGAACTCAAACAAAATAAATGCCATGTCAAACACGACAAAATATAGAGAACGGAGAGATGAAGAACGTGGACCGTGAGATCAACTCAGGAACACAAATCCCCATGAAATCAACAATAGTAGAAGAAATCATGCAAAGAATCACAATAGATTTGCAGGCTCTCGTTAGAGCAAGCTCTGCTTCCAAAAACCAGAACATCCCACGTCTCATAAAGAAGGGTATAGACCAAGTGCCTCCTCCAGATAGTCACTTACAGAGCAGAGACATTGAACCTGACCAAATGATTGGCCCTCAAACTGAGAACCATGCAGCGCACACATTAAAGAATCACGCTGAACCTCACATGGAGAGATCATAAGACAGCACGGTATATCAGAGAAAAGACAGGAATCTGAGATAACAAAGAAACCATTTCAAAACTCGAAGAGCCATGGTGCAAGAGCCGCTGGATATCACAACTCACAACACAGATACCCTGAAATATATATTGCACGATTATGATCGACAGAAAGGAGATGGCATGATGAACTAGACAAATCATGAGAGATTTGGCTCAGCATGGCCATTGATAAAGATATAGTAAATCTTGGGAGAAAGTTGAAGTTCAACAACGTCGCTAAAACGCTGTTTTTGATGATGAATAAAATGTTGGAAGGTCTTCACTTCAGGATCGACACTTAAAAACGAGAAATTAGATAGGAGATGATTTTTTTGTTGAAATCATTCATGGTATTTGTAAGAAAAAAGATTGGTGAAAATCTAATATAAATATTCCTTGTCAATAAAACTGAAGTTTTTTTTCATAAAACAGACAATTTTCCTTAAGATTTTTGACGCAACACACATCAAATTTTTGGAATCGTCAGAAATAAACCGATTGTTTGATTTCGATTAAATATTCCCACGTAAAATATATTTCAAAAAGAATTCTCTGTTTCAAATTTCGGAGGAAATGTTTCGATTCATTATTTGAAATCATTGAATTTCACATTGAATCCGCGGAGTTATGATTAACCTTCAAAAGAAGTAAGCATTTGTATAGAATCCTTAATTTGAGATATGAAACACTGGAGAATTGAGTGAAATATTTTCCTATTCTGACTCTTTTTTAGCTTCGTTCGATTCATTTCAATTCAGACTTTTGTTCTAAAAAAGAAACACATTCACGCCATATTTTGTTTTTGAAGATCTGTTCCATCAATTATTTCGTTCTTCATCTGTAATTTATCTAAAAATAATGGAACGATGCTGAATAATCACAATAATTAAAGTGTTGATTGTTAGAAACAAAGGTCAATAAGAGAGATGGTAGGGGGAAGAGAAAACGAAGATATGGTCGAAAAATGAAAAGTGTTTTCTTTTGTTTGAATCACAAAAATTGCTTTCATTTGAAAAAAAAATAATGAGTCTTTTTTTTCTCTACTATTTATGAGAGGGGGAAGGAAGTTTTTTTTATTTCGGTTTCACAGACAAATATTCAGTCCTTGGTGTTTTCTTTTCCTTTCAAAGAAATATGTTTTCTCTTGCAATAAAGGATATCTCAATATGAATTCAATCTGAATCTATATCGATATATATATATATATATATATATATATATATATATATATATATATATATATATATATATATATATATATAAAATAAAAGAATTAAAAAATCTGTGTTCAAATTCTGGGCACAATCGAGTCAAGTCAGTGAAATGAACTAACATTGAGTTGAAAATCTTTAACTCCCTATTCACCAATACATATATATATATATATATATATATATATATATATATATATATATATATATATATATATATATATATATATATATATATATATATTTATATATTTATATATATATGTATGTATATATATATATATTTATATATATATATATATATATATATATATATATATATATATATATATATATATATATATATATATGTGTCTGTGTCTGTGTGTGCGTGTGTTATATCTTGCAATGTGTATGATATTCAGTAAGACACAGGCAGACACCAGCTGATGTAATATTCTTTTATTAAAAATGTGTTTATATCTTGTGAATATAGTATGATTATATTATGTAAATATTTTACAAAAAATATTAAATGTTTGTATAACGTGGAAAGAACAAATGTAATAACATATATGAGATTTTTTTTCGGTTGCAGAAATTTAATCTCGATTTTTTGGCTCTTTTTTTTTTTATGAATCAATTTTCAAGGAATAAATGCTGTCCTGAACAGAAATGCGGTGATGAAACACTTCTAAAGGTTCATTCTAAACTCTCTCTGGGGATTTTTCTTGCAAAAATTCAAAATTTTGTAGTTCATTTTTTTTCAAAGTGCCCCACGCCTTGCCCCCATAAAATGTTTTCCTCTGAGGAAATAAACTGGATTTAGTCTGGATGATATATATTCAAATTTGATTTTTTTGGCAAAAAGTGTAAATATGCTCAACCAAAATGCCCTCAATTTACCCTTAAACTAGGACAAAAACTAAAAAAAAACCGCTACCGATGTCAAATTAATATCTAATTTTCGTTGTTCCTTTCAATCGAACCATGGAATTCCCTCATATTATTGATAGTTAGAAAAAGTGGTGCTTTTTGAACTCTTGATTGAATTATTGTTAGATGAATTATTATTATTTTAGCAATGAGAATGCATTTTGTGCACAATTTAGTGGGACAATCAGAGAACTCTTTTAGTCAATTTTTTGGAATAATTTGTGTTAAATCTTGAATTAGCTGTTATTGAATTTGGCATCCTGGTTGGGTCTATGATACAGTCGATTAAAATTTGATCCTCTCTCTTCGAACTTTTGTTTCTTTCTAACATAGACATTTTTTTCAATAATAATTGGCTACGACATGTTACAAGAATGTCAGATAACCGCTGGACATCAGGACTCACTACGTTGATCCCAAGATACCAAATGCAACTTCATGTAACGTTGTTTTAAACTTTTCCAGTAAAATCATCTATTGGCAGGGTATGTTCAACTTTCAAAAATAAAAAGATCCCATTAATCTTAAAAAGAAGGGTGTATAACCAATGCATCCTCTCAAGTGTCCCTCATGGAGCTGAAACATGGAACCTAACCAAGACATAGATCCGCAAATTGCGAACTATGCAACGTGCACGTGAGAAATGATATGCTAGGCCTCACATGAAGAGACCACAAGACAGCACAGTACATCCAGAAAAAAGATAGGAGTCAGGTACATCATAGAATCCATTACAAATCTCAAATGGCCGTGGGCTGGCCATGTAGCACAAATGGCGGACCACTGATAGACATCATGACTCATGACATGGAGAACCGAGGACGGCAGAATATTAGATGGGGAGATGAGCTAGACAAATGTAGAAAGTACTGGCTCCACGACACCCATGATAGAGAAGTGTGGCAAATCCTGGGGAAGGTCTATGTCTAACGACGGACGTTGAAAGACTGATGATGATTATCCCGGGGATGGGACTTATGGTCTAATTTCTCGATTTTTTTGACTATGATTGATGCTGTTGATCAGTTGTTAATAATCTGGAGTTCGGACGTTTAGTGTAGTGATTAGTCTATGAATGGTGTAACTAGTATCCTTATCCCTTCCCCACTTTAAAAAAATCATATCCATCTTTCATTTTTTTTTTCTTGGGTCGTTACTTCCTCAGTATTCGAACTATATTCGGATACAGACGATGAGATGAACCGTCTGTTTTCTAATCCCTAATTACTTCTCTGTTTTAGATTCAAGTTGAATAGAGTAGCTTGTTTTTTTCTGACGATCTTACCAGCTTTTTTGAGTATATCGATTGTGATGTTATCCAGTCCAGGGTGTTTTCTTTGTTTTTTGGTTTGCTTGATGGCTTGCTTTATCTCCCATGGTGTAACTTCAGGGAAGTCCTCGAACTGATTGTTTTGTTGTTTGCTGACCGTGTTTCGAAAAGTAGAGTTCTTTGTAGAATTCTTGGGTGTGTTCGACAGTTCTGTCTCCGTCTGTTGTTATCTCCAAGTATGCTTAATTATTTGCCTTTAGATCATACTGAGGACTCTGTTTATTTTTTTGAAGTCACGACGTTTTTTTTAGTGTAGTTGTGATGATGGCTGCTGTATACCTTCTTTTGTCTCCCCTTAGTTTCTTTTTTATTGATTTGTTTACTTCGATCTCTTTTATTTTTTCTTTTGTAGTTGTTGGAGGTTTGATGTTTCTGTGCTTTTCAATAAGTTTCTTTGTTTCTTAAATTTTGCCAATGGTCCGTATGTTCTTGGTTTGAACATAGTGACAGCTTCTATAACAGAACTTGTTACTTTACATTGGAGTCTGTTGATGTTGATGTCGTTTTCGTAAGTAAGGATTTTATATCTGTTTTCCAGTTTTTGCTTGGAGGGTTCAGCGAGTTCATTTGGTATGTTTGGTGGTTGTGGTTTGGTATGGAACATTTTCCTGCCTTTTTTTTTTCTTATCGTTGTTTACTTGTATCTTACATCTTACCATTCTAAGGCCGCTTCATATGTTTACTTGGTTTAGAATTTGAATGTCTTTGATGGTGTTATTCACGTATAGTCTATTTCGTGTCTGGTTCCATAGTTGGGGCTCTTCCAAGTCCATTTTATACAGTTTTCTTTTTTTTCTAGAGGAATGTATTCATGATTTTGGAGTTGTTTGCGGTTGCAGAGTTTATAAGATCTTCACCTCTTTCGTTTCGTCTTTTATATCCGAATTCTTCGATGCTGTTTCCATGTCCTACTCGTGTGTTGAAATCTCCCATGATGACATTGAAGTATATTTTGGGATCTTATAATAGGGAGTTCAAGCTATCATAGAAAGTTGTTTATTTCTTCCCTGGCTGATTGCAAAGTGGGGGCATAGATGGCATTTCGCTTGTATCTTTCTGAGAAATGCATGATGACGCTGATAATCAGTTTGAAATAGGTTTAAAGCCAACTAAGTTGCTTTTGAGGCCTCTATTAATGACGAAGCCAACTCCACCTAGTTTTACTTAATCCTTCCTTTTGTGGTAGAAAAGATGTTTGCTTTTCAATTCTATTTGTTCTTTTCCTGATCTTCTCATTTTGAATACCTATAATGTGCATTTTTTATTTTATTTTATGGAAAGGTTAGGTGAGAGTCTGTTGAGAGTATTCAGAGGTTGTAGGGGCCGATGTATGACATGTTTACTTGTTGTTGGTTTTGGGGTTTCGTTTGGATGGTCGCTGTTGGAGCACATCACACTGACCAAAAGCCAGTAATGTGGCTGAGCCTTTCGGGACCGAGGACCCAGCAGGAATGGCGGTGTAAGTTTTATTGCATGAACCACTGGGAGTGTTTTGCCATGCCCTGCTGCCAAAGCCAATGACATGTGGAAGGAAGTCCGGTGGATTAGTTTCTGCTAGTGTCGTTATGAGTAGCTTTACAGCTCTACCAGCTTTTTGCACTAGTTCTACAAGCTCTCGGTGGGTACGCTGGCAGGCCTAAGTGTACGCAGTACTATAGAGGGTAAAGAATATAGGATAATGGATTAAGATTGAAATATTTGAAAGGGTATGAGAAAAGGTTTAGAGGATTTTTCATCTTATTCACGTGGTCTACCTCGATAAACCACCCCAGCTAAAATATTCTATCAGCGGTTGGTGTTGATTACGAACATGCTCGATGGATTTGAAAACAATTTTGTTCAACCAAATGGGGAGTTTATGCTTGAGCATACATCTCCCTTATAAATTAAGTTTTTAACTTAATTAAAGTCCACAGACAAAGAAATTTGAAACGAGACTGGATGAATGAACAATGAGTGAAACGATAGAAAGAAACAATTTTTTATAAAGATAGAAAGAGAAAATGGTAAACTTAGCTGTACTTATGTGGTTTAATTTCATCTTGCTTCAGCTTGTTAGTGGATTAAAACACAAATCCAATCGTCCTTCTAAATCTGTCTTTAAAGACAATTTTAAGATGGCCATCAGTAACAACGTGGCATTTATCCTAATTTAGGTCATATAATTCGCAGGTAGCCAAATATGGACAGTAAGGGGCGCTAGTAGATGTTGTGATATTTTGTACATAAAATCTAATAGAAAAATGCACAGGACACGGCATTGTTGGTGTGACGGTCACACAAAACACAAACTACCACAATTAAATGTCATTACCGACTGGATAACCTACCAGGAGAGTGTCTGTTCATGCTTAAGCGATATGGCCCTCTCTGATTGATAGTCAAATCGCATCGGAACGAGGCAAAAGGTTATCTATATGATCAAAATACGTTGATACTTCCCGGACAGGCCTTGCGTATTGGCATTGTCGCGTTGAAACGTGGCTTTTAGGTCATCACACCAAGGGGTACTTACTAAAAGTCAGTAATAAATAAGACAAGATTTACTTTTATTGCATACGCCAGTTCACTAGATCAGAAATGGGGTATTCAGATCTAAATGCAATGTAACTCAATTTAAGTAGACTGTTAGCTCGGGGACAATGGCTTCCCAGAGAGAATTATCCTGGCTTTTAGTTATGAGGCACAGCTTTTGCTTCATGCATCCGTCGTAGGTTTCCAAAGATTGCCTGATATCTGCGCATTTACGAGGTGTGCAGTCAAAATTGGGGCATTAGTCTGGTATATAACGGTCTGAGTGGACTCGACGATAATCCTAGGGTTAAAGTTCCATAGTAACCTAAATATTTGAGAGATCAGAAACCTTGGTTTCATTGGTAAACATTTTCAGTTTCAACGAAGGTAATATACCTATAAGTGTCTGGTGCATGCATTGGTGAGACGATACTTTGTCACCAATGGGAAGATATACCAGCAGCCCGTCTGAATGATGTTTTCGTCTATGTACATCAATTTTCGTTTTGTATTATGTGTGAGTGTTTCTCTTATCTGTTCAATAAACACACACTATATGTGTCTATGGGTGTGTGTATTCATAAATGCATCCATGAACTCATATATATATATATATATATATATATATATATATATATATATATATATATAAATATATATATATATATATATATATATATATATATATATATATATATATATATGTATATATATATATATATATATATATATATATATATATATATATATATATTGATCTGTATAATTCGGCAGAATGATTATGAATAATGTCATATTATGTAGTAACTTATTTGATATGATATCCTGTCGTTACATGAATAATGTATCACTCATCCTAGACAACATGAATAGGAAAAATAATCAAAGAAAATAGGGTGGCTACAGGAATTGAACTTGCAACCAAGATGATAGCTGCAACCAAGGGAGAGTGATACATTGACCATATAAGAACAGTACACTATTTAAAAGAAAAAAAAAAAACTCTATATAATACAACGCAATTTTTGTCCTCACATACCAATCAAAATCTCTGTATAAATTTTTCAAGGAATCTGTGAATTGCACGTTTCGAGAAATAAGCAAGTATCACCTTATCTACAAAATAGGCCTTCAGATTAATTAGCAATCCATTTATTTTAGTGTGTGTGTTTGAGTTATGTATAGAATGTTTACTGCATCAAAGCTTTAATCAGATATTGGTTAGAAAAGAGAAAAGTTATCTCTTTACTCTTCGTATGTGCTTAGTATTTCATAGTCGTTGAAATACCGATCTTCCAACGATTCTGTTATTTTCAAAAGCCATTAGACGAAGGTTACCAAAAACTAAAAAGTTGAGATGTGATTTCTCAAAAAACATACAGTGCAAATACCGTTAGTCTGGTTAATGCACGATTGAAGAAATAACTTTTGCAGCTATTTTACTTGGCAAGAAGAGAGATTATTGATTTATTGCTTCTATAGATTTACAGCTAAAGAATATCGAAAGTATGTATATATAATAGAATATTTTCACCTAAATCTTGAATAAATATAATTATCTAAAGTATGTAACATGTGTATAGCAAAGTGGAAGAATATGGGGCAAGGCAAAAGCTTTGTCTGTCTATTATAATATTGCTATCGAGCAAACGTAGATCTGTGATCACATCTGCATTTCATATTTTGAAAATCCAGTAACCGTTTAAACACCACAACAAGATTTCATGATGAATGTGCAAACTTTGAGATAGCCTGAGGAAGATCACATTTATCAAATTGGTTTGAGTTCAGAGTGGTCGTCTCCAACACGTCACTAATATTTACCCATAGCTTACGGGAGAATACATGTGCTCATGCCCTTCGCAAGCGTAATTATGCTGAGTGAACATGAAACTGTTTAAACGAAAGATCGAATTCAGCTCGTCAATTCAATACCGTTTACCGTTTGGCCACTCCACACCTCATTCAAGCAAGTGAAATCATCTAATATCGGAACTAATATGGCCGACCAGTGTGACATTAATGTACAGAACATATGACGCTGCCTACGTTATTCTGGATTCTATCAAAATTGGGAAGGTTATCTGGCTCATTCATACGGGCACACTTCTATGAATTCTTACCCTTGTCGATCCAATACGTTACCTTATGAGAAATCTTAGGAATGAGGAAGGATAGTTCATCCATGGGTCTGAAAGCTGTGGTTTGATTTTATCTCGGCAATGCTTTTATATCAAGACACTGATTCTGACATGGATTCAGTTGATAACCCCATTAGTTTTCAATGACAAGAACATCCTTCGTGAGAAATAAGGAAAATAAATGCTTGTACAAAGCAAAAAGAAAAGAGCAATCCCTGCAAGGAGCAAGTGTAGTAGAACTAATTATCTAGAAATTATCAAGGATCATCTTTCAAACATTTTGTTCAAAATTATCATAAGAATGTCCATAAAGGAGGTGGGAATTGTAGTTAGCACGTTGTGATGAATTTAAGCTGATTTTCTAGGTACTAAACACACATGGACACGAATGCAGACGACCGGAGCGAAAAGGATATGTATTTCCCTTTAGGATTTTTGGTAATTTGAGAGGCTATGATGATTCGATTGTAAAATTAGATGGTATCATTGAATATACACCTGCTTATTCTCAGATCTTTGGCACATTAACACTGATACACACACACACACACACACATATATATATATATATATATATATATATATATATATATATATATATATATATATATATGTATGTATGTATGTATGTATGTGTGTGTACGGTTGTGTGTATGTGTTTTTGTAACTATTTTGTTTTTAAATCTCCGAAACGGTTACATTGTAAACAAAGCAAAATTCGTACCTTGTACCATAATAAGAAAGTATATCTATATAAAACAAGAGAAAAATGCAGAAAATATTTGCATAAGTTGTATTGAAAGATGCTGGGAAATAAGTGACTGTAATGATACAAAATACTTTTTTCAAAACTTTTTTCCGGCTTTCGTTTAAAGCTATGAAGCTTTCCTGACAATATATATATATGTATATATATATATATATATATATATATATATATATATATATATATATATATATATGCACACACACACACACACTATGAATATAAAAGATTTGTTTAAAAAAACATGCTTGAAAATCAGACTATTGGGGCAGTAGTTCTAATTCATACTGTCTTTCCTTATTAAAATTTAGATATTCAAAAGGATGAGAAGGGTATTTCAGAAGCTGTGTTAATCGGTCAGTGACTGTCAGCAGTTTTGGTGATGCTTGTGCCTCTTAGTACGCAGTTTGAATACAAGTGTCATGCTTCACTTTAACTGAAGACAATCCAAGATTGCATTCCTAAAACAAAAGTAATTATTGATATTGCTCTCTTTTTTTTACTCTTCTCGCCAATGATCTTCTCTTCCTTTTTCTTATTCTTATTCTCTTTCGATTATATTATTCTCCCACAATTACTAACTGTTTTCTTTTTCTTTTGTGTTTCCTGGTACCATATGTCTCCTTCCTTTCTTTTCTTCCTAAAACTTCCCTTATCCTGTCGATTCTTTTGTTGTTTTTCCCCCCAATCGAATCTAGTATTTATTCCTTTTCATCCCATTTCTCCAAGTAATTTTTCCCACCCTCTTCTCATTATTATAATAATAATAATAATAATAATAATAATAATTATTATTATTATTATTATCATTTGGAATCTCACACCAGTTGCCTGGTGGTAACCGCTGGAGTTTGAGTGACAGCAAGTCTCCTCAAGTCTCCAGCCCTCCTCTCCTACTACTCATAGGTCGCAGTAATTCTACGATTTACAGTTTCACACCGGTTGCCCAGTGGTTATCGCTGGAGGCTGAGTGACAATAAGTCTCCTCAGGTCTTCAGCTAACGTCTCCTCTCTCTTTCGCATATCATGACAGAGCTACGATTCGTTGCAGTACTTATATCTCTAGTACCTTCCTCAGTACCCGTGCAGTTCCCAGTAGTGCTGTGGTCTGTACGGTCTCTATCCTCCCCCTAATCCCGATCTCCTCCAAGGGAGTAAGTTGCATTTATCAACGTTCGGTCCCCGGGACATTCCTTATCGATTTTGTAGTCCCCGGAAGTGATGATTTGTGTAACAGCTTTATGGTGTTCAACTCCAAACTCCTCAACAAAGCTTCCGAATCATAAGATATCAGACCAAGGATTCCAACTTCCGTAGGCATTAAACAAACATAGGCAATACTCAAAATCCTTTCTTTTTATTTTTTTTAACTCTTCCCCTTGGTCCAATATGATTTTCAATGTTTTTCTTGTTTCATTTACTCTACTCTTTCCAGTATGGAAAGAGCAATATCTATTATCTTCTGTCGTTGTACTCTATCTCTATATCATATCATCGGTGTTGTATCACATAATCCATTGGATGCTGAAAACCCACAAAATTCTCCATCATGCTTTCCGGTTTATGGTGAAACTTCGTATTTCCAATCAACCTAAACGTCTGGCACAGATCCATATAAGCAATGTATGCTATATCATTGTGGCATTTTTATGTTCCTTATCATCATTTTTTTTTTTTACATTTTCCTATCAAATGTTCCACGGATCCATCTTTCCCTACACAATCTACATTTTCTGATAAATGTCATTTTTATCAATGTTCTTCCTTGATCCAGTTTGTTCCCAGGACTTGATCTTCCGGTGCAAAGAATGAGCCCTCAGTCGTTGCTTTTTTTTCTCCCAAAGCTCTTCTTAATAAATCTTGGACACTTCATCAATCACACCTTCTTTGTCGTATAATAATTCACCATGTGACTGTTCGTCCCTCTGCTGGGAGTGTCTTTCTTCCTTTTTTTTTCTTTCTATAAGGCCAATTCGCCCTTTGTTTGCCATAGGCCAAATCCTTCCACAGAGTGAAATGATTTTCAATTGAATATATACAAAGACAAGCATCTTTCCTTATTCTGGACACAATCTGGACACAATCTGCAATACTAAAGTGTGTTTCCTACCTCTTTTCCTTGATTGATAATCTAAGCACGTCACTCAGCGGATGGTACTATACCCGTACTTAGAATATTTCTGTTTCTTTCAATGCGTAACTTCTTTTGCTCATTCCAATATTCTCACATTTTTTTCTAATCATTGTCGTCAATATTGTCATCATTATTATTATTATTATTATTATTATTATTATTATCATTATTATTATCATAATTATTATTATTATTATTATTTGGAAACTCACACCAGTTGCCTGGTGGTAACCGCTGGAGTTTGAGTGACAGCAAGTCTCCTCAAGTCTCCAGCCCTCCTCTCCTACTACTCATAGGTCGCAGTAATTCTACGATTTACAGTTTCACACCGGTTGCCCAGTGGTTATCGCTGAAGGCTGAGTGACAATAAGTCTCCTCAGGTCCTCAGCTAACGTCTCCTCCCTCTTTCGCATATCATGACAGAGCTACTATTCGTTGCAGTGCTTATATCTCTAGCACCTTCCTCAGTATCCGTGCAGTTCCCAGTAGTGCTGTGGTCTGTACGGTCTCTATCCTTCCCCTAATCCCGATCTCCTCCAGTCTCTCCCTCAGCGTTTTGGGGACAGTTCCTAGTGCGCCCACTATGACCGGTACTACCCTGGTTTTCATGTTCCACATTTTCCTTAACTCCCTTGCTAAGTCCTGGTATTTTTCCCTTTTTTCACCCTCCTTCTTTTTTACTCTATGGTCTGCAGGTACAGCAACGTCTACTATTTGGCAGGCCTTCCCTTTTTTGTCTACTATTACTAAGTCCGGCCTTCTTGCCTGGATGAGGTGGTCAGTTTGGATGTCAAAGTCCCAGAGTAGTTTGTGGTTGTCATTCTCCAAGACTGCCTCTGGCTTGTGCTGATACCACTTTTCCCCATGGTTGAATCCCATTTGTTTACTTAGTTCCCAGTGTATCATCGTTGCTACTCTATCGTGTCTATGCTTATACTCCTTCTGGGCGAGCTGACTACATTCACTAGTTATGTGGTTTACTGTCTCATCTCTTTCACCGCACATGCGGCATTTGCTGTTTGTCTGTGTTCTGTCGATTTTTGCTTTTATGTAGTTTGTCCTTATGCTTTTGTTTTGGGCTGCCATGATGAGCGATTCTGTTTCTCTCTTAAGGTTTCCCTTTCGTAACCACGTCCATGATTTTTCGTTTACTATATCTTTTATCTGTCTTTTAAACTCGCCGTACAATTTTTTCCCTTCCCACTTTTCTTTTCTAGTTTGCTGTACTGTTCCATTGTTTTCTACTTTATTGTTTGTTGCACTATCCCTCGCGCTCTTTATGATTTCTTCACTATTTGTTTGCACATATCTATCTAGGACTACTTTAGCTCTCTGGACACAATCTTCTATGCTGATGAGCCCCCTACCACCTTCTTTTCTCTTAACGTATAGTCTATCTGTATCATCCCTAGGGTGTAATGCTTTATGCATCGTCATAAGTTTCCTTGTTCGCCTATCCATTGATTGGAGCTCTTCCTTTGTCCATCCTAGAAATGGTCCTGTATACCTAACTACTGACACAGCCCAGGTGTTCATTCCTTTTATTAGATTTCTGCTATTTAATTTGGTTTCTAATATTTTCCTTATCCTTCTGAGGCATTCTCTCTTAATTTTCTCCTTCATCTCTTCCCGTTTTATCGTGTCACATTCAAGGACACCTAGGTATTTGTATCGGTCTTGTGCAGTCAATGCCCTAATCTTGTTGTTGTCCGGAAGTTCGATTCCCTCAGTCATTGAAAGCCTTCCTTTGTGCATCACTATGATTGCACATTTTTCTATCCCAAACTCCATTCATATGTCCTCACTATATTCCCTTACTTTGTTGAACAGAGTCTCAAGCTCTCCCCTGTTTTTTGCAAACAATTTAATATCGTCCATGTACATTAAGTGGTTGACCTTTCCTTTTGTTTTAGAGAAGTGGTATCCTTTGCTGTTTTTCAGGATTCTGTTAAGCGGTATCATTGTTAGAACAAATAATAGTGGGGACAACGAGTCTCCTTGGAAGATTCCCCTTTTTATCCCTACCTCGGCTAGTTTGTCCCCTCCGGCTGTCAAATCTACTTTCCAGTCTTCCATCGAATTACCAATGAATTTAACCACCGGTTCGCTAATTTTGAACATTCTAAGGCATTCGAGTATCCAGCTATGTGGAATCATATCGTATGCCTTTTTGTAATCTATCCATCCCATTGCGATATTCTTTCTCCTTTTCCTTACTTCTTTTAAGATCATCTGGTCTATGTAGAGTAAATCGTTTGCCCCTTTGGTTCCTATCCTACACCCTTTCTGTTCTTCTGGTAGTAGTCCCCTTCTATCCATTGACATGTATATTCTCTCTGCTATTTGCCCGGTCAGGATTTTCCACATAAGTGGTAGGCACGTGATTGGTCTATAGTTGCTTGCTATGTTCCCCTTTCCCGGGTCTTTTAGGATGAGGGCGGTTCTGCCTTTAGTCATCCATTCTGGTGCTTTGCCTTCATTTAGACAATTTTGGAGTAGGTGAGTGAGTCTGCCGTGTAACGTGGTGAATTTTTTGAACCAATACCCATGGATCCCGTCGGGCCCCGGTGCTTTCCAGTTGGCTACTTTCCTAAGAGTATGTTTCAATGTGTTTTCATTCAGTATTATCGGTTCCCCCTTGTCTATATCTTCTAGTTCTTTTCTCATGTTTCCTAACCATTGCGGTGTTACGTTGTGTCTTTTTGGGAGCCCCCATATGCTATTCTATTATTATTATTATTATTATTATTATTATTATTATTATTATTATTATTATTATTATTATTATCATTATTATTATTATTATTTGGAATCTCACACCAGTTACCTGGTGGTAACCGCTGGAGTTCGAGTGACAGCAAGTCTCCTCAAGTCTCCAGCCCTCCTCTCCTAGTACTCATAGGTCGCAGTGATTCTGCGATTTACAGTTTCACACCGGTTGCCCAGGGGTTATCGCTGAAGGCTGAGTGACAATAAGTCTCCTCAGGTCACCAGCTAACGTCTCCTCTCTTTCGCATATCATGACAGAGCTACGATTCGTTGCAGTCCTTATATCTCTAGCACCTTCCTCAGTATCCGTGCAGTTCCCAGTAGTGCTGTGGTCTATACGGTCTCTATCCTTCCCCTAATCCTGATCTCCTCCAGTCTCTCCCTCAGCGTTTTGGGGACAGTTCCTAGTGCGCCCTCTATGACCGGTACTACCCTGGTTTTCATGTTCCACATTTTTCTTAACTCCCTTGCTAGGTCCTGGTATTTTCCCCTTTTTTCACTCTCCTTCTTTTTTACTCAATGGTCTGCAGGCACAGCCACGTCTACTATTTGGTAGGCCTACTTTTTCTTGTCTACTATTACTAAGTCCGGCCTTCTTGCCTGGATGAGGTGGTCAGTTTGGATGTCAAAGTCCCAGAGTAGTTTGTTATTGTCATTCTCCAAGACTGCCTCTGGCTTGTGCTGATACCACTTTTCCCCATGGTTGAATCCCATTTGTTTACTTAGTTCCCAGTGTATCATCGTTGCTACTCTATCGTGTCTATGCTTATACTCCTTCTGGGCGAGCTGACTACATTCACTAGTTATGTGGTTTACTGTCCCATCTCTTTCTCCGCACATGCGGCATATGCTGTTTGTCTGTGTTCCGTCGATTTTTGTTTTTATGTAGTTTGTCCTTATGCTTTTGTTTTGGGTTGCAATGATGAGCGATTCTGTTTCTCTCTTAAGGTTTCCCTTTCGTAACCACGTCCATGATTTCTCGTCTGCTACATCTTGTATCTGCCTTTTAAACTCGCCGTACAATTTTTTCTCTTCCAATCTTTCTTTTCTTGTTTGCTGTACTGTTCCATTGTTTTCTACTTTATTGTTTGTTGTGCTATCTCTCGCACTCTTTATGATTTCTTCACTATTCGTTCGCACATAACTTTCTAGGACTGCCATAGCTCTCTGGACACTGTCTTCTATGCTGATGAGCCCCCTGCCACCTTCTTTTCTCTTAACGTATAGTCTATCTGTTTCATCTGTAGGGTGTAATGCTTTATGCATCGTCATAAGTTTTCTTGTTCGCCTATCCATTGATTGGAGCTCTTCCTTTGTCCATCCTAGGAATGGTCCTGTATACCTAACTACTGACACAACCCAGGTGTTCATTCCTTTTATTAGATTTCTGCTGTTTAATTTGGTCTCTAATATTTTCCTTATTGTTCTAAGGTATTCTCTCTTTATTTTCTCCTTCATCCACTCCCGTTTTATCGTGTCTCATTCAAGGACACCTAGGTATTTGTATCGATCTTGTGCGGTCACTGCTCTAATCTTGCTGTTGTCAGGGAGTTCAATTCCTTCAGTCATTGTAAGCCTTCCTTTGTGCATTACCATGATTGCACATTTTTCTATTCCAAACTCCATTCCAATGTCCCCACTATTATTATTATTATTATTATTATTATTATTATTATTATTATTATTGTTGTTGTTGTTGTTGTTGTTGTCATTGCTTGTGTTGTTGTTATTGTTGCTATTTTTTGCTTTTTTACACCGATTACATGGTGATTACTGCTTGAAGCTGAGTGACATCAAATCTCCTCGAATCACCAGCCCCTTCTTCACACTCTCACAGTCCACAGTAGTGCAGTGGTGTACAGTTTCAGCCCAGTTACCCGATGGTTATCGCTGAAGGTTGACTTTAAGTGAGTCTCCTCGGGTTTTCAACCCTCTTCTCTTACCTATTTCACCAATCACAGCAGAACTGTGATCCATACCTCAAACACCATTTTTTTTCGCAATTTCACGCCAATTTCCTGGTGATCACTTCTGAGGACTGAGTGAGAGCGAGTACCATCAAGTCTTCAGCCTCCTTTTTCAAGCTCTCCCCGTCCACAGCAGTGCTGTGGGTAATGGTTTCACACTAGTTGCTCGGGGATTATTGTGTTAAACTGTGTGACTTCCAAGGTCTACAAAATTCCTCTCATATCGTCCCCACGACGCTGTGATTTGTGCTGCTTTCACCATACCTTGTTCTCGACTGTCCGGCCATCAGTACCAGCTTGGATTCGTAAGTCCATTTTTACAGCACTCTCCTCGGTATTATTACAGAACTCTGTACTGCCGTGGTCTGTATTATCATTGAATGATTGTAGTTCGAAAAATTACTTGTCCAATCAATCAAAGTGGCAACGGAACCTTATCCCTCCGCTTATGTGCACGTTCATACGTGCGTGCGTGTTTTGTTGTCTTAGGAATACTGCTGACATTTTTGGGAATAGAACCTTAAGCACATGCAAGAATACGTCATGAACCAACCCTTACAAAAGTTGTTTTCTGAGTCTCAATGGTCATTTCGTACTAATAATACCCTTATCTTGTGCTGGTATTTTTCAGATAATTTTGGATGAGGAGTCTCCACATTTCAAGATACTTTTTAGATTATAATTCCTGGTAAACGTGCAGTCTACATTGATTCATTTATCCTAGGTACGAATACAATTATACCAGTAATAGTAGTAGTAGTGGTAGTCTGTCTGATATAAAATCGTATAAAAGACTAAAAAAAGTTAATTGAATTGTTAGTTTTTTTTTCTTGCAATTTAGCTTTAGTAATCAAACTAAATGAACATGAAGAGTGATTGCAAATAAGAACTGAACAACATATACTGATCAAAGATTTTCCTGGTGTGTCAAAGGATCGAAGTTATGTCAATATCCTTTGAGCTATCAACAGAATTTTTGATCAAATTTGTTTTGAAAACAGCATGTCTCGATTTATACGTCAATTATTCGTAGCTCACTCATCCTGGCCTTTTTTTTTATCTGAGTTTCATGTCAATTCTGATAAACATCAATCGGAAGTTTTGTAACATTTATTGAAGACTTTTTAGAAATTGTTGATTTGATGCAATGAATATATATAAATGTAGTATATATATATATATATATATATATATATATATATATATATATATATATATATACACGTACTCACTTATACATATATTTATATGGGGGATCAATTGACGATTGGCTGGTGAAAAGGAGATTGAGAGGGAAAACAGGCGTTACATCTCGAAAACTTGTATTATGACGTTGGCATATCTTGATGCATTTCTTTTGTTGCCAGCCACTATTTTCAGAAAACTCGGAGGAATTGCAGAGAAAAATGGATGCTGTTTACATGTTCGACATTTGAAAGGGGGGATGGGTAAAATTATATACCGTGGTTTTTTTAGTCGGAGTATGGTGATGTATTGCGAACTGCGTGGGTGAAAGTCAGATTGTATGTAAATGAGAAGGGCCATCCCTATCTATCTCTACAAATGTATATGAAGATACTCGGCGTTTACATGTAAGGAAAATCAAGGAAATCCTCTCAACTTCACACACAGTTTCGTTTAATTATATATTTTACCATCACATTTTTTAAAATCATTTCATTTCAACCATGTAAGTTTAAGTTTATATTAAGCTGTAATTTTACAAATATTTTCATCCTTCAAATCTTCCATTCTTGCTCGAAATCTTTAGTTGAGGTGGATATTACGGTTGCTTTGTTCCGTGAATCCTATCATATTCCCTATTATATTATAATTCGTTTTATTACATCCCGCATCTGTTTATGAAAGCCCATTGGGGCTTCACAATACCCCGTTACTCTTGATTTCATGAACATATCCCCAGGCTTTCACAATGATAGATGGGAATTATTCCTCCCAAAATGTTTGACAACAGATAGTGAGTCCCTTAATCTGTCCAGCTCTTTACCGATATCTTCATTGGCAGCATTGGATTCTTGATTTTCCAAGGTATAACTGCAAAATCAACGCCAACTGCCCTAGCCACAGTTTGAAGTCAGCCCATTGATTCTATTTTCCATGCTGCTAACTGTTGGGTCATCTACACTCTATGTACAGATATTAGTTGATGAATGAAAGTTAATATAGGACATGCCAACGAGATACCGTATTTCTGACGGACTGTTTTTGTTCATTGTATTTCAAGTTTCCACACTACTCTAAGAGGAGGTAAGCGTATCTAAGCCAGAAATCTTCTCTTCTAGATAAACATCCATACGACCAATCACTGTAGCTGACTGACCAACTGACACAGTGAAATAAAATTAAGCTCATTACTAGATCTTCACGAATGTAAAATGTTGGCAGCTTTTATCAGTGATATAATTTGTGAAGAAAAGTATAATATAAAATTGTAATGCACTTTTTATTCAAGAAAAATACTTGTAAAATCTTTTGAAACATCAAAGTCTAGATGCTCACATTGATTCTCGTTGGATAACGATTGAAGACTGTTATAAATATGATTTTAAGTTGAAGTTCAAACTCTCCATAAATGGATACTGTTATATAATTGAAAACATTATTTCTGTCCTCCGATAATGGTAGATTCTCTCAGTGTTCTCATATCTCCAGTGTCCACGCTATTAAAGTAGACTAGATATCAACAAGAATTTATTCTATACTCGTCACCCAGGCTAGCACCCAGGACAGATCACTTCAGCTTCGTCATTTTTTTTTTTAATGTAGGGTAGATATCAAGGGAGATTTACAATGTTGCTAATCGACAATAAAAACTTGTCTTGGTAATTAAAAATCGAGTGAATACAGGACATTGGATCGGTGGTCAGTAGTCAGACGAGTCGGTCAGCAATATAAATTATCTGATTGAAAAATGCTATTTGCCTGTCTGGCCAATTTTGTTTTGGTCGTAGCGGATCTGATATTTGGTAGCTGTTATGATGAGGTCATCAAAACAAAACAAAAAAAGAGACGACCATTTTCCCTTATTTAGCTTCCGGCTGTTTACTGCTGACTAGGCAGAATGATTTATGCAATCAGTGAGGTAAACCCCGACTGACTGGACAAGGGATGTTTGGGCAATAAACACGTTGTTACCGTTGGAAAATTACATTGATGATGTTAAAAATCTAATAATGTTTTGAACGTTCAGTCACGATAAAAAGGTGGATCGGAAGGAAATAGACAGACATTATAAACATTTTTTCTGATTACGTTCTAAATCTTATCTTTTTCTCTTTTATTCTCATTTTATTTTATTTTATGTTTTCCTATATAGGAATTGCAAAACAGTCAGATTGACGGGGAAAACTTTTCCATGAATTAACGAACTTGATAATGATTATCTCAAGATTCTCAACAACTGTAACTTCAGTTTCTATTCTTATCGTGAACATTGTGATTTTCTTCGTTCTCTATTTGTGACACTGGACTCCTGCATCCAGGGGTTGAAATTAGTAATGATATATCTTACTAACAATTCGGAACTGTGAAAACACATTCAGAGTTCGTCTTTCTGAAAGACAAAAACAAAAAAAAACTTGACACTTGAAATATGTCCTAGATTTATTCACTGAACTCAACGAGTAAATGATATGGAAAAATGGATCAGGATGGATATTTTACAGCAAAGGTCAGCTTGTTGATCTTGCAGGCTATTTTTGCGGTTTTTATTCTTATTGGTTATCTTACTATTGAGGGTCAGACAACAAACTACCAATATACTCGTAATGTACTTTAAAAATGTGCTTGAAAAAAATCCTGAATATTTTCTGTTTTGTTCAAACCTGTTATCAATATCGAGTAAGAAAGAAAACCATTTATAAAATAAGGCACATGATTAATTATATTCATAGCATCGGCAATTTCTCCATAAATTATGTTCTTACTCCTGAGAGCCAAATAATTCATTAGGAATGCTAAATAATACTTGCTTAAGGACATGGTAAAGCAATAATTTTCACACCCACACACACACGCACACACACACACACACACACACACACACACACACACACACACACACACATATATATATATATATATATATATATATATGAAAACATACCCAACACGTGTTTCTTGAATCAACTGATTGGCAGAAGTGATGGATAATTTTTATTTCTTATCCAATTACGCTATAAATTTCATATTTATATATTTCAATTATTTCTAACTGTCCAAATCCTAGCTACAGTGACTCATTCATGCAAATAACACACACACACACACACACACACATTTATATACATATATATACTTTTTTCTTTTTCCTTGTACTTTTGCTCTTTGGTATCCTTTCGCCGGAAAGGTCTCTCGGTAGTTCTTTGTATCGTTGTCGCTTACCTTCATTCTCCGCTGGAAGTAAATGATTCACCAAAAGTGATAGAGTTCTTAGGTATTCCCAGCAGAAACAAGTTTTCGAGGGTGGAAAGTTTTCGAAAGACGATGTATAATGAGGCATCATCCTTTTGCTGATAATCACATCAACTACAATATAGTTGGTTTCATAAATAGCATTTATATTTATTGCGTTCAACATCATGATTTACCTAATAGAACGAATAATTCTTGGTTTAATCATTATTAAGAATTTGATATTTTCAATACGTTTTATGCCACAAAGGAACCAACAAACAATATTTGGAATCTTGAATAAGGTATAACCTTTTTTCCAATAATTTCTTTGATCAATTGTTCTGCGAGCGAAATATATAAAACCTTTCTTCCTCTCTTTTATACAAAAGAAGCAATTCAGACGAAGGATTAAAAATACAAAGCAAAGAAGAAAGGAGCTTCCATGAAAAAACGTGTTTTGTCCATTGTTTACAGAAAAGGGATTTCTTATAAGTCGCTAAGTGGTATTGAATAACGCAGGAATCCAAGAATAAGACAAAAAGCAAGTATCAACGCAAAGAAGTTGAAGAGCAAAGTAATAAGCAAACACGGAATGGCTTTCTAAAATTATAAAGATATTCATTAAGCGTTAAGAGCATTAAAATATCAACTTTGAATCTAACATTTCTATAATGGCATAATACAAGATGGATTTGTTTCCGATCTGTGCGAGTCGTGTGAATAGCACTGGACTGCCAACATACTTTTTTGCGAAAATATACTTGAATCACACGATACTGCAATATTGAATTGCCTTAAAAATTGTTTTTAAAATATCCATTTCAATGTTTCCCAAATTGAAATTGTGTTATGTATATCTATATATCGATATCGCTCTATATCTATTTATCTAAACGTCACTTTCTCTCTACATCTCTCTCTTTCAATCTCTCTTTTCTCTCTCTGTCTGTCTGTCTGTCTGTCTGTCTGTCTGTCTGTCTCTCTCTCTCTCGCTCTCTCTCTCTCTCTCTCTCTCTCTCTCTCTCTCTCTCTCTATATATATATATATATATATATATATATATATATATATATATATATATCATAGCTGAATTCGTTTCGGAAGCTCCAAAACGGTTACATCAAAAATAACTGATGATTATAACGAGAGAAAAAAATTTACATGGTATCATGATATCAAAATATGTTTCAAACATTAAAGAAAAAAACCTTATCACTTTTGTATAAAGCAGGAAGTAACTGACTGTAGTCATTGATCACACAAACACATCTTTTAAAGATTTTGAATATGTTCAGTGCTTAAAACTGTAATGCTTTTTAGATCACACACATACACACAATTGTACAAGCACACACACATACACACGCACATACACATGCCCCCCATATATATATATATATATACTTTCTTCCTAATATATATACTTTCTTCCTAACATATATATATATATATATATATATATATATATATATATATATATATATATATATATATATATTAGGAAGAAAGTTCCAATGGATATTAGGAAAGGCAGTCCATATAACCCCCAAAATAAGTAGATACTAATTAATTGAATTATTTTCATGAATTACTGTCACTTCGAATTTGATTTCATCGTTTTCTCTGTGAATGACACTTGCTGGTCCCTCCATGGGCATTCAACAATAATTGAAGTGTAGATTCCACTTGTCTGAAATATATGTATAAAACACAAAGTACTGCTTATGAGGATCCAGGGAGGTGGATATTACTTGTGGGGCAAAAAGCCTAATTCATACTCTGCCCACCAAACATTCACAGATGAGGATGAATGGTAAATCTGATGATGTGGTGATCGTTGAAATTAAAATTTATATATATGTATACATGAAGGAAGGAAGAAAATTCGGGATCAATGCATCTATTTTGGCCTTTAAATCACCGGTGACTGTTTTACTCAATGTTAAGAGTACGTTGAGGTTGCTACTTCATTGGTCTCAGGTTCGTTTCCTGCACTCGCGCCATTTTCTCTAATCATTTATTCTTTTTCGTTGTCTTGGCGAAATCGTATATATTTGCTATGTAATGTATCAATCCACATAGAGATTGTAAGAATTATAACGCTTTTGTTATTATTGGTGCTGGATGATACATCCATATTTTCTTCCTCTTCTTCTTCTTCTTCTTCTTCTTCTTCTTCTTCTTCTTCTTCTTCTTCTTCTTCTTCTTCTTCTTCTTCTTCTTCTTCTTCTTCTTATCACCATCATCATCATCATCATGTATATATATATAAATATATATATATATATATATATATATATATATATATATATATATATATATATATATATAAGCACGTCACTCAGAGGATGGTACTATACATGTAGTTAGAATATCTCTGTTTTTTTTCAATGCATAATCTCTCTATTATTCCAATATTCTCGCTCCTTTTTTTCTAATCACCCACGTCATTATTATCATTATCATTATCATTGTTATTATTGTTGTTGTTGTTGTTATTATTATTAATCATTATTATTATTATTATTATCATTATTATTATCATTATCATTATTATTATTATTATTATCATCATCATCATTGTTGTTGTCGTTGTTGTTGTTGTTGTTGTTGTTGTTTGCAATCTCACACCAAGTGCCTGGTGTTTGAGTGACAGCATGTCTCCTCAAGTTTCTAGCCCTCCTCTCCTAGTTCTCAGAGGCCACAGTAATACTGCAGTTTACAGTTTCACACCGGTTGCCCAATGGTCATTGCTGAAAGGTGAGTGACAATAACTCTCCTCAGGTCTTCTGCCACCGTCCTCTCTCTCTTTTGCCTATCAGAATGTTGTTGTTGTTGTTGTTTTTGTTGTTCTTTTGCATTTTCACATTGTGGTTATTACTGGAACCTGAGTGACGTTACTATCATTATTATTATTGTTATTATCATTATTATCATTATCATTATTATTTCGATGATGATAATAATAATGATGATGATAATAATAATAATAATAATAATAATAATAATAATAATAATAATAATAATTATAATAATAATAATAATAATAATAATATGTACTTGTATATGTGTATGTAATCGGAATCAGCTGCACCAATAGTAGCACAAAAGCTTTTATAAGCTCCTCACATGTTGAATGTGACAACGCTACTCTGTTGTTGCTTCCTGGCAAACCTTTCCATCCCATCTCTCCATTCTATGTTTGCTTTTCTCGGCTGTATTCACTACCTCTACAGCACCATCTTGTTAACCTTTTGCAGAAAGACTCCAAAAGTGAAAGAAAACTGTGTGTAACGATTTGTTAGGGAGCATTCAGTAAACATAAAGGCACATTGAAAAGCACCTCGCCCGTATGCTTAAAACGTAAAGTTTACGAAGAATGAATAATATTAGCTATGACATACGGATGTGATGCTTGGAAGTTAGCTAAATTGTTTGTAAACAAATTCAGAATAACAGAAAGTGCGATGCTAGGAATATCACTGAGTTCAACATGGATCAAAAGAATAGACAAACAAAAAGATTTCATAGAAATAATTAGGAGAATAAAATGGAGATGGTCTGGCCTGGGCACTTAGTCAGGAGAAAGGGTAGTAGATGGTGTAATGGGTTATTATATCTATGAAAAGTGATGAATATGTATAGTGAAAAAAAACAACATATATACATCATTTTTTCAGGTTGCTAATGCTTCTGACGTAGAGTTAATGTATGGAATAAAAGCCAATTTTGAAAAATTCCAGAAGAGCATTTTCAGTACGCATTGTGAATTCACTGCACGATTCTAATGTATCATACTAATAGAATATATTCATTTATTCACATTGGATCTTAATACATCACTATTTATTGAGCTCATCTAAGTCTGCCACAATGCTACAATAATGGAGAGTTAACAAAATTCGTATGTATGTATATCAAGCGCGTATAACACATTTTCCAGTGTGGTCACTGCGTTAATATGCTATGATTAATTTACAAAAAGGCAGTACTGAGAAGATGACAACATGATTTCAGTTCTATCGAACACTGAATTTACAGTAAATGTGAAAAATATCGGAGATATTCATATATTTCATATTTATCTCACTGTATACACTAAGGATGGTTAAACTGCGTCCACATGCAACTCTTCGACATTTAATGCAAGGATTGGGGGAAAAATTAACTGCCTTCTTTTTCTAAAGACGTGAAAAGATAGATAAGTAATATGTCCAAATTTTATAATTATTTACCAGATATGAACTGTGACGTGACGGGATTATGTTATAAGTTTAATGTTGGTCATTGTTTGTGAAAAAATGAGTAAATGAATCAAATCCTGATAATAGTTTTCCGATAATTAAGTCATTAATGAATCAAGATTTTGGATATATGTTGCATGTGTATGTAGTATGTGATTATTTGAAGTAATACAAATGAACAGTTTGAAAGTTATAGACATGAATGAATATAATTCTAAGCATTTGTTCATGTCAGCAGGCTCCCAAACATCTTGAGTGTACGATATTTGGCACTCATTTTAGGCAGGGTTACCAACACCCTGTTATACACCTTCAAAATTAATCGAATGTAGACCAAAAATATTCAAAATTCAAAGCATCAAAATTTCAAAACAATAAAGTATATTGGAGATTCATGAACAAAAATCAGAAATCCTCAGTCGAAATACTATCAAAGGTGTCATAACAATGTTTAGAAAAAAACATTTTTGGGAACTATTGGTTACTATTCAAATCCACTGTAAATAATCAATTGAACATATTGGTGCCAATGTGCAAGCTAACTGACAACCCATACTATTTAATTTCGATTCAGAGTCTCCCTTACTTTAACTTGATTTCAACACTTGGTATGTAGAATGATATACAAAATGAGTCAGTTATGTCACATTGTGTTATGAAGAAAGAAGTGTTTACTTAATTAGCGATCGGTTCATAGGATATAGTTTCCACTTTCGTGCCATAGAAGCGAAACGATCGAATGCTATAAAAATCACTGAGTAATCAGAAGTGAAAGTAAATAAAAAGATCAATCAAGGGTTTGATTAAATCACCTGAATTATCGACTTCCTTTGTTGAACATTTTCAATAGCTCATAAAATCTCACTGAATTTCCATAATGTAATCATTGAATTTGGCCCAAAATATAACATTGATTTTACGTTGGTGTGTTGCTTACGCATTAAATAAAGACTTAATGATGCACATGACGCTATTCAAAGTAAGGCTCTTTTCTAATTGGATTGATTTCTTTCTTCCACTGAACCAACAAGTAGATTTATTAAAGAAACATCGAACTGATTTGGCTTTCAAAAAATTTCACAATGCGTACAGAAAGTTTGTCGTTTATATAGCAAAGGAAGTTTACAAGTAGGTTCATTGAAGTAATACTATCAAAAATAAGTAATAACAATAATCGTTATTATTTTACATGATACATACTGGGTTTGATACGTTTGTCTCGAGTCCTGACCAATGCCAGATGTATTTCTCTCAATATCCATCCACAGTCCTGTGTGTTTTTTAATTTTTTGGTGGGCGTGTCGGATCTGCCTCATGTGAGTGTCACGTACCATACAATCAGACACCATTAATTCAGACACCACATCGTACTTTGTTTTTGTTCTCTTTGCCTCTTCAAAATACAATGGACATTTTAAACTTGATCTATGTGCACATTATTGCACAATAAGTATTATGCTGTTTCCATAACTAAAACCGTGATTATGCAACGTTGAGTTTTATTACTGCTCGGACGGAATTTTTCTCAAAAAACCGGAGAACCCACTGGAAAACGTTTGTGTTTTAGGAAATATGTTACCACTGCTAAGAAGAATGATTAAATAATTGGCAGTATTTCTTTTTCTGTTTGTGATAGAAATTGTTTTTTTTTAGACAACTTGGATAGTTATTGGATTCTAATGATGAAAACTATGATTTTTTCAGGCAAGCTGTCCATAAATCTCGACTATTACAATGGGATACAACTATTGTAGTGTTGAATATGTTTCTTATACACTATTTGAACTATTCACTCTTCCATGTAAACGGATTTTTAAGAAAAAGGTACATCTCAATCCAAATATGTCAAATATCTTTATTTATTCCATTTGGATTAACGAATGTATAATATGAAGGGAATTGGACCAGGATGTGCATGATAAAACTATGATCAACTTGCTGACTATTGACAGTTGGTTTGATCTTAATTTGACATCCGATGATTGATGACTTGATGCATAACTGCCGCGTTAATCGTTATGAAAAAAATTATGTACAGCAATGAACGGCCAACTTATATCCCTGGAATGTTCTTCAGTTATACCAGTATTGGCGGTCTGATACAAACTCAATTATTAACTAGTATATAATAGAAGTTGAAATACAAATACATTTTTTGAAAATACTGATATATAAAACATAAATAACAGGCAATGTAACTACCAATGGGGGGGCCAATATGTTTCCTAGCACAAGCAACACTATAGTGAACTTGCCTTCACTGCCAATATTCGAACAACCGTGGCGTAGAAAATGAAGGCGCATAAAAGAAGTTCCATTGAACAAAAACTATGGCTGGAATAAACTCTATACATGACATCAATGGCGTTTTGTACTAGGGAACCTTTGAAAAGAAATAAAAAATAATCAATAAAACAGTCAGAATAAGTCCTTCAGGAATAACCCATGCGACCGTAAGAAAAAAGAAAAGGGTTTTCTGGAGTACTGATGCCAGTCCTCTAACATATGAACAGTCGCACTAACATACACACACATACATAGAAGGAAGGATATAACACTCTGCTATCTTTGATGGCAACATTTATTCAATACATGGGTCTTACATAATCGTGACATCAAACGAGAAGTATAGTCTGTCTCACTGTGCGAATTGAAAAACTGGATTGATTTGGCACGGCATATTTTAAAATTTGACAGTTGTATATTTTAATCGGCTTACTTCACTTTTTAGATTACTGGCTGTACTTTTCAATTTTCTAGATTTACTTTTTGATTTGCCCAAAAGAGGTATAAAACACCGCCATTTCAAACGTTTGGACCATTTTCAAATTTATATGAAGTAACAATAACAGAGATACATCAAAGACCAAATCTACTTACTTTACTCCCAGACATTTGGTTATATTTCAAAAAATTCACACTCAAAATGAAATAACAATAAACACTCTGCCATTGTGGCATCTCCGTATGAGGTCATCTGGGTGGAATCAACAGAATCTTTGAATTGATATGACCGGTAATATTTACACTGTTTAAATTTCTAACTCCATACACTGCACGAATATCCATCAACTTGAAGAAGAGTCCTTATCGGGATGAATCAATAATCTCAACTGTGATTCCTTCGGAATTTTTCAGCGTGGTTGAAAAGTTGGAAGTGGAATTTGGACCCAGCACATTTTCCGAGGTATAGTAGCTGAAATGCGGTAGCTGGAGCTGATAGAAAATCTGCCAAAACTAACGAGAACCAACCATCCAGTAGACAAAATACAGAAAAGAAAACTATCGAAAGAATAAAAGGATTAATTGTTTTTTAATTGATGTTTAACTACTGAGTTACAAATGAGTCTAAAACACTCTCAGAGACCTTATAGTCCTGCCTTCCATCGGATGTGAACGACTTTCTTCAAGAACTTTTTGAAATTTTGATAAACATTAACTTTTTGTGTTTTGGACATATAACTACGACGTGCACAGATTCAACCAAGAATTTGAGTTCCATCCCAACCTTTTAATCACAAGTCTTTTTTTTTAAGGGAGAAAATCCTGGATCCACTCCAAAATCCAACCAACTATTCGTTATACAATTGCAAACTCACCAAAAAATCAATCAATCAAAGCTTTCGAATCGAGCTTGTGAATGGACTGACTGAAAAGGTGAACACATCCTAATTCAAATATATCTTCACTTTTTGCCGATTTGATAGTGTTATATATCTAACAATATACTTTTTTCCCTTTTACTGAGCAAACTTAGATAATTTCCAGGCTATGTTGCCTCCCACTGAATGTATTATATGTAAGTCAAGTTTTTGACAAACTCCCAATCTAACCAGATGCCGACTTCATTTTTCTACTGTAAAGATAACAACAAGAATAATCTTCATCGAGTTCAGGAGGGTAAATTTCTCCTGCTATATTATGAAATCACGACCAACTGATTGATAAAAGTATATCATACCGACTGACTTACATTTACAAACCATAAATAACCATTGAAATTCTTGTTAGAACTATGCAAGGGCTTATTTCATCCTAATAAATGAAAACATCAATGAAATTAACACGTCTCCACGGTGATTTGAAATAATAACTAACAAAGCAATAGACTAAACCAACAAGTCTTACATATCTACAAAGTTAATTTTACTGATACTCAATAGAGTGGAGATTGACTCTGCCGGAACAGGGCCCGTATTTTATTAAAAACTTGCAAGACAATACACATGATACTTTGTAGATACAAGCTTTAAAATCCTCTTCGATCACACTATTTTACTCTTTTTTCTTGAGTCTAAAAAATAGTACATGTTGGGGACTTTAAATTCTTCTATTGTAGTTATAGGATATGGATTGGTATTTTAAAAGCAGCTGTTTGAGTGAACGGAGAGAGTCTGCTGTGCACTTTTATCTGATGAGTTCTCTTTCCAGTGGTTGATTTATTTCTAATAGAGTTGAAAACTGCATTTGAAATTGCCAATAGACACTTTTCAAAATGTCCAAGATATAGAAACCTTAGCAGCCATTCGATTGTCAATCCTTACTGGATTTCATATCATCCTATCAAGCTTTTCCCCTTCTCCCGTCGCCCTCTGTCTTTCTATACATATATATATATATATATATATATATATATATATATATATATATATATATATATATATATGTATGTATATATATATATATATATATATATATATCCTAATAATTTATATATATATATATATATATATATATATATATATATATATATATATATATGTATATATATATATATATATATATATATATATATATATATATATCGCCCCAACCTTCTCTCTTTCAACCATCTCTGATTCTCTCCGTATATATGCTTTTTATTATTTTTGAAGACTTTTTTTTCATCTATGGTGAAAGAATTTAATATTTCAAGGAAGAGCATAAATTGTTTTATAGATATTTACAATTTTGTTGATACTGATCAGATTGGATTCCTACGAATTCAATATCAAACTAGAAATGATTCATAGAGAACGTGCCTCTGCCAACGTAATTGCAATGTAACGATGAATGAAAACCAGTTTGAAACTTGGTACGATGTGCGCAAGCTCAGTCGAAGATTCTTCAATATGCTTTTGTGATAATCCAATTTTTGAATGACCTTTGGGCCCCACGGTTTGACAACATGTCGGAATTCATCGAAAACTTTCGGAGATATTGTGCAATGTGGAAATATTGCAAGGGCGAAAAAACGATTCATTGATATGCCTCAAAATAAAATGATTCTTGGATAGCCTCTTGCTCAAATATTGAAATTTATTGAGGACTCTTGGAGTCATTGAATGGGTTGTCAGACACGTGTGGATACATATGAATACTAAAAAAAAAACGCATAGCAAACAGGAGAACCGAAATGAGATTTCTTATTTTTATATTAAAAAAGGGGAAACATCAGTTTTTCATGAGATACTTTCTTGAAAGACGCCTACACAGTTCATATATTTCTTTTATGATTTCAAAAGAGCCACCTTGTTTACTTGAATCAATATCGAGTCTATTTTCATTAAAATTCAATCCAAGTTTTTTTCCGGATTATTTTCACCTTGATTCGCAATCATTAATTCAATTCCTGGGTTTCCAAAGAGACTAAAGTAATAGCAATTTGTTTACGACTTATAAAAAGCAGCACAGACTATATTTTGAGAACGGCTGGCTGAAATTCGACTTTTTTTCTCTTCTTTTAGCCTAAGTGCTTTCTATAAAGTTCAACCAGTTTTAGTCACGTCTGTTCCTATAAATTCGAGTTACAAACATTAAATGGACTGCTGCCACTTCAGAACTCTTTTTTTTTTTCATATAAGTACATCGACAAATAAGTAGATATATAGGTTAGTAAGATAAATAGACGGCTGGATAGGTAAATATATGTATTATTGGTATAGCTTGATTGATAAGAATATATATATATACACACGTACACACACACACACACATATATGTGTGTGTGTGTGTGTGTGTGTGTGTGTGTGTGTGTCTGAGTTTGTGTGTGTGTGTGTGTGTGAGTAGGTGTGTTGATAAAACCGTTTTGTTTTTGATTCCACAAAACAGTAGGATCTGTATAAAGCATAAAACAAAAACATTTACCTGAATAATTGACTTGAATGTTTAGTGTTTAAAGCTGTAAAAGTATTGTAGACTATATATATATATATATATATATATATATATATATATATATATATATATATATATATATATATATATAAAAATAAATAGAGAGAGAGACAGAGACGGACAGAAAGACAGATAGAGTCAGAGGGATTTTGTTTTTCAAAAAGTGATCAAAACAATGCTTCCCTAACATCAAAGAAAGGAACGAAGTTTACAAAAATGTTCTCTTCTTAAAATGGATTATCAATCACCGCAAAGCTTTCACTTCCTGATGACACTGAGAAGTCAGGATTAATGGTCCGTCGTCCACAACAATAAGTGGAAATGTCTCCCATTCTCAGCTCAGTTATAGAACTACAATGCCAACGATGCCACATACCTGTCTTTGATGGGTTAATACACGCCTTGTGTTCTTGATAGGTGAACAGTTTTTTTGCCATTGCATAAATCATCATATTATAATGGTATAGTATTTTAGGAATTCGGCGATTTTCACAATGTAAGCCCCGCGAGGAATTATATATAGTAAGAGATGAAAAACATTCATGCAGATTTATTTTTAATGTAACAAATGGTGCGTTTATTCGGTAAATGTCCCAGCAGGAAAAAATGAATCCCGAAAAATATGATTATGTCCGACTGAATATCATAAATCGTCAACCGAAGAGAACGATATATATTATAAAAAACAGATATTAAGCAATTTCTGCAATCCTTCATTTAAGAAAAACGAACCAATTTGACAGACATATTAACCTAATGGCCAGACAATTTTCTCCTCCATTAACACTACCTTTCTCTTTCTTATCTTTTCCAACTTTCACTTTAACTTTCATACAGTCTCTCACACAAACACGTGTATACTTACATCTTTTTCACTTACACCTCCCATCTTTCAAGCATATTCTTTCCTTTCCCTGCCTATTCTCTCTATTTCTCACACGTTATACATCTCTTTTCTCTCTTTTGTTTCAGTTTTTTTTCTCTCCGTCTGGCTCTTTTTCTCTTTTTCCTCTGTCTCTCTCTTTCTCTCCCTCTCTTGTACACATACACTCAACCCACACACATTCTTTGTATTTCTATCATGTTTTCTTTTTTCTCTTGCTCCCGTGCAAAAACAAATACTCATGTTATCATCAACTTACTTACACAATCTCTACCTTCTTTTCTCTGTCTCTCTCTCCATATATATATATATATATATATATATATATATATATATATATATATATATATATGTATATATATATATCGTTCTCTGTGTAGCTCCCGTAAATAGACCTAGAAATGAATACATACATTTTCCCTCCCTCACACTTAAGCACGTCTTTTTTCCTTTTAAAAGAATCTATTTCCTGGTTCTCACGCATTCCCTCATTCACTCATTTCAACACAAACATATATACACACTTCCACTTATCCACATACTACCACTATCTTCACTCTCTGAATCTCTGTCCCTCTCTCACGATTCCTCTTTCTCGTTTTCTCTCCCTCATTTAATGTATCCTCTATTCCACCCTTTTTAATTTTTTTCAGTCACGTTCTCTTCTTTGGCCCTGACCAAAATGGCGACAAGTAATGCGTAGTAATCTCGACATGACATTTCTTCGTGAACATCCTGACAACCATTTCATCCTGACATTCGATTGGAATAATTTGGAAATTATTTCCAGTAATTTGATTCGACAATAACTCATCCGTGATTCATTCTCCTCAATTCAAACTCTTACTGTTAACGTTGTAATAGTCATATGTATTTTATTCAGGTCAATATTAAACCTGAATATTAGGAACAGCCGGCTAACATTGTCACCGAAACAGTCACTATAATTGTCGGCGATCTTTCTCTCAGTTTCCAAGTTAATCCTGCTGGCTAGGTATGTATGTATTACACGTACTACCCGCACTATTATAAGTTGTCTTAACATTTGGATATTTACTCATTATATATACCGAAGAAAAATCACGAAAATTACTCTCCGAATTCGGATTTTTGCGGAGGTTTTCAATTTGCACCGTAAGTTTATGCAGAATTTAACACTATTTAATGAATGCTTGTTTTTTTCCAGATTTTTTTTAGTGATCATTATCCATCAAAAGGTGAAAAGGAAAATTAACAACCGACATTGATAACATGACGGTTTCTACTAAGTGACCAACCAAACTTGGTATTATTATTAGTATTATTGTTATTATTATCATTATTATCATTATTATTTGGAATCTCACACCAGTTGCCTGGTGGTAACCGCTGGAGTTTGAGTGACAGCAAGTCTCCTCAAGTCTCCAGCCCTCCTCTCCTAGTACTAGCAGGTCGCAGTAATTCTGCGATTTACAGTTTCACACCGGTTGCCCAGTGGTTATCGCTGAGGGCTGAGTGACAATAAGTCTCCTCAGGTCTTCAGCTAACGTCTCCTCCCTCTTTCGCATATCATGACAGAGCTACAATTCGTTGCAGTACTTATATCTCTAGCACCTTCCTCAGTATTCGTGCAGTTCCCAGTAGTGCTGTGGTCTGTACGGTCTCTATCCTCCCCCTAATCCCGATCTCCTCCAGTCTCTCCCTCAGCGTTCTGGGGACAGTTCCTAGTGCTCCCACTATGACTGGTACTACCCTGGTTTTCATGTTCCACATTTTCTTTAACTCCCTTGCTAGGTCCTGGTATTTTTCCCTTTTTTCACCCTCCTTCTTTTTTACTCTATGGTCTGCAGGCACAGCAACGTCTACTATTTGGCAGGCCTTCCTTTTTTTGTCTACTATTACTAAGTCCGGCCCTCTTGCCTGGATGAGGTGGTCAGTTTGGATGTCAAAGTCCCACAGTAGTTTGTGGTTGTCATTCTCCAAAACTGCCTCTGGCTTGTGCTGATACCACTTTTCCCCATGGTTGAATCCCATTTGTTTACTTAGTTCCCAGTGTATCATCGTTGCTACTCTATCGTGTCTATGCTTATACTCCTTCTGGGCGAGTTGACTACATTCACTAGTTATGTGGTTTACTGTCTCATCTCTTTCACCGCACATGCGGCATTTGCTGTTTGCCTGTGTTCTGTCGATTTTAGCTTTTATGTAGTTTGTCCTTATGCTTTTGTTTTGGGCTGCCATGATGAGCGATTCTGTTTCTCTCTTAAGGTTTCCCTTTCGTAACCACGTCCATGATTTCTCGTCTGCTATATCTTTTATCTGTCTTTTAAACTCGCCGTACAATTTTTTCCCTTCCCACTTTTCTTTTCTTGTTTGCTGTACCGTTCCATTGCTTTCTACTTTGTTTGTTGCACTATCCCTCGCGCTCTTTATGATTTCTTCACTATTTGTTTGCACATATTTATCTAGGACTACTTTAGCTCTCTGGACACAATCTTCTATGCTGATGAGCCCCCTACCACCTTCTTTTCTCTTAACGTATAGTCTATCCGTATCATCCCTAGGGTGTAATGCTTTATGCATCGTCATAAGTTTCCTTGTTCGCCTATCCATTGATTGGAGCTCTTCCTTTGTCCATCCTAGGAATGGTCCTGTATACCTAACTACTGACACAGCCCAGGTGTTCATTCCTTTTATTAGATTTCTGCTATTTAATTTGGTTTCTAATATTTTCCTTATCCTTCTAAGGTATTCCCTCTTAATTTTCTCCTTCATCTCTTCCCGTTTTATCGTGTCACATTCAAGGACACCTAGGTACTTGTATCGGTCTTGTGCAGTCAATGCCCTAATCTTGTTGTTGTCCGGAAGTTCAATTCCCTCAGTCATTGAAAGCCTTCCTTTGTGCATTACCATGATTGCGCATTTTTCTATCCCAAACTCCATTCCTATGTCCTCACTATATTCCCTTACTTCGTTTAACAGAGTCTCAAGCTCTCCCCTGTTTTTCGCAAACAATTTAATATCGTCCATGTACATTAAGTGGTTGACCTTTCCTTTTGTTTTAGAGAAGTGGTATCCTTTGCTGTTTTTCAGGATTCTGTTAAGCGGTATCATTGTTAGAACAAATAATAATGGGGACAACGAGTCTCCTTGGAAGATCCCCCTTTTTATCCCTACCTCGGCTAGTTTGTCCCCTGCGGCTGTCAAATCTACTTTCCAGTCTTCCATTGAATTACCAATGAATTTAACCACCGGTTCGCTAATTTTGAACATTCTAAGGCATTCGAGTATCCAGCTATGTGGAATCATATCGTATGCCTTTTTGTAATCTATCCATCCCATTGCGATATTCTTTCTCCTTTTCCTTACTTCTTTTAAGATCATCTGGTCTATGTAGAGTAAATCGTTTGCCCCTTTGGTTCCTATCCTACACCCTTTCTGTTCTTCTGGTAGTAGCCCCCTTCTATCCATTGACATGTTATTATTATTATTATTATTATTATTATTATTATTATTATTATTATTATTATTATTATTATTATCATTATTATTATTATTATTATTATTATTATTATTATTTGGAATCTCACACCAGTTGCCCGGTGGTAACCGCTGGAGTTTGAGTGACAGCAAGTCTCCTCAAGTCTCCAGCCCTCCTCCCCCAGTAGTCATAGGTCGCAGTAATTCTACGATATACAGTTTCACACCGGTTGCCCAGTGGTTATCGCTGAAGGCTGAGTGACAATAAGTCTCCTCAGGTCTCCAGCTAACGTCTCCTCTCTTTCGCATATCATGACAGAGCTACAATTCGTTGCAGTACTTATATCTCTAGCACCTTCCTCAGTATTCGTGCAGTTCCCAGTAGTGCTGTGGTCTGTACGGTCTCTATCCTCCCCCTAATCCCGATCTCCTCCAGTCTCTCCCTCAGCGTTTTGGGGACGGTTCCTAGTGCGCCCACTATGACCGGTACTACCCTGGTTCTCATGTTCCACATTTTTCTTAACTCCCTTGCTAGGTCCTGGTATTTTTCCCTTTTTTCACCCTCCTTCTTTTTTACTCTATGGTCTGCAGTTACAGCAACGTCTACTATTTGGCAGGCCTTCCTTTTTTTGTCTACTATTACTAAGTCCAGTCTTCTTGCCTGGATGAGGTGGTCAGTTTGGTTGTCAAAGTCCCACAGTAGTTTGTGGTTGTCATTCTCCAAAATTGCCTCTGGCTTGTGCTGATACCACTTTTCCACATGGTTGAATCCCATGTGTTTGCTAAGTTCCCAGTGTATCATCGTTGCTACTCTATCGTGTCTATGCTTATACTCCTTCTGGGCGAGTTGACTACATTCACTAGTTATGTGGTTTACTGTCTCATCTCTTTCACCGCATATGCGGCATTTGCTGTTTGTCTGTGTTCTGTCGATTTTTATTATTATTATTATTATTATCATTATTATTATTATTATTATTATTATTATTATTATTATTATTATTATTATTATTACCATCATTATTATTATTATTATTATTATTATTATTATCATTATTGTTATTATTATTTTGTCGTTGCTATTATTATCATTGTTGTCGTTGTTGTTGTGCTATTATTGATATTATTATTGTTGATTTGTTGTTGTTATTACTATTATTTTTGTTGTTGGTATTATTATTGTTGTTGTTGTTTTTGTTATCATTATTGTTGTTGTTATTATCATTATTTTTGTCGTTGTTGTTACTATCATCATTATTATTGTTGTTGTTGTTGTTGTTAGTATTATTATCATTATTATTACGATTTATGTTGTTATTATTGTCATTATCATCATTATCATTATTTGTAGTAGTAGTAGACAAAGAAGAAGAAGAAAAAAAGGAAGAAGAAGAAGGAGGAGGGGTAGGGGGAGGAGGAGGAGGAGAAGAAGTTTTGCAAATTAATTCAATCAATCATCCAGTTAATTCCCAATTGTTTCTTACAAGTATCACATTGATAATGGGCTAACTTGCAATGGACGGTGGCCTTAATCATGCAATGGTTAACTATCATACTTGCTACCTTCTCTAGGTAATGGGTTTACGTTTTCAAAGAAATTGAAGCTTTTCTAATTAGTCTTATCTTATTGCCCACGGTATCATCACTAGCATCATCATCAATCTCTCATCGTCCATCGTTTGACATAACTGCCCCCAAGATTCGCCAAACCTCTCTATCATGGACATTACGGAACAAATACTTCCTTAATTTGTGTAGTTCGTCTCGTCTGCTTATATTCTGCCGGCCACAGTTTTGCATGTCATCTCCGGGGATCCTTATCCTGAGTTGTCATATCCAGTGGTTGTTTACCATTCTTGTAACAGAGTCAGCCCATTGCCATTTTAGCTTTGCATCGAGTGAACTGTGCTTCTAACTTTGGATTCTATTTCCAATCGTGCTATCAATGTGTTGCTGTAAAAACTAACGATTCGATATATGCATTAAGACATCAAAAAACATTAAGATATCAGAAATCAATAAATTGAGAGAAATTATCACAGGACAAACATCATAGGGCAAAATGTGATGTTGGGGTTGATCAATTACAAAAAATTAATCTTGGAAAAATACTTCTCTTGCCTTTTGTTGGATTATAAAAATGTCAAAATCAGAAAGAAAAAATACAACGTGAACACTAGACATCAACTTATGTTATTATGATATTACATTGTAAGTGTACCCCTAGAAAAAAAATTCGGGGGGGGGGGATATTAGAGAAAATGTTCCTTGTATATATAATAAGAACATCCCTCTAGCTCTGTTGATGCTGCCTGTTTGTATGATCCATATATAAAGAGCCAGCCACCCTGTCAGACTAAATTGAAAACTAAAGAAACTCACGTTGGTAGTTTACGGGGCAGTTTGGCACACAGTTTCTAAATAAAGTGGAAGGGAGAAAGCAGATTAAATTTTAAAATAAGTGAATGTTTCAATTCTCATATTGATATTCATCTACTTATATGTAAAATGGAGTAATTTTGTTTTTTTCCATCTGCTTCAATGGAATCTGTTGATGAAAATATCTCCTACAAATTGCCTGGAACAATGGCCTCTCTGTCCCTATCTGAAATTCTGCTTATAAAAAAATATCTCCAACGGACTTTTCCAAAATGGACTTTTCCACAGAATCAACTAGAGGGTCAACTTGTACTTTATCAGGTCTACTGATGTGTATGTCAACATGCATGCATGTGAGAGAGAAATGGATTATAAAAAAATAGGGAGCAGGTCCTCACAGTGAATGCAAGTTTTTCTCACTTCATGTGTGATTGCTTGTTAACTTCATATGACAGTAACCTACATCATTGTAGGTCTCAGGTTGACTCAAATCTCCGTTTTTATCTCAATGGATGTCATCTTGGTTCTATCTGTCAAGGCTTTTATGTTGCCAAGAATAATTTGCAACGGATACTTTTCGATGGATTATTGCAATGGACAGGGGCTTTTATCATGCACTGAATAGCTATTACACTCGCCACCTTCTGCAGTTATTGGGTTAAAAGCTGTATAGAAATTGAGGCTTATCAGGCTGGTATTTTTCAAATTGTAAACACTTATCTCCTTGTCAGATAGGGCTAGCTTACATCTTATCACTTGACACTGCTGTCCCCGGCCCGAGATGTCGAAGCAGTCATCATGATAAACAGACGGATATGAATTGGAAAATAATGTTTGTGAGCTCCCAAGAAACAGGTAAAATGATACAATACTGCAATGTTAGCAATAATATATTTAGTGTTATGTATAAAGAACGACAGACTGCTGAAATAAAACTTCCATATAATCGAGAAAAAATATAGCATTTAGTCCATAGATGTTGAATCTAGGGAACGGTTCAGTATTTGACTCAGTTCACAGATCCTTCCGTACACACAAAACATTCAATTTATCTTGCATCTGGAAAAAAAATTGTTCATTTCATGTTAACAAACCATTTGTTAGTTTCCAACAATGAAACTTTGAAAAATTTCCCTAAGATGATTTTGTCAGTGGAAATGCTTCCATGTTTATATCCTTACCGTTCTCACGATATCTCTGAGCGCATTCAAAGCCATTGTTTATTACTCCCTTCTTGTTTATATAGCCTTGCTCTCATCATTCAAGCATTTATTGAAAGTATTTCAACTGCTTAATGACAGATATCCGTGTTGCAGGCCTCAATAAAAACTAGGACTGTGCATTTCATACACATCAGAAAATGAAATTAAGGAATTTAAAGAATACAGTAACCAAGTATCAAAATACGGCCATCAAATTAAAACTATGATAGAGAAAAAAAAAGAATCGCCGACCAAATTTAGAAACATGACGCAAAAATTTTGGAAAATTCAAATCAAATCAAAGATCCACGCCTTGATTCAGTTGATTTGTCTCTTAAATATGCATTTAATTGTTCCCTTAATTCTCAATTTGATTGCCAATTTGCATGGCGTTTTTCAGAGATTTGGTTGCTTCATATTTTCATTCTGAATTCCATAGTCATTGATTTGTACGGCGGATCTTTTAAGTTCGGTAGCCTTACTTTTTTCAATTCGACTGCCATTGTCACTGATATGCATGGGGCATTTTTTAAAAAATCCGATTGCCCTTTTTATCGATTTGACTTCCATAGTTTTTAATTTGCATGTCGTATTCAAAAAAATGTTGCCTTTGTTTTAATTTGAATTCAATAGTTTTTAATTTGCTGGCATTATTTAAAATATTTATCGCTATATTATTTTAATTTGATTGCTATAGATTCTAACTTGCTCGGGTGATTTTCAAACATGGTTTTCTTTTTTTTTAAATTTGATTGACATTGTCATTGATTTGCTTGGAGTAATCTTAAATTTGTTTACCTTATAATTTTTTCCAGGGAAAGTTCAAGTCTCATTTCAGCAGGTGGAATTGAGATGATTGCTGGGAAGACCAATCCTTAAAAGATTTCATGTCCCTTTGAGTTTTTTCCATCTGCATTCCTGACCTCTCAATTGCAGGAAACACCTAAATAGAACAAGAAATGCTTTGATAGAGAAATCCGTTGACACTGATCAGCGTTCAAGAAAAAAGATGACACTTTGAAGCTGTGATGCGAACAGACTTCCAGAAGGGCAGGGGCTCATCTAGGAAAAAAAGGGCACCCCAGCATTTACTTTATTGGTTTCCGAATCAGAGGTTACGATCACCGAAGGGGCTATAAGGTCTCTTTTGTGGGTTTCTTTCAGATATTTCAAAGCCATGAATATGTGAGTTTGCTGTGTAGGTAGTCATTCCAAAAGAAGTGACATAGCTAGAGGAGGCCCGTGTAGCGAGCTTAGTTACTTGAGGTACCGTTCAGAAAGCTCTAAGACAGCCCTCCATCGGGAACCAAGGGAAAATACCAATAATCAAAATAATGTATAATAACTACATAACTAAATATACTACATAAACCTCGGTTGTACTACTACTCCAAGTCCCCTCCTCTTCCTCCTCTTCCTACAACAGCCACAACAAATACCTATAACACTAACATTATGTTTTGCAGACGAAACTATCAACTAATAAACAAGTGCTAGGAAATTACTTTCTTTTAAAGTGTGCATTTCACATTTTGAGTGATTGGAAACTTTTATACAAAGAAAAAAAAGGCTAAGGTTCAAATCCCCCGAGTCTCATCGTGTGCATGTATGCTTTGAAGAACACAAAACACGAAACTGTGTTCGTCGGATCCACCACTGAGCTTTCTATAATCCATCCACTGTAAGAATCATTTGACCATACATTTTGAGTGCTTTTCATCTGATTCATACTTTATCTGAGCTTTCATTTAGCCATACACTGAGTCTCTACCAATGCATAGACTGAAACCACAAAAAGAATTGGAATAAAATAATATGGAAAAAAAATTCTTCGAAAATAAATAAATAATTCTGAAATATAGATAAAAAAAACTTTCTTTGTTTCTTATATCGTATACATAATTTTAGCACTTTTATCCATCGATATCTTCCATATGATCAAGTATAAGAACACCAATGGATTACACCTCCATTAATGCTTTTGTACGAAGTCGAATCCACGATAGAAGGTAATTCACTTATGAGAATATCGATATGTAACGTAAATGGCAAATGAAATACTACACGATGAATTTCGTTGAGTGCTTTGAGAGACATTTCAACTTGTAAAGTCAAAGGTTAGAACAATAGATATTGTTCGTAAGGATATTGTTCTAATGGGACTACTCGATAGAAAATGCGTTCTGAGGACATGTTTGTTTTTATAATCCTGTTGGACTTTTTTCAAAGATTAGTTTGCAGCCACATCACACAATCATTCAACGTATCAATCTAAAAATCAAGGACCTCACACGGGGCATTTGACGGTTGAAGGGGAAAAAAGGCATTCTTTGTCGTTTTTGAGTTATCATCATCGAAAATTCTATCCATCCATAATAACGTCAAATGTGTTTTAACAACTGCCTTAAATATTCGGGGTGATATGAAAATGGGAGACTACACTATTTTTTCTACCAATAGTGCTGAATGGGAGGGAGGGATATTTTTTTTTCTAAATGTTTTCTTTTAAATGAAAAACAGTTATTTGTTTTTTTTCCCTTCAGTTGATCATTGCTCTCAGCTTGATGTCTAACATGGTCGGAGTCAACATCTAAATTCTCTAGAATCAACATGTTGTGAGTTTTTTCTTAATAACTCTATCTTGGACATTATCCGGTGGAAAATGCAAGTGATATACCACATAGGAAATATTCGGTCCATATCTATACTTAAACAGATTTTTTCTTCTTACATGACTTCTAATTTTGACACTGCATGTGTTCAATTACTGACTATGGTCGCGTGTATCTTGTGTGCTGGTTTACCAAAATCGTGTAGAAGATTACGTTACGTTAATAAAGTTAGAAACATCAGTAACGGAAAAGATGATAAATGGAGTACGAATTTTTTTTTTTTTTAAATGTTCCTTTAGCCGAGAGGATTATGGAAATGATAAGAACCACACGGTAAAAAGCCATTCTTACTTGAAAATATATTTGTCAGTAAAGAATTTGTCAGGAAATTAAATGTAATTTTCAATATTATAAAAGAATGCTTTTGCAATCTTTCGCCTTCCCCTTTCTTTGCCCTTCTCTCTCTCTCTCTCTCTCTCTCTCTCTCTCTCTCTCTCTCTCTCTCTCTCTCTCTCTCTCTCCTGTGCTCCATTTTGTTTACTGCTTCTGGGCACAAAAATATAAGCTCAACAATCTGAAAATAGATTGCTTCGTATTAACACATTCAGTAATGCAATGTTACACAGACTTGTTCGATATTACTAAACTGTTGTATCCTTCAGGCAAGATTGTTTCAATACTGAATATGATAAAAACTTCGAAAATCCGTCATGTCAACTGGAGGATCTCGAAAAAAAAAAAGAGATAAATGGATCAGCAATGAAAATTAACCAATTGTGTTTGGATAGCCTACAAGATGGATATTTCAGTATAAGGGTGACTTACCCTAAACTAGGCTTATGATAGATGTCACTTCTGAAAACTTCTAAAGGTAAATTCAAGACCATGTCGATCTTGACATTCTCAAATTGAAGAAAGGCGGTTGTATTTCCTCCTGAATAGACATAGGATAGATGATGCTGACATTCTCTACCTTTATGTTTTATATACTCCTAAACAGTTGCAGCTTCAAGAGAGATATTTCTGTATAAGGGCAATTTGACTTCCAATTGGATATATGATAGGATGACAATGCTTTCCTACGACCTCTCAGGGTCGATTCAGGATCAGATTATTCGTGACATTTTCAAAGGAAGGGACTGCACCCTGAGAGAGGGCTCCACATTTGTGCACATAATGATTTGCCTCCTGAATTAACATAAAATTGGTGGAAATCACCTCTGCAGGTCTTTATCAGGTCATGTCATTTTTTTATTTTTTACTTTCAAAAGGCCACATTACCTTTTTCAATTCTAACAGTGACTTCTGTGCCCAATTGGTTCTTTTTTTGTGCAGAGTTTATTTTACTACATTAATAAAACACAAGATAAGTGGTGCTGATCCTAGAGGATCCCGTATGGTCAATTTAGTGGTAAATAATTTTTTAAAAATTTTTAATGTAGATGAATTGGCTGCACCTGACATTTGTATGCATGGGTAACTTGATCTTTGGATGGATTTATGATAGATGGTGATGATCTGTGCAGGTCACTATTAAGTCAGGTCGATTTTGGCATTTCGAAAAAAAGGTAACGTCGGCATTTTCAACAAGCCTGAAGGATTGCAATTCCAATTTTGAGAAGATCTGAGTTGGTATTTACTATATAATGTTTCTCACCTGGCCAACGCTGGGTTCGCAGCCAAGTCACTAAAAAATACGTTGGAGAAGGAATAATAATGTTCAATAGCTCGAGTGGAAAGTTATAATCCTGGAAATTAATGACTCGTATTGAATACAGGAGATTGTTTTAAACACTAAAATGGTGATGCTCGAATGTTTAGCTGACTCGTCAAGGCCTGAAGTGGTGCAATTTAAGATCAAAGAACAATTTGAACAAAATGACATTAATGAATAGCTGGAAGTTTGTCTCTTTATTTTGAAACCTTTTTTTTCGTTTTCCATCTATCTCAATTGGATACAATGATAAGGTACTTTGTACGTGGCTTACAATATACCGACCCAAGCCAAACACTTAGTTTTGTATGCCAAAAGTTATGTGAGAAGCTGTTTCGAATATAGTATGTATACTGCTATTACCATTTGTCATGAACATAGACTATGTTCAGGTCAACCTTTTGGTTAGATTCCATGCTCCAGCTCCATAGAGGATTATCAATAGAATAATCGGTTGTATTCTTCCATTTTTTTGGACCTGTGGAATTTTCCTGTTCTCGAATGTTGTACTTGCTCTAACAAAAGCTTGCCTATCAAATATGATTAGTCACTTTTTTTCTTCTTCTTTTGATGAGTTCATGGAGACTCGTTGTCTGAGGTAGAGGTAATGGTCTTTTTTTGGCTTTGCCATTTCTTTTCGGCTGATTTGTCTTTGTCCTTAAAATGACTGTTGTGCCTGATTTTTGTTTTTCTGAAGCATATGTCGAGGTTAGCTTTGTATCTTGCTTCATTTAAAACTTCGAACATTATCTGGGGATCGTGAAGATTCTTAGCAGAGAAGTCAATGTCATCAGCAAATAAGCAGTTATATAGGTACTCATCGTCTATCCTGATTTTTTTCGTGATCCAATTTTGGAAGATCATTTCAAGGTAGGGTTTGAAGAGTTTGAGTTAGCTATTTTCTCTTTGACTCGCTTGTTCTCGTAGTTTAAAGTGTCTTCATGAATCGCTATGAAAGAACTATCGTATCGATAGATATTCTGAAGTACTCTCCTATGCAGGGTGGATACCTTGTTGAATCATTGTGTCAACAACTTTAGGGATTTCCACTGAAATAAAATCAACAAATCCTTCTAGCATAATATATTATGATTCTTCCTTCTTCAGTTGGTTAGTGAATGAGATTAGTCAATGGTTAAGTAGCTTTTTCTGAGGACAACTTGTTTCCATGGTTTGTTTACATCAAATGTTATAGTGATTCAGTAGATTATCACTTTAGTGAACAGTTTATAGATCCAGTTGAATTGGTTCACTGACCTGTAATAAAATAGTACTTCACCACAAGAAACCCACTGAGAAAATTTGGGAGAAGAAACTGGAACTTGATTTCTACCGAATATTTTGATAGAATCGTCACTAAACATAGCCATTGAATAATTGAAATGAATATCAAAAAAGAAAACATAGACAAACAAGACAGCAATTGTGCAGGCAAAAGTTGATGCTGTCTGCAAAAAAAATGCAAATATTGTATATCAAGCCGAAATTTCAACTCGATTGCGACCAGACCAAGTAAAATATAACGTAGGAATATTGACAACACTATGTAAACTTGGAGTAGCCAGCCGCAGATCCTCTTTCTCAAATGAAAATTATGAAAATGGTACCTCATTATCTACATGTTCCTGGAAAAAATATAAAAAATTATAAACCGATTGTAAAATGGAAAATATAAATCAAACATATGCAAAAATATTGGAATTTCATGCTATCGATGTTCCCATAGGAAAATTGAAATACTCATTTTTGCAAAAATGAAAAAAGACGGAAAAAACCCACAAGCCGTAAACTGAAAACTGAAAAGCGTTAAAATGCCGGCACCTCTCGAAAATTTTAACAAATATTACTCAAAAAATTTTGCATAAATATACAAGCAATAAAAGTTACTCTATTCACAGGGCCATCTCAAAGAATAACATGATCAAATTAGCCCTCCTCTCTTGTCAAAGGAAATTAGGAATCACACAACCAACCACAATAAAAAAAGATCCAAGCATAGGGAAATAAATCCGAAATATCTGGGGAAAAATTATTTGTAGAACACACAAAACCAGCAACATTCCACTGATAACTTGGATATCCATACCGTACGACATAGCATGTAATTTTTAACCACCGGGAAAAATACAGAGACAATAAATATAAGAAAACAATAGCATAAACGCTCAAACTCCTCCCACTTAGTACCATCTGCATTAAATTTCAAAAATTTCCCAAACAGTAATATGAAATACACCTAATCATTTGCTTGCAGATCCCCAGACAGGAGAGAAACATAAACATGCTTGTGTAGCCAATCCCCTTCCCCATATATCTGTCGCTGTCTCTGTTCCTGTTTCTGTCTCTATCTGTCTATCTGTCTGTCTGTCTCCCTCTCTCTCTCTCTCTCTCTCCCTCTATATATATATATATATATATATATATATATATATATATAACTCAACATCTTCAAACACCTATTCTCAAATATCTGTCAGTGCAATTTATGTAATTTTCATCAGTTTTTTATATGTATATATATATATATATATATATATATATATATATATATATATATATATATATATATATATATGTGTGTTTGCATGTGTGTGTGTGTATGTGTGTGTGTGTATATATATGTGTGTGTGTGTATGTATGTGTGTGTATATATATGTGTGTGTGTGTTTGTGAGTGTGTGTACCACAGGATATAATTATATCTATGTATTTAAGTTGGGGGTATATATGCACATTTGTTTGGGTATGAGACAGGCTCACATATTCATATGTTGCATATGTTACAAACAGTATATTGCAATCTTGATTGATACATTTGGCGTGTGGGAATTTCATATATAACTAACGTCATTTCATCAGTACGGCGAGACATTTTCCATTTAGTTCCATGGCTTTTAGCTAATATCTTTTATAGAATTATACATTTTAAACTATACAAGTGCCAAGTATTCTCTCTCTCTCACAGAGGAACGAGATTTTGCGACATATTTCGATAAAATATATATATCATGTCAATTTAGAGGAGACTACTTGTTTATATTGTTATCTATGACTTCATAACCTTAATGAATGGTTTGAGCAGGTGTGTAGCAGAATAATACCAAACAATATTGATGAGAGAGAATATTGCCTAGAAGGGCAAGAAAGAAAAAAACTATGGAAAGCCATGATAGCCCACGCCCTGAAAGGACATGAAGTGGGACTTTTTTTAATGTAGGCATGAAAAAGGGCATATTTATGTCCCCTTTAGAGTAAACTTTCTAGGCATATATATGTTGTTGTTCTGGAAATTAATGGTATTTTCAATCATGACGTCCTAATGAACTTATTTGCAGGTTTAAAAATATCATGGATATATACAAAGCTATATTCATGTGGAAAAGTACTGAATACATTGAATGACTGATAAAAATGTTGCACTAGTTATCCAAAGTTGGAGGACGTACCAGTGACAAATTATCATTTCATTTTCTCTTCTTGATTTGACATAAAAGAACATTGTCACTTTTAGGTAACCTTACATATCACGCGAGATCAATACAGAATCCTATGCTTGTTTTTTTTTTTTATTGTAGTTTACAACACCAATAGGAAATACACATCATCAATCAAGGAATTATACAAGATTCTCTTTTTAACTTGCAATTTGAAGTCATTGCAAGAACACTTCGATGGATAACTTGATTTGAATTTTAAAGTAAAGTTGTATAATTTCTTCGTTCCTGAACTTTACCAGCTGAATTGTGGTGAAAATGTGATTATACAAGAAGCAAATTTAAATATAAACGAAAACAGAATTAGAGTTGCTTGTAATTAACTTCTCTAAATTAATTACCACAATGCTATGAATCATCATCGAGAAATTCGTGGTGGCTGATAAGGTCAAATAATTTAATTGCAATTGAGAGTTGCCGAATGTTATGACTTTTCGATTTATATTTGTACATTTTTTTTACTGGCAATATAGATAATTCTTTCATCAAACAAACTGAGAAAAAGGAGCCTGGTTTGTTTTAATGAAGTCGTGAACACAGATGGATATCTCCCAGATAAAAGTATGTTTAATGCGGACCACGATTGATTCACTCGTGTTCCCACATCTGCCACCAGGTTCGCAGGTGGGCAACTTCGTAATTGCGTCATAAAAAAAGGATTTCTCTCATTCTTGCTTCTTTTATTTTAGCATTCCTAATGCGTCAGGGCGCTGTCGTAATCAAATCACCATTAAGTTGGTTCATCATGATGCCAGATCATGTACAATAGGGATAGGTTTATCCGTTCTATGGCATACTACTTTCCCATAAACTATACAAAATATCAGAAAATACCAAAACTGTCAACATAGGTTTCTTCAGCTTTCAAGTTAGTCAAATAAATGGAGGACTCAAAATGTAAACATTTGGTTCTCATTATATCCGGTTTCCAGGATGTTATACAATTTGTCAAGAAATGTAGATGGCGATTGGCTGGTCATGTTGTGAGAGTGACTGATAACCACTGGGCATCACGACTCATTAGTTGGATCCCCAGTAGCTCCGTGATGCCCACGGTAGAAATGTTTGACTAATATTGAGGAAAATGTTCGTACAACGACGGATGCTAAAATGCTGCTGCTGCTGCTGCTGCTGCTGCTGATGATGATGATGATGATGATGATGATGCCTCCCCCCCCAATTTTTTTTTTTTTTCAAATATCCACAATAGATTTTCACTGATGATACGTCTTGTATTTCAATTTCCTACTAAAACAGTACCCCCTGTTTGCTTGATATGTCTAGATATGTATAACCTCCTTGTCGATGACATTGGCTGAAAAGATAAATCTTGTCAATGGAAGAATAGCCTCTTCTTCGGCGTCTGTTGTCGAGATTGTCATTTATTATTCTTAAATAACGCCCTCTTCAAAGACACCATCAATCGAATCTCCAGAACTGCGACTTAACGCATTCCTTTGATTACACACCATAGATTATAATGATGCAATTCTGTATTCCCAAAGGGGGAATGACCAGACAACTCAATTGCCGTTGGAACAGATGGAATACAAGCATTTTGAAACGCCAGGGATTTTCGAAAGACATCAAATTGTCAAAGAATGACTGATTGTTAGAACTGTTATATTAATAATGACTTCTTTCCAGCTTTTCAATTCAAGTTTCTACTGGAGGTCAGTTTGCTTGGGCATATATGTCAGTTGAAACTATTCTGATATGAATCACTTGATGTAATTCTACGTTAAGAAATATTTCGAAAAAAAATATCATTTTGACTACTTTTCTAATCACACAGTCTATAGCAAACAGAGCAGTAGGAAAAACAATTCTAATGATACTCGATTCATGTCCTCCTCATGCAAAGGTACCTGACCACCACGCCTCTGGATTTTCCAGGGATAGAAAAAGTGTTGAATCTCACTTTTTATCCCCATATTTTTACGATTGGCGCAACGCTTGGAAATTAGTGATTATATCAAAGTACTCATAGAAAATGACGGAGCGAATTGAATTTTGATAGCAGTAATTAAAACTTTGTAATAATGTTTACAGTAGTCAGAGTTGTTAAGATAGGAGTTAAAGAACAAAAATCTGAGGATATTATATATATATATATATATATATATATATATATATATATATATATATATATATATATATATATATATATATATATATATATCTGTCTGTAATTAGGTCTCCGTTTTCGCTGAGTATGATAGTTTATTTGCTTACAGCTTACAGCTTCAGTTGTCGTGTATCTTCTTTGGTATTATTTCCATTTTTTTTTTGACAGTTTCATTTAGCTTCGTTGCTTCGAATTTCTCTTTTGTCATTTTTCTGTGGATTCATCTGATATTTTATTGATGGTTTGTTTGCTCTTTGGTTCAAACATAGTGGTGTCCACAATTAGAGAGGCTGTTATTTTGTTGTTGAATCCGTTGATGTCGGTGACGTTCTCCTCTGGTCTCATAGGAATCTTATATCTGTTTTTCACATTAAGATCGAGTGAAGTCTTTCAAAACTTTTAAGGATTTCGGTTTGGTACGTGGTTCACATCAAAACAAAAATGAAAGTACTTGAAGGATACAGCGTTACAACTTGAGAATGAACTCACGACAAACACAGCTATGAACGAAAGAAGATAAGAATCATAATAGAATTCCACAAAATCAGACGTGTCCACTGACAGCGTGGTATAAAAATCATGTCAACTTATTAAAAACTGTTTAATTTCCTAATCCACATTTTGTAAATAAAAGAAAGAGAGTAATCGATTATAATCCGGAAGATATGTGTTAACCAATATATCACGATTTATGAAGGTGCTTGTTGATGGATTGTTTTCAATTATAGAAGCCTGGTTCCATCTCAGACGTATTCGCGCATCTGCAACTAAATTTGACTTGGTAAATGTACCGTTGCCGGGCAACGAGCTTACAAAGATTCCCCCATCAGTGTGGGTCTCTCAAGAATATGATGATTTGGAATAATCGATCTTGTCATCATATGAAAAAAACAAAACCGTTGTTGCCGGACAAACGGATGCAAACAACATCGATCACGGGACGCCTATCAGTTTACTTGCGAGACAAGTTGTCAATAGCAAATCGTATAGGCGTCAGGGAAGAGATTGTCCAGCATAATTTTTTCCAGGCTTTGCCTCTTAATATAGCTCCTGGCTTAGCCTCGCGGGAGGACTTAGTATCCACAGTCAAAATAAATGATGAGCGGAAGTGCTCAGTGAATAAAATATCAACAGCCAGTGGTGTATGACTCCATATTCTTTCAGATACACAGCAATGCATACGGAGCCTTTCTAGAATAAGGATGTTACATCGATGTATTGAATCTCTAATTCATAGGACAGATATATCAACTGTGCAGAGCAAGACTTTACATTGCTGACAAAGTGAAAAGAAATATATCTTGGTTATTTGTAAACTTTGTCCAGCGTCTGGTAATTCTTTAGTGCTGTCATCAGTTGTAAATGGACTTTCGTTGAACAAAAGTCTGATATCTGACAGATCCACCAATAGAAAGGAGATACAATGTCAGAAACACACCACACAGGATGACAAAATAACTTGTTTAGGAAAACCATTCCAATGGACATTCAGGATCACAAATGTAAACATGGTCCGTTAGGGTTTTGGGTTTCTCATCAATTTTAGCTCAGCAATCTGTTGTAAAAATAGAAGTGGTCATGGGAACATCGCAGCGCGAAAAAAACAAATAAGAGTTTACTGATTTGATTACTAATGATATCAAACTTTGTCCAGTTATTGTAGCATTGAAAACATCATCCAAGTGTGATGTCCCCGTATGAGGACAAAATAATGAGTATTGTTGAGTTAATCACAAAGAAGGCGAAACTTTCCTGGGGAAAATTTCCATCCATTACATTATACTTAGATCACAAGTAAACTTATGTCTTTTGAATATGGCTTAAGGTGGTGGAATGTATTGAGAATACTTCGGGATCGCCGTTTAGATATCTCCATAAAATTCCAGAATGTTCAGCAGAACATCTCGTGAAATGAATGATTGATTTTGTAACGAAATATCCGTAGACAAACTGAAATCTTATGTGAAATAATTATTAATTAAAAGTGATTGCTAGGGTAAAATAACAACGATTCCGTGGATACTTCAAGATGTTTCACGTATAGATAAGTGTGATTCTGTGGAAGATGATAATGATATTTCTGATGTTCTTAGGAAGACATCTTTGGCAACAGAAATAACTGGAAGGAAAGATATTAATTTATCAAAAAATGGTCTATGATAGCTTTGCATTTTCACTGGGAAATTTTTGTGGCTATTTGAATTTCCCAAAGAAATCGTAACTTTTGACGTATAAAAAAAACAATGATACCATTTAGTATATGATCTTTTCCAGTAAAGGCCTGGAGAAAAGCTCAATTGTCAAAACAACGTGACTTCCATTCATTTCCTAGTATGAAAGAGACCGTCTCAATCTCCTTCTCTCTGCCAGGCCTTTCCAACTCATTGCCCCGCCAGAAGTAGCAGCATTGGTTTGAAAACATTATTCTCGTTCTTAGCACTGGACCTTCAACTCTGAAGTAAGTGTTATTATACCGAACCCCCCACTCTCTCTCTCTCTCTCTCTCTCTCTCTCTCTCTCTCTATCTCTCTCTTTCATCTATCTCTCTATATATACATATATAAATATATGTATATATATATGTATATATATATGTATATGTATATATATATATAAATGTATAATATATATATATATATATGTATATATATATATATATATATATATATATATATATATATATATATATATTATATATATATATATACATATATATATATATATCACCACAAACGTTCACTTTGTAGTTTAAATCATAAATCACGATTGCAATATCTTCCTCAAAAAATTATCCATTCTTTTCGGTATATCTTTGTATTCATCACAAACATTAAATCTAATCGACCCATTACCTCCTTGTTTAAATCACACCTATATCCATCTATATCATTTTTACTTAATTTCATTTATATCTATTTTTATGAGTTTGAAAGTCTCATTGAAATTATGACCAGGAACACCTAATAAAATCTATCTTCTTATTTTTTTCGTAATTTAGAATTAAACGATCATATCTTGATTGAAAATACGTTTTTTTTTATTGTAATCCCTTCGTTTATATTTCTTGTTATCCTGACTGAATATTTTAAGCTGAAAGGACACGAAAAAAATGTGTACGCGTTCGCTCACAAATTTTCTAACTCTACAAGGTATTTCAAGGAAGAATTTAGAAAGCCTGAGTGAAACTGGACCCGTTACGATAAATATTTATTTTTAACACAGAATGTATGTTATATCCAAATCACAAAAAACTTCCAGACAGGTGAATAACATTTATTTTCATTTCAAATATATTCAAGTGGAATTTTTTTGAATGAAAGTTTAAATCTGAGAAAACATTTTCAAACAAATGGTGAGTTCTTTTGCCTAATTATGCGTAGTTAGAATTGAGCTAGAAAATATTTGGAAGAACTACAGGTCCTCCATGGATATCAGCGTGAATCAGAAGAGTGAGAATCTGTCTTTATCGATACATCACTCCAATGACCCTTTAAAAGTTCAAAATTTCTGAGTCTAAAAATACAAACATACCCAATGGATTCCATATGGGGGGAAGATGCTTATCTTTGATTTGCCAACAAGTGGGCAAGCCAACAAAATAAAGAAGGAAATTCTCTGACAAAAAAGAGCATCGAGATTCATCCTCCCACACGAATACATTTCCATAAGCTCTGTACCCTTGAGTTTTTGGTCCCAATTTTTTAAGTGTGAGTGTGAATGAGTATGCTTGTGTGTGAGTGTGACTGCGTGTGTATGTGTGTATCTGCACGTTTTTGTGTATTTGAGACAATATGTACGCGATTCTAATATCCATCCATGCATCCTCATTTGAAAACTGCATTATTCTATATTATCCTAGCCTATTTGTAAATTCATTTAGGAAACTATCATCTTCGTGTACATATTCACTTTTCTCAATATTTATCCAATAAGGTTTGCATAGTCAGATATAAGGCAAAATTATGGGCATTTAGATAGGATCAGAAAAATTGAAATCGTCTCTAGAACAAATTTTCGTACCATGAACTAGTGTTGGTAGACAGCCTCCCTCCGAATATAAATTTCAAGTATTTTTTAAATATCTAGTTGTAGGTCGGTGGTTGAGATAAATGCATGTGTCCCACTAATGTCAGTTTTCCATCCAAGAGAAAGCATCTGAATTTAGGTGACAAATTAATAGACTGAAAGATTCTCTACGCTTAGAAGATTGCTGCCACACAATTCTCGAGCCTTTTTATTGCATTTTGGCTTTTGATGAGGTAGTCAAAACTCATGAATATTAAACAAACAATCACCCGGTCGTGAAGCCTATATTTATCCCTGACAGCTGACGATTCATTTTACCTTGGTTTCAATAAACATCATACAAGATTGAGCGCCTAAAACTGATGAAACGAACCTTCGATCAAAATTGCGAAAGTCCGTTCCGATCATTAAATGCTCTTCCTGGCAAACGAATATTCATAATGGAAATACAGCAAAAGATTGAAGCTAAGTGGGTTAGATGTTGAGTTATGATAAAATGACTTGACAGCGATAATAAAAGCCGAAACTTTGCCTGAGTCTTCTGTGTTCGAATGTGGTCGGTGTCAAAACACAACAACAACAATTGCTTCAATTTTCTTTCAAGAGTGTTAAAACTAGTCTTATTACCATGTATGTAACCATTGGGATATATTGTTTCGGTACACAGATAAACCCCAACTTTCCAAAGTTCGCTTGTGGCCATTTTTGAATTTTTTTACGAAATAGGACGAAGAGCGGAAGTAGCTTAAAAATGAATGGCAGTGAGCTGTTGAAGAGGCAGCACGAACTATTTTCTTTTTTGTCTTATACACGAGTCTCCTGTGCCTTCATTCAACGTAATCTTTAAAGTTTCTGCCAAGAATATCATCCAACATGTTTTTCGTACGTATTAACTCCCAAAAACTTTCTCATACAAATAGATGGCAAGAGACTCACTGTTTTATGCCATTTCCACCAACGTAAGTTTTATTAATAGAATGATCTACATTTGAATAACGAGGATAAATCGACATTTATTAAAAACCTATTCGTTATATCCCAGGTTGCAAGAACACGCAGTGAATAATCTCTAAAACAATGTACTTCGATGAATTAAATGTGTAGCGGAGAAGCAATTAGCCATTTTATAAAAGTTGAACTTTATTTATCAACAGCAAACTTGTGGATCACGTGGTTGTATTACTTG
>OY735199.1:79578724-79631224 GCA_963457665.1 Thysanoteuthis rhombus
AGACAAACTTAGCTCTAGTGGTACAGATAAGTTTTATAAACTCATAGTTCAAGTGCAATTAGACTATCATGAACAGAAATTCAAAGCTTAAAAAAATTTCAGCCCAATCACAAGAGTTACGCTTAGCATTTAGATTTCCTGTCTTCACTGAGGTTCGAACGTAATACACTTACAGGGCAGGTCTGTCTAATATAGTTCTATGCTATGATGTTTCTGTAATATATATATATATATATATATATATATATATATATATATATATATATATATATTGTGTGTGTGTGTGTGTGTGTGTTTGGATGCCTTATGTTTGAGTGGTATAGTATTGAATGGAGGTTGAAATCCAATCTAAAAAAGAAACATTCCTTTTTGTATTTGATTGCATATCACATCTTCATATCGCGCATGGCCTTGAAAATTGGTCACCTTTTTTTTCAAATTTGCTATCTGCAGAATAATTCTTTTTTCCGTTTTTGACGATTGAAAAAGTAACTGCATTGAAAACAGTACATATGTTTGTTTTTTTTCTCATAAGAATCAATTGAAAAAGACAAAAAGTTTGATAGGATTCATGTGTGAAATTATTGGGAAAAATACTTTCAGTCAGATAATTGGGCTATTCCAATTTAGCAATTTTTTGTAAATGCCTTGACCTATATCCTGAAATGTTTTAAAATGATCACAAGTTTCTCCATCGGATTATGGCAATAAATATGATGCAATATATATATATATATATATATATGTATATATATATATATATATATATATATATATATATATATATATATATATATATATATATATATATATATATATATGTATATATATATATATATATATATATATGATCTAATTATTATCTAATTTAAATCTATTTCAAAAATTTCAATGTAGAGGTTAGAGTATAATTTGAATAGTGAAATTTTAACAATCTCAATATCCATATATATATATATATATATATATATACACACACACATACATACATATATATATATATATGTGAATGAGTAAATAGTTTGATATATTTGCATGATATATATATATATATATATATATATATATATATATATATATAATCTGCAAAATATGCACATATTTTATATTTTGATTATAAGCCTCATATCATATACCCAGCGAAATGTATTTAGAAATATGTGAGTAAATAGTTTGATATATTTGCATGATATAACTCATATATATATATATATATATATATATATGTATGTATGTGTTCGTATGTGTGTTTGTGTGTGTGTACGTTTGTGTGTGTGTGTGTATGCGTGCATGTATGGTTGTGCGTTTGTGCGTTCCTATAGGTACAAATGTACAAATTCCCTTGACAGAACTCAAGAATGAAACATCAATGTGGGAAATGATGTGCAAAATAATAGCTTTGTTCATCATAGGTGGATCAAAACTCTGGGGACAATGTATAATTATTCATATATGCATACATTCTAATAACAATGAACATGTTGTCTGTGTATCAGTCTTGAAATATATCATATGGAATACAACCACACATCCGATTAAAGCTCAACTTCTTTCAAAGAGAGATACATGAGTTAGAAAATTATCCAACTTCAAAATAAAAAGTGGCAATGAAACATATATGAGTGATCAAAATGTTAGAATAAAGGGAACGACATAAGTGATGAACTCTGTGAGAAACTTGAACAGTGAATGAAAATAAGTCAAATTTGAAATCGATAGCTCCTAACAACCGTTTATTTGCAAGATCACATTCAGAATGTAATCCTGAGAAGCATATATCCTATTATAGCATGGTATTGGCTCCATTTTATACCTTCAAATATTTTCGAATTCATGAGCTTTCGAAAAAGTGAATCATTGGGAATTAGTTTTTTTTATAACCAGAGAAGACGTGGCCTGACAAAAGTCAGATTCAAAAACCACTATTTCAGAAATTCATCATCCCTTGTGGTTTCAGGTTTGTGGGTCTTTCCTCATCATAGCTAAATGCAGTAAATATCAATGTTTTGCTCACGTGGTTGCGAGATAATAGTAAGAGATATTTACATAAATGGAGAGCGTCTTCTCAAGGAATTCGGGTTGATAAGATAGAATTATCGTTCATCATTACTGTAGCCACAGGGTCTCCTCAACTTATATACTTTCAATTGTTTTATTAATGATTATCATATTTATTATTAGATGGCTTCTTTTCACAACGTTTTTTACGCTGTAATGATAAGATATACTTAATACCTCGAGTAATATCGCACTAGTTTGCTTCATAGTATTAAATGTTCTATCAAAAAAATCTACCAATATCTCTGAACATTTTAACACAACGGTTACAAGTGCAGATGTCTCATGGAATACATTTTCAGAAATTTCAAAATGAGATCTGCAATTCTTATGTTTGCACTACAAAAAGTACAGATTTTACCGAAGCTGGACAAGTGTTCTCAGTCGGAGTGTTCCCAAACCCCAAAACAAATCAATGCACTAACGGGAATACAAATAACGTCCGCTCCATATATTACGGAAGCGAAAAGTCTTGATTTATTTTGAGAGGCTTGGAAACTTAAACCATTATTTTAGTTAACTAATGCAGGCTAGTTACTCCATAACAAACATCTGGGAGATTCTTGAACACATGACAAGTTTTATTGTGAACCCAGTCAAGACAAGACGGAGCGACATAAGAGGTGAAAATTGTGTTAGGAAAAATAAAGACACACTTTCAAAGTGACGACTCTGAGAGAAAATGGCCTGGCCATACGTAATCCTAATTTTTTAACAGTTTACCGCCACATATTAAAAGCATCACTGGTGTCAAAACGATAATTTCAAACGGAAACTTGACAAGTTCTGAAACTCACAAACAACTTACTAGACATCTTTTGTGGAGGTGTGAATAACATGGCCATAGGTTTTTCTTTATACGTGAAGAGATACTACTACTACTACTATTACTACAACAACAACAACTATTACTACTACTGCTACTACTACTACTAATAATAATACTAATAATGATGATGATGATGATGATATGATGCTAGGAAAATGACAACAGAAAAAAGATATCCTTCATGACCTATTTACAACTTTTCAAGAACAAGAATAGAAAGGTACCTATAAAGATCTCAGAATAATTGAGGCAATGAAATCCAGCATGCATCCATTTACAAGAGAAAAGGAATACTAAAGAACGGTTTGAGAAATTCTTAAAATTGAGCGTAACTCTGAGAACTGCCTTCAAGCTAGTGCATTGGGAATACCAGTAGTAGAGTACAGCTCTAACATCATAAACTGTAACATGACTAGAATAGGCAAAATGGATGCAAAAACAAAGAATCTCCCTACCGATTGCACAATGCTCAACTCAAAAGCAGACGTATATAGACTCAACCTCACTTGAAAAAAAAAGTATGATACACTTAGAACTGTGACACTAAAATGCAACTATTGATCATTGCGCTCAATTGCAAGCAAGTACCAACCAGATTTGGGCTCAAGGAGAAAAAACCATAAAACAGCAAAAAGGCTTCACTCAGTTGTGGGAGAATTTTAAGCATTCCAAAATGAAGCAAACATGACCGGCATGAACCCACGAGCTTTCACGCAAGCTGCAACAAACCTACCCCCATGGGTAATATCCACTCAACATCTCATGCTGATGTAAATAGTACCAAACGCCATCAGGGGTACGACGTTCAGGGTTCAAAGGCAAGACAGAGGGTTTCCTGCTAAGAGCAGAACCTTTCAACGAAAAACTACCAAGCAGTTTATTAGAAACGGTTATAATCCGTACTACAAGTTCCGTGATAGCTTAGCTGAGGTTTTTGACTACATAATATTGTTGTAACTCTTCAATGAAAAATGACTTACTCACGATAAAATGGGTCACCTGATATTTTATCAGCATTATGGCACCCCACAAACTTCACATTGGTCTGGACATCACCAAACACTTGAAAATGAACACAACATTTGAAATTATGATGGGATTCCCAAGTTTTCACAGGTGGAACTATCAAAGCCAACTGCCCAGACATCATATTCAAAGAACTGGAGACAAAAACGTTTCATAATAAAAGAGATGACTATTTTATGAGACGAAAACATATCTGTGAAAGAGTTTAAAACATGTCTAATTACAAAAACCTGGAAATCGATATCACAAAGATGTGGCGTCTTAAGACTTGAATAATACCTTGGGTTTATGAAAAGGGTGATGACAAATATCAAAGTATAATACCAGGAAATCCGAGCTTCTATGAGATACAAAGTCAAGCAGAAGCGTTGTCGCTATCCTTTGTCAACGTCGATGAAAATACTTTGTCTTTTCGCCACTCACCCTAATTTTTCAGCTGAAACTCGGTGGGCAATGAAAACAAGTAGACATTAAAATAATAATAATAATAATAATAATAATAATAATGATAATAATAATATGTCAAATTAATGACGGACATGTACCATTTTTTACATATTGATATCTATCCGTTGAATGTTGAGTTTGTTTAAAATCTTGATCGCTTTTGTTTTTACAGTTATATTTAGATTCATTTGCACGTTGAAATTTCAGATTGAAAAGTAAGCAAAAAGGACTGGTCGAGAATTTTTATATTCCCAAAAGTGTAGCTTCTTCTGGGATTCTTACTCCGTCATGAAAGAAAAGAGGGAGATTTATGAGCATCCCAAATAGTCAACGCAGTTATAAAGTAAATAAAAAAGTGAACAATACAGGTGACAGTAGCTAATTATAAAACTTGATGGCATAGGTAATGAGCTATTGGTCGGAAATAACCATCTTGTCACCCTTCAAGTGCTGCACAAACCAATAATATTTCTCAATCTAAGGGAATACTATAGTTACTAAGATCTGCTTTGAAGTTATTTTGAATGACATGAGTTTTAACCAATCAATCAAATTCTGATGCTTCCTAAGAGCATCATTAAATTATTGCAAGAAATTGGGCACAAGTTTAGTGTACCATAGCCAGTAACTGCTCCCTTGATAGACACCAGGAGGGACTTAGTCGTCTGTATATCTTCCTGTTGACGACTTTCAGGTAAGACATTGTCATTACCTAGAGTTCTGGTTAATGATCCCTAAATGGAATTAGAGGGGATGAAACCATCACTGATGAACATTTAGACAGAATTTAAAAGTAAAAGAAAAGGGACGAAAGAAGACAACAGACTAGTAAAAAAAATGCTACTTTTAGAGCGATCTATGGAGCGATAGTGAATTCATGTTCAGAATATGCAAGGGGAAAATCAACTGCGGAATCATCAAATCAACGCCTGGCTGATCAAGGGAAGCAAATCTTTTGGATGGCTACTGGGGATAAGACTAGAGGCAATCAATAATAGAATAGAAAAGAAACAAGAACGCAGCTTACCCAAAGGAAAGAACCCAAACATAACATATTAAACGATGCAACAAAAACCAATTAAAAAAAAGAGAGAGCGTCTTAACCAGATCTTTATACAAGAACGAAGTGTCGACAACCTGAAGGTAGAAGCAAAAACCAAGGTACGAAGATATGATGCAACAAGAGAATAAGAGAGAGCATTCTCCTACAGAGAAAGCCTTGGGGGAAATGAGACAATTGAATATGTCAACCTTTTCTTCCAACATAATGGATTTAAGAACAAGACAAAGCTGAACAATTTAATCTCTGCCGATGCAAAAAACAAACAGACCTCTTTACAAAGCAAGTGGAAACCTCGCACAGCAAGAACAAAATCCCACCTGAGGAATAAAATTAGAGAATCACATCTTGCAATTTCAAAGAAATAAAGGTTCACTGAAAAATGCATCATTCATGAACAACAAACAAACTAACAAATAGTGCAAAACTATTAGACAAATACAAGATGAGACAGAGAACCATGTCTGCTGTAGCGGGAGAGATACACAAAAGAAAACTCTCAGATATTGGTTTGAGAACTTCATCACGATGCACAACAGATTCATCCACCAACTATAAAGTTGTCAAGGTGAAAAGAAAGGTGACAAAGGACCTTAAGCAAGCAATTATAGACTAATAACGTGCTTACCATTGATCTGGAAAATTCTAATCAGACAAATGACTGAGAGTATGTATAATTCCATGGAAAGAAGAAACGTTGCAGGAAATATGCAAAAATGTGAATGACTTATTCTCCATTGATCACAGGGTACTGAACGAAGGGAAAAATCATGAACTGGTTGGATTCACTATGAAACGCATTCAAAATAATCTCACACAGCTGGATGCTCGAATTTCTCAATATATCCAAGAGCTACAATCCATCAGTGGAATCAATTGTCAGTCTAGGAAAAACTGAAAAGTAATCAACAGCTAAGAGAGAAAACGTAGCAGATGTAAGAATAGGAAGTGGGATTATTCAGGGGAACCCTCTGTCCCCACAGCTATTTGTTTTAACCATGATGATACTCAGCAGAATTTTTCAGAACAGTAAAGAATCCAAATTTTACAAAACAAAGGGAAAAGTCAACCATCTCAAGTACATGGACGACATAGAACTATTTGCAAACAACAGGGAAGAGTTCGAAATGTTGTTCTACAAAGTGAAAAAAAACAAAAAATAACAAAACAAACAAATAAAAAACAACCAAGACTATGGGATAGACTTCGGAACAAAATAGCATTCACTACCAGTAATGCATAAAGGAAGGCTGACAACAACAGAAGGAATTGAATTACATGACAACGACAAAAAATCGGAACTTTGATCATACAGAACCGATATTATTACCTGGGAGGTATCGAATGTGCTGCGATAAAACGTATAGAAATGAGAGAAAAAAATACCATAGGAATAGTATGAGAAACGTAGCAGGAATCTGATTAAAGGAATGAACACATAGGCAGTATTGGTAGTAAAATACAAGAAACCATTTCTCGGCATCAAAGAAGCTGACTACAATGCAAAAGGTTTTACTCACCAGAGATGACACAGGTAGACTGTACGCAAAGAAGCAGAAAAACTCATCGGTATAGAAATGAAAAAAGCCAGAACTGGATTAGAAAAGTATGTGCCAGCAAATAATGAAGGCAGTATAAAAGTGCCAGAGGTAAAGAGAGGAAAAGAAAAAAATACACAGAAAATTTAAAAGACGGATACGAAATGTTGCAGACGAGAGATCATGGCTATGAATACGCAAAAGAAACATGACAGCCCAAAACTAATGCATCATGACGAATTTCATCGAATCAAGAATCGAAATAACACAAACAAACAGCCACTGCTGCCCCTGGTATCAGCAAAAACCGGAGACAGCCCTGGGAAATTGAAGTAACAAAATACACTTGGACTTTGACATCCAAACTGGCCCCTCCATTCAAACGAGAAAACAAGACCTGGTGGTTGTGGATAAGGGAAAGAAAATTTCTGAAATAATAGATTTAGCCGTGCCAGGGGATCACCGAGTGAAAAGCTGCGGAAATACCAGGTATCTGAGAACTAAAGGAGATGTGGAACCTGGAAGTCAGGGTAGCAGGGTTGTAGTAAGTGCTCTCAGAACTGTAACAGGGACAGTAAACACGAGATTTGAAGAATAGGGGATTAGGAAGGATTGAGAATATACATACCACAGCACTACTGGGGCCCACCAAGATACTGAGGGAAATGCTGGAATTATGCAACCCACGACTCCAAGTTTTTACTGCGATAGGTGACGGTGATAGGAGAGACTTGATGAGACTATCAATAATTCTCCAACAATAACAACTAACCAATTGTAAATATGATTAAACTTAGAGTAGACAAGTTCACTCAAAAGTGATCATTGCCGACGGAACAACCTCAGAGGAGAGTCTCTAGCAATGAAAACACTGTGAAGGTTGCTCAAATGGATGGCTAAATTACATCAGAAGTATTTCACCGGTTGCAAAGATATCCGAAATTGCTTGATAGCAGACATCATGCAATAATCATTAATCACCTGTATCACATAATCATAACACCTCTGAACAATTATTCATACAAAGAATTTTTAGTATGATTCGTGTCTAAGTCGTGAATAACTGAATTCAAACCTGAAACTTACTATAAAAAAAACCCTTACCATTTGTGTTAGTATATTTTGTTTTGCAAAGCTGCTTTCAAGTATCCACATACACAAAACTAAAATTTTGTGAGTTTTTTTTTAAAATAAGATTCTGGAAGAGAAAAAAAGCAGCTTCTTCACTGAAGTAGTTGGTCATGAAAACACGTCATTCTATGGATGGAAGTTGATTTTAACGAATGGGAATAGACTGATTTTCATCGATCACCAGAAGGAAAATTACATGTCAAGGGATTGCTTGATCTAATACTTGATAGTTGCAAGTGGAGAACATACAGGCTATTTACTGTGACAAAACTGAGCAGTACGTGGCTCAGCATGACAGATAAGTCATCAACAATCACTCTTATTTGGTTGAATATCCAGATTTCCTAATCCACTACACGATTTCATGAATGTTTTGCATGTTACACGACACGAAGCTGTTTTTTTTTATCCCTAGATATATCGATTCGATGAATACAGATCCCTTGTGTCTTTCTATGAGGTGCTACTGACACTTTGGCTATGTGTCTCTTATCTCCAAGATTGTAATAAAAACCTTTCAAGTGTGAGTACCATGCCTACATTTTCTTTCTTTCGGATTCTTATTGTGCTTCTCAACACCATAAACGTGTATGTTGTTTTTTTGTTTTTTTTATTTGAGCTTGAACAGCGATGGATACCGATCACCAAATAAAAGCCGTCGCCTCATACCCATATTTAACATATGTATAAATTGCTTTACAACGATTAGTATCGAATAGTTCATTATTGAATGTTAATTTTTATATTTACTTTTTAGCTAATTCTATTTTGTTCCAACATAAATAATGAGATATATGCAGTGCATCTAATATGCTGCAATATACAAACTGTATGAAAATAACTTAATGTTCAGGTATGAATCATAATTCATGTTCTAATTAGCAAATTTCATAATGTGATGAGCCTGGGTCAAAACTACCAATGGGTAGAGCAGCTACAGACTGTTACTACTGCATCCTGATGAATGACAAATATCATTATTTTTTTTTTAAATTCCTCAGACGAATTGGAGTAAAAACAACGAGGGATTTATTCATAGCTCTCTCAAGGCCGTTGGGGCGATTTAAAGGGTGCCTATATTCAGACAGTTTGCTGACTCCATTTTCATTACTGTAATTCTACCTTGTTCCCCGGGAAACAATGAATCTGGAATCACTCCGGTAAAAATAAAATCTGACGAGTCAAATAATCCCACTGATAATCACCTACGGACAAGAGACCCGATTTAAAGATTGATCCTCAAACTGAAAACTATACAAAGTTCCCATGCAGGAATCATGCTCGATTCCACATAGATACAATACTGTATAGAGAAAAACATTAGGAAACTGAATTGGATATTGCTGTTGCAAGATTTAATGTGACGAACACTGGACATCACGAACAAGGATCACCTGAGAACATGAACGAAATCATAACCGTCGAAAAAGACGAGTTCAGGAGGTACTGGATTTCATAGCTCCACCCACCTTGAAAATATTTGACACAAAAAAGATGATGATGATGATGATGATGATGATGATGTTTATTCATGGTAAATTTTTAGATGACTCATTTTGTGGAAGAATCCATTTCTCCCAATGTTGTATAGGATGTATATATTTATCTGTGAAATTCTTACCTTTTAGAATAACTGCCCATTACGTCGAACAGAAAAAAGGAAATTATCACACTGTTTATTATCCTAGTATATTGACTCTGAAGCTGCGTAATCACATATTTTGAACACGGAGAGCCATTGCAGGCGTCCTTTACCGTTTTTTTTTTTTCAATCCGATATTTGAATTTTAACATGAGAAAATTTATATTCGGCTCGTGCAAAGAATAGCAATCCGACTTGAGATGTGTGTATTTAAAAAGATTTCAAAATCCCTGGATACCCATGAAATTCAGAAAAAAATCAATTGAGCTTTTCTTATGAGCAAAAACAAACACATGCTGTCTTTAAGTATGATTATTTGTTACACATGAAAGGCACCTGCCTTTGACAAAACTTATTCGATCAAAAGTGATAACTATAAACAAATGGTATAAATTTCTTTATTTCTTTGTAAATCTACACTTTGCTACCGATACAGACACACAGACACACAGATACACACACGCACTCACACACACATATATATATATATATATATATATATATATATATATATATATATATATATATATATATGTGTGTGTGTGTGTGTGTGTGTATGTATGTTTGTTGTGTATGTACCTGAGTGTGTACAATTGTTTAATACGTGTATGCACGAATAGATAGCTACATGTACATGATTTGCATCTGTACAATAGTGAAACCTTCTCTCTCTATTTCTTTCTCCGTGTATATGTACCTGGGCGTGTGCGTGTGATCAGGAAATTTACACAGACACATGTTTTCATTTTTATGACAATACAATGCCTATCGTTACCAGAAGAAAATATACAATCGTTGGATAAGTACTCCTCGAATAACCATGGCCTTTTCAAGGAGAATAAGTACAGTCAAATAATAAAACAAATCAATAATAAAACACAGAAGTAAGACTTCTATCCGTTGTAGATATTTGTGACTGCTTAAGGCTTCTATTTGGTACAAATAGAAGGGTCCTTCCTTTGTTGTTTATATCAAGAAAACAGGATACAAACTGCCCGTAGCATCAAAGCAAAATGACAAAATGGAACATCTTAACATTAGAGACAATCACCGTTCAACACATGTAACATATCGCTGTGATATGGCTGCCAACGATTTTGCTTGGATTTGACGTGTGAATACACACTTATAATTGTCACAGCTTTGAGGCTGGGCATTTCTTTTATTTAGTTCAAGTATGGCGCAGAAGTGTATCTTGATAAAATGTTTCCTATACTGAATGAATATCCTTTGATTCTGAGGACATTCTCATGTCGCCAGGCGGCATTAATCGCTTTTCAAATCTTCGATTTAACCCTGTTCCATACTTTTACGGAAAAAAAGCAAAATCAAAAACAATAAAAAGGATTCCTGCACACACTCTTCCTATCAACTGTGTCTGGAATGACTCAAAAACTTCCATATAACTTCAACCCCCTAGTACAGTAAATCTCAAAGTGGGTGCCACTGTTCCATGGTGGCACTGGAAAGCTCAGTATGATTCGTAAAAAGCAAGGGAAAGGTAGGGAAGGTTGGAAGACAACAAGCTCCCAAGAGATTTTGGGGTAAAGTGTGCACATTGATATCTCGTACGTATGAAATAATACGTCTGAAAATCTTCATTATATCACAGATCGTCAACCAAGCCTGTCGACATGTTTCTTTGGTTTTTGAGTTGGTTGGTTGTCTATTCATGTATTTATAATTTGAAATGAGTTATATCACTTTGAATCACTATTTGAAATGATATTTCGTCATTACACAGAGGATATATGATTTGGCCAAGACGGCATGAATAGAATAGGCATTTAATAAAAATAGGGCAGCTGCAGGAATTCCTTTAATCGTATATTTCATTCACGCTATCCAAGCAAATTGATACATTCACTGAATGATAACGGGAATCATTTCTTATAGAGTTTTAGAGTATATGATATGCATTCAAAATTATTTCCGTGGGATTTTATATCAATTTTTCAATAATATGATATGACTGTAGACTGGACCTACAGAGCTATACGCCTGAGAAATTTTTACTCAATCCTTATCATACTAAACATTTCGTTCTTACATAATGTTTTCCGGTCATTTTGTAACGAAGGTTTGTCCCAAATTTATCACCAGATTGTGTCCAACAGCATTCAAGATTAATTTTTGAAAATCCAGATTTCTCAGTTATCACCGCTAAAAGAGATTTGAGGGCTGTTACTTATTCATTGATCACCTCTTTTCATACTTTTTTTTAATTGGCCATACCTACATGATTGCTGCCAAAAAAATGTTGTACACATAAAAGTATCTATTGAGTCAGAAATGTTCATATAAATCAATAGAAAACAATCAAATGTGTATAAAATTATACTTTTGATTATCATTGAAATACTAGGATTAGGAAAAATACATCAAAACATACATTGATCAGAATGGAAAATGCAGGGCTGAAAAAAGTGGATCTCTACAACTACCTAAGACAATAAATCTCCATGAAACCCTCGAGATAGGAAATGAAATCGAGCAAATATTCACTCTACGTCCAATCCAAATATCGACGCTGTCGTTTCATACTAAAATGTAAGATGAAAAGAAAAAAAAAAAAATCAGAAAACAATTATTTGTAATTAGTAGAGTACATTTTTACATATGGTATTCCATAGGAGATAAAAAAAAAACTTATGAATAATTAATGGCTTATAGATACTGCTGATCGTAAAAAATATGTATTCTTTCTTAGCTTTTCTCCTAGATCACTTTGTGATATTTTCCGGGATCATTTAGAACGCCGAGTCTTTCGAAAACGATTCCTTCATCGATGTGACCCAGCTTAGGTTGATCGAACCCCGAATCTTGGTCTGAGTAGCACAACCTAATCTGTGACTCATGTCTCTGTTCCAGTGACCAGCCTGATGCGCACCTTATTTCAGTCCCCTGCATCCCACCTCAACAGACTTGCACCCCGCTAGCCAACCTTTTCTCATCCCAACGACCTTGTCTCATTTCACTCACTTGTCTTCAAATACATTCCTCCTGTGGAATGGAGCGCTCAAAGAGAATCATCTGCCCCCAGTTCTCAGAGATCAGTACTATGTCTGGCCTTTTATTGAAAACTTCAATAGTTCTCCGATATCAACCCAAGTACTCGGTCTCGTACCATTGCTAGCAAGCCGGAGGGGATTATGTTTAAGGCTGACCTTAGCTTCTCATGAGCGCTGATAAAGGTGATGATCTGGATAATCCTACTTTAGACGTGTACTATGGGAGGTAACTGACAAAAAATACTTACGAGTTATATATCTTTTTAGACTTGAATCTATCGACATCTCTTGATATCTTAGGGTGACGGTGAGTTTCCCCAACATTATGATTGTAATATATACTTAACACAATCTAACTGAAATCATGACAAACTAGCAGAAAGATATTTGTGTTAGAAAGCTAAAAATAATTGAGTACATAGATTGATATAGAGACAATCATAACGTCAAATGTATGGCAGCAAAACGTGTGTATTTCCCGTATGATATATTTTTTTGAGATTATCAAATCAAAGTTCTACGTCTTTTCTTTAGAAATTATTTTTGCAGAGAAAAATACAATAAGGGAATAGTTGAATGATCGGTAATATCAAAATACTTTGTTTTATAAAATACATGATTTGAAAACTGAACATTTTCAGAGTATTCCTAAATAATCAAGTATGCATCACAACAAGAGAGGGATAATTTTTAGAGGCTGATTTCGATGATGAAGTTATAGTGACTTTGTCCAACCTGCAAAAGTGAGTAAAAGATGGTTATTTCAATTTATTCAATGATAAAGATCCCGAGTCATCTCCAAAAAGTGAGCAATAGTTGAAATCACTTTTTTTTTTCGCTAATCAAAATGCACTTCTGCAATAGTTTGATACATCACCTATCCAAACAGTAAAAGTTTGACATTTAATTCACTATGCTTATCACACAAGGTCATAAAAGGCAGATGTCTTGTACTTGATAACTAGAAACCACTCATTCTTCCCGCCCACAGTTACACACACGATTTAAAGGGATGCATTCAATTGTAGGATCGTAGAAGGTTTCACTTAAAATTCATCGAATTCCACACGGAGAGAAAATCTTTAAAAGCGCCGAAGAATTTTCACACAGATTTTTTGGAGATATATTGGCTTCATTCTCTTCTCAACTCTTGACTGTAATAGCCAGATTTAGAAATCAAAAGTGAACGCTGTGAAAATATGATATAGCTTTCAGCAGGACTAGACACGATGTGACAGCATTGACTATTAACAAAAGCATACATCAATAGATGTAAACACATTCAGACAAGCGCACGTAGCTAATGCGTTAAGAGAGTAACGTCTAGATAAATACAACGTAACAAATGACAGTAAAAAGGGAAGTTACAGCACACGGCAAATCCACCAGAACATCGTGGTCTTCAATAAAACTTAACAAAGCGTGTCACATAGTCATGTCTTATCGAGGGTAGGAAAGGATTCGAAGTACAGGAGAAGCCAGCCCCCCCCCATTTTTATCCCTCAAGACCCTCAGGAATAGGCCAGTTTATACCCCTTTCATCGACGATCAAGATTTTCTTCATTTTTCCATTTCAAAATTTTCTTTTCGTTATTTTTCTTTTATTTGATTCTTTCTTCCTCCTAGCTTTTGGACTAGCGTACTAGGATGGTGTGTACGACTCTGGGATCTTTTGTACTAGCATTCACAGGTTTGTACGTCCCCATGCTGGTCACAACCAACAAAATGGTCACACAATGACTAACAAAAATCAATTGCTTTTTTTAATGCATTTAATGTTAGTATTTTTTTCTATTAAGAAAAAATGCGACTCCAGGTTCTTAACGCAGGTTGGGGATTTGGCTAGTCTCCTTGGCTGGCCATTTTTTACTTCATTGTTTCTTTTATCAGAACAACAATTTATTTCCAAAATTCTTTTTCATTTTACTTTTACCACAGTACAATAGTTTTTCTATGGAAATCCTACTTAATAACACATCTACATTTTTTTAGAGGAAGTTAAAAAAGAATGTTGTTCATGTACGTTGAAAAATAACCCAATGAGCAATGTATATATTCCAAACAATTATTAGTATGTTGCCCTAGATATGGCAGAGCAGTAAGTTTAACTGCAAGAAAGAAGAGATGGGCAAGAAAGAAAAGAAGTCAAGCGAAAAAAAGTTAGATGTTTTTCAATATTTGTTCCATGAATATCCACTGTTTATCCTATTGTAAATGAGGTTGGGGCTTTTTGACTATCAACGGTGAGTTAAAATCGACTCCTACTTAACACAATGCAATTGCATTTGGAATCGCAATGATAATATGGCAGCAATTAATCTAGTTCCTTTCGCATACAGCAATGCAAACATATAAAAAAAATTCAATAACATCAAGAACCAAACTGAAGATCAGTTCAACCATGCACGTTAAGTGAATGAAACAATTATATTTTTACCGTCTATTCAATCGATTCATTTCCTATTGTTGACAGAATCCTTCACGACTTGTATGATTTCCCCTATCCCTCATAACATTCTCAGCAATCAGCCCTTAAGGAAGCACGCTACTATAGGCTGTGATATATTGATCGTCATAAACTAGCTCGTTGCAACAAATATCGTGATAAATATTTATCTCAATGTGTAATCTGCTCAATAATCACTGCAGTTCATTGGAAAACAAGTTTTACCACAGAACGACTTGAGGGATAGAAATAGGATACTGTGTAATCTATAGTGATTTTTTAACATAATCTCCCAATGAAGTTATTGAAGCATACGTTTCTAACATTATATTCCCAAGAATGTCTGTATAAACACTGCAATTAAAATTGTAAGATTTTATATTTCATTATCCACCAGATATTGTACTCAAATCTTATCTACAATGCTCATTTTTCTCATATATCTAATAATGATTTAATTTCTTGATGAGAATAAAAATGAAGCATGCCAGTGTTCCCATTATGCGAATCATTCTATTTTTTTGGTTATGCAAACGCAGTCATCTTATATTTTAACAGATACTACTTAGAAATGAGCTGTATATTAGATGTACCGACAACAAAGTGGTTAGTAGTATTGAAAATTGAATCAGCGAGCCAAGTTCAAAATCAAAGTGAACTATTATTCGCACCAATGCCCTTAGAAAAGACATGAATCCGTTTACTTCTAATCCAAATCATTCATGGAATGGTTGATGTGGGAAAAAAGTAACGCATTTTGAGCTGGATCTAAGTATATTAAGCATTATACAAACCTAGGAAGAAGAAAACCTAGACGAGACCGAAAAGCACTACATTTATTTTGCAATGATTTCTACGCCAAACCTCAAAGACGAATCCAGCAAAAGATCCTATTGTGAAAAAAGGGTATAAAACTCATCTCTCCTTCCTATAAACACCTCTTGAGCTGAAACATGGAACCTAACAAGGGGACTAACCCTCATACTAGGAAGCATGCTATATATACATGGGAAAATAATGCTCAACCTCACATGTAGAGATCACATGACAGCACAATATATCAGGGAGAAAATATGAGTCCAAAATATCGTAGAATCTATAAGAAAACTCAAAGGATAATCGTTTTGGCATGCTACAAGAATGGCAGAAAACTGATGGACACCACAAATCACAACATGGATCCCTGGAGATCACATTCGCGACAGAGCCAAGTAGGATACGAGATGGAAAGATTGATTTGACAGGTTAAGAAAGTACTCGCTCCGCGACACCCATGATGGACAGGTGTGGCAAATCCTTGAGAACATCCATTTTCAAACGAAAGACGATAAAAACTATTATTATTACAACTGCTGGCACTGCCTCAGCAGCTGCTGCTGACGATGATGGTGATGATGATAATGATGATGATGATTCCCCCTTCTCATATCGTAATATTCTCGAAAATCGCATCAAAATATGAGCTGTGTGTGTAATGGCAACCACTGGTCATCCTATTAATGAAAAGATCTCAATGAACCCCATGATAATCATATGCTCTAGCTAATACTATTATAATAGTTCCCCGATGTTGTTATTGTTATCGGATTAACGAGCTAACAAGGATTATGAATTGAAAAATATCCCTGCTGTTGACTTTTATAGCGTCAGATTGACTTCATTCATGTCGTTTCTGAAACCATGACTTTTTCACCCTTTCATTCACAGTCGATCTTTTTAGATAGACAACAGTTAGTAAGTGTTGAAAAACGCATAACCTCAATGCGGTAAACTCACAATGTAACGACATTCGTTCTTACGAAACTGTTTGATGACATACGCGTTCTAACGGCGTGTTTGCTTTCATATTCTCGCTACATTATCACTTGGAATAAATTTGCAATAATAGTTTTTTTAGTTCATCATTTAAAATATACACTATTCATTCCTTTCAGCATTATTGTTGTGTCTGTCCAAGGTTTGTTTAAAAAACATTCCGATACGTTCAACAAAGAATTAAGTACACACAAAAAGGTATATGGTTAGTATAATTACCTTTAATTTCATAAAGTTCATTCGAGAGCCTGTAACCTGTACATAAGGCATTCGACTGTGGAAGGATAAAAAAGTTATTTACATCAGTGTGTTTCGTGTTGTCATCAGTATCACACCTTGAATGAAATTCTCCCGTTGTAAACGTTCATTCGATATGATGGTTGTCCCTGAGCCTGTCGTAGTGACAACATTTTAGCCCATATGAAGGGGTTGTTGACTTGTATAATGTTATTCGTATTCAAAAGCTTCTTCGTAAATCACCGTTTGAATTGATTCCGTGTCAGAAATATTTATTGACATAAATGAAAAACGAATTGGAGTGCATATAATCACCTTGCATTCAAACAAGAAACTGAATGCATGGCTAATAATAAATATCATTGGTGATTTCTTTTTTTCAAGAACTGCAGTTTCATCTGTAAAATGCCAAACATCATCCTTAATAGATATGTGTAGGTGTTTTATGTTGCATTTTTACTGGAGGGGATTTTTATAATTTTCAGTATCTTCAAGTCTTGAGGAACATCATCAATATTTGGCAGTTTTGGGGACATTGTAATGCTCTGAAATACCTCACGTTCTGCGTAATAAATGATACATAATATGTATCCGAAAAATTCTAAATTGCATCTTGAGCATAATCAACGAGAACATTCTCAGGGTTGATGCAAGAATATATATATATATATATATATATATATATATATATATATATATATATATATATATGTATATATGTATATATATATATATATATATATGTGTGTGTGTGTGTGTGTGTGTGTGTGTGTGTATATATATAGATATATATAAAGAGAGAGAGAAAGAGAGAGGGAGGGAGGGAAGAGATGATGATGATAATGATGACGATGATGATGATGATATATTTACAGTATATAATCCAACATACCAGCAGACACGTATATGCATGCAGACACACACACACACACACACACACACACACACACACACATCTCTCTCTCTCTCTCTCTCTCTATATATATATATATATACATATATATATATATATATATATATATATGTATATGTATACTTTTATGTATATAGATAAAATATCTAAACATCACACTACTTTCAGTGATCATTCACGTATGTACGACATAAATGCGTGTATCCGTGTATATATACGTGTGCTTGTAAATCTTTACTTTACTTTTACACAATACTAAATATATCGGACACTTTATGATATAATGCAACCACACATTTATTTTATCACTGATCATCACTTAGATATGTATATGTGTGTGTGTATGCGTATGTGTATACATATAAATATGTGTATGTATGTATATATATATATATATATGTATATGATGTGAGTATCAGTGGAAAGCTTTCATTATTACAAGTTTTATTAAATACGACTGACAAAGGAATTTTCGATACCATTTCTTGTTCAGGTAGACGTAAACATATGTCTAAATTCAATGGATACAACCATTTCCCAGTCATTTGTGATCATGTGCTTTTACCCAAGCGTCTGGCAATTACCATCATCAGAGAAAAACTAGAGATGTTATTTGTTTTTGGATTAGTGCAGTAGCGGTTAACGGCGCGGACAATGAAATTAGCGAGGCAAATTCAAATATCAGTCGAGACTGATAACGTTCACTTTCTACGGATATTTTTGGGATGGGCATGGATCAATATTTTCAATCGTTAAATATGGTTATGATGCAGGGCTGACTGACCTGCAAATCTGCAACCAGTGTAGGAGAAGGACAACTGATTCTGAACATGGGGTGTGGGATCCCCATAAGATCGCTAAGTGAAAACCCCCTCGCTATTCTCTCTGTTCCTGCAACCAAGCAAAAATCAAATGTAGTGCCCTCACTTTTCCATTGGACTATACTGACTGGCAGATCCTTTTTACTGATTGTACGAGGATCAACATATACATTTCACAAAATGAAACCCTGCAAATGGCCCTTCAGGTCTATTCCATGGTACATCGTGAAAGAAAGTGTCATATATTCTATTTGTTTCTAATTTTTTCTTAAATATTCTGATAATTGGCATGATTACCTTGTTTTGAAAATAGTCATTTTTGTAGAATTTCATCCAAGTTTTCATCATTAAAAAACAAACGAAAAAGTTTTGTTAGATGATGACAATTTCTTTTCCAAACCTAATTTACACGAGGGACACAATTACCTTTTGAATGATAGGATAATTCGGCATTGACATTGCGAAATAGAATGAGTAATTAGTTCCCTTGAGATGATGGGAAAAATGTACGCCCATCCTTGGTTTGATATCACATCTAATATTCAGTCTTGATATGGACCTAACTTTTATACAGATGTGCACAGCAAAGATGATGTTCTTTGCACTGTTGGAAATGATGTTGGTCGTGTGACAAAGCCTAAGCTCTGTCAGCATCTTCTATCTCCAAACTGTGTTCAAGATCTGCATAATGGATGCTGGCGAAGTTGGCTGAGGCTTCTTTATGCTTAACTGGTGAAATCACAAAACCAAGTCATCAATTTTATTGACAACCCTATTATAGAAAGAACACGAGTTTGGGAAGTTAAGCAATGCAATTGTCTGGAGTACACGGAATGTTATATTCACTTTCCTCCAAAATGCAACGATTTATTAGATATTATAGTTGGGGTGTTGAAGAAGCAACATATCGGCAGGTTCAAGTTCATGGATCTTAGGCATCTCTTCCCTCTAGCAACAAACTTCGATGATTAGCCACCAATCTGCCAAACCTGACACATTTATGAGGTGAATGATTTTGCAAAGGCCAATCAAAATTCAACAAATGGACATTATATGTTTATGCTGAATAGGAAAAAAAAGTTAGACTTTCTGGATTGTTTTCGGGATGTCAATTCAGACAGGCTATGATAATTAAAGAAATTGATTGATACTTTCAACCATGCAAAATGGATTGATATTACTCTCTGTCACAATGAAAAAATGTAACTTACTGTGAAAATTGGTAAGATCACCAAATTTGTCATCATCATTATTCTCGTTGACACACAAAGCACTCAAATAGCACTGTTTATCTAAGTAACCTTTAGTCAATCAGTGGGGTCTGGTGACAACTACAGTCACCGGGTGCTTTTTTGACGAGTTGCAAATACACTATTCATAATTCCTGGAATATCATAATACGCTTAAATCTAGTGTTTTTAAAACCTAAAAGTAATATTTCTTGTGTTGATAATTCTTAACTTGGGATACCTATGGAAATTTTACATGCAAGAAAATGCTGCTTTATATAATGGCACTTGTATATTGCATTTGATGTGATGGTGGAATAGTTATCGATAGTTGAACGAAAGCCCCCGCTGCATTTACTGTAGGTGAAGCAGTAAACATTGTGATTGAAATTCTCATTCGAAAAAACAAAGCATAAACATCCTTCAATTTGTTGTAACAGCGCTTCTGTTCTCTCACTTGTTTAGTTGCATCCATCTTGATTTTCCTCTGTTCATCTATCAACTACAGAAGGGGGGAGAAGAGAAATATTTATCCAAATATTTGCCCATTGCAAATCATCAATTCCAAAAAATCTATAGCGGGGAAAAGGCCTTGACTAACGGATAGAAAAACGTGGCCATCAATTATGATAGAAAGTATGCATCATTTTCACCGCCAAAGTTTTGAAAACTGAATCGGTAGGTTATAACGTGCTCAATTACATTAAATCGGCCATCGTTACTTTTGTTTTTATTCCAAGTCAGGTTTATTATTTATCACTTAAAAAAGTCTCATCTGCTTAGCTTTTTAGTCATTTTTCGGCATATTATTATTATTATTATTATTATTATTATTATTATTATTATTATTATTATTATTATTATTTTTATTATTATTATTATTATTATTGCAATAATAATAATTTTATTATCATTTTTGCAATAATAATAATAATGATAATAATAATAATGATAAAAATAATACAACAGAGGGACCCAAGAGGCGGAAGACTAGCTCTGCAGCGACCAGATGATCTTAAAAGAAGTGAGAAAAATATGGAGAAATTTTGGTATGAGATGGATGGACTATAAAAAAAAGCGTACGGCATGATCAAACACAGCTGAATACTCGAATGTCTCAGGATATTAATGATCAGCGAATCAGTGGTGAGATCCATAGCCAACACTATGAAGAAATGGAAAGTAGAGTTGACAGCTACAGGAGAAAAACTAGCAGAAGTAAATACAAAACGGGGAATCTTCGAAGGGGACTTTCCGTCCCCTATAAAATCTGTTCTAACCACAATACCACTCAATAGGATACAAGCATTGTAAAAGATACCAGTTCTCCGAGACAAAGAAGAAAGTCAACCACCTCACGTACATAAACGACATAAAACTATTTGCAAAGGACAGGGGAGGGCTTGGAACTCTGATACATTAAGTAAAAAAATACAGTGATAACATTGAAATGGAGGTTAGAAAAATGCATACATATAGTAATGCGCATAGGAAGGCTTGTAGCAACAAAGAAATCAAACTAGCAGACGGACAAAAAAGACACTGACAACACGGGACCAATATAGATACCTGGGAGTTCTCGAATGCGACACCATAAAACGGTAATAAATGTAAGAGAAGAAAATAGAATACCTAACAGAGAGGAAATATTTGAGACCACACTGAATAGCAGGCCCCGGATAAAAAATTAAAAAAAAGATGGACAAATAGGCAGTATCCGTAGTAATATACACTGGAGTATTCCTTGGACGGACGAAGGATGAACTCCTATTCATGAACCAGCAAACAAGAAAGCTTATGACAATGTGAAAGGCCTTACATCCCAGATATGACACAAATAGACTCTACTTAGAGGAAAGAACGCCGTAGAGGACTCGTCACGATAGAAGTGTCCAAAAACTAAAGCAGAATTAGAGAAATACGTGCTAGAAAACCATGAAGACATTATAGAGAGCGCCCGAAACGGTGCAAAAACAACAACAACAACAACAACAACAACAACAAAAAATAACAAAAAAATGAGTAGCAAAGCAAAAAAGAAATGAAAAATTGGGAAGAGAGAAAAAAAACGATCAAAATGTTGCACATGAAGGATCGTGGTTTCAAGAGGGACAACAGGAACAGAATAGCTCATCATGGCAGTCCAAACCAAATGCATCAGAATGAATTATATCAAGGCAAAAATTGATAGAACCCAAACAAACAAACAAAAAATGTCACCTATGCAGGGACAAGAACAAAGCTGAAAAGCAGAACCTAAAAACACAAACCAGCAGCAGCCCTGGGAAATATATGCCATAATCACTCCGTGACTTTGACACCGAAACTGACCTAACCATCTCAGCAAGAGGACACGACTTGGTTAACGTGAAAAAAAAAAAGAGAACCAGCAAAAAAAAAGATCGGGTCGTACCAGTGGATCATAAAATAAACGGAGAAGAGATTGAAAACGAGGAAAATACTAGGACCTGACATAAGAAATCCCCCCCCGTCAGCTCTGTGGTATTCCTGTTATTCTACAAATTTTTTCGTTTTGTTTTAGAATAATCATTCAATAAAATGTTCCTTAAGAGTTGTGATTTCTTCAAATATATATTTTTATGAATGGTTTTCACATAGCAAAAAGAATAAATTCAATCAAACTTTTGAATTTGCTTATATCTGTCTGCTTCTATATATTTTACCCAAGAAACAAAAAAAAAGCAGGAAAAAGATTTGAAAGAATAAGTTTTAATCATGACTAGGAAGGCTAAAAAAGATCCAAATTGATTTCATAACATTTGTGGTAAAGCATCAAAAATCTAAAATTCATATCGTTGTGGAGTTCTGTCTATTTTTTTTTTTCAAACATTTAGATTAGGATGAACGATTTACTCTTCATTTATGCTGTACAGCATATGTAAGAAATTGAAGACGTTGGAGTAAAGGCAAGATGAAAACTATACCTTTTAGAGATTCAGTGGTATGAAGAGCAGATAAAAATCATATGACAGACTGTTACATCAGCATGAAAAACCTATGAGATAATGTTTCAATATATTTGAATTGGCATTACTGGGATTTGCAGACATTAAAGCTTAGCTAAATTGAGATATTCATCATGACAATTAGATTCGTATTTTTTAAGCACATTTAAACATAAATAATATTGGATATTTTGTCAAAGTAAGATTTAGGTGTTGATTTTTCTTTGCTTCATTTTTATCAAAATATATATCTTATCACATTCAATTTCAAGAATGAATGAGAAAAGCATTCATTATGTTAAATATCTTGCTGTCATCCCTGCAACCAATCCGTTACTTCATGATACAGGATTTTCGACACTGACAGAACACAAAGCAGTAGTTTTCACCAAAGACAGTGATGATGTCGATGACATTTGAACGATACTTTATTATGGCTGAAGATTTTTCACAGATAAATGATACAAATGCTTCAGCATTAGTTCTTATGAAACACAAGTTGCCACATATGTGCAATTGTAATTAAAATGACCTTCGAATTAAAAGCTTCACGAAGAATGGTCAGTTCGGGATGTTTCTGAGTGTGCAGGAAAAAAAGTATGATAAACCTCCGAGACAGCCGTGGATATTTTTCTTGGACACCACTGAAGTACAGGATACAACTGCATAGATGAAAAACTGATGCAAGGTTTTTAGAATCTTCAATAACGTACATTGATAAACGTGTATTTTCTTTGCATCCTGACTCCCCCTTGGGGGATTGTGAAAGCTATAGGGAGAGAGAGAAGGATGGACTTAATCGAGAGATTGGTACTATGGAAGACAGTTGTAGGGAATAGTTGGACATTACCATGATGTTGACTATCGTTTATGTTTAGAATGTGAGTTGACTGTCGGAAAGCATAACCGAAATTCACCGACCTGATTCAGCAAAACTTCTGTGAATTTTTTAATTCAGCATTGCCAGTCAGGTACGCTCAGCTGAAAAGTTCCAGACAGAAAAACACATTTCCTAAGGCAGGTAGATGTAAGAACGTAAATGAAAATTGAGTTAGCCATTGGATTTCAATAGGGGAAATCTCCGTCATCCGCAGTTGATTGATTAATCATTGCCGGCATGATTCTAAGCCATGTTGGTCTACTATGTTCCCTTTTCTTTTTTCATGTACTTCTTTTTTCATGTACTTCTTTTAAACTTTCTATTGTATTTATCGTATAATTAAGTTACTTGTCTTAGTTTATTGCATTCCAATTCGCTCTCTGTCTTCATCAATGTATGCATATTGATTGACTTGGTCTTCCTCTCTTTTTTGCATTCGTAATTCTCGCTTTAATGCTCGAGGATTTTTCTTTATTCGTTGGTTTTGTACTCAGTCTGCTTTGTATATATGTTCTTGAGATTCCAGTTTACCATTTTTTTTTTTTGTGTCAAGTGTGGAATTTACTTCGGGCTTTTCAACTTCCCAATTGTTTTTCTCCTCTCACTTTTCACTGATTGGTGAGAGGAGCAAGAAGAATAACTGTGTGAAAACGAGGGAATGATTTGTGTGCACGAAGCAATGCTGAAAGAAAAAAAATAGATGAAGAAGAATAGAGACAAAATGGGGCATGAACAGACCGGAGAAAAAACTTAAATTGAAATAGATGATCATTAACGTATTAAAAAAATCGACTGATAACGAGGAAAATGAGATTAGGAAATGAATGAATAACAAGTAAGAAAAACTCTTAAAACGATAAAAATACTGAGAAAAGAAATAGGTCTGATTGGTCACTGTAGAGAGACCATTAGGTAACCAACGTCTTTTGGCAGCATGTCATGTCGAGGTATTATCAATTGTAGGAAAAAAATAGAAAAATGGCTAACTTACTTCTCTTGACTTTTTTATTTTTTGGACTTGGGTCACTAAAAAAGGTATGAAATCACAAAAAAAACATACTAAGCGCATAGTAAGATATTCATTTAGCATAGATTCACATTGCAAACTGATCCTCACACGTATTTTGATGAGGAATCTAAAGAAAAAAAATTTCAGACATAATAAGGAGTACATATTTAAATGCCGAGTGCCGTTATGAAGAGTGTCCAGAAGTTACACACATTTATAGTCAGCCAGCCAAACTGACTTGAATACTGAAGAAATTTATGTTGGCAGGTTCGTTCGACGGTTTTTGAGATATGCTAAATACAATTAAATAGAAATAGACGATAAAGAAATTAAGAAGGATGTGAACGCAAAGTGTCAAAAGAAAAAAATGCACTAATGGAAGAGATTCATCATTAGTGTATAAAAAAGGGAGAATGGAGACAAAGCAAGACAAAATGAAGAAATGACAGGAAGGGGAGAAACTGTTAAAATGGAATGGACAAAAAACGAAGGAATTATAAGTAAAAATATCAAGGGAGTGAAGTGACTGGAGGAAAAAAACAAAGACAAAAAAGAAAACAGGGAGTGAACTGAGGGAAAAACAGATGAGAAAAAAAGCTTGTGAAAAATGGGAAGTATGGAGGGATGAGAAAATGTACTGGCGAAAGGGATTAATGGCGTGGGGGTTGCACGAGGAGAAAACAGTAAACTAAATGTAGACTGTGCTAATTACATTGCAGACAGCGATTGTCTGGAATCTCTGTAGGTCACTGGTAGTAGACAAAGTCTTCCTCGCAATTTTTTTCTCCCCAATTTCAAGTCGGATGACATTGTGTTTAGTTAGGACTGATTGATGACTGGCCAGACTTTCTCAACTGGATAAAGTGTTTGCAGGGGCGAGCATAGCAAAAGATTCTGCACGTCGTCAACACAAAAGACATAGAGGAATGGATGGTGATAATTTTCATCAAATTAGGACAGAAAAAAATGATGAAGAAATACGGTGAAGAAGACAGGATAATAAAATGGTGGAAATACTACTACTATTGTTATCACTATTTCACTATTGCTGTTGATACTCCTAACACTCCTTCTTTTACTGCTCACTTACTAATGAAAATAATCCGTATATATATATACATATACACATATATATATATATATATATATATATATATATATATATATATATATATATATATATATATATATGTATATGTATATATGTATATATTGTTAGATAGATACAGAGATATAAATCATATACAAACACACAAACATGCATACATACATACATATACATATATATATATATATATATATATATATATATATATATATATAGCTACCTATATAAAAATGCATATTATTTACGTACATGTATAAACAAAGACATACATGCATATAAACATGCACACACACATATATATTTGTATATATATACATACATATATACATATATATAAATAAATAAACACACACAAATATATATATATATATGTATGTATATCTATATATATATATATACATACATATATATATATATATATATATATACATATATATGTGTGTGTGTATATCAACACTGAAGAGTTCTGATACAACAAAACAGCTGTCTGTGGATGACACCATTTTTAATCATTCATATATATATATATATATATATATATATATATATATATATATATATATATCACGATCAGTATTCATATTTATGTCAACCATTTATACAAAATTGCTTTTATCAACAGATAACTCAGAGAAGGACCAAAGTAATGGAGTGACCTGATGAGTGAGAACACAAAATACCTTCGTAAACGACGGCTAGACCAGGAAATGATTGGACGAAATAGAGGTCTTGTGTGGATAAATGTATGCGTGGAACATTTGGCATTATTCTGATAGTGATAGTATGATATCTGTATGTATATGTGATCACGAGTTGTGTCGCTCTGATTAAGTGTCTGGGTAGAAAAGAGGTACGCTGACTAACGATACACGACCAAGCCAATCAGCATCGAATGCACAAACCAGAAAGCAGTTTCTGGTTCTTCTTATGAAACACTGAAGAATACTGTAACTTGTGTGCGAGTTCATTATCCCATAAAACAATTGACGAGAACAGATTTGGTTAAAAATTGAATGTGAACCTGTGAATAATACATACTGCATAATCATTCGTCTGGTATATATAATTCAGAAATTGTATTTTATTTATCATATTAAGTTTTTTTCTTTGAACTGTTCAATAACTTAAACCAGAACTTATTTCCTACTTTCAACATATATGCCAATAGGCATCTATCTAATCAACCCTAAAATTACTGTAGAAAATATAGTAACAAAAGAAAGCGGAAATTACATATGAACATTTTCGAGATGATACAATGCATGTTATCAGTTTTTTTTTTTAATAAATAGATTTACATTACAATATACTTCAATTTACCCTATATTTCTGAGTATACCAAAATCAGTTGAAAGAACTGACTGTAAGTAAAGTTGATTATAGAACAGATTTTTGCGGCATGTTCATCAATAACTTGAGAGAACTAATACTTATTTCCATACCAGTGACATTGCAAAGGTTGATAATAGTTTCCTGGTTGGTGTTGAGAGGTATGATAAACGTAGGGGTTCATGACATGGATAGTGAAATCGAGAGTGCTGAGTTCAAAATTCAGCTGGGGTTGTTGTCGTTCCCGTATCACTAATGCTTTTTTGAAAAAAAATATCCTCATCCAACCATGGATGCGTGTTAAAATAATGAGTAAACTTGACTGTCTAGCCTTTGGAAAGTAAGCAGCACAGGGGAAATGTAAAATTTGGGGATGGTGCCTCGTTAACCGACAAATGTCAACCATGACGTCTTTCAAGGAGCTCAAAGAGCCAAGCCGATACCAAATGTATTGCATCCCGCTTCTTTTTTCACTACAGCGGCAAGGCCGAGTTGGGGATTCTGTCAACTCGGATTCAAAACTTTTCCATATGCTTTGCCCTCAATTGTACCTAACTGTGTCAACTTCGATGTCGTTCAATTGCCTATAGAGTAAGAACTAAGCCTTCACAAATTCAAGTCCTAGTAATAATTCCCTATTCAATTTCTAAGGTTTGCATGTTTACCAAGCAAATCATCAAAGCAGAAACACTCATTGGTCCTATGTTCTAACAATAGTGCTTCATCTGCAATTACAACTAATTAGAACCGAATTGCCTGAGTTTAAACAGGTACATTTTCAAAGTTAATTGCTTTTGTTACATCCCGAAGACAGAACATTTCTGGCAATAATTGATTAATATTATTATTGGACATTTCTCAAGCCTATGTATCCGGGCAATTTCATTGATTTTCTGCTTAAACCTAATAGTTTTCTCAACGAATATCTCAAGTTTGAATGAGTCATTAAACATCATTATTTTGATACATGGCCTTATTGCCGCTTCAAATTTCATCACGGATTCGACACAAAAAAGAACCATAAAATGGAATGCCGATAATTGATGCTCCAGTAACAAGTCACTGAACAACAAAAGACGAGTAGAAGTTACCATTAACAATTCGTAACTACGATTTTTTTTTTTTACGTCTGTAGTTGCTTTCTATCAGTAATGTTTACTTCGAGTCATAGACTGAGAGCCAGGGCAAAGCTGCGATAGAGATCAACTGAAGTTTTGGGTTTGAGATATGATGATGATGATGATGATGATGATGATGATGATGATGATGATGATGATGATTGTTGTAATATTAATCGTAATAATTGCATCGATAATAATAATAATCGTATTAATAAAAATTGTAATGTTAACAATTATAATCGTAATCATCGTATCAATAATATCAACATTCATAATCATCGTATTGATGATAATCATAATCATCGTATCAATGATAATTGTAATCTTTGCAATAGTGATCGTTATCATCGTATTGAAAATAATTATAATCATCATATAAATGATGATGTTAATCATAGTCATCATATGAAAATAATCGTAATCATTGCAATAATAATAATAATAATAATAATAATAATAATAATAATAATAATAATAATAATAATGATAATAATAATAATAATCGAAATCATTGTCATCATATCATTAATCATAAGAATTTTAATGATTGCCATCATAGTCCAGTGCCCGTTACAAAAGTAAATGTTTGGACGGAGTTCATGGAACCACCTGCTATATTCATCATATTATTCAAAATCATAAAATAATTTCTCGTATATCGAAGAAGTTACTGCGAAAAACACATTGCAGGAATCCGGGGAATTTCTTTTTGTTCATCGAGCGACTCCAAGAAATGATGTTGCTGTTGGGACAAACGTTAATGAACTTTGAAATAAGCTATTAACAGATTCTGAGTTGTTTATTTTTGTTTCTTTTATTTTGCCTTTTTCAGAATATTTTTGTATTGATGATATTTCAAATAGCCATGAAATCATATCAATGTTCAAAGCGATGCGAAGTAAGATTAATATATTTTTATTCATTTTCAAAGTCTGATATTCAGTGTTGATGATTGATTGAAAAGAAATTTTTCAATATTTTACCTAAAATTGTAAAAAAATCAATGTCACAATATAACATTTCGAAACAGCATTCTATTGAATAGTAACAAAATAGGCAAATTATCGCAGGTAAATGCTTTCAATCTTCCTACCTGAAAAAAAATATTTCTTTTAATATCTATGAATCAAGATGAAACGTAAAATTGAGGGAAATGAATTTGTGCAAACGTACGTGAAAATTATGGGAAGAATTATGGAGAATTATTTCTTGTATTTGATATTCACATCGTAAAATGAACAAAGGCTCTGAATCAATCATCTTTTAAAATCCAATTCAGTCAGTTCTCTACGATAAAAAGATATTTAGAAAAAAAAAACAGCTTTTTTTCTGAAGAACTAACAAATTTTGGAAGAAACAATGACTCAAAACGATTCATAGTCCTTGGAAAAATACAGTTTTCTCATACTTTGTGAGTTATGTTCATTCAAACAAATTTCAGGCAGCGTGTATTTATATTTAATATGTATCCGAAAAGAACAGGTTAAAAAAAAGGTTAAAAATATCATATCTCGAACAAAAATTGGTGAACTCTCATTTCAGCTATCTTACAATGACATGTACTGTTTTCAGTATTTCAAACCATTGGCAACATTTGCTTCGGAAGTTCATAAGCGTTAAATCATTTTGTTTTTTTAAAGATTTTTCTGTATTTCGCCATCCATTCAACTAAAAAATATTGACACGTGTGCTCCCATGTTAACCAGTACACAAAAAAAAATTTGATATTTGTATTACAGAAATATTTGATCAATCTCTTTACTAAATATGTGGATATCCGTGTATTATAAAAGTGATTAAAGATTTGATGAATCTGTGTATTAAAAATTATTATTCGAAACAAATAAGTTTAAAAAAATCAGCACATTTGCTTCATTACAAATGTGGGCATTGATGAAGATAAGCGACTAATGGGGATAACTCACACTTCTCTCGGGTGAGATGACCGTTTTGAAATTACTTTAAGGGATATCATAAACCTTAGTATCGAACAGATAACAAAAAAATAATAATAAATTAGAAAAGCTCATAAAAATATCGGAAAGAGGTAAAGTACTCATCGAACAAATAGGAAAATACTAAGAATAACGCATGATAAATATGAAATATATTTTTTTTTAAAAGTTTCAATGATTATGACGTTCATTTTATCGGGAATTTCTTTCATTTTGGAGGAATACTGGATTTTGAATCAGCAATTGAAAAAAGATGGACTACTGTGAAAAACTTTTTAAAATATCTAACTGATAATGATGCATATGTTGTACCTTCAATGTCGTGTAATTTTTGCCTTAATGTATTTCAATCTTATTATGAGCCTTCACTATTTTTGTTTCTTTGTATATTGTGTAATTTTTTCAATGTTTTTTACTCACCTTTTTTAATCATTGATAGTGAATATTTTGTTGGATTTTGAAAGGGTCAGATGCTAATCTTTACTATTGCCACATGAGATCATCAAATAATCCCATCAATAATTTTTTAATTCAAAATTATTGTTAATATAAAGATGTTCGTAGATAGAGAAAAAAAGTATTTTGTTTCATTCTAATTTAGACCTTCAATTATAAAAAAAGCATTTCTGAAAAGTAAAAAAAAGTGTATTCAATTGATAAAGATTGATTACTATCATTACTAACTCAAGATATCTTCAATATGCTTCAGTGTTTCTCAAATACGTATTTTCTTTTCTTTTTTTTTTACAAGAGAAATATGCATGTATGAACTTCCGTAGCAATTTTTACTGTTGATTCAAAATGTTGGATTCAGTAAAGGTTCCTCTATTGGAAAACCATCCTTCCACTCGTTTATTGAACTATTTACTTATTCATCTATTCATTCACCGTTTTACCTTAATTTATCCTATCCATTAAGATGGGTTTTCCGTTTAGTTTGAAATGACTTTGAAATACTTGTTTTAGGATCACTGTTACTTCTGCAAACGAATGTGGAGATGTATTCGTATTCGGCCACGTCTGTCTTTCTGTCAGCCTATCTTTCTCTCCGTCAATTCACAGGATATATCCAGAAGTACTTCCCTTTTTTGTATACGTGTTTTTTTTTATGCTCTTGAATATCCACATTACATCTCCCTTATTGAAATTTGATGAAATTTTGTGAAAGATTGAACAATAAGCTGCAGAAGGAGTGATTGAAACCTGATCCACGCATAACATCTCAGTATAAGTCATATGTCCAAACTACATAATATTTACCAAAATATAATACCTGTCCAGATAAATGGACGGATAGCAGTGAATATGTATACCACTACAAAACTTTCCCTTGGTTTAAAAAGGCTATAACTTTCACATATCGCATTTCCTTATGCAACCGATAAAAAAAAGCTCTTTAAATGGCGATCGATTGCAGCCATATTTCATGACTCTGGAACCGAGCAATATTTTGGGGAAAGAAGGTATCCATTGAAATGTATTGGATAATGAAATCACACGAAAGGCCCGTGGTCTAACATTGCATTCAATAGAAATTTGATCTTTGATCGGGATCAAGTATTATGTACAAAGTATCATACTGCTCATAGGAGGCATAGGTTGATCACAATGTCTCAAATGTTAAAGTCTCTGCCATGAGGAAGAATATAGCCTTTGTAATAAAATTGCTTTATCTTTAGAACATTCATTTTGAAAGCAAAATACAGAAGAGCTTGGTATGCCGAGTTATGTGTATCATTATATATATATATTTAAAAAGGGTTGTTATGCACTTATAGATATGCATACACATACCGATGAGGATATCAATATAGATAAAAGAATAATACAACAATGTTGCCTGTAATCTGAACTACCTTGGTTGGGAGAATATCAGACTAAAGATAAGAATGTTCCTTGTTTAATGTTGTTTTCCAATGACGTTATCGAAAAGTATTCCGTGTAAATGATAGTTTTGTACATAATTGAATTGGAAACCACTCTCACCTCAAAGGTATATATCGTTATCTCTTTAAATTAATTATCCTTGAAATGTCCCCCTAGCCAGACAGAAACATGCTTGAGTAACCAAAGCAGAAATACTTTAAAATATCAACATTAGAATGAAGCCACAGAAAAGTTTAAACTCTTTCTCCAAAAGGATGTTAAACTGAGTTGCTAATTAAAGTTGTGGTTTAAAGTCGATTTATTTTGGTTGATTCATTTGAAAACATAGCATTAAACACTTGGGACTACGAAATTCAAGTCAACTCCTTTTGTTCAGGAAAAAATATCAGAATCAAAAAGAAAAATGATAAGGAACCAAAAATAGAACTCATTCATCAGAAGTTGAAATTTGTGACGATCGCAAACCACACTTTTTGATAGGGTTTGCCTCAAATAGAACAAAACAATGACTGGAGTCGTGTCACGCGTAACTTCCGAGTGAGGTGCTCCTGGGTGAATGCTATTCTAAAAGTCAATGAAATCCCTATAAGTTACTTCAACTTAAGCAACCGGTTGGGAATTCAAAACTCTGTTTGCCACATGGCGGGAAAGATCATTTAGAAAGCTTAGTACGGAATACGCAGAATCGGGGAGGGAAACAAAGATTTGGAATATTTTGCAATACACTTACTATTCGACGCGTTAGTACACACCCGATCTTGAGCAATATTTACTAGCAGTGATAGGATCAGGTAATGATTTCAAACACGGAAGAAGTCATCGTCTCGGTGATGGAAAAGAAACTTAAAATCGCTTTTTTTTTTTTGTTAAAAAATAAGAGCTGTAGGATTCCCTTCCTATCTCGTTGAAGTGATTTTCCTTCTTACTTATCCCAGTGAGGACTGTGACCGAAATCTATTCTATGGCTACTTCCGACGGTTGCGCAGTACATTAACGTTGTTTTGGATAAGATTTTTCTGGTCACTTTTTCGCTTAATGTGTACAAAGTTAGCAACACATGACAATAAAAAGCCATTATAATCTTCTGTTGGTGTTTCCATGAGAAAATGAGGGAATAAAAGAAAGAAGAAGAGAAAAAGTACACTATTTGAAATAGAACTTAAAATAAGATTAACGTGGAATTTGAATGGGGCACTCATTTGAGCTGGTTCGAGACTTTGTTTGATTTAAGGCATTTTCTTCTAACATAGATAGTGTTGAGAGAAATTGATTATTTTACTCTTTGTGAGAAAATATAAGCCATGCGATAACTTCCCTATCTCACAGTAGTTGTTCTTCCTCTGATTCATTTCTCTGACGGTTGTGGGGAAGACTAAAGTTGTTTTGAATAGGATTTTCAAAGATGGTTTATGAGGAAGGTGAAGATCCTGTAAGCTTCACAACTGCAAACGGGCTTACAATCATTAGCACTTTCTTCAGGGAGAAACCCAACAGAAAATGGATTTGGAAGAGCTCCAACCCCGTAACCAAGAACGAAACAGACTGAATCCAAGTGGACAAAAGGACACTGTCCAATACATTCAAGTCCTAAATCAAATCAACGTAGGAAGCGATCATAGAATAGTAAAATGTAAAATGCAATTCAACACCAACAAAGAACGCAGAATAATGTTCCACACAAAACTGCGACCTCTACACGAACTGAAAAAGACCAGTTGATCATTCAAACCTAAACAGAAAAAAACAAACATTTCTACCGAACCAGAGGACCAACGTAATGATTTCAAGAACAAAATAATTATTTAATTGTAATTGCTACTATATATAGACCAAAAAGCACACAGACCATTAGTAAAATTTCAGATAAAAACAATAATCTCATGGAAAAGCTCAGAAATCGTCAGCCACCGACAACACCAAGATAGGGAATGGAAGCAACTGAACTGAAATTGAACAATCCAAGAGAAACTGAAGACAAGAAGGATACACGACAGCAATCATTGAGACTATTATTGAAAAAGGTTCAAGCTTTAAAGTTATGAACAAAGCTTTCAGTTCAGACAAAAACGAATAAGCTGTATATATTTTTAAAAAAAGGCGATCTAACAACGGACAGACAGGATTTCACCAAAAACAAGGACTACAAAACTACGGACAGGATATGTAAGACAACAGAAAACAGCTCGGAGATATTACACCATGGGATTTGGAACAAGCCATCAAACAAAGAAATAAAGGGGAACGCCAATGAAACATATAGCAGTACCAACGAGAAACTCAAAATATCTCGTAAGGTCATTTCTAAAAGAGTAGCTATCCTTGTAAAAGTGTAATGTTGAAAGATTGGAACACTGCAATCATCATGCTTACATAAATAAAAGGAACACCCCCAAAACCCCAACAGCTATAGACCAACAAGTCTACTCAACTGCATCTACAAAATTTTTACAAATATAATCACCAACCGTATCACAAAAAAATGCTAGATTGAAACCAATCCTAAGAGCCACCTGACTTTAGAAGAAACCACGTCCACTTACCATCTCCTATTGATGAATCAACAAGAAGAGAAAGCAGCAAAATACAAAATACTACGCGCTGTGGCACTTATTGATTTCAAGAAAGCCTTTGAGTCGGTGGATATTCTGATGGTCTTTGGAGTTATCACCCTAAAATGTGTATATCCCGTACACGCCAGAGTCTTCTGAAACCTTGACTGAAATAATAAAGGAATCAGAATAGACGATGGAAAACTGAGCAATCTCAACAAATGCTACATTGACTGAACAAAGAAAGCAAGGGAGTAGACTGTCACAGGAACTCAAAGTTTCTAAGCAGCAATAACGACGGAAATAAACATTAAACAATCAAAAATGGAAACGCAGACTTGGAATAAAGTTAAGAACTACATTTACTAAGGACAAAAGGGAACATATAACCGACACATCCTCTCGATAGTCGTCTATGGAGCTTTAACATGGAACTTAGCAAAATGAGTAACCCTCAAAATGAAAAAACAAAAACAAAACGTGCACATGAAAGAATCATGCTCGACTTAACATTGGGAGATGACACGACAGTGGGATATATTAGGAAAGAAATAAAAATCACACGATTCATCATAGGAAGCCAAGCAACGTAGTATGATTCTTTGCTTGATTTTTGCCTCCTTTTAAGGTCACTGCCAAGTATTACATACTTTCCATTCAGATTGCGTTGACAGGAGTACGAACACTCTGAATTATCTTTATCTTTTTAAAGGATTGTTTTAAAAAAAAATTTGAATAGGCATTTCAATAAATATACAATTAAAAAGGAATTTGAAAATGGATTTTTTCAAAAAATGAACATCAGTTTTGCTTATTCTCCTCCCATCAAATAGATGTGTCCTTAGGGTCGTTATAGTTGTTTCCAAAACTCCACCAAAAATACTTCAGTTATGAGTTTTATTACTCAGTGAATAGTATTCTTCCGTCGACTGCGTTAAATCTTCAACTCCAAAAGGTTAACGATTCTCATAAAATTCTGATCGATGCTTTGAGCTAAATTAGGACGTACCTTGATTAGGATATTCACAATGAGCTGATTATCTTCAATAACGAAAGGATTATCAACGTCGAACAATACTATTTCGTATTTCTGATAAAAAAAAAGATGATCCCTCCACTTAATACAACAGGTTCATAGGAAGTGTTTCACTTTCTTGACAGTGGCAAGTCAATTCTTCCTGCATTTTATAAAATTATATGAAATGAAAATTTTGTATGCATTCTAATGTTTGAGGATTATCGGTTGGTATATATATATATATATATATATATATATATATATATATATATATATATATATATATATATATATATATATACATATATACACACATATATATACCTATATATACATATATATATACGAAGAGTGCGCATCAGAACATAAGTACCATTCAAAAAATAATGAGATTAGAAAGTTTTATATATATATATATATATATATATATATATATATATATATATATATATATATATATATATATATTCATTCATATATATATATATATATATATATACATAAAAATCATGTTGGTATTGGAATGATTGCTATTGTGTTTATTACTTTGAGATGGATGTTTATGCCAAATTATTTTATATCGTACGAATAAAACTAATTCGGTTTCGACAACTTATTACCTAGCACACAAAAGTTACATGCCTTGACATGAGATCATCGGGGGAGGCGTTTTAGCCCTCTATGAAAGAAAGATACTGTACAGGATCCTCGATCAAATATCGAACAAAAGTTTTTTCCTAACTGTGAAAAAATTTTCACAGAAAACATTTCTATATTATGCTAAGGCATCCTCAGGTTCTCAAGCACGGGAACAGTCTGCATTGATTGCTTTAAATAGGAGTACAACTTTGCCTTGGTGAATGAAATATCTTACCGGTTGTCTCAGTGTTGCTAAATATGCTCTGTTATCTGTAGCAACAATTTTTTATATTTTATACGGAGATGGATTGAAAAGAAGAAGAAAAAAACTATTTTACCCTGATCCGTGGAGTACCAAAGTTATGTGTCTCGTCAAATTCCTTTTGTTTCACGTTACAGTGCAAAGAAGACGTCCTTAACTTAATATTCTGATCTTCTGATAAAAACTGCGAGTGAAAGTGTTGGCGAGCCATAGAATACAACATTTTTGCACGAACCTGGTCGAAATTTCTTCTGTATTATTTATTTACAAATGAACGATTATCAGCTAAATCTGGCTGATTTCTTTTCCAACTGATGCAAAATAATGAACGATAGTCGAAAAAAATTAACATCGGTAACCGAAGTGAGTGTAAGTGTTTCATTCTCATTGATAATTTGTTCTGTTGATTTAGTTGTTTTAATCTCTAAGTGGACTCAAAATGAGTATGTAAATCGTTTGGGCAATAAGATTGATTTGAAATAGGAAATGTAGTCGACTTTAACCATTTTAGTAATAACAATGTAAATATAAAGGGTAAAATACTGTTTCTGGAAAACTTCCACTGTTGTCCCGATTTTTGTCTGGTGCTTCTGTGTTCACCTCAATCTCTGTATTTTACATTTGCCAGTCTAAAATCCTACTTGATGCCATGTAAATAGTTTACAGTATTGTACTGCACTTTGATGAATAATAGAAAAAGTCAAAAAGGCAGAACTGGAGAAATGAGACCAGTACGTCTACATTGGACAACAAGTCTCAATGAAATCCTTCAAAGAAGAGGAAATCTTACAAAAATCACTGTAGAGTGGCAAGCCTTCAACAAAGCAAGCCCAAATTTCAAAGACAAGAAAATAATAATAGTCGGATGAGAAGGACGTTTAACTTATGAATCCTCCCAATAATCACCTGAAACATTAAACCCCATCAAAAGACTGACCATACAACGTGCACACGAAAGAGTCTTGCTAAACCTGACATGAAACAATCACAACACAGCACAATATATCAACGATAAAGAAAACGGAGTCTGATACATCATAGAATTCATTAACAAATCCGAATGGCAATGGGCTTGCCATGTTGCATGAATGTTGCAGAAATAGCTGACAACAAATGGACATTGTGACTCACAATATGGATCCCCCAGAGATAACATACGTAACCAAAGCCAACAGAATACAAGATGGAGAGAGGAACGAGACAAATTCAGAAAGTATTGACTCAGCAGCGCCTATGATAAAGAGATCTGGCGAATAATGATGATGATGACATGTAATATGAACATATGCGCAGATACATGTCAAATCCTGCGCCAACGGGTTACACGGACAACAAACTGCAGAAAAAAGGTAACTTCGTTATGAATCTGGATTTCTAGTATGCACTGGGGATCAAAAAATGTTACTGAGTGCATTCCGCTTTTTTTTTCAATTTCCAATATTTTCACGTGGGATCGTTATGTCCTTGGGTTTGTATCCAGCCTCTGCAGGACATTTCTGCCAGGGGCGACTGCTTTCCACATCACAATCGTTAGCTTTATTATATTTGCGTATATCATTCTTATTATTCTGGATCAACCAGGCAGCCATTGTTATTTGATCTCTATCACTCAATTTCGCCAAGGACATGACCTACACTCCCGGTGCATTGAGAGACTTTCTTTGAAACGTGATCGTAAATGCAAGTTGCCGGTCAATGAATCAACCAAGATATTGTTCTAAACGCTGACTTCTAACAAGAAGCCATTGTTGCTTCAGTAATATGTTCATTCACGTGAGATAACGACGAAGAATGATATCATATCTATGTCCGTGTCATGAATAAAATAAAAGGCAAATAAGATAGTCAGCATCACTGAAGCAGACTTCTCTAGATTCTGTATGGTTGTCATGAAAAGTTTGCCTGAACTCTGATCATAGAAACATTTCTTTGGGCCATTGTCAATATGAATCCATTTGTTGATATTAAGTACCTCCCGGGATGCATCGACATATCTGTTAAATTTTCCGCGAAGAACATAAAATTCTGATGAAGGTTTTCGACCGTGGGATTCTTAAACTGCTATAAAAAAATTGCCATGAACACGTTCAATGTATTAAGATACTTATTATTGTTAGAGTACTTAAAATGGATATAGGAAAAACCCTACTCCTCTGCGTCGATGAAATATTGTATATGTGCGTCCATGTATTTTTTCATAAAAGTTCATAATCATCCATATACCACTTCAAGACTGAAGGAGCCAAAGATGGCACGTTCTTTTTTTTTGTAATTCACTTTCCCATGTTTTATCTTGTTTCAATAAATTGTTTTCCTTTCCTATCTTTAGTTCAACTTCTGTCAATTTGAAGCTGTATGATGAGGTTGAAAACTAGTTTTAGAATCCCATTCATTCCGAAAAGTTCATTTTGAAATAAATATAAAGCTTCAGTGCATCCATAGTTTACATCTGTTCTCTTCTTATTCACTCATAAGCAACACATATGCATTCATAAACGGATGCGTTACACAGAGAAAAAAGGAAAGTTGACTGAAGTCGTATTAACATTGTGGTTCCAGTGGGGATATAAAAAAGGGGTTACACCTGCGAGTAATAAATTATCTGTCAGCTGTACTCTCCGCAGACATACAAATATCCCTAGAAGTTGCTCCCTAGATATATTCCGGTGGAAATTGAGCATCTCTCAAATAAATAATATCTTAGCGATCCCTGGACCAGTGAGACTGTGTAAGTATTTCGAGAATATCCCAATTGACTAACGATCAATTCGATATCAAGAAGATCACAAGAAGGACCATCACAAAAAATGCAAGATGTGCTGCCAAAACAGACGTTAGTGTCCGATTTGGTTTACGTGAATATGTGGTAACACCATAATAGATCCATCCTTGATTTTGACTTCAATACGTTCTCATTTATTGGCTTTCCTTATCGTCCAAACTTCAGAGATGAATTATCAGATTCATGCCCCTTTTTGGGAGGAGTTGTATTTTAATATTTGTGTTTTTAACTCTATAAGCTGTGGTTATGGTTTCATTCCGATTTGTACATGACAATATGTTCCTTTCTCTTTTTTTCCTGCCTTAATCTATAGTCATGGTTTCTGTTTTGCATGTGTCGACAGTCCGCTCACATATGTTTTATTTAAACTGATAGCAAGTGCACATATACAGCCGATAAGATGTGCCTGTATCAACTGATAAGGTATGTCTGGTTATAGTCTGAAAAAATACTATATGCACTGCTTGCTCGAAATTTATTTGTACGGTTGCGAGAAAATCCAATATATAAGCACGTGAAAATGTTGCAAAACAATATCCACACATTAAGGGCAACGATAAATGAGCACTATTTAAAGGTCACACCCATTACAATGAAAAAAATCTTTGATATTCAGAGAACGGTTCAGTAACGAGTACTTCATACTCACGTGACTTTCCGATCATAGGACAAAGTGAAGAAATCCAAATAGTCTTACCAAAAAGAGTACACAGCCAACATTTCCTCCTGATCGTCACCTATGGAGCTGAAACATGGAACCTAAGCAAGAGACTGACCTGCATACTAACCATGCAACCTGCACATGAATGAATCATCCTCATATGGAGAGACCACAAAACAGCAAAGCATTTTAGGGGAAATCAGGATTCTGAGTCATAATTGACACCATTAGGAAACGTGGATATCAAGAAATTGAATGTGGGATCGAGACTACCAGAATATAAGATGGTGAAACGAATTGGACTTGTTCAGTAAAATAGGAGCTTCGTGACGCCCATGATAAAGAGGTTTGGGAATCCTCTGAACAGTGTATGTCCAGCAACAGACGATAAAAAACCGATGTTAATGAATGACGGTGATGATACAAAGGAAAGTGTCGCTGGTCGATCGATTAACGGCGTAGAAAATTGACTGGCTGAGCCGAATTCAAACTTAGATTGTGACGAAGACTGGAACTAATGTCCTTGGAAAAAGCACGGATCCTATTTCAACCTTTCCTGCTATAGGGTAAAATAGAGTAGGGTAGAGTGGATGACGCTCCTTCGGGTACCTCTTGCATTTAAATCTTCGTTTAGCAAGAGCCTCAAAGAGCCCTGGGACGTGTAAAAACTCATGATATGCGGTACCCTAGAGGGGACAGCTGTTGCCGTGGCCAGAGTAAGGGCATTCACTCACTTACTTAGTAATTTATAAAAGCAAGTATCATGATAGTAAAAAATCTCAACTAGTTTTGAAGTATACTATTCAAATGAATATAGGACACGTGTTCTCTCACCGAGTCAAATGAATAACGGAATAAAAATAAAAAAGAAAGTGAAATAGTGCTCATGTTATTGATGTCAATGGAATAATGATTAAAATGCTCGTCGGATAACATTTATTCCAAGGTTATTAATGCCTTAGAGTCATTTCTTTTTTCTCTGCGTTTAATCTGCAGGTGCAACTGGAATCGTTACTAGAGATTCATTCCAGCTGGAACATGCAAATGCCAATTTGATGATTAAGCATATTGCAGAGAGATACATAAAAAAGGTACGTAGACGTTTGCTTTTAACGTACGGATGTCGGAGAGGCATTACGAATCGTTTGAAATGAAAGAAAGAAAACTGACAATTCTGCAGTAATTATATTTTATACCTTTTTCCATCGTAAATACTATTCTTTACCTTTTTCCTGATCAAGTTAAAAAAAATCACCGTTGTTCTCCATTTGCTCACTGTATTTTTGAATTTGCTCGCCTTATTTTTTCATCTTCTGTATTTCAACTTACTTGATGGATTTTCTTTATTTGCTCACTGTACTTTTTAATTTTTCTTGATGTTTTGAATTGCTTGAAGTAGTCATCAATTTGCATGAGGTAGTTTTGATTTGATCTTTTTTTTTTTCAAATTTGCTCGCTGCAATTTTTTTTTAAATTGATCGTGAAAACGCATAGAAATGGCATTGTTTTTCGAGTATAGCAATTACATGTACTTTTCTTTTATGTATATATATGTACATATGTTCACGTTTACGTATGTTCCCATGTGAATATACTTTTATACACACACATGCAAGAGATGGGGAGAGAGAGAGGGACAGAGAAAGGGAGAGACAGAGAGGGAGAGACAGAGAGAGAAGGAGAGAGAAGAAGGAAGATAGGGGAGAGAGATCTTATTTATATCAGATTGGTGTCAGGGATTCACTGATTCCGTTGCTTGAAGTAAATCAGAAAGAAATAATCGTGGAAGAAATCCTGATCGAAAAATACATTTTGGTGCGTGATTTGCCAAATCGGCTTCAAATAATCAATTCAAGAAGCGCTTGATAGAAGAAAAAAAGGATGCCTTCGTTCTTACCAACTTATATCTTTCTTTTTATCGTAAATGATTTTCGTTTCTTGTGAAACCGATGACTACAGAGCGTTATTGAATAGGACAAAAAAGAGTGGATCGTGATTAGATATGTTAACACCGTGGCATTCAAATGAAAAAAAAATACTTAAATATTTTCACTTAAAGTAAAGTAAACTGTTGTCGGTATTGTATTTTTCCCAAGCATGGTAAGCATATTTCGTAGCAAATTACAGTTATTCGCCTTCTTTTCTTTTGTCCTTCTATTTTTTCTTCATTGATAAGGCACTCTTGTCAGTCAATAATTCGATTCGAAGTGAGATTCCAGTAAAGGATTTCCTTAGATGTTATGCACTACTGGGGTGCAAATAGCGCAGTGGTTAACAGTGTGGATTACGAAATCGATGAGCTGATCCAAAAGTCTGATCAAGGCTGTTTATGTTCACTTAGCAGACCTATCCATCCTCTAAGTATCTGCTAGCAATGAAATAGTAAAGAAGATTATGCTCCGTAGCTTTTGGGAGGCAACCAGTCTAGGGAAAAGATGGTTTTGACTCCAAATCAGGGGATGGAATCCACTTAAAGTTACTGGATGGCAACCTTGGAGATCTTCCTCGGTTCCTGCAGCTAGACTCATATCACACGTTTCGTAATTCATTTTGGATTTCTTTAGCTGGGGTTTGTGGGAATTCCCTGGACAAGACATCTCAGATTTGTAAAGGCCACTTCAATATATTTTCATTGTCTATCGAAGAAGAGGGGATTTTCTGACACCGTTGCACATTAAAGAACAACCCAATGATAATTGTTAGTGTCAGCTAAATAAAAAGAGATATTTTCTTAATCAAGGAAGAGTATTTTCTATATTGATCGACCGATTCATTAATTACAAATCTGCATTTGTAAGATGTATTTGGATGATGAAACGTCTTGCTAATGTGTCGATGATCGGACAACTATGACTGACATTGAATACTTGACTTCTCTCTTTCCTCTTTTCCGTCCTTAAAAGTAGCTTTCATGAGAATCACTGCTTTCTGTGCATGTGCAATTACAATTAGCGTGTTAAAATTAGAACGGAAAAGTATCTGAATATAATGGTAGAATTTAAAATAATTTGTATGCATTAAGAATATGTATATTCCTTGAAGCGTAAGAGATAAAGAATGATACAGAAGAAAAATGTCTTTCTAAATTACTCACGTGGCTGATCACAATGTATAAAAATGGAAATTAGATTGTTTATACAATAATTTAAATCGAAGCAGAAAAAATAATTTGTAATAAAAGTTTAAGAAACGATATCAACTGGTTGTGAATCCACCAACCCCGCAGAATTTCTAATTCTAAGCTTTCTTCTTGACTGCATGGATTTTTTTTCGGTCGATTAAACAGCTTGTTTTTGTGTTGTGAAGATGACTTTCTCTTTCCGTTTCCTTGTTCAGCTTGGATGTCCATACTGTGTCCTGTAAAGTGGTGGAAACCACATCAGGTTGAACTCAACATTTGTCTGACAGACATGATCCTTCTTAAAAGTGTTGACAGAATTTCCCTTTATATTTGTTTCACAATACATACAGAGTATATATTCGGTAAATAAAGCAGAAATGGATTGTTGATAGAGAATAAAACAATGCAAGTGTCAATTAATAATAGGGCTATTGTAAGTTTGTAGGTATAATGATTTATAATCCGTCTTTATCCCATTCAATAAAGTGTGTAGAAAAAAGTGCTTATCATTATGGTAAGCACATGGATTATTAAATACACTCCAATTCATTATTATTATAAAGCTTCGAAATACAAAGAATTTGGATCAAAGTCTAAAAATGCAGCAATAAAAAAAGATATTGAAACACGACTGAGCTTTAAAAAGTTATGTAAAAAAACCTTAATTTTTACTAGAAACTCTATCGATCATTTACGGTATATAAATAAGTAGAAAAATGTTTTTTAATTCACCGGTTACTTTATGTATGCACTGTATCTTACAAGATCTCATCCATCCTTTAAAATGAATGCATCAGATATAATGATTTATAATAATTGTTTCAATTATTCTACATAATGTTAAATTGTTTGACTGTTGGAACATTGACTAAAAATCAACTCTTGTAAATAGAAGAAAACAAATGGCTCAAAGATCGACTGACAGTTAGTAATAATCCAACCAGTCGAAGACTTTTGAAATTGCTTTTTTGACAATAATATGGGTGAACATTTAGAGATAGAGTTTTTTTAACGCTTTTTTGAACATCATATACAATGTCAGTGTATAAATGTACACATCTGTGTGTGCTTCTATGTGCATAATTCTGGGTAACCTTTGCATGCACACACCAGTACGGAAGATCAATTTTGCAAATGACCGTACGCACAACTAAAACAAAGATATATACGTTTGGGTGTATGTATAAAGGCATTTTTACGTAAATGTACGAAAATAGTAGCAAGTATGCATATGTGAGTGCGTGTGTGTGAAAAATTAAGCGTATATTCTGGGAATAGTGCCAGGGGATGCGTTAATATCATTAGACGACACGCCCATTTTGAGTTTATATCATAATTAAGTTCATTTGTTTAAAGCAAGTTCGACAGCATATATAATCTAATACAAAACAACCACAAATATAATTGACAAAACAAGTATAAGTATCGTTACGTTAGATATATTCCAGGAACAGAAAGAGAGAGACGAAACATTTCTCAACAAAATAACAGCGCAAATAGCCCCAGGAAATATATTGGATCATTGAAAATGAACCTCTTTTGGACATGATAAGTGATCATGGTAAATCGAAAGAAATCATTAAGAATTTTGCAATAAATAATGCATCCAATTCTGTTGATGTTTGTGAATTGTTGAAATTCATCCATTGATTTCCATCAGGATTAATGATTATTCTTTAGAAAGACGTGTGCCCTTACACTGACTACTGCTCTAGCTGCCTCTGCTTGGACTCAACATATCACATTACTACTTACTTGATATGTTTGAGAGTTGGCGTAAATCACTTCACTCCTTTAATGCTTCTCCAGTAGTTAAAAAGATGAGATCAATTCAAATTTTGTGCCAGGTTAGGGTAGAGACTGGTCATAGATAGGGTAAATACGACGCAACGTCGGTTCAAAGTTAGTGACCAGCGTGCATACGTTTGGATAAAGAGAGAACTGTCCAGCATCGGTGGCTAGGGGCAAAAAATGTGTAATAGTGAGTGATAAACTTCCTCTTTTTATTTCAATGGTCAGGTGCACTACAAGATTTTGAATCATCAGTAACTGGCTTTCCTTTCATATTGTTCTACACATCCTAAACTAATACTTTAATCATCTAACATAAGTAACCAATATATACATGGGCACATATATCGATATAGAATCCATTACGATATAACGGAGATTGATATTCAAGCATTTGCAAGAGAAAGGAAAATAACCCAGGGAGCCTTTTCTGTGATTATAATTTGGTAGTTAACTCCCTTGACTCTTGTTATAGACAGAAAATGATAGCAAATTTTTGGGTTTACTATACAAGTATATATATATAACGAAACGGAAGGAAACCACCAAACGGTACACTGTCTGCTTGACTCGTATCAATAAAACCGTATTTTTGTAAACTTGTCATCTTCACCATTTTAAATATTAAAAAAACGACGATTGTAAGATTTTAAAAAGAGAAGAAAAAGCAATGGAAGTCTGAAAGAGAATGAAGAGGTGTTTCAGTGGCGTCTTGTAATAAAAATCGTAGGAGGGACAAAACTATTGATTTCTCTTTTGTGTTTTGAAGAAGCACGTTTCTATACGGCATAAATAAAGACACTTGAATGCAACGCTGATTACATCTCCAACAACTGGAGTCTTGGTCGTCGTTGTCTCCTGTATCTTGACTTTATAAGTGGCCTGTGGGGGTCACAGGAATATTTTATCGCTCAATCACAACGGATTGTTCCAAAATTATTTTATATTCTACGCTACATCGACCGTTTATTCATTTTTTTCATTTCTATTTCAAAGATCTTTCTCTCTCACTTCTACCTTTCCATCTCTTTTCTTATCAATCAATCGATCTATCTATCTATCTATCTATCTATCTATCTATCTATCTATCTATCTATCCATTTATATATCTATCTATTCATCTATCAATCAATCTATCTATCTATCAATCTATCTATCTATCTATCTGATTCATATTGTTGGAAAAATGCATACGTCAACGAAGAGAGAAACTAGAATCCAAATTATGAGCCAAGTAAAAAAGAATGACAAACTCTTGGACTCGGAAACTCACTTACTTCTGAAAGCACACAAACAAGCACACACACGCATAAAAAATATACACGTACACTCACTTACAAACACACACACATATGTATATTATATCGATTATATACATAAATTTTGCCTATGTCAATGGTATACCCTCGTTGTGCTTCAGTAAGCTCATCAGATAGATAATGTAAGTTGGCTTCACTGTTAACTCCCACTATTGTTTAGAATATGACGGCTTTTATTAGTTTATTATATTTACCTTGCTAGCGTTATATGACATTGTTTTATCTAAGTTTGTCATGTCAGATTGTATTACAGTGAGTTGCTGATTCTTTCAATTTTTGTACATATTGGTTTTTTGTTTTTTTTTGTTTTTATCTCAACAGATTTATTTACAAGCTACATTGAAAGGTATTATTTGTCAAGTAAGAATCATCTTTAATTGAAATGATTTTCCAGCTTCCAAACGTATAATTTTTTCGTTAATTTGTTCAAGGAAATTAAAGGTAAAAATAAAGCTACCGATACGATTTGACATCATTGATTTCCATTTCCTTATAACTGAAAAACCATGGATGATGCTAGAGATTGAAAGACAATTATCAACAGTAGTGTCTCTTATATCAATATGATTGAACAATGTAAAAAAACAATCGTACTTGATAATGATGAATAGTCGTGGCACTGTGTGCGCATGATTCAGCCCAGACATAGGATTAAATTGGATTATATTCTATATATGCTCTGGCCACTACTTTCTTGTGGGAATTTGAAAGAAGACATGCTTCTGTCCAAGGGAAACAGTGTGCAATATTTGTAAACACTGATACTGAACAGGGATGTAACTTTTCATCTTTCTCTCTGAATATTCGCACTTATAAATGATGGCTATTTTCTGAAGGTCTGACATTATAATTTTTACACTATTTGTTCGAAGTACACACATTATATTGCAATGGGCATACACACACCCACACCCACACCCACACACATTCACACACACACACACACACACACACACACACACACACACACACACATATATATATATATATATATATATATATATATATATATATATATATATATATATATATATAAAGATATGAATAACATGGAGGAAAGGGAAATATGTTGTTTATTGCCGAGTTTCAAGTTATGCAATTTTATGTACGACTGGATTATCTTCGCTAAGAGATTTATTGTTTTATTTATTGCAGATATTTACCTCTCATCCTATGATATGGCAAATAATCATCCATCCTAGGATAGACAGCGAAGAGAAAGTTGCATATAATCCAACGATGGTCAATAGAGTTATAATCACAAACCAATGTCCATTGCATAATTCAAAACCAGCAGTTGATTGTGATATATTTGGAAAACACTTCAAAGTATATCGCCTCTTTTTGATCTTAAGATTGTATTATACTAAAAATAATTCATAGGAACCCAGTCATGTTCTATCTCGCTACTCCATTTGGAATATTGGTAAACAAAGTTTAGTTTTACAATGTTTATGCTCCAGAAAACTATGCCTCTGTGGTAACTGGAATACAGTTTGGCAATAGATAAGATTTGTAATTATACTGTATGTTTTCTTGGTGGTAGGTAAAAATGATGTCTAATCTAGGTCTGTTGACGTGTGTATTACTCGAAGAAATAGTCATAAACGTTGTAGGTTGTGTAATCGTACTTACAGCGCACAAGTAATGTTGGAACTTCACGCTTTAATTCTGACATTATGACACAATGAAACATCCATATTTGCGTGGAGGACTTTTTGGCAGAGCATCCATGTTTTCATGATGTCTTGACAATATTTAGTTGTATCATGATACAAACATAAACCAAGACACAAACTTTTACGTAGATTGATACTCTGAATACAATTGTACAACACACATACATAATCTTTTATTACATGATTGAAAAAGGGTTGGAAGATCAGTTTGTTCAGTCTGGGCATCAATCTTGACCACTACTGTATGTCCTGATATCTAGCCATGTCACATATCGAGCAACGGACTCAATCGCAAAACAAACATTGTAAATATTTACATCCTAATTGACTGAGATTCTTTAAAGATATTACATATCATTTTTAGGTGGAGCACAGAACCAGTGGTGGAGAAGAAAATTGGAATTGATTAACTTTGATTTCAATATTTAAAAAATCGCAGAAACTGGCAAAGGAAACTGTCACAAACATCACAGAGAAGGTTTTTCGTATTTTCAAATTGATTTGGCTTTCTGGCTCTGTATATAAGTGTGTCAGATTAGAGGCTGTACTGAGCGAGCTAGAGTGCTGGAAATTTAAACGTTCATTCATTATGGATAGGAACAAAAACATTTTTTTCTTCCAATAAACCATAAATAGGTTTTTAAAGTGTTTTACAGTGGGGAATTGTGTCATTTATGTGTAAGCTACATTGCTCTCTTAGTTTATGTCCGGCAGCATTTTTTACCTATACTTTGGATATTCAGATTTTCTAATGCTCCCAACAAAGAGGAAAAGCGTAAACTTTTCATTCATCATCATTTTCCCCAAATTTCTAACTTAACCCGATATGGTACCAGAGGACGTTGGGAATGTGATGTTTTCTATTGAATGACTACCCAAACCTGTTCTTAAACCTTTCAAATCTCCAATTGCAGCCACTGCAGGTGTGCCATATTCGCTTTCTCGGCTCCTGAAAGATCCGTTCATGGAAAACAAACCAACAATGTGTGAATTAGAAAGTGCATAACAGATTATCAGGACGGAATAAGCGAATCACGTTTGAAATATAGCTTATACCTGCAACAAATGCGCCTGGTATATGGCATGGATCCACTCCTCCCTGCCCTCATGTTCTGTTGTCAGATACATTGAAGAAAGATATCACCCTTAAGATGTCCTGATGGTTAACGGAGGAGTGAGTATGTGTGAAAGCCCTTGAGTAAAATATCTTCCAATAATCACCAAATATACACAGAGTACAGCTACGAAAGTAACACAGATTTATGCATCATATCTAAATATTGTTAATTGGGCTAGAACTATGCAAAGATCTTACCCATCAACATCTCAGCTTTTTTTTTTCAGTCATGTTTATTCATAGTATAATACAGTGATGACACTTGTTTGTAACGGAACTTGTTATAATGGCACGTGCACTTTAATGGCATGTTATTCCTTAGTATTTTCGCAAGATTATTATCGGAGATTAGATCGTAGCTATAGCAAATGCATCATTATAAGACAAAAAACAGTTAATTCATTTTAATACCTGAACTGAAATCTGTATTTTGGCATCAAACTGTACCAGGTTTATTAAGAGTAATTCATAGGTTTCTTGCTATAAATACATTACATTTAAAATCCAACTATTATAACACAAAATTTGTTAGAGAGCCATGTTTCATTTTCATGGGCGGTATAATAGGGAACGTCTATTATATCAATCGCTTACTACAGCAGTAATCATTTTTTTCGTGTGTGTTTCTCTAACAACTTATAGCTCATAAGTTTATTTCTCATTTAGAAGCTTTAATGGATAAACTTTCATGTGTAAACAATTCCTCGGTGGAAAGTAATAAACAAACTCTGAGAAATGGAAATCTGCCACATAACCGATATAACAGACATGCGGCAATTATTGCAGATCCAAATAATCTTTTTTCTTTCATCTTGTGGTGTTCTGGATAAAAAAAAAACTTAAAACTAATAAAAAGAGCAGAAGAACTATACAGCAACGAAATTCTCGATGAATCAGGAAATGTGTTCAAAAAACAAAACGGTCACCTCAGGCAAAATGTCATCTGTAAGATTGAAAATTTTCTTTCTGAAATACATTTTTTTATCGTGTTTTTTTTTTCGGAAATATTCTTGTCTCTTATCCTGATCAAATTGGGGTTCCGTGGGCGAAAACCTGGTTTGTTTTCTATGCAAAACATCTGTAATGTATTTCCTCTTTCTTTCATTTTTTCTTTATTTTTTCGAACCACCTTTACCTCTTTTACTGTATTTCTATCTTCTGTTTACTAATCACATACCTCTCTCTCTCTCTCCTGTCTTTGCTTCTCCCATTCTGTCATTCTTTATTTCTCTTCCCCTCTTCTCTTTCACTCTCTCTCTCTCTCCCTCCCTCCCTCCCTCTCTCTCTAATATATATATATATATATATATATATATATATATATATATATATATATATATATATATATATATACATATGTATATACTCTCTCATTCTATCTTTTATCAAACCCTATTTTGTTTTGTTTTTTCACTGCATTTCTTTCTTTTCTTTATTTGGACTATATCTCTCTCTCTCATTCTTTGTCTATTTTGAACGCTCTTTTCTTTTTTACTTTATTTCTTTGTTTTGTTCACTAAGCCCCCCTCCTTCTCTCTCTCTCTCTCTCTCTCTCTCTCTCTCTCTGTCTTTCTCTCTGCTTCCCTCACCCTTATTATCTATTTATCTATTTTGAGCCCTGTTTTGTTGTCATATTTTGTTCCGTTCAGCCATAAACAGAGCCTCTATCTCTCTTCTTCTCTCCTCTCTCTCTCTCTTTCTCTCTTTCCATTCCTACGATGTCCTTGTATTTTCTCTTTTTATTTAAAGACCCTCTCTCTTTTCATTTTTTCTTCTTTTCATTCATTTTTTCTTCCCAAATGTTCGTCTCCCATGTTCGGCTTTTTTCTGCTCTCAAAGCCTCTCTCCTTTTTTTTTTTCGTTCATTTGATTTTTTCCTAAAACTTTCTTTCTTTTTGCCTCGGTTACCTCTTACAGCCGACCCTCTTTTCTTTGTCCCCTACTCTCAGCCCATTTCTCTTTCACTCAGCAACATTCTTTCTTATTCTGCTCTTCCTTCATTTCTAAATTCTTCCTTCCTTTCTTTCTTTATTTATGCGAACACTTTTCAATTTCCCGTTTGCCCTACAGATATTTGTCGGGGGAAAAAAAAGTATTGAGGCCAAGGCCGAATCATATGTAAGAAAGCAATGATGGAACGTTTTTCAGAAGATGCTTGAGTAGTCAACATCAAGACAAAATAAAATATTCATCAGTTAATCATAGCAGTAACAAACTAACAAATCGAACAACCGATAAAGTTTAGTTATAAGAGAAAAACACAGCCAAGTAACAATTACAATGCATTATTTGGGTTGATCAATCCGCTTGTAAATTGGGCATACATCTTTTGACAACGACCCGTATTTTTCTATGCTACAAAATAGATGGCTTTGATAGATTACCGTGGACTCTCAATGTTACGGCACTCGTTTTAGCGACACAATTTCATAACACATTCCTTCTAACAGAACTTTTGTATATTCTCGAAACACCATCCCTGGGAATGACATTGCAAGCAATAGAATTTGAAGGTCTGTGTTCATTATTCCATATTTCTTACAGTTTTGTTCCATACCACCAATTATTTTTAATTGTTAGCTCTCCGTTTTTGTTTACATGCTTTATGTCCCCCTTTTTAAATTTGTCCCCTCGCCATTTCTAATTATACCTTCCCTTTTTTCAGGCACTAGTCTGCCTTTTATTACATTAGTTCCCTTTTTGGGGATCTTTTCAAATAACCCATTCTATCATGAACCTCCTTTTTCAAAATTAGAGTGCAACTTCATGTAGTATCCCTGCGTTTTTCAGCCTCCTTGTCACTACCCTTTCTTAACAATGAAAAAAAAACGTCAATCAATTCTACTTTAGCTATCAATTAATTCTACTATTTTGTGGCACGTAGAGCAATTTTAAGGCAGGTATTCAGTGTACGGTTTCTAATTAGTTCGAAAAATGTTATTTTCCGGGTAATATCTATTTTGGGTGGAATATCTATCAGAAGTAGGTAAAATATTATATTTTGAAAGAGTAAATATGAAATAAAATCTATTTGATCGATCCGTTTTGTGCAAGCTGTGGGAATTGAAAATAAAAACTGAGAATAATCCGACGATACCAATAAA
>OY735199.1:79636224-79706224 GCA_963457665.1 Thysanoteuthis rhombus
ATGAGACATTTCCCATGTACTTCTGTCAGGTTCTTTTTTCATCTACGAAGACTAAATTAAATGCTTATCTAAAGCCATGCTAGGCTGATAAGGATGCGATGACAAATCAGCAACTTTGGCTCCCCTGTGTTTTGACGAAGAGATACGATATGGATGTTCGGTAAAGTCATGAAGTCCATGTCAGTTGCACCCTGTGATTCAGTGGTTATCATATCTGTTCAACACGGAGGATCTGACTTCGATCCTCATCAAAACATTTCCTACAATTATTGGCAGAATAGCAAGGAAAACCGATCCCTGTAGCTTTGGAAAGGCTACCGATTTAGAGGAAAGACAGTTCTGATTTCGAACCAGGGCGTGGATCACCTTTCAGGTTGATTGGATACCCACCTTTCCCCCGAGTAGCTTTTTGCGGTAAAACTGATACTAAACGTATCACACTTCTTTGAAAGATATATTTTCTTTGAATCTGATCAGTGTTGTTGAGATAGGGCTTCAGTTGATTTGGTTCCAAGAATATCCATACATTTCGCTCAAATATGTCCTGGAGGGTTCATACAAGTCTTGTGTATCGATACAGAAAGAAAACTTCAAATCATTACCGATGCGTAAATGATATCTCGAGACAAACAGTACGTATGCATATGTCATGTGAGTGAATCCTATCAGTGCATAACACACACACACATAACTAATAATATAGGGCCAATCATATAGAAGTGTTGCATCATATTGTTGAAAAATTATTATCTTTTTCACAGCTGTGTAATGCTGAGAACAAACGAAAGCAAATGCGAGGCTATCTATCCTTGAATGTTCCCCTCCTTGATATTTTCTAAAATTCAAACCTCTTTAATGACTTTTTGAAGCCATAGGGGATTAGTACTTTGGTATAAACTGGGTAATGTATATCAGCGGATTGTTGATACGGAAGCTTTCAGTAGTATCTAAGTAATGAAGGTACACTGTTTTCTATGCCCCAAGCCGAGTATGTGGACATTGTTACCATGGGTCTCCACATTTCTGTCCCCCCGAGTTTCTGACGTAAAATGAAGAACACTAAAACAGTCGATGGAGGGACGGTTTTTGTTGGTATTGTATCCTGATATGTGAAGGCAAGCTCCATAGATAACGGGTTATACGTTTTATGTAATCATATATTTTTATGCACGACAATTGGAAAATGTTTTTTTCGTAGTTGACTATATTGCCAAACCCAAGTCTGAGGCATTAGATGACTTGTTTTCTACTGTAACAATAAGAATTACAAGGATCACCAAAATTATAGAAATAGACTCGTATATCATGTGCAATCACATGAAACCAAACCAATACGTGAAATTAGAAGTTTCCAAAGTGTAATTTGAAATCTTGACTGACTGATCAGTTCCCAGATATCTCATCAACTGACCGAAACTGAAAAGTCTTATAGATTTACATACATATAACGTAAAAGGATACAGAACTTGCTGCATCCATTTGGAAGGAGTTTGATACTTCGGCAACCAGATTTCTTGTTTAACAAATCAAACCCCGTGAAAACTTTACGGACATATCTGAATTTCTCGTACGAGTGTCCATTACATTAAAGACGGGTGAGATATTTTATCTACAAAATCGTTTCCTTTGATGAGCTATCCGTTGGCTGTATATATATATATATATATATGTGTGTGTGTGTGTGTGTGTGTATGTGTGTGTGTGTGTGTGTGTGTATTGTTGTATTGCAACTCTTCAGTGTGACTATAGACTATCCAATATCCCCTCCGGTATGATCGAAAAATTCCTTTAAGACACAGAGGCTGATATTTTACCTATGCCTACGCTGAATTGGACAGTTGGTTGGACAAAACTAGAGGATATATTCACTCACGCATAAACCCCTCTCTACCAAAGTGTAGGTGAATCCCCTTACTTAAAGAAGAGAGCGTTAAAATAGCGTTAAAAAAACCCTACCGAGGGAGCAATATATCATTTATATGCATATATATATTTGTTATATTATTTGAATAATATTAGTTATATTTGTAAATGTTTCAAATTTTGGTCTGCTGATGATAGAAGATTTTGTTGATTTAACTTGGCTTCATCAATGTTATACCGTTGGAAGGTTCTTTGAATCTTTTTTGCAAAACAATCGAATGAAAAAAAAAGGTCAATGTTGTTTTATAATTGAAATCTTTCGAACGCCTTTGTTTGTGGACGGTTCTTCCAGATATATCCTGGCATTGGTAAAGTCTGGGTGATACCTGCCATTTGGTAGCGCTGATTTGACAAGTTTTGATAGATTACAATTGAAAACAAACGGTCATAAGGGGGTTGAGGGCAGACATATCACGCCTATCCTCCATACTCATTTTTTTTTACTAACTGATCAACTATTTTTGGTACTTTTATGCAAAAATCTTCATAATTCGATTTTTACTTAAGGAAAAAATACTTTGCAGTAATAAGGTAAGACTATTTTGTGGGGTACGACTTTTTTTCGAGGATTTTCCCCAATGTATAATGTTGGATTGACTTTAAGGGAGGCTGATTAAATGTATGCTCTAAAAGGTGTGAAAGTCTGAAAAAGATTTAAAAGCTTTGTTCCAGACTCAGTAAGTATGCCTTGCCTCGTCTACCCCACCTCTGAGCACTTTGGTCTCTACAGAAAAATACATATAATCTCGACAAAAGTCATCCTTACCGGCATTCATGTCCCTTCCGGCTTTGTAAGCAGATCACAAATCACGGCATCTATTTTGAGACCATGAATTGAATCAACTGGTCTCAATCAACATGTTTTACCAGGCAATGCCAGGATGCTGCTCATAAAAATCTATAAAGAGAAATCGCAGACGTCTTTTTTTTTTTTTTAATTGAAAAAAAGGCTGAATGGTAGAATTAATGATATACTGCTCGGGGTGTATGGTCCAACTGCTATGAAAATCCTACCAACAGACTTTTTGGATGGACCTAGTGTTATACTTTCAGATGCGGTAGATAATTTTGAAATCATCAAATGAATGCTCCAGACTAACTTAACATCCCTAGCCTCTCAATCCTTCTATCTTTCGGTCGACTTTTGTATTTAAACTTGGTGAGCCAAGCGAAGCACAAGTGGCTGCATTTATTTTAAGGTCCGGAATCAAGTTACCAAGCATACATCAACACGTTTGATCGGGAAATGATGAGAGGGGTATCATTCAGAAGTAATGATGATTGCCAGCAATATTCATAAACATGTTGATCTTTGAGTGAGCAGGTATTATACATTAAAAAAAAAACATGTTCCAAATCAAGTAATACAATGACTTCATTACGTAGATTTCTATGTTCTGATTCAAAGATAAATGGATAATCTTAAACTGAAGAGCAGGATATAAGCACCAAATTCTAAATTATTGAGTGAAGCAAAATATACTGAGTATCGTATGTAGTTTTCCTTTCATTCGACAAACTAATAATTTGTAGGATAGGTAGCATTAATTCGGGCTATTTATTTATCCGTACCTTGTCGTGCCTGATATCCAGGCACTCTACAGATTGTATATTTAGGAGGTCAGTATCACATAATTCAATACTCAGCAACCTTTCACCACAATTATTTCTCTTGGATGAACATTTTCCAACTAGCGAAAATTTCAAATATTTAATGTGGCCATATCATCAACTGTGTGATTTACCAAGTGATTGTACATGGTTTCCTCTATAACAACTCAGTCACTTAGTATTCACTTAACGATGTTTCTTTCTTTTTTTTTTTTTTCAATATTAAGGCAATTGTGTTATCTGCTTCAAACGTCACGGTCACGTGTCACAAATCAAATATAAAACTGTAACTACTATAATGCATCTATATGATACTATATATTCGTACGGGCTTTAACGTAGCAAATTTCATTTGGGTCGTCAAAAACGTTTGATGAAACGATAGATCAAAACACTTCAAAGAATATTCGATGCTTTGCTGTTCGACAACGGATCTCTACTCCTCTCTAGTGAATTTAATCTACACAAGTGGTTTCTAGTGCCAAATTTAGTTATTCTCGGTAGATATCAATCGAGTGTCCCTCACCTTGGAGCTATAGTTTGCGAGCTTTTTGCGAGATTATTATTTCTGTGTAGTGAATATCTCCATCGCTGAATGTTCTGCATTCGTTGCAGACTAAGTTATGTTTAGTAAAAAAGAAAAAAAAGTACAAGTTTATCAAACCTTGTACAATACTTATTAGAATTATTTAGTATTTATCCAGCCATTACAAAGAAAACGTTTAAATCAATCATGAGAATACCAATATTTTGTCGGGAATGATAAAACATGTAAAGATTTATTCACTGTATTATAAATCAACTGTTCTTTCCAGACATTCTTTTTTTATATAAATGTCAATAAAAATTACACTATATAAATATATAAAGAGCAAGGATCACTTTATTTGTCAGAGATTCCTTTCTTACACTAAAAAAGAAGTAATGAAATTACAATTGCAGTGATAATTGGGAGACAATACATACGTTAATTCGTTTTTATTATTTGTAATTTCAAGTTACAGCCATTTACCAGGTATATTATCTACCATTAATATGCTGCCATCAACGTATTCTGAAAGCTTATTGTAATTTTTCTCTTGTCTAAAGACACAGTAGAGCTAATACGAGTTTTAGAGGAATAAATGGCTGCCAAATTCCGTATTAAATAGATGCTTAGATATAAAGGCAGGAAATATCAGGTGACGATTGTGCTGTGAGCAGAACATGCTTCAGAATGTTAAACATATGAACGATGGTAAAATTGTGAATAGTTCGTCTTACTTAGACGAAAAACTGCGATAAGGGCGTGATTTTCAGTTCGTTCTCGCAGAGCACCTGAACCAAATATTTGGCCCCAATGTGAGATCAAAATGTTTTCTTCCAGCACCTTAATTCAAAACCTTTGGCTTCAATACACCGTTCAAGTTAATTCGAAGTTACATACATATAAATGGAAGCAGATGTTTATTATTAGCTGGATAGATGGAAATCATATCATTGACGCAGGCTCTGCTATTATTATTCAGTTACAATTCTTGCAGACATGTTTAGCATTATCTATATTGGTTGAATTCAATTCAATATGTCTGCCTGGCATTGTAAAAGTATCAAGCGTAAAGGCTGCAACTCTGGAGCTGGAGTGCTCAAATTTAGAAATTACTCTTCATTATATCTGAAAGAAATTTATTCTTTTTTTCAATACTTCAAACCAAAAACATTGCCATTCACTTTGCGTCAATATTCAAACAAACGAGGACAAAAGAAACTTATCAATTATCTCCACTTCATTAATCATTGTTTCCCATTTCAAATGCATGTAATATATATATATATATATATATATATATATATATATATATATATATATATATATATATATATATATATAGTCAGCAAGCGAATGTACTTCCGAAGATTTAAAATCTGTTTTTGAGGACACAAGAATATCCTCATTTGATTCCTGAAGATATGTTTGAAATTGGTTGAAGCTCACTAAATATTACCAAACCCGAAAACTATAACTATGATGATAAGCCATCTTTTTTTTCTCATATTTTCTGTGTGTATATATATATATATATATATATATATATATATATATATATATATATATATATATATATATATATATATATATATATGTATATATATATATACATATATATATATATATATATATATATATATATATATATATATATATATATGTATATATATATGTTTGTGCGTATTAGTGTGTGTGTGAATGTATTCAAAACTCTATGCTCGTTGACATATAGATGGAAATGCAAAGGCACTTTAAACATGTGAATCAAACACAACTTCACTAGATGATAAAGAAGGCCAGCCATTAACATGTTATATCCTTAACAGTACCGTACGTAGAATGTGTTTTAATGCTTTATTATTTTAATTATCATAGTGTGATTGGAATGGTTCAAATCGATGGTATCGTCCAGTGGACAGCAAGACACATTCATAGATTACTTACTCTGCAATACCAGTGTTAGGGAGGTCGGTTGAATATCAGGGAATGTTCATGTTAAACGCCAACGCTAAAAGAATGATAATGAACTTCTATATTGTTTGCAATAAAGGTGAAATAGTGTTCTTTCTGAATTAGTTGATCCTTGTATTTTTAAAGTCTATTCTTAAAAGTGCAAAATTCCTATCATTTAGTTTTGATACGATGTTAAGGTATTTTCCAATGTCAAAATCTATAAAAGTGATCTAGCTAGCTAACTACCTAGAATCCTTACTCTTGTCATTTTATCAGCAGACCCTGCCTATCGCTCCCTTTATCATAATTCTTTCTTGTTCCGGCTTACAGAGACCCTCCAGCTTTTTTGATAAAGCATGTCGAGTTCTCTAGTAGGTATACATTGACGAAGTTGCTTCGATGCTCAAACAAGTATGAATGGGTCCAACCTTATTTGGTCGTAAGAAGTTGATATTTTCATATGGCCTAGAAGTTTACATTCTCTTATAACATAAAATTAAATTCAATGTCAATAATTTCTATTCACAAGGAAATATTATGACGTTCTTTGGAATTTTCTCTGTGAATCTGTTGTATCCAGGGGGCTTTCCACCTGGAGCTAAAGTGTATGATAAGAATAAGATTCACCTTCATACCACTGAGTGATTTATCATTCTTCTATCGTAAATAATTTGTCCCTCATGCTATCCATTTGAACTGAAAGTCTGCATCAGAGATAAGTAAATTAGACGAATCAGGATGACAATGAATCTGTCACTGAGTGAATTAAATTGTCACTGTGCGTGTGGAACAACTTGGGGCAGTTAACAAATTGAAGCTTAGTTGGTGTGGTGTGAATGTAGGCTGGGGGATTGATGCCAAATTGTTATTTTCTATCTTTGCTGGAGAAAATCATTCGATGTGTGCGTGCGTGTCTATTTTTTTTTTTCTTTTAACACAGTGAAGACTTTCAATGTTCAACAGCCAGATTCGAATAAGTTTTTATTTTTCCATGTCTCGAATTGTAAGTGAAAAAGTGAACGTTCTCAGACAACTGAGCTCTGCACTACGGTATATGACGTTATTTTTGCCAATTTTATTGCAGATCATTGCCTGCCGAGAAACCCAGCACGTTTCCTTGAAAAGCCTGCAGACAGTTTCTTTTTCACCATCAAATAATGAACTGTTTTTCAACGTGAATAACTGTTTTCCTGAGAGTACACATGCAAAATTTTCATTAGCACGGAGTTAGTCGCAAAGAAATGAAAAAGAGGTACTTGTGCTTATTCATTGAGGATTTTGGGGCTGATCCGAACGTTTCAGGATAAAAAAAATACTGATTATTGTCACCAGAATTGGATAACGTCAAGTTAGAAAATATTATTTGTTAATAGAATGTGGTATTTATTCATATATTTGTCCATTTAAAGTTTGTGAATAGCGTTTGTTTATTGCTTATTGTACAATTATGAGTTTTGTAGACATAAGAATTCAAGAGGGAATCTGCAAAATCATTCAAAGATTGTCGTAATTGCAGTCCCTTCGTACCTTTAACCCCATCGAATGATGGGGGTACTTGTATCTTACAATATTTCTCAAGAAAACAATTCAAAATGTGAACTTATATACAACCAATATATCACTCACTTGAAATAATTACCTATTATATACTAGTAAATATGGAAGGAGGAAAAATTTAACGGGGTTAGAAAATCCAGTTTCTGTTCACCTCGGCTCCTGTACAGTAAATTCTCATCGCAACTGCAGTGTTCGATGACCCAGAAATTCTACTGACACACTTTTTTGTTCATTTTTAATTTGTTGCTATACTATTGGTCGTGATTAGATAGCTGCAAAGATGCATGAATATACCAATTCATTATTTCAAAAACTAAAATTAGTAAACCACTAAAATGACGCTCATCAGATTATACAGCCCTTAGTGAAAAAGCCTCAAAAAGTGATTTTTTTCTTTTTGTTGCCTCAGCATTGATACACTTCGTATCATCATCATCAGTAGCAGCCGCAGCAGCAGCGGCAGTGCAATCATTTAGCCTCTATCGTTGGACATTAACTTTCCCGAAGATTCACCAGACATCTCTTTCATGGCTATCAAATGTCGTTATAAGGGCAAAATCGCTGTATCGACACTCATATCTCCAATAGGCAGTTGTAATAATGAAGGTCTAAAAATAAAAGAACACTTTGACCGAGGATGTCTCTTCAATATTCTCTAAATTAACTCAACTTTCAAAACGTTCATTCAAGTGAAATTCCATATCAATTACACATGAGCAATTTCAATATGAATAAATTGTTATGTATATACTTCATATTGAAACATCTCTATCCGGTTTCAGATTTGAAAAAAAAAAGCTGGTTAATAGTACAACTTTTAATTTTTTCCGTCGAGGCAAAAAATTGAAACATATGAAATTGCAATGGCATAAAACTCAATATTGATTGCGCTTCCACGTCTTTACGGGCCTGAATTGGAAAAAAACGACTGTACGAAAAAAAACGTTTACAATTACACAGGAAATATCTTTGAATTTCCATTAATAATCAGATATCTACAGTAAGTCTAACAAGTATTTGTTGCATTCCAAAGGGTTTTTTCAAACATGAACTTGAAAGCTAACGGAGTTTGAACCAAAGGTGTCTGAATTTTTGGCGCTTAACATCTCAATAATAAATCTCATTTTAATATATTTTCCATTGAAATATCATTCAACTAATTTATATCAATCTTCGTTCCGACAATTTTGTTAAACCAACGATGTTTTCGATGTAATAGATATCTTTGTACGCTCTGTATAAATATCCTGTTGGCTTGACATTGCGAAAACAATCAATACATTGGCTTTAACTAGGCTCGACCACCTGTCTCTAGCACTAGTGTGAATAACATCGATTGAAGCCATAGGGCAAACAACAAATATTTACTGAGCTTATCTTGTGTAAAAAGGACAGCCGCTGCCCACTGGTTAGGATCGCACATAATTTATGAGCAAATGAACTGCTATGATTTGCTTGGTAAACATTGTTTTACGTCTTAATTTTATCCGAGATTAACTAAGTGTGGGACAAGGTCAGTTATGCAAGCAGTCCAACGTTACCACGGTATATATGATCGGTGAAATAATCTAAATAACTGTTACAACTATATTAAATACATTAATTAGCACTTATTTGAATTCCTTTCATGAATCAATATCATCATCACCACCATCATCAGCAGTCTTTTAACGCCCATCTAAGATATATATCTTCTCCAGGAACTGCCACATTTCTCTATCATGGGCGTCGAGGAGCCAGTATTCTCTGTATTTGTCTTGTTCATCTCTCTATCTTCTAATTTTTCAGTTTCGGTTTCGCATGTCGTCTCTTCTAATAGATTCTACGATGTCTTTGACCCACATTCACTTCCTAATATACTGTGCTGTCTTGTGATCTCTCCATGAGAGATTAAGCATGATTCTCTCATGTGTACACTGCATGGCTCTCAGTTTGCAGGTCTGTCTTTTGGTTAGTTTCCATGTTTCAGCTCAATAAGTGACTATCGGGAGGATGCGTTACTAATGTATACTATTCTTTTTATGATCATTGGGAACGTCTGATTCTTTAATAAAGGTATCTAAATACTGTGGTAAACACTTGTTCTCATTTCTATACAGTCTTGTCGCCGAAAGTGATAATGCCATTGAACAAAATACATATGGGTGTCTACATGTGTGTATCCATGTATATATAAACAATCTACATGTTGATTGCAAACGTGTCTGATACGATGAAATGAGTTTATTTTAACATAATCTTCTAAATTGGCAGGATTTTAGTAACAACCCGTTCTTTAGGGTTGAGCACTGTTAAGTAGGACACCTGTCTGTTGTTGCTATATCCAATACTCTTCTAACACTGGAATAGAGAACTTTGGCGGACGGGAAACTATGCATAAGTGAATAAAAATTGCTTAATTCGTACGACAGGGGTAAAATGTCTGCCTCTAGGTCCGAAGCAAAAGTTTCAATCCTTACTCGTGGTAGTCTATAACTGCAACAAAACAGCTGTTTGCAGATGACACTATTATATATATATATATATATATATATATATATATATATATATATATATACACATATATATATTGTGCATCATTAAACCTCCATTGATGAACAAGAAAAATTGATAATATTCGACCCAAATTATGCCAAATTATATATATATATATATATATATGAATGAAGTTTGATTTTTCTGTAGAGTCTACCCTATTTTCTGATATATATAATATAAATCAGGGATTCAATATCGCCTAATAAAATATAATGTCTGATGCATGATCGATTAATTATATAGAGTATTCAATACTATCAACATTAATTGTTAAGTAGGTCCAGAGTAAAGCTTACAATTTTACATCATGGACGGTTACCCTCTATATACAGAATTATCTTCAAAGAAGCCCTGGAGGTTGCCAAGACTTACGCCAATATCAGCATTAGAAACATAGAAATAATAAAACGCTGCAAACGAACGATATTACTTCACAGATAAATGCAATGGACAAAAAAAAAACGATGTGAGCAGTTTTGATGTCTCCATGGGTGGCTGCAATTCAGCTGAGATGCCGGATTTAATTGGTCTTGGTTTTATATAAGCATACCCCAAAACTGCATGCCCAAAATATAGGATTACCTCAAGACAATGACTCACCCATCGTGGTAAATAGCAACATACAACAATAACAAAACATTAAAAAATATATCATAAAATAAGTTTTAAAAAACTTATTTGTACACCTCTTAGATGTTACTTTCAATTTGAATTTTGACACCTATGAATCATGCAAAAAAGAAAGCTCTGTGACTAAGTACATTAAAACTCACTATAACCACCCAGAGCAAAATCATTAAATAGATACCCTAGTCTATTGAAATTAGACTGATACAAAACTCCTCGAATGGGATGACATTTAAAAAAATCAGGAATGACTATGATAGATTCCCTAAAAATAGTGATTTCATCGGAAAAAAAAGTTTACTTATAATAAAAAAGTAAAATTGAATGACATAAACAAAGCAAAAGTAAAAATAGAGGTAAAAAAAAACATCTGGTATAGACTGGTGCTTGACGTACAAGGAAAAACTGACTTGGGTAAAGCATTCATCGAATCAATTGAAGAACCCATCCCCAACGAACAAACCACTGAATCAGAAATATGATAAAACAAACTAAAAATTAGCCTCAGTTGTACTGGAACTTCCAATACGTTCACAATATATATATATATATATATATATATATATATATATATATATATATATATATATATATGTGTGTGTGTGTGTGTGTGTGTGTGTGTGTGTGTGTGTGTGTGTGTGTGTGTGCGCTCTCAGCATTGTATGGATGGAAGAAAAGCTAACAATATTGCAAGGAGGGCTCTGGACGGTGCCTCCAGATGGCTCTTGATCTGTTTGAGTGCACCATGGGCAATAGCAGCTGGAACTTGTCAGGTCTTGGAAACCTGACCAAAGACTTCCAACTTTGACAGACCCGAAAAATCAAATGATACCTCAGTCATATAACTGATGATATGTCTTAGAGCACTTTTGCATGGATCATACACACACACACACACACACACATATATATATATATATATGTATATATATATATATATATATATATATATATATATATATATATATATTAAAAAGTTGTATACTGTGAACCAAAATATATTCAGGATTACAGGGAATATATTTCATTGTATTTTCTGGGGCAATGTGTGTGACTTGAAAGTAACATGCAACATAATCCATCAGGTTTCAGGTTTCAGCAATCTAAAATCACGAACCCCCTTCTCTTACATCGGTCAATTCATGCATTTTTCAAAAACATTTTTGCAAAATAGATACAAAATTGGCCTAGGCAGTCACTCCACAGAAACAGTCATGTCACCAACGTCTTTTAGCAGCATGCCTAGTTTTGGATGAGGAATTAAAAGTTGAAAAACGAGTACTTACTACTTAAAACACTATCCTTGTTTTTTGCTGTCGTCTTTTTGTTTTTTTATTAGTTGAGTATGTTCACTGAAAAGTATAAATTTTAATGAAACCAACTGAGTTCAAGCTACAGGTTCAGTTCAACATGAACTGAAACATTGTTGATTTAACCCCCACCAGGCCAACCCGAGAACTGAAATCCCCTTGCTGACAATCTTGGTGACAGTTTTAGATAATAGTTTCCAATATTTCTTTTAAAAAAATTGAATTTGCCAAATTGATTTCCTGTGCAAATGACATATAGATCCAATCTGGGTCAAACGAAGCATTACGTTGATTGATCACCGAAGCAAATTCATTCATTACAAAATCAAAATCGGCCAATCTCTGGGGATTTACAATTTCCAAGATGGGATATTCAAGCAAAGACTGAACGGTTGAGGAGACACAAGATCCTGAGTCCCAAAGCATCCGAACCACATATCATCCCATAGTCTAACAAGTAGTCGACTTTGATGCGATCCTATGTCGAAATTTATCGAATCTGACGGAGATAGAGAATATATCTTGAATAATCTGCTTTTTCGTCATCATTCAACTTCTGACTAAACTTGCCTACTAAAGAAGGATTTTGTTTATTTTCATGAAATGCGACTTGATATAAGTAAGGAATGAATGATTTCGCTTCCTTTTGGTTTGATAGATTGATGAGAGAGAGAAGAGACAGAAAGAGAGGGAGAGAGAGAGAGAGAGACGGACAGGGACGTTTTCCCTCAGAAGCTGATTTTTTAATGTATACAAAAATTCTACCGAGGTTCTTCGGCTGTGGACTGGTTTTAAACGTTGGGTTTGCAAGTTTTCAGTAGAGAAAAACTCGCCTTCAAGAATAAGAAAATCTCACTAGTCTTAAAAAGAAGGAGATACGACCAATTTACAATACCTATAGTCACAAATGAAGCAAAACGTAGAACCTGTCCATGCACATGAGAGAATCACGTCCAATTCACATGGAATAATCATGTGACAGAACAGTTTATCAGATAAAAAAATTGGAGTCCAATATCACAGAAAATACTATAAGACTGAAATGTCAATGGGCAGGACATGTGGTAAGAATGCCAGAAAAGGCTGGACACCAAATTTTACAACATGGATCCCAATAGATCAGGTGAAAGTATTTGGTCGACAGAAAGTGAAATAATGTGACGAACTAGATATATACAGAGAGCACTTGCCCTTCGATACCCATGAGAGCGTTGTCGGGTGAATTTTGAAAATGATTTATGTCTTACAGCGGAGGCTAACAGAACGATAATAATAAATCCAGAGGGGTCAAGAAGTTTGCAATTTAGGTGGAAGTAAGACGCAGAGAAGAAAAAAAAGATACGGAATAAATGGTAAAGGGGAATCGGGGTTTTTTTTCTGTTCCAATGAAGCAAACTATACTGTGTTTATAACCAATGTATACAATTTATACGAGTGGTCAAAAAAGAATACTAAGAATAAATAGAATAAGTTCAATGATGCATCAAGCACTTGTGGTAGTAGAAGTAGCAGAAGGAGGCGGATGCACAGAAGGAAGTTTTTATCGAGTAATTAAGCAGCTACAAATTGCTTAATGAAAGAATATATCTAGACTACATCACTACATACGCATCACATATTTCATTTGCTCCAGCTAAAAAAAGTCTTTGAAGAATTCTCACAGTCTTTTGTTTCTTTCTTCAAAAATAGCTATTATGTTATGTGCACAAAATCTATAATGTATTATGTATACATGAATTCACCGAGACTGCATCAAGTTGTGAATTACTTCAAATCTTCTTGACAGATATTTTGACTAAAATAGTCCTGAATACACCTTCCCAGCATTGAAAAAAAACTTTCCCGAGAAGCACTATCAGTCAGGAACAGTTAGATAACTGCAATGATTTCAAGAATCATCCTAACATTAAGAAAACCTTTTTGCTCATAACAAAACTGGAATAGATTCCATTTCCAAATAAATTTGGAGCAAGTTTGACTCGATAATTTTATTGAAGACAGTCGAATCAATACAACACACAAACGCACATACACATACACACACACACACACACACACACACATATATATATATATATATATATATATATATATATATATATATATATATATATATATATATATATATATATATATATATATATATATATATATTTATATATATATATATATATATATATATATATACTAAATACGTTTTCATCTTGTGCAGGATGGGCGTGGGACACTGACGTTTATATTCTGATGAGAAAGGATATGCCTTTTTGGAAAATCGGGGGAAAATGCTGGAAAAGGCAAAACGTTAGAGACATGCTTGCATTTATCCTTTATTCTCACTTTAACACTTTTCTGTTCGCCTATAACGTTGTATCAAACAAAACCAATATATGTATTTACCATATCCCAAATGTAATTTGAAATCGTGAACATCTGATTCGTAGAAACCAACCTCACCAACTAAGATTGACAAGTCTTACGTATCCACAATTTTTCTGTATTACTAATGCAAGGGTGCATCTCTTATTGACACAATTTGATCGACAATCTGTCCTGTTGAATGTAAATACGTTGAGTGAATAATCAAACAGATAGGATATCTACGATTCATTCGAGATATACAAAATACCAAGCTTCTAAAAACCCTGGAAACAACTTTGTAAATGATGTATGTGGTAATTACTTTCTAAAATATGTACAAATACCGAGAAGAAAGTGTGTAAAAAAAATGGTTCAATGAATTAATAATCTCATTGTTATTCACTAAAAGCCCCCTTGTCTATCCGTCTAAAAATAAGCGCATATATACAAGTGTATATATATATATATATATATATATATATATATATATATATATATATATATATATATATATATATATATATATATATATATATATATATATATATATATATATATATATATATATATATATATATATATATATATATATATATATATATATATATATATATATATATACTTGATAGAATCTGAATGTATCAGGAAAGAATGTCAAATGTTTATAGATTCTTCCTTTTGAAAAAAAATATCTCGATTATAGATTTTGTCTTTGGTGATTTGGACTCGTTATTAGAGTTCTTTGCTATGAGCAGTACCACAATACCGTACAAAATCTGCAGTAACCATTTCCTGTCAGGACAAAAAAAGAAGAGGAGTTTGACCATACCTTAGCCAAACTTGTATTTATAAAGTTTTGATTTCCAGATGAGATGTTTTGCATTCTAGACGATATTTGTCGCTCTATTGCTAATGCAAATATTATTTTGTCTCGTGCATTTTAACAGAGATTAATTTGGAAACCAATTGAAAGTATAGTTTTTCACAGAAAAAAATGTTAACATACGAAGAACGATACCTTAAGATTTCTGTTATTGACCTTGCAGGTTTACGGTCTCTTTTTTCCTCTTTTTTTTGTTGGGGGGGGGGAGCTTTTTTTGTGGAAGTTCACTTCAAGTCGAAGTAAACATTGTTTTCCCCATGTAATATCAAAAAAACAAAAATAATAATTAATCCTCACCTAATTCAACGTAGTAAAATCTTCCCTGCTTGCTATCGTGGCATTATCAACCAAACTGATTTTTGAAGTTGACATTCTCTAATCGGGATATAAAATAATGACCAAATGTTCGGTAGGTGTCTTGCCTAATAATTGTGTATCATATATCTGGGAAAATATTTATCATATTAACAATGCAAATGTTGCAGTAATCGCCTTGAAGTTGGAATAGATGTTGGAAAAGAGGTTGACCTTGCAGCATCCAGGCTTGTCTTGTTCTCTCTCCGAAGTATGATAGAGGGGAAGTCACTCCCACAATACCTGGAAACCCGTGTAATTAACGACTGAATCTCCCTCGAGGCCTCTCCGGAAATTGAACCTTCAGATTGTACGTCAGTCCCATGTCCGTCTCCTTTCCTTGTCTATCACAGACACACGCTGATTGTGTAAAAGCTATCAAGCGCCGTCTTACTTTTTAGCATTCTTTGAGGCTTTTTTCTGGATATCATTGCTGTTCTGTCTACTTTTTGCCTCGAAGGAAAAATATCCAACGTGGGCTCCCCAACGTCAAGACTCTGATTTCCCTCTTCCACATACGAATTTCTTTATCAGAATGACTGTTCGTAAATAAAGATGTCCAACGTGTTCACAGCTGCTGTCTCTAGTCTACGCTTCCGGTTGCAAGACCTTTTATGTTGTCAGATTTAACCAAATTGTAAGTTATGGTTTTCTTTAAAGATTATATGAAAATAACTAAGATAACAGCTCTTTGAATACCGTTCCAGGTGATGAAAGATGAGGGAACATTGAAGCCAGCAGTGATTACACTTGTGAAACTTACTTTCACTTCGTTTTGTTCATGTTTTAAGTATTTTTTTTTGTAATAAATTGTATCTCAAAAAGTACGAAAAATGCAAGTTATTTCCTTCCAATTCCTCTTTCACGACAAGGACAGAAATGAGACTGGTCAGCAGAATTTGATATTTCTCAACGGAAAGGTTGCAATACAATACAGTTAACCAATTATGCAGATTAAAACTTCTGTGTTCATTTCATTCTACCAACTCTCATCTAAACGGACAACACTGGTTTTAAGTTTTATTGTATATGAAATAATATAGGCAAAGGTCAAACAGAAAACAATGATTGTATTAGTCAAAATATTTCAACATGAGGAAATGGGAAATGTTATATATATATATATATATATATATATATATATATATATATATAGCAAGGACATAGACGGTCGATTTGAAAACGTTATGCCTTGGACACCGTATGTTTTTTAGGGGTTATATGCTAGATTATAGCATTTCATCATATAGACTAGGAGTGGTAGAAAAAGACTGATAAGATTTTTGGAATCATCGTTCAATACTACATGAAGCACACCACAACCCTTATCTGGAGAAAATTCATTGTTCACCTGTGTAAATTGAAGGGTACTTTTTTCAATTTGACAGCCGAAAATTTTATATATATCCAATCACATAAGAAAAGAAAAAATAGCATGTGGATATCATTATCCTAGCCATAAGGGTAATGCTTAAAAGTCATTTTTGATACTTTTCAGATACGAACAACAGAAAAAAATACTTGTTATAAAGGAAGAAAAACTTCGTTGCAGGATGTGGTAGATCGAAATACATCCTCCCTGAAATTTTCTTAGTTCCTTGAGGGCATATGAATCGAATGATCAGAAAACAAGAGGTGGTAGAAATGTTTTGGTATGTCTGCCTGTCAGTCAGTAAGTGTTGGTTGTCTGTGCCAGAGATGCTTCTGCACCCAAAAACTGTTTTCAAGAAATGACACTGCAGATAGGTTTATTCTGACACTTTTCTGCACATTATGCAAAAACCAAAATCTAAATCAATGAAATAAAAACACTCATTATCTTGAATTATTATTCCTCAAATCATTTATCAAAATTGGTTACAAGATTTTCCAGTATATTTCTTAAAAAATTTGAAAAGAATCAACGCTTTGAAAAACTTATTTAAACACAAATCTTATATTGAATATTATTAGTAATTTATCTTTAAAAATATTTAATGACAAACTCCGGCAGTCCTATGGATGTCAATATCTTTCTTCCTCCATGTCAAAATTTGAAAATGTTCAAAACGTTTATCATAAAGGAAGAATGAAATTTGGCAATGCAAAAGGAGTATATTTTCTTTTTCAGGACACATTAGGTCCTATTATTGTTTTTTGTTGTTGTTTTTTCAAATACTCGAAATGAAATTTTATGACTTTTGTATTTTGAGAATCCAGTTTATTTTTTGCGGAATCTATTGCACATGCGCATTTATGGGCAATATTAATAAATCCATACTTGGACACAAAAATATTCAGCAACATCGAAAAATCCTGTCAGTGTCAAAAATCATAGAGTTTTTTTCCCAATCCCTCAACAACATTCATTCTTGGTCAATTAGAAACAAATACTACCAAAAATTAGATCGCAGAATTCGAATAGAGTCTGTTTTGTTTTGAGGGGTTTTTTTTTGTTTTTTTATTTAGTTCTGTTCGCAAAATTGATCACATTTAATGTATCTAGTAATTTTTTTGTTGAAATCTATATCAATGTACAGTCAACTCCCAATCTAATGACACTCACACTACCGGCAATATTCAATAACATGTGCATTCTAACGGCAATTTCGTTTTTATATCTCAACAAAACTATGGTTGGAGTTCATTTCAAAGCATAGGCAAATGAATATTCATTGTATTATCCTAAGAAAATACAATAATTATTAAATATCTACAAAGATCCCTTATTCGGACATGAGACCGTGAGAAGGCAATATATTTTTTTTGTTTGTCATTTGCTCTTTCATTACGAATACACTCCATTTAAAACCAAACTGGCATTTTTTCATAACAATGCTCTTGATTATTGTACAAAATTTCCATAATAAATTTTGTGTTTTAGAGAATATTGTCTAAAAATATTTTCTGAACATGCTTTGAAACAATATTGCACATAAGATGGTTGCGTTGTTGCATTCATTGGTTTGGTGCAGAAATAATAGCAATTTTTCACCATCAGTTTCAAAATAGTATATCTCGGCTTAGAATAAACAGTATCAAAATGATTAAAGACTATAAGAATCTAAATATATTTGCTGAGTGGAACTGTGTACATTTATTCTTGAAGCATAGGATATATGGTTCCTAAGACCATTGATTTCTCTGTTGTTTTTGGAGGCTTACCTTTATTGAAAGTAGTCAATATTTTGAAAAAATGAAAGTAGGTTAAAAAAAGGTGTGGTGTGTTTTAGCTTGGTGGGTGATGTACAACTTGATAGTATTGATCGTTATTATTTTTTTTCATTTTTTTTCTTCGATTTTGTACAATTTGTCTAAAAAGTGTTGATTGGTCAAGAGATAGTCCTTTTGAAACCTCTCAAGATGTTTTGCATGGGTTCATTTCGATGACAGCCGTCATCTGGATGTCATCAATAATAGACAGACGCCTACGTTTTAGAGGCCTTTAATCTCTGTTTCGAGATCTTAGGAACCAACGTTGAGCTACACACTTTTTTACAGTCTTTTAGCCAAATAATTGGCTGATATTGTGAGCAGTTAAAGCTGCTTAACTGAAGTCATTCAGCAGCATTGCTAAAAATATCTTGTTTACCATTTTTTGTTTGACGCAGTTAAATAAAGCTGAATAAATAATAGAAACAAACAGCCTAGATAAAAACAGCGACACTCACACTTTAAAATGGTATAATCTATTGACAACAGTGAAAGATAATCCATTTTAAAATAATCATTTAATGTGTAAAAAACAAAGGAAAACGCAATTAATTTTGCACCAACAATACTGGCGATGAAGAAGATTCGATTTGTGCACAGATGTGATGACTTAATCAGGTTGGATTAGAATAGATTGGTGCATAACATGAGATCTCTAATATAATTCGCAATGAATGGATCTCCATGACAGACCTTGGTGCTTCTGTTGACAACAGTGTCCATAATACCAAAATAATCGATGGTAATCGGAGTTGTTATCACGAGACAACGCTCTTTATGTAATTGGTAACAACAGGAATGGACGAGAAAAAACAGTCGATGAAAGCATTCTCTTCTCATGACTGTTTTCATATAATTGACGGAACCCGTGGAAAATCAACGGATCTTTGCAACTAGGAATACCCATTAGCCAAAAGTTCTGCTTTCCTTTCACCCTTCGCTTGTACTTTTTTTTTTCATTTTCTCCCTAAACCATCTCATTGCTCGCTCGTGTTTTATTCTTCACGTAGATATTGATTGATTTAAGACGTAGCATTGTTCCAAACTTTTAGTGAACTAACTAACTTCCCCACTCTCCAAACATATCCTCTTATTCAACTACATAACTTCCTCTTCCGTCTTCTTTCCCTCCACCAACATATTAAACGACTAGAAATATTTTTTTACTACACTCATACTAAAATCGGTTCGCTTTCCCTGTTCCGAGTTTTTTCTAAAAAACTACTTATCTTTTTTTCCCATGTAATATTCAAAGGCAAGGAAAAAAAATTGAATGATGACATAGATTTTCAGTCACAAGACTGGTTTCAGCTCAAACAGGCCCACTGTGTCAATAATATAGTATGGTGGTTTTCCTCCCTCAAGTCTAATGGGATTAGATTTTTCTATGTTGGTCTCAATAATAAACTGATAAGTATCTGAACCAAGGTTGTATCATATTTAAAAGCAATGTATAACCTAACCAAGAGACAGACCCGTAAATTGAGAACCATGCAACGTGCACATGAAAGAATAATGCTTGACCTCACATGGAGAGACCACAAGACAGAACAGTACATCCGAGAAAATAAAAACCTTAGGGACATCATAAAATCCATTAAAAATCTCAAATGGTGGTGGGCTGGCCATGTGGCAAGAATGGCAGACAATCGATGGACATCACAACTCACAATATTGATCCCCCGAGACCACATGCGCAACCGAGGCTAGCATAATGTTAGATGGAGAGACGAGCTAGACAAGTTCAGGAAGTACTGGCTCCGTTACGCCCATGATAGGGAAGTGTGGCAAATCCTGGGGAATGTCTATGTCCAATGACAGATGCTAAAAGACTTATGATGATGATGATGATGATGATGACGACGACGACGACGATGATGATGATGATAATGATGATGATGATGATGATGAGTTAACGATGCACTACACCAATACTTCCAGAAAAATGACGTGTTGTAAAAGGGAGTTTTTAGGAGTAGCATGAATTGTCTTTATCAGTGCATCTCTCTCTTTCTCTCTCTCCCTCTGTCTGTCCGTCTCTCTCTCTCACTCGCAATCATGGTACTTTGCGTATGAAACAAATAGATAAACGATGCATATACCCAGTTAGTCACTCACTGGATATCGGCATGTGACGTGTTTCATCCCATTTGCCAACAATGACAAATCTTGACGACTTCTCCACCCATAAAACAATACTTGTTCCTGGTGCGTTGGAACGAGTCAAAGGGAACGCTCTAAACGACAATCATGTCAGTGTCCATGTTTACTGACTGACACAAAAAAGGTTTGGGGAGTCAGAAAAATCAATTTCACGATTCAAAAGGTTTTATATTGAGGAATAAATGATATCGTAATACTTTTATACAAAACATAGTTGCGAAAATGCTATGACGATAAATTTTTATCAGCAATGCGCATGCGTGCAGGCGCACACATACATAAGCATACAAACATATAATAACCGTGTAACGACAGGCGATCATTTCAAACATATTTCCATGTAATATAGCACATTTTGAAATTAGTTCCTTCGGATCATATATACCATTTTTTTTATACACACTGTCGTGCTGGAAGATTTGAAAAAAATGAAACGAGGATAAAAGAGATGAGAATTCGGGTTGAAAACAGCGATTTGCCCTTTGCATTACCGGTGCCTGTATAGCATGATTATAAGTGCACCGCTTCGTAGAAGCAACAACCTTATCGATGACAGGTTCAATCCCTGTTGCCACCTAATTTTCTTTAATTGTTTATTCTATCTATGTTTTCTGAATTGAATGATACATTAGCCGTGTAACGACGTATCAATGGTAAATCATCTAAAACAGGTCTCCCCAAAATATTACGCTATTCATATTTCATTCTGTAGGACAAAATATTTCTTAAACACACAACCACACACATACATATATGTGTATATATATATATATATATATATATATATATATATATATATATATATATATATATATATATATATATATATCATTGTGGCTACAGAATATTCCTTCCAGTATCGCATGGTAAGATCGAAACACTACTCAATACATCTTTAAAAAAAAAAATTAATCTCATTTCTATTTAGAAACGATTGCTTGTACCTACGATCATTTACATCGAGTCCCTGCACCTAAAAAAACCCAAATGATTAAATGTAATCGCATAATATATGAATATATGTACATTGGTGGGAAGTAAGTTCCACTCTGGCAGCATAGTTACGTTAAAGATAGATCACCCTCAAAAGTCCTGCAGTCTATTTTTTTTTGGTGGGGGGGGGGGACTTTTCGTTTTCAAACTTCCTTAAGGTCTTTCAAGTAAGTATACCAAATTCAGTTTTACTGCATCCAGGTCTATGTACGTGATGACAACTTTTACTAAAATATTTAACATCTATGTGATATCTAGATGATTACACTGCTTGAAAAAAGTTGCAAAGTAGTGCCCTCATGCTGGCTTTGACTCCATTTGTATTTCTCGAGGATTCACAAATCACATTATTACTTACTAATTACTCCAAGTTGGTGATATTTTAATTAGTCTTAGAGTTGAGGAGCATCGTAAGTGACGCCACCTACTTCATCCTTTGATATTACGTATAGGAGACGATATGTTCATGCCTATCCCAAGAACATTGGTGTGCAGGGAACACGAGCTACCCCAACCAGAGTTTGAACTAATTTCACTGATTCCATTCTCAGAACTGTTATCAGGTCGACCAAATTGCACTTTGCTTATTAAAAAAACATCGATTTTATGATGAAAATAAATTCATAACATTACGGTTGTCAGTATAGGATAACAATCTACAGTCTTGAGGCTAGATATAATAGTATAAACTTGGTTTTATCTCACTGACAGAAGCGATCCAATAGAGCCAGCAAGATTAAATCGAAATCCTTTAAACTTCATATTCGATATAAAAAGCTTAAACCTTAATTTCATTTGACTGCTTAAAATATAGATGTTGTCCGACAGTGACATACGAGATGTCTACAATAGAAATAAATTTAAATATTTTGAAATCTCAAGCACTTGATATTCAGCCGATTTTCAAATCTGAAATTCATATCAACACGTAAAGCATATCAAAAACGTCTCATATGCTACATTATTCGTGGAAATGATTAAAACACGTAAATTAGTTTTGAATTTCTGGAATGAATGATCGGCAAAATCGGTTTATCAAATGCACTGAAGTGAAACTTTATTATTCATATGCACACACACACATATACATATACATGCATACATATATATTTATGCACACACACGAGTGCATATATGTGTGTGTGTGTGTGTGTGTGTGTGTATGTGTGTTATGTTAACTTAATTATAGAATCAGAATACGTCTTTTAATGTAATGGTTGGCGTGTCTCGAAGATTTGTAGTAAGTAGTAAATATGCTATACCCCTTACATATACGCATTCATGTATGCAGTCCGATGTACCTCACTAATGATTAGCTCTTATAAAGTAATCTTACAATCTTGTAAAGTAATATTACCGACCATTACCAACATTATGGGTCTGACTCTCACAAGATTCCGTTAACTTGGGGCATTTTTGGACACTAAACCAATCTTTAAACGAATACAGCAATGGATATTGCCATAAATAATCAGGAATACTATTGGTAATGTATCTTCGCCCCAAATACGCTAAATGGTATGTTCAAAAGACCAACACTCCCCACGCCCTTTGGTTTTTTTTTCTTTCAATATCTTTGACATATCACGAAGTGGGCCCTAATTGACTGCAAACATGCCATCCAAATCCGTGATCTGTAAGATAGTGTGCTCATTGTTGATATCAGCCTAAAAGCTGCTAGAGTTTACTTGAATAGCAGCCTTCGCATTGGTAGAGAAAGGGAATAGAGAAACAAAACTTGGGCGGTGAAAAGGAAGGGCACCAAACACAGACGATAGTTGACTCTCCTTAAATGATTTTGATCAGATGGACTGACAAGTTTATTCACTTATGAACGGACAAAACGCCGGCAATGTTGACCGAAATTTGAGATGTGTATCGTTCGGTTTCATCGGACGGTGCAGACAGGTCGGAAGCCGATATTGGGCAGAGTGGCTGTGGGTTTGGTTGGAGATGGAATTCGGACGAAAAACGATGAGAGGAATTGCCAGCCGAGTCGTGATGTCTGTCAAGATAGGCGAACTCGCTGATCTAAGTAACTCTGCATTAGATCCACTTGGCACATCCCCTGTGATCAGCGGACGGATGCAGCATTAATCCGACTGCTAAACGCCTAGGCGGTCCCTTAATCTCTGCTTGTTTTGCCTCTTGATCTCCGCCGTATATCAAACATTTCTATTCTCTACGATTGATTTCCCTTAAGAATTGATACGAACCCGTGGTTCATTTATATTTTTCACTCTCACGCTGGTTACACATCTGAAGTTTTACAATGTGTGAAATACACTTGGAAGTGACAAGCACCCATAGTGATGTCCCAGTTCACACATCAATAGATAAAAAAAGGCTCCTACGATATAGGTGAACCAAGGGTAGAGTATCCCGAATTTTTTACGTACTGACAAGTTCATCGAGCTTTGCACGCCTATTCCAACTAACTGTCTGGTCAGTAACACTTCTTAACTGAAGCTTTGGATAATGAAACTTTATCAGTCCCGACAAAGATGGAATACAGTGGCTAAACTCCACTTTTTTTTAAGTATGTATAGTAGTCAAAGAAGTATGGTTTGCTGTACTGATCAGAATTAACATCTCAATCAACAAAAATGGCTTGTTAGTGGCAAGACGATTACATGAGATGAGTATTGATGGAACACATCAAGGCTCTGTGTGGAGTCATGCCATTCCTAAGGACATTATTATAATACAGACATGAATAACTTCAGCCAGAGTTTAAAGTCGGTTTGACAATATAATTTCCTCGTCAGTAATTTTTATATTCCGAAATGGTTATTCACTAAGATCACCTCAGTCTGGCAAAAGGCCAGAACGCGGAGTCCTCCAAAGAATACCAAATTCACTATAGTATTGTATGGGACAACGAGACACACTAGTTGAACATAACGGGGTACCATGCAAAATCGAAAAAAATAGAATAAATGAATATTTCATGATCACACACATCCATTTCTGCGTGGATACCACGGTTAGTGTTTTAATCTATATTCGGTGAGTCACTGTTCTGAGGCAGGAGGTGCATGTGGCGTTACAGTTATGCTGTGGAGTATTGAATAAATGTGTAAGATAGCAGGGATACATTACTCTTGCTAGCCTGGAAGGTTCCCAGTCACCGGGGAGAACTTTTAGTAACTTCTGCGACAAACCTGGGCCCAAATGTATTGCATTTGCATTCCTTTGAACTACAACAGCGCAGCCAAGAGAGAGTCTAGACATCCCCTGATCAATATATGCTTTCCCAAGGCTTGCGCCCCAGATGGGTTACTTCAATTTTGGTTTCATTGTCCAACAAGGCAGAAGGAAGACTTTAATAAACTCAGCTTTCCAGGGCACAATGGCAGAAATATTGTCGTTTTCTGTTCACTATACACCACACTAAGTAAGGTCAACTGACATCACCGGACATGTCTTATTAGTGTCGACAATTCAACGCCGTCTTCCGAACGCATATTTCCTGTTCGCTCTTGAAACTCAGTCCGCGACAATGGGGTGTATTCCAGCGAAAGGAGGACCGTCGGAAACAAACTATGAAGTTAGAACTATTTGATGAGATACAAAAATTAGAATTTTTTTTTTCGTGACATACACCCTAGAGTTTGTATAGCAATTAGGCATTCATGTACTCCATTTGGGTGAAAAGTAGATAAAATGATGGAATCAGTTCTGGTCATAAATCAGTTTAGTCAACAATGTTGTTTTCGTTGAATATTTTTCTTTATCAATCTCTCATGCAATATCGTATGAATACTGAATATGATATTGACCCCGTTTTGAAATAAATGCAGTGAATATAAAGAATGGTAGAATGATATTTTTTACCTGCTCTTTTTTAGTTGAGTGACTTAAAACGATAACAATGTATTTGTCATAATGTTCCATTTCGGAAAGTTCCCAAAACAACAATTTAAGTATTGCAATTTTTAGTTTAAAATATCATGGAACCCTTTAGAAGTTTTCGTCTAAAAGCATCTAAAATGAAATATCTGAAGCGTTCATCGTTTGGGTGGGAAGGGTTCAAAACGCAATTTTCATGGGTAAATTGTGATGTTGAGCAAATAACCATTGCAAACAAAATTACATGTTTTAGTAAATCAATGTAACTAAAAATATTCGAAAACCCAGGCAAAGACTGAACTTTGCTTCAACTAAATAGAGCTAACCTCTAGACTTGACTTAACCCTAACCTTGACGCTGAGTTTCAATTTTTTTTCTTACAAATGAAAATGGCTATAGCCTGGAAACGAGGCTGAAAGTAAGGGGAGCAGGTGGATTCCAGTTCTGTGAATTGTGTTACTGGAAGTTATCATCGAAGATAAATGGCATTTGACTGACCCAAAAGTACTTTATTTGATCAAGATCTGTTCATTATCAAACTTTATGAGAATTTGAAGTTGCAATTTGTGCAAGAGAAAATTATACATCGATGTAATGGAATCTAGCATCTCCTAATAAAAAAAGTGATATAAAAAAAAATATTTCTCTGCAAAACTGACAATATATAATTGTATGGCCCATGGTTTTGAAGAATCGTTCCCGTGGCTAATTAGCCGTACTGCTTTAATTCAAAAGAACTTACGTTCTGTAGTGCGTAGCCAATTTATCTTTATGAGACTTTTTCGTTAAGCCACGAATTCAAAATCTTGCTTAATGTTTCAGATCTTATCGTAATTAATTTTTACATTGAATTCACGATCAAAATACGCAAAACTCTCTCATTAAAAATATCTCAAAAAGGTTTATGGTGCTTTAAACATTGAATTTCAATGTCATTGGTCGTGCAGTTTCATGAATTTTATTCATTATCGATTATTCAATTCATGAAATATTGATTTCGTATGACCACATAGTAAAATACCCAAGGGACAGGAACGTATTGATTCCACTGGTGCAGTAGACATCATATTAGTCACGTGATTCACTTCCATACAAGAAAGACATTTCTCTACATTATCTTTATGTTTCCAAGTGAACCAAGTTTGACAAAAGACTTGAAAACTTGGGTACTGAAACCAAACAAGTGAATGTCACCTTCGAGCATACCTTGCAGACAAATTCGCATTGACTGACATTTCCAGTACAAAAAAATAATCGAAATTGTACCTGGGATTGTAGTTGTCAGCTGAAACTCTATCTGAAATGTTTACTGCGTAAAAATGGATATATGACATTGATATCCACAAATGAATTAGTTGCATTCACAAGGGCTGAAAGTAAGTTGAAGAATGATAATTTCTTGCATGAATGAAATGTTTTTTCATCATTACGCAGCAATCTTGTATGTATACAATTCAGTCGATAATTTAGAGTTCAACAACTTATAAAATTTTATTTCACTGGGTGTTTAAAATGGTTAAGGAGCAGAGATATAATGAATGCCAAGCATACTGTTGATAGGATCGTTGGTTGACAAGTCTTAATAGATTATCAAGATTGATAGTTACCTCGATATCCTGCTCGTTTATAGCCGAATATCAGTCATGATTAATTTACTAAATAGAGATCTGCTCCAAAACGTATCCCAGTCAAGTTTTATGAGGGTACGAATTGATCTTACGTACGTTTTAGGCAAGCAGGTTTCCGATAAAAAAAAAAGAACCATAAGCGTTTGCACTCACACCGATAATACTGACCCAATTATCTTTCTACCTATTTTTCTATCTATCACTCAACTATCGCCAGTGAAATCATCCAAGATATCTAAATTAAATCTGATTCAAGAGTTTGTGATGGATATTTTCTTTAAAGTATCGTATGATTCAATAACTACATAGTTCTAATTCACGATTTGTTATTGGTTCCTGGAGCTCCAATCAGTTCTTCCACGGGAACAAGCTGAAAATTCCGCCTGTAAGGTGTTTTCTTCTGTTAGTTATTTCAAAATTAACCACGTTGAAAATTTGAACTGCAGGTAGGAAATCGAAAACTATGATAATGTTAAAAAAACGTAATTACCAAATGATCTAATCAGCATATGTGCATAATGATTAGAAGAATTAGATATAAACTGGAATTCACTGTGATCCCATAGCGCAAACAAAACCATGAATAATAGGAATAAAATTTGCTTTTTCGCAATGCATTCATTAAAATGTAAGAAGTAAAGACATTGCAGGAGGGGGTATTTGAGTTCTGAGCAGAAATCAAGTGAATTGTTAACGGGGCATAATTCATACTCTGTTTTGTTTGAGCTGAATGGAAAAATTTATCTAAGGGTATTGGATTATGAATATGCAATATTCCAATTTCGTGACTATGCAATCGTTGAAAATACCGAACCGAAAATGAATCATAATCTTACTTTCAAGAGTAAAACAAAAGAAATAAGATGCTGGACTGCAAACAGAACTGCATGCTTTCTCATTCACTAAAATCTAAAAGTGTGAATATATTTGGAAGTTATGCAATGATTGAAACACGGCTCACTCAGACACCCGATATGAAAAAGCTTAAATGGGAGGTTCAAATTTATAATCTTTCACAAGCGACAGAATTAAATGATATCGTGAGTAAAAATAAGAAATAACACTTGTTATAACTGAACTGAAAATATGTTCAATCAGCCACATATTTTGAATGATTTGCAACATCATGCAACGTTCTGGTCGTGGTCTTTTAAACCCTAAAAAAGCCAAAGAATTGTGCTGCTTTTTGAAAGTAGCAAAAATCACTGTAAGAACTGTGTTGAATCGTACCTATTAATTCAAAACGACAGTCATTTATGTTACTTTTTCTTTCAAGTCGAAAAGTTTCGATGTTTTCATTAATAAGAATAAAGAATTGAATCAAATGTCCCATTACATGCTACTTTACGAAAGATGAAAAACACCTATCCAACACGTCTTTCTAGTTCAGTCATATAATATGAAACATTTGTTCGTGGGTCTCTAACTATTATGACGTCATTGTCAGCAGTTGTAAAAGCCAGGACAATTTCATTTACTTCATTTTTCGTGACACATACGTCCCATAGAGGACATACGTATCCCAACGGTCATAAAACTTCGGGATATATATACGTCCCAGGAGTCTTGAAAGGGTTAAGTTTGGCTTTCATTTATACTGGAAATTTTTGCAATTTAGATTAAGAGAAATCTCTGGGGAGGCTCTGGTCGACTCTTAGTTGCAGACGATTTTTCAAATTTATTACCGAAAGTTTAATGGCGGATTGTACTTATAACTCGTACAGCTATGTCATTAGATATCTACACTTATATTTCACAAGTAGATGCTGGAGGCCATACAGTCAACAGCGTGGAAAATGGACTTGGCAAGCTGAATTCAAACTGTGATTGAGACTTGCATAACGAACTTTGGGGAAGAAACTCAACGGACTGGCTAAAAAAGAAAAAAAAATGATATTTGAAGTCCGGTCAAAGACGATTGATGCCACAGCCGGCGTAAGTGTACAACTTCCTTTAGCGATTATTTTAAGGGGACTTGTCGAAAGCTGGGAATCGGATGAAAGGATATATTGACGAAAAAGTAATGATCAAGTGGCAATAACAGGGGAGGGAGTAAATACATTGGGGGCAACTAGTGTTAAGACTGGAAATTATTCCTTGGCTTAAAACTGTCGAGTCAAGTTCTGACTGAATAATTCTCATCTTACTATAGTAACGATTCCTTACTTCTATGTATGTTTGTTGGCATGCATGTATGAGTGCATGTATCACATGTACAAGCCATACCAATGGAGTTACGGGGGCTGAAGATTTAACCATTTACTCCTTATTATGTTTAAAAAATCTTTTTTTATCAACCATCTCCTTCGAAAAAAATAAATTCAAAATTGATCCCTGGGTTCGTTTCAGGCAGCAACCACGACTGTGTGTGAGTATGCGTGTAAGTTTTGGCGGATTTTTCTAGTATTGCAACGAAGGCAAAAGATATCATTTCGACAGTGATCACTCTGTTTGCGTTTTTTGACTGATCTTCCCTTACACAATTTGCTGCCAAAAGAGATTAGTCATTCACAATTTCAAATGTATGCTTTGTCAGATCTGTTATTCTTATGTTTCCAAATATCTTTCCGTTACACAATGTTTTTGATGCAAAATTTAGATACTTATGAAATCCGTCAAAGTCGTGCCAAGTTTTTTGTAATGGGAAAAAATAGACAACCATGAATAATGGCGTTCAAGACCTCCCTCAGGATTTTACACACTTATCTTAGGGCCACTCTTACTCTTGAAAAAAAACAAACCCTGCAGAGCACTCTTTCAAAGAAGTTAATGGCTTCCTTTGTCAAGCTCACATTAATCTCGCCCACAAAAATCTCTTTGGGAAGAAACTGGAGTCACTGACAAGAAAACCCGACTTTCATTGATGATACTGAAATATACAAAAACATGTAAAATTGGGCTCACTGTTGGATTTTTGATCTGATAGTCATACAAATCGTGACATTGTCGACTGAATAAACTGGCTTCCCACCAATTGGTGGTGACACGTTATATATATTTATATATATATATATATATATATATATATATATATATATATATATATATATATATATATATATATATATATATATATTCACTGAAAGAAATTACCAAAAATGCTTTGACAGATATTAAGAGTCGGGTGGCGGAAATGACACAAAAAATTAGTTGACTAAGTTCCTAAGGTTTAAGATTCATTTAGTTGTAGACAATATATATATATATATATATATATATATATATATATATATATATATATATATATATATATATATATATATATATATATAAACAGAGAAAGTAAGAGAAATATCTATACATACATATATATTCAGTTATATATATATATATATATATATATATATATATATATATATACACACACACACACTGAGTGAATATATATATATATATATATATATATATATATATATATATATATTTATATATATATATATGTATATACACAAAGACACTTAATTTTATGACCTAGACATTATCTGCTTGGACAAAAAGAAGGGTAAGATCAAAGAGAGAGCTTTTCAGATTGGATACATGGTTCCAACGTATTGAATGTTACATCTCGAAATTCTGAACTGCAAAATGCTACGGCAAAAGAGGTAAATGTGAATAACAAGTGTTGATACTTTTTGAGCTAAAGTTTGGAATAATGCACAATGGTAAGGCTCAAGTAGAAGAGAACAAACAAGATGAAGTTATTGATAAAAAAGGTGAAGTCATATGTACGCACATATCAAATGTGCATAGTGACAAATGAAACAACCAAGACCCTGAACAGATTTAGTTAAATGGTCAAAGAATGATCATTTGCCATGCAGTTTTTTTGTGTAGCTAATTAAAGTATAATCAACAGTCGTTTAGCTAGTTTATCGTAGCTCTTTGTAGCTTGATCTTTTGTTAGCTCGTAATTAGTGCATCGGATTTGACTTCTGCAGTATAAAGCAAGTGGAAAGAAATATACCACACGATAAATCTTTTGTTACAAAAAAAAACGATACTCAAAATCGGTACAAAGCAAGGGAAATGTCTAAACTATAGGGCTAAGATTCTTAAGAAAAGTCTGACAAACTGTGAAGTCCATTATGGATGTTTTGATCATCAGAAATTAATGATTAACCAAAAGATGACTCGAGTTTATCAACTTTATGGAAGATGAAAAAGATCCCTCTGAAAATTAATTCCGACTGCATTGCTTGCTTATATTACGACCAATATGAACAGAAGGCCATACGTGTCCCTTTACTCAATAAGCATATGTTTCATAACAAATAACAGATATGTGCAAAGCAGTGATGTTTTGTATTTTGATGCATATAAATATACAGCGAATGATTATTTAATACTAAGGTTTTTTTACCAATACTAATACACATCCTCATTCACGCACACCATTTCATATATTACACGCACAAACATCTATCTATCTATCTCTCTCTATATATATATATATATATACTTGCAAACTTATGGGAGATCCACAGACTGGAGAAAGTTTTTTAAATATTTTACTCTTTGTCTGAACACTCATGAGAATACGTTTTACACAAGGTCAGTCGATGTAGGGATACGACATAGTAAACGTGTGGTAAAAGAACCACGAAAAATTCATGTCGTAAAGACGTAATGGTATTAGTCTTTAGGCCTCATGACAAATCTTCAGCTTTTTGAACTGAACTCCAATGAGCAGTATCGTGCCTCATTTATTAAAACCCCACTGAATATTAATGTATCCATCTATCTATGTATTTATCTATTCATCTGTCGCTCTCTCTTTTTCTCTATCTCTATATATTAGGTATATATGTATATATATATATATATATATATATATATATATATATATATATATATATGCATATACATATATATATATATGTATATATATGTATATATATACATATATATATGTATACATATATATATATATATACATATATATATAAGTATGTGTGTTTGTGTGTGTGTGTGTATATATAGATATGTATATGTATATATATATATATTTTCATATATATATATATATATATCAATTTTGAGGGTTGAGTTATCTATGCATGAAGCGTTCTGTAAATTGAAAATTTCACTTTTTAGTCGTGACTTTAGTCACGCCAATGATTCAATCTTCAACTGGTCTCAATCTTTCTCTCCATATTCATTTGTTCAGTGACAAATAATTTCAAAGAGGTGAAAATACTCAACAAAAAAGTCATCTTTTCAGGCATAACAATAGATTAAATTGTATATCTTAGTAACAGTAGAGATAGATAACAATCACCAAATGTATCTAAACATCTAATCCAACGGTCTATCCAAAGTGATGAAACTCAGCACTTGTATCAGGTTTGAGAAATTGAATATCACACAGCCCTCCCAAAAAGCAGATTTGAAATGGAAAAAAATACACCAACCATTACTGAGGATGATGAGATTAATAGAAACTGATAATGATGTGATTCAATGTACCATATGGTATGAATGAATTAACAAATACGGAATAAGCATTCCTCAGAGTAATGGATAAATAATTTTCAGGAATAAATGAATTGCAGACATTATTTAACGATAGTAACGTAAATGTGAGCCACTCATGTACAGGGAACCTAAAAAAATCATAACAATTAAATGATGAATAATAACACTCAAATAAGACATATCATATGATTTGAATGATAAAATTACGTTCATTCGAGTAAAAGTGTCTAACGTATCAACTATAAAGCAACTCTAGCTACCGACGATGTAGACAAAAACTATTAGAAAAAAAAAATATATATATATATGAAAGTAACCGAACTGGAATTACTTAAATGATAAAACTTCAGCGTAATTGGAACAAATATGAAAATTCAAGGGTGACAATAATTTTGGAAAAAATAGTGAGAGCGTATACGTGCAATAATACCAATACGAATAGATGCTTTGCCTGAAAGAAAAATTAATCAACATTTACAAAAAAAACAAAAAAACAGAAGGGAATAACTTATCAGAAAAATGAATACACTTTGAAGTACGCAAACACAAAACAATTCTAAAAAACTAAATCCACAAACAAGGCACAATGTACTTGAAATCACAGATAATTCTATTCTCATACACATCGAAATGAACGACATATAAAACTGAGACAAAATATTTGTATACGTGTGTGGTAATCATATTCACACATAAATGTGTGTTTATATGTTAGTGTGTGAATTCGTCGTGTGTGTGCGTGCATCTGTGTGTTTTGAAAATGCCTACTGTAGTACAGTCCAAACGGCCGGAGGTTCGTCCAGAAATCTAACTACTAACACTATTATGTCTTTGCAACAAGTGTTTTCCTACCCACACTTTTGTGTATGTCAATCCTTACATTGAACTGGCCTTGAGTCAAACTTGTTCTCTTATGGGTCCAGACGAACAAAAAATAAGATTAAAACTCACTCCTGTCTGTGCATCTTCCATATGATGGCACACACACACACACACACACACACACACACACACACATATATATATATATATATATATATATATATATATATATATATACATATATATACAAAATTTTCTATGATAGTTAATCGAAAATGGCGGACAGGTGGCAAATTTTCCACATTTTTAATCAACTCTGTGTGATTTTGTGCACATGAAAAGTTTTTTGGTTTCATTTAATATTAACCAAAAATCTATTACAACAAGGAAAGATTGTTAAAAAACTACAAATATCTACTTTTCTATCAATTTGAATTATATATATATATATATATATGTGTGTGTGTGTGTGTGTGTGTGTGTGTGTACATGTTTGTGCATGTGTCTCTGTGTCTCTGTGCGTATATATATATATATATATATATATATATATATATAGATAGATAGATAGATAGAGATATATATATATAGATATAAATAGATGGATATATATATTTTTGTGCCAAATGTATTGAATTATCATTTACATTTTTGAAGATCAAAACATCGATAATGAAGTTCATAGTTTGTCTGAGTTCTCGTGAAAAATATCAGCCCAATGGTTTAGACATATTCCCCACTTCGTACCGGTTTTGAGAATCTTTTTATTTTGTAATAAAAGATTTATCGTGTGGTATATTTCTTTCCCACTTGCTTTATACTGCAGAAGTCAAATCCGATGCACTAATTACGAGCTAACAAAAGATCAAGCTACAAAAAGCTACGATAAACTAGCTAAACAAGAATTGATTATACTCTAATTAGCTAAGCATTGAAAAAACTATGTGGCAATTATTCATTCATTAACCATTTAACGAAATCTGTTCAGGGTCTTGGTTGTTTCATTTTGCCCTGATCACATAAGATATGCATGTATATTTGAAGACACGTACGGAAGACTCGAATCGTTTTTTGATAACTTATCGTGTTTGTTCTTTCCTAATTATCCATCATAATTCTACGTTTTCTAACCTTCATCTCAAAAAGTATTGACACTTGTCGTCTAGCTCTCTTGTTACATTTTTCAGCCTTCTCTATCAAAATTTAACTTTTCGACTCGTTGGAACCAGGAATTACATCTACAAAGGTTTCTCCAGGACGTTTCCTTTCATTTTTGTCTATGCTGGTAGTGGCTAAATTATATACACATATAATGTACCCTATATTGATGATGATATCCTTTATAAAGACAAGTATTTGCTTGTTCGAAGTTTTTCTTTCTGTTTTTGTCCTTTTAATGACATTAGGATTCATTAGCTTTAACTAGCTATATTCAAAAAGATTGCTACCGGAGGCGTTGCTTCTGCTGTCATATCAGTATTTGAAAAGATGTTCTATAAGGATCGCTATATTTATATTTCCTAATTCTAATATTAAGAATAGGAAGAAAACAAGCTTGAGTTTCAGTACACCATCGTTTCTGTCATTTAAAAGGCGATTTGAAAATAGAAAAGTTTATATAAAAAGTCTCTGTGGATGATTGATACCAAAGTTGATGTTGAGTGTCAACTCCGTTCAAGCCCCTCCTGTCGTGTACGATACAATTGCGAAGAGAAAAAAATCCTTCATAGATGAAAAATACCTAGATTGCGTAATCATGTGGTTAACTGGAAATTATGGGGCGGAGAGAACATACCATGTTACAGGACAAATGATTTTTTCATTTTCTTTTTCGACTTGCAAAAAGGGTTATCTATCCGTAAAAAAAATAAAACAAGAATAAACAGAACAAATTTTCGAATCAATGCAGAAAGTGTTATCTGGACCCAAAAATTGATCCAAGTCAAAACAGCAGGTTTTCAGCTCATACCCAAACTGAGATTCAATCTAACTGTTGAGTATTTTGTATCCTTTTTATTTTGTTTCTTCACAATGTATGTTCATGCTGTAGAAAAAGAAAAACAGCTCTCTACATTTAATCCTTGTTTTGATTGAATTCATTCAAGTCTTGTTTCAATTATTTTTTTCCTAACAATGTTTTTTCAAATTATCTAACCAAAACTTTCATTAATTTTACGACGCCGATTGCAATCCTTTAACCCCTTCTCTATCAACTTCATCCGATCCTTAGAGAACAAAACAGTCTTGGATTGCATAAGGAGCATTGATTTTATCATAATTTACATGCCGAGTAAGATAGATGTAAAGAAGTTTAATCAAAATGCTGTGTTATGTCATGTTAATGCAACCAGAATTAAGATCTAAAAGGATAAGTTTGTTGGAAAATGAGTGAGTGCAATGCAATACTCCAGCCTGGCCAACAATGATAGGTTCTTATAGAATGATTACCGTTTTCATTGGCCAAAACCTGTAGTGTTTGTCACCGGAGAATGATTTGCGTCACAAAAACAATGCACACTTTTTTCCTGAATACAGATGCTATACTGGTTATATGAGGTGGAGCTAATTCTTTATTTTTTTTTTTATAAATTGAATTCGAAATCTAGGTACTGGCAGGTGAAGCATGACAAAAATGATTAAGAGTATACAGCATTCATTTGTCACAAAGGACGATCAAATTTTAACGTTATTCTCTCTGCATTAAATAATGTACTCAGTATTTGTCAAGAGTGAATGTCAGTTATTTTAGACGGGGGGATAAACATACATCTGCTCACTTGGACGACATCCTCATTTTATCCTCGGTTACAAAATCATCTATGTCACAGAGTAAACGTATTTAGCCAGCATTGCAAGCTCAGTCTCAAGTTCAAATTATGTAAATATTATTTTTTACGGAAGTTGTCCATTTATTAGGATTTACTATCAAAATTGAAGGTATTAGGCAAAGTGAGAATGAGATAAAAGGCATCAGTTCACTTCCAGTTGCAGGAAAAGAACAATAGGTACATAGTTTTATCGGAATAGGTTCCTATAGCAGACAATTTATCCAAAATCTTTCTAGTGTTATTGAAACTTTAATGAAACAAGATTATACACTGTATCTAAGAGGACGGAAGGTTGTCAACTACCCTAAATTCTTTTGAAGGATAGCTCATCTAATTTTGGAGTCAATGCATGTCTGACACGAAATCAATTTTATCTGACCGGAAGAAGAGACATGAAAAAAAAAACAAACACAAAAACCATTGTATTTGAAATAGAAAGATCCAATCATGGGCCTTCAACGTCGAAACCTGTTTACATAAGCAAATATTTAGCTGGGAAAGACAATGTCTGTACAAAACTCTTATTTTGATCACTGAATGCACCAGAAGATAGTAGTATAAAACCACACGACCTAGATGACCGTACATATGAAGTGTCTGTGATTGACCAGAACAAGGTTCACCTGAAACAGACTTCGCCAATTGAACAGATTGAGCCAAAATAACAAGACGTACATATACTTAAGACAAAATGCAGATGAGGTTATTATTGAATGTAAAGGGCGCCCAAGGACAGAAAAGGTCACTTGCAAGGGAAAAAAACCCAAAACGTTGTATTAGATGGCATTCTTTATTTGTCTCATTCAGAAAATGATCCTGCCATTATATTATATGTACCTAATATAAGCTGCGTAAAAGAGGATTATTACATATAATTATGTGAATGGGCATTAAAGGAAATAGATAAAACTTACTGAGCCATCGTGAATAGATATTTTTGGTCTATTTAGTTTAAGAATGTTGGAAATCGTATCAGTATGTGTGTTCTTTGTCGGTGAATGAATCTCGTGACAGTTATTCCAAGAATGCAAGGCCTATCTGATTGGTACTGGAGGCAGAGATAGAATGCTAATGAAGAATGCATGGTGCGACTTTCAGATAGGGTAGTAACACAAAGGATTCGCGATAATTTAATAACTCATAATGAGAATGGACGTGTGGGAATAGACAAAATTTGCAGAATGATCAGAGGTAAATATTTTTGGCCTTCTCAGTTTGATCAATATGGAAGTAAATCATGTTCATGAGTGTGTTCCTTGTCTGGCAATTAATCTCATGATAGTTAATCCAAAAATGCAAGACTTATCTGATCGGTACAGGGAGCAAAGATGAAATGCTGATGAAGAGTATACTCTACCACTTTCAGAGATGGCAGTAATCCGAAGGATTCTCGATAATTTGATAAAGACCATTGATGCTACTGATGATGGCCGTGATCGGCATTGTCACTGATCAGCTCTGGATAGAAAAAGTGTAAGGGAAATGACAGCAAAAAAACAAGTTTCGAATATCAATTTTTTTCTTTCCTATCCAATAGTTCAAATCTATTACTTTACTTTTTACCAGACCCTCTATCTTGATGGGATCTATAGTATATTAAGATAATTGTTTGTTCCCTGGTAACACTTAAAATTGACCCAATGATCTAAAAACAATTAAAAAGCAGGATAAAATTGATTAAATAAAAGTAAGCTACTAAAAACTTGAAAAATAAAACAAAATTTCAAAGTAGATAAATACATCATAATTGCCTGTATAATCTGTTTTTTTCCTGCATTTCTGAGCCATGTATCACAAAAAGTTGAACAGTAAAAAGAAGAAAGGGATACTTTGTTTGATAGTTTGAACTTAGCTCAACTTTTATATGTTTGCAAGTGTAGATGTCAGCTGAGCAACGAAGGTCTAGTTCAGCCAGATACAAAGATATTAAATGAGGGAAAATAATTATTTAGATATATTTTTTCAAAATGAACGATGGATGTTGGAATATCCACATGTGCACCGCCTGGATTTAGTGTGGTCAACAATGGCTAGCTCTTATATGATTATAAAGATTTCACGGACAAACTTTCAAAATATCCAAATCGACTGTCGAAAATGTCTTACTTTTGCTTGGTTATGCTAGTCATTTTTATGTTTTGTTTCGACAAAAAATAATGATAATTGCCCCGACTCCAATGTGCAATTTGGACGAATCGAAAATCTCCTTTCTTCAAATTAATTGTGACAGGTGTTGAGGAATGAACTCTTTAAATCAACGTTGACCAGTATGAATATAAAACGGATACACCATCTCTAATTAAACCAAAGTTCAGTCTTAATATGAAGACAGTGGGATATCTTTACAGTGGTATTAAAAATTCCTTTCTATAAGCACTCTCTGGATACAATTGATGCGAACATATACTGCCTTTGAATCAACCAAAATTCGTTAGGATTGGTGACCAGTGACTGATGACCAAGCCTGATTAGTTACCACTGGATCGGGCAGTTTATAATCATTTACAGTTTCAAGGGTCAATTATTATTTTTTTTTTTTTTTGTATTTTATAAAACTATCTCAATTGTTTTAATTCACACTTGGTTTGCCGATTTTATTTTCTGATGATCGTTAGGCCCTTTAAACCTCATTGAAAGTTCATGGTAGATTAAAAAGGTCTTTTTTCATAATGCAATTAATCGTTTATACAATTAAACAGATACGGAATTGCATCTGAGTTGAAAAGAATAACTCCAAACAGCTATTGTAAGTTCAAAATGTATGGGTAATCCGCAGCTCTCAGTAAACTTTTGGTTATGTGAATCTTTGAAAATGATTTTCTGGTTTAATATAGTTTACATACACATCGTCAAAAACATGACTGCGTCTTTTTTTTAAAACACCTTGTATATTGACACGTTTTGGAGGAGACTGCCAGAAAACCATCGACCCCTGGCGAAATTTATTATTAACAGAAAACATAAAGAGCAGAAGAAAACTTATATATCACATTTCATCTTTTGCACATCACTGCATCACCCAGGGGGCCAGACTATTTACACTGTTCCAAAATCGAGAGTCACTTTCATATTTTGCCGGCACATACACAGAACATGAAAGGGAAGGGGTGCAAGGCATTAGAATATTCAAAACACGAAATAAATTTTTCGACATTTTGAATAACAAGCCCGTATGATTCCTGTTTTAGTTGCCAACAAATGTCAGAGAAAGGTGGCCAAACTCCGACTTGTTATGTCAGGTACATATGAGCGATCGCTACTATCGTATTGCCGTTCTGAATTTGCTCCAAGTCCACTTAAAATAAATCGATCAGCTATGATATTCCGGCGGCTATAGAAGAGGTTGGTGTGGTTAAGAATACCCTGAGTCTCTGGAAAGTATTAAGGTAGAATAGTTTAACTTTGAATAATTGGGGGAATTCGGTGCAAGAGCTTAGACACGAATTAGAAGTTAATGTGACAATTTCGGTACATCATTATCAAACTCTCATCAGGTAAAGCTTTCCGAAGAAATAAATGAGTCATAGTATGTTGCAAAAATATGATAACAAATAAGGCGTCAGGGCAGCGGGGAAAACAAAAAAGTCAGTTTAAGGTTAGATTTGATAGAGTTGCACACCTTGTATATCTGGTCGCTCAATTGGAAAAGTGCAGCTCTTTTGACGCCGAAAGATGTGAGTTCGATTTGCACCGATATCCTATTCATCAGGTCCAATCCACGCAGTTTAATGATGGTTATAGATCATTGAAATTAGTACGAAAAAAATACTAGTCAACAATTTTCAATGATCAAGGGTACCGTCAAAATACTGCTCTGACAAGGGAAATGGAACTTGAAGTTGTTCTTTTTCTGTTAGATTATTTACCTCGTATTAGGAACTAACAACCTGAGCTTCAACATGATCATAGTCAACATTAAAAATTTTCTCCATTTTTTTTCATATTGGTCTTTCTAGATGGCTGACTAAACAGGTTCGTATTTCAAATATAGGCAACACAAATGGAGCAATAGGAAATTTAACATTTACAATTTAAATGACTAAACAACGTGCTTTTGTTTGTTCATTAATATTCCATCGAAATATGCTCCAAGTGGGGTCTTTAATTTACAAAATAAGTTGATGCTATATCAGTACAATGATTCGTGTCTGGTAGTGTTCATTATTTCCTTTTTTTCGAAGATTGGGATTTTTTAGTGCATCAGCAACCTTTATTTTTTAATTGATCATGCCCCAAACGTACGGCTAAAAAAAGTGGGTCACGTGGTAATCCCATATGTATGATTAATTATAGTCACTAAATTGCAAATTCTGAAACATAACAGCACATCTTATCTTCTCCCAGCTTATTTCATTCGTTTTTAACATTTTTCCCAGAATTATTGCTTAAATAAAAAAAAGAAAAAATCGGCAAACCAATCATTGCATAATTTAGAAATCGACACCTTATTTCTTTTCAGTTACACTTCTCAATATAGAAAACCAATATTTTGAATCAAACTTTATATATTCAATCTGCTCTCAGCAGAATTTGAGATGGAATGAATCCTTATGACGGGTATTTAAACGATTTCTTGCTGAGTTTTGGAAATAATTGCATCGAAAATGACACGAATTATGATTTTAGATTTGGCTCTGACGGTGATTTAACTTTTCTGGAAGTTCCTAGGAAGGTACAGGTGATGATAAAATCATATCTTTCAATCGTATGATTATATGTCAATTTTTCTGTCAATGAATATCTGAATCAACGATTGCTTTCCAGCAATCTGTTGCAGTCCAGCAATACAATGGCAGACATGATAGTTGCTATGCATTTTAAATGACTGGTAAATTATCTGAACTCTTCATTGTAGGGTCTTTAGAATAATAGTTAGATTAGAGCCAAGATATCTAAAAGTTGTTGGCTCTTCCACAATTTTGGGAGGAAAAGTATTTTGCAGATCTTTTTTTTACAATCGAAATGAGACACTTCACAAGTCATAGTTTTCAATTTGATTATATGCTTGCAAAATCTCGGATACCTGTAAAAATATCTGAAACTTCTATAAACATAAAAATCCAAACATATTAAGATATTTAAAAAGCCATAGGGAAGTTCATTCGCTTTCACAAGAAAATGATACACCATACAACCTTTTGCCTGTAATAGCCTGTAGGTACAACCTCCTTGTGAGTTCATAATATATATATATATATATATATATATATATATATATATATATATATATATATATATATATATATATATATATGTGTGTGTCTGTGTGTCTGTGTGTCTGTGTGTCTGTGCGTGTCTGTGTGAATGTGAGTATGGTCTGCTGCTGATTTTCGCGCTAATCATATGCAATGTACTTGTGTTACAATCTGCGTTCTGTCTTTTTCTTTTCTTTTGTTTTTTTTTTTTTTTTTTACTAGTGACTGTCTTTATTCCAGCAGGAAGTGCTGATAACTTTTTTAGATTAGGCAAAGGAAAATCTAGATATGTTTTTTTATATATCATGTTGCAGATGGAATGAATGGCAAGTAAAAGGTTGGTTTACACCAATTTCACAATTGATGAGATTCTGCCTGTCTATCTCCTTCGAAATATTAATTTAAATGCAAAGCTTCCGAGCACTCTTGACTGCTGACATTTGGCACGCATGGTATATGCGTCATTCAGTGACCTTATCCATTTTCTAAGTAATATCATTTGTTCAAGGTATGTTGATGTTGGCCTCCCTCTGCCTCAGGGGGACAATTGAGCGTGCGCTTAATATTAGTCTCTTGAGCTGTTATGCCTGCTGTGGCTGAGAAGATCGATTCTCAAGCAATAAACTCGCCGCTTTTGCAGCAGTAGTCCACATGCAGCTTTATGGGTGTGGTCCCTGCCCCCCCTGCATAGGCTTTCCCTCTCCTCTTGGCCCCAGTTTCCCCTCCTTTTTTGTCTCGTCGGGAAACCAACCTAGATGGAAAATCTCCCTCTACAGTCCATGGCCAAAGTACCATCGGATTCTGTTGCTTGCTTCGGAGACTCGTTCACAAATGTCTATCTAACAAAGAACAGCAATTCAGAAATCAGTGACGAATTCACTGTGCAACAAGTCGTTCACTTGATAACATTGCGCTCAAACTAAATTAGCGCTTATTACTCTTTCATTCCAATATGAAAAGTGGACTTCCAATTAACCAGATGATGAGTAAATTTTCACAGAAGGAAAGGCATCGATGTGACTCAGTGGATTTGATCTGATGCTCTGATTATTTGAAGCCCACATGTGTCTCTCCATGATTCAAATGAGAAATTTCAAATTGATAATTAGTTTATAAATACTATTGAGCGCAAAGGCCGAAATCACATAGGCAAATCGAGGATCAAATAATTGGGTAAACAAAAAAAAAGGGTCTGATTATTTGGAAACATAACTCTTGAGTCAATGACTGGTCGATCGCCTTGCTTTCTGCAAGCAACTATTCAATTGAGCGCTTCAAGTTAGAATTATGTAAATTATTCGTGTTTGTGACTTCAACTCTTGGGATCAGGTTCATCTCTAGCTTACCAAAGTTCCAGCCCACTTAGATATTGGACCCTTAAATAAAGTCACAAGATGGACATATGTATTCTGTGAAAGTAAACATGTCGACTCAATTAGCTATAACAGCATCGATCAAAAGAATTGAAAATGTTCTTGGCAAGATGATGATGGTGCTGAAGCGACATCCAAATAGGCAGAAAAATCCAATTCTATCTACCTATGATATGGTGAGGTTAAAGCGGGACTAAAACATCGATGGTTGCAAAGATCAGGTTTGCAAGTGCATCTAGTTGGTCTTTGTATTGGACATTGTATCATTTCAGGTTCTTCTTTCTGTTGTTTATGAGCATGGGTAACCTGATATTTTTGGCAACGTTCTGAGCATCTGAGATAAGTAAAATCAACTCTCGATGTATATTCTCAAAATATTTTTATCAGACATCAGGTAGTAGCATCTGCACATGACGATTTCAGTGAATATCCACGGAGTAGCAAAAATTATTAAATATTTCGAATCGTGGATGCAATTAAGAATTACAGAGTTCTACGATAAGTTTGTGGGTCTCCAAAGGGTCACCTTGAATCATGCTAAATTGTTATTTTTCCATGTTGGATATTTTTACGTAATCATTGAATAGATGTAACTTTTCTGGGCAGACCTCATAAAATAATGGATACATTTAGATTTAGTCTTTTGACTATTTTGATACTTGAATTCTGAAAATCTGATACAGCAATCACCTGAGGAAGCCAGAAGAGACTTTGGTTCAGAGAAAAATTTGGCAACAGGAAAAATTTACAAGTATCAATATTTCTTTCTTCGTTTTTAAGTCCGTAGCAATCGATTTTTCCTCTCAGAGAATTTTGATGATAAAAATATCCCTCGCCTTGTAACAACCAACTCTTACATTGAGAAGTTTAGCAGCTCTTTTTCAAGGAAAAATCACCAATTATATTAAAATGAATCCGAAAATTTTTCACTGATATCAACAATTGTATTAAAATAATAAGCATATGCTTTTCCGTACGTTTTTACAGGGTAAGTTTAAAAGAATTCCTGGATGTGATGTTTCGAGTAAGTGTATGCATGTGTTCAATGGTGTGATTCGAGATCTTAAAACAGCGAATACGAGAAGAAAGCTGGATGGTACATAGCCAGATGGTGTGAAATAAACCGAGGTAAAAAAGATAGCTCGACCATACCAGACATAATGGATAAAAGCTGGCATTTTGAGATATTTTTCCCATTTCGTGATCAGCAACTATTCTTGAACCATGAACCATCTAAATTTACCAATAAGGATAGCACCAATGCTTTCAGACGGGTTGAGGCATCTTCTAATGTCAGTACATAGCTGTACGCAATTTGTTCAAGTAACTAACTACTTTCTCACAATATTGACCAGCAGTCACCGCTGTCCAAACTCACTTTAGCTTTCATAAGATGACGACGCATTTTAAGTCGATTGGAGAATTACTTTCCCTCTTTACTGCAAGCTCTTTACTTTCCAGGCAATGAGAATCGAGGTGAAGCCCATAAAATTCCTTGCACTGCAATTATTTAGTTGAATGCTGATTTTACTACCAGCCTAGAAGATTATGCTGCCGTCTAGCGAGCTTGGTCATCTATTTAGGAATATGTCACCAATGTTTACTACGCCATTGTCGTCTGGGGAACATCGCAATTCGTTAACTGATTCATAGTAGCGCTTGAACGAGATCCAGTAACTTTGTAATATAAAATTGTTAAATATGTATGTAAGAGATTAAGAGGGGTCCCAGCCTCCATGGAAATGGTTATGAATGGAAATTCAACTACAGAGAATGGAAACAAGATTTTGATGGTTCCATACTTCTAGAAATATTTCTCTTATTGACTCAAATGGAACGAGAACAGACGTCAAAACTTGTATTCATCTGGAAAAATGCCATTGGAGAAAAAAATATGAACAGAACAAATACTATTCATAATAGCACTGGTGGTTCCCATTGAAAAAAATCTAAAACGGAGTGAAGTAGAATATACAAAAATATTTGGATTCTGGAAAAATCTAGATGTTATTGATAAATCCGTCAAAATAAGGCAAAAAAGGTCGAAAAAGCTTCTTTCCAGGAGAAAAACAAAAACAAATATGTTTATCAATAGTTTAGTGGACTACTGATACCAATTTCCAGACTTTCAGTCAGGATGGTATGGCTAGGATCCCTGCAAGACACAAACATATAAACACTTGCACGGATAAAATTGATACGTCATATTAGATGGTTATTGTGGTTCAACGAGTAAAATTGGTCCACAAAGGAATATTTTATTGTAAAGTCTTATTGTAACTGCATTCGATCTAACGGCAAAATATGTGTACGATAATTTCCGAATATGCTGATTGAAATAGGTTTATCAAGTTTTATGGAGAGTGGCCTTCAAAGATATACTGTTAAATCACACTTGAATCGTAAAACGTTTCAATTACACTCCGCTCTCTTGTACCGAAAGAATTACAGAAACACCTTCCCTCACCTTGAGAAAGGCATAGGATTTTTTAGTCAATTTCAAAGAAAAAAAAATGCACATAATTAGTCAACAGCTTTTCCTCCCAGATTGAGAGTTGTGAGTGCCCTGGAACCATCTGTGACTTTTCACAAGGCTTGAAGGTGCAAGTGCCTTCTAAATTTACAATTATTCTTTTTTGCCCTTCGGTCGTTCAGAATCAAGTCCATATCAGACACACTTCCCTTGTTCAGTCTTATTTCAAGTGACAGAGGTGATCATTCCTGTCACTGCCATTCTATATATACATATTTTATTACACATATGTCCTTTTCTCAAAGGACCAATGTTCTCAACAAAATAAACAGATAATGTTCGATACATCGTTGAATACTTATGGTGTTTCATAAATCGAAATCAACATAACATGATACTCCATTTTACAATGCTGACAATAAAAATGGATGCATAAATATACACTTCGTTTTATCTTATTTGGATGCAGTTCACATTGTAGTTGGGTAGGTAAATCAGAGCCGCAAGTTAAAGATCACTGCTTACTTATTCAATTTTTCTTTCGACGTGATACGAATAGTATTGAATTGGTACCAGTGAAAAACTGGATCTTATTTGCTGTTCATCCATTCGAGATATTTTGAGCTTCAGAACTAATATGAGTAAACTTAAACAGATTGATACGGAAAAATAAAGGGGAATATCTCTAGAGTAGAACAACCTATATTCCATTCTCTTTTGTTTTTCCCGTGAAATTTAGGTCAATTACTTTCGCTACCCAACATGAATTTGCACTTTTCCATTGGAGATTTTTGTGAGTACAGGAAATATTGCATATTTGAGTATCCGATCTATGGTTAATGAACTGGAAAACTGGAAACTTGAAGCCTAAAAATGTTTCCTGGTTACCAAAGTAAACAAGAAATTTAGCGTTATCCAATGGAATTTTACACCCTTTCTGGTAAATGATATTTGAACTTCCCGTCGATTGATGGGTCAAATTGGAAGCATAACCTGTTCAAATGAATCCTTTGATTTACCAGATTGAGCTAATAGTTAGAAAACTCTTTCAATCACCTCATATACATATCATCACTTTACTTAGATGACGACTAGTACGATAATGATGGGTCATTCATACCGAGGAATCAGATTTTAGGAGTCAACTTTTTTCGAAAGAATATCCACTCTACATTAATCCGACACAATGTCACCGGAAACAGCTAATTTCGATACAACACAGGATTTTCTAGAACTGTGTGTGGAAGCCAAACATATGTATATTTTGATATGCAGGCTATCATCCACGTCGTATCCAGTTGATTTTGCTCAATACGGAAATTTTATGATGCTGATCGATAATAAACTATAAGCAATCTATGTTTTCCGTGACCCATAAAGATCCAAAGAATAAGTAAAATGGCTTTTACTCAACAAATGAATGTTTCTATAGTGGATAAAATCTTATTATATACAGGCATAAGACTTACAATTTTTCAATGTAGCTATTGTAATAATTAAGGACACCTTTTTTTTTCAAACAACAATGGAACATCCCTGAAAAAACCTATTCAGGGCACAAGCCCGGAAAAGGCATATAGAAATTATGTGATGTATAGTTGACAGAAGTCTTCTCTTGCTGATCTAACCAAAAGGAAAAAATGTTTGGTATCAGCTCAGCAGCCGGAGAAGAATCAAAGCTGGAATGTAACCACCTTAAGAGGGATCAGCTCTCTGCTTTGAGATCAGTGCTGACTTTTTCTTAGAACGCTGACCCCATATATATATATATATATATATATATATATATATGTGTGTGTGTGTGTGTATGTATAGACAGACGGACAGACAGACAGCTGGACAGATGGAGACAGTAACAGGGAGACAGAGACAGAGACGGAGACACAAAGACAGAGCACAGTATGCCCAGCTACCTTGACCATAGCTGGCAGTGGAAGAAAAAGATTCACGGCTTCTTCCGAACCTAGTCTGAAGAGAACGTAAATTGCATCGAGAAATGTTCGAAATCGGCTTGCCGAGTCATTTCTCATCGATGCCACTCGGGCTTCGTATTCTTGAATGAGGTTTAGGATTGAACTCATTAGGTCCTCTCATATATCTCACACAATAAAAATGGAGATCGTTTCTATTATTGTTGTTGTTATTCTTGCAATAAACCGCTTGTCATCTTGCCCTTCAGAAAACGTCACCAGTTTATATTTTATGGAAACCAATATAATTAAATTTCTGCCAGAGGTGTTTTATCTTCAACAGCAGATTCATACTTAGAAGGACGGAAATGACTAGGAAACGGCCGGATATAATTTGCCTGGATAACTGGAGAGCAGAATTATCAGCGCGAGCCATAAATCATAAATGCCCAAACATTGTATATCTAAATAAGATGGCATCAAATCATCAACAGAACAACTTTAAGAAGAAAAAAAAAACAAACAACGATACATTTGGAAAATAAATGTTAGATAGTACTGATATATTCAGGATGTCAGCAAACAATGGCAGGAATAAAATAAATGAATTATTCACTTTTATGAGGCAACTGAAACATTTACAAAATAAGGTAGGCTCACAAGCGTGATTTATATATATATATATATATATATATATATATATATATATATATATATATATATATATATATATATATATATATATATATTACCGTTCACAACGTAGTTCATAACTGAAATTTATTCATATATTTAGGGTAATATCAAATTTTCTCTTTAATGGTAATCCACACTTTGAGGACTTATTCGAGATCGTAAATTGAAATAAGCTTATATCAGCAATGGGTGCAAAAATTAACAAAACATTATCTCGGAAATAACTGTTCTTATAGGTAGCAGACACATGTTCCATTCTAAAAACATATAATCCATTAAAATATCAAGTAAAGAGCCCGATTCTCATCTATTCTAGGTTCAGTGGATGTTACTGCATTTTTGAGTTATATTTATGTGTGTATATAAATATATATATATATATATATATATTAGTATGAAAAAGTTATATGTCTCTACATGTATGATCAAGTATTGATAATAATACATTTTTGGATATTTATCAACGCACTATCTCGTATGCAGGCACCTACTTATTAGCTGAACTTTGATCACTTCTTATGTACAATTTTGGTTCCATGGGATTAATATTCACTACTCAACTGAGTGCAATGAAAAAGATTTTGTTGGAAAATGAATATTTTTGTTCAGATTTTTTTCTCCAGAATTTAACGTGGTAAATTTTTAAATGGGGCTACGTACATTTAAATATATCAATAAGTGATTGCATAGATGTAGATATTTACTTAAGTTATTGGTAATTATGCCTGAACTTAGAAAATACTTACGAAGTCCTGATGCATTTTTATATGCATACACATCCACAATTTAATTTTTCAAAAGGCCCATCACATAGAAGAATATATATCATCAACACACAGATGAATTGAAATAGTCTTTATATCATTATATTATACTATAACACATTTCCTGATTGATTTTTGAATCACGTGAAATCAACATATCACAACATTAAGATAAAAGGGATTGACTTAGGAATAGTATAAGTATACCCAAACCAGCGCTTTTAGGAAAGAGAAGCAAGTTGCATCCACCATCAAACAAACAGATTTAGAACAACACGCCGAATTTCCATCACATATACATAAACACCTATCCATAAATTTTTAAACAGCACCATTCAATCCTGAAAAAAAAATTAAAAACAACCCCAAACCAAAAATTTTCATGGGAGCTGATCAAATTCATCCTTACCCCTTGTCCTCATCTTTTTAAAAATCCGAGACAAGCCAGATATTCGCAAACGCAGATGCAAACACCTTCTTTACTTCCCTTCTTTCAGAACTTTCTTATTTCAGACCAAACTTAACTCCCATCAACAAAGATACAAACATCTCCCCTTCCACTCTCACTAAACAACTGACAGTACAGAAGTATTCCTATTTATATTTTCCCCAAAACATGTTAACAGCGTTTTTTTTTTCACTGAGGGAGATGATTGGCAACCATTGAATTGCATCTGGGGATGCCCGTGATTTTCGAAATGTAACACCAGCTTTCCTTTTTTTAACCTTCTAATCGTCATTTTTATCAACATATATCTCTCTATTGACAGATAAATATATGGATAGATTATTCTATGAATTCAGAAAAAGAATAGGTGAGAGAGAGAGAGAGAGAGAGAGAGATAGAGATAGAGTGAGTATGTGGAAACCTAGATGCTCAAAATGATTTCCATGGATGGGGGAATATTGACTGAACGTTTTTCCCCAGTGCAGCAATCCAAGGATGTGTGAAATTTCAAGCAAGAAAAAGCTCCGTGTCTGAGCAGATGAGTCCATGTTATTGGCTAGAGCGCAGTATACGTCAGTTATTACAACAAGTATACCTAAACTATTGAGGGAAATATTATACCTACCTCTTATAAGTATATGTAATGCTTAACTCAGTGAATACCAGAATCTCCCTAATACTGCTTGCCCAGGTAAGTTAGTTATGGGAGAGTAAGTTGCTTCGGTTAAGTATTCTCTGACCCAATCAAAAACTGACTAGTACATGAATATTTCTCTGTTTTGTATACTGTCTCCCTCTCTCTCTCACACACATACACACACACACACACACACACACACATATATATATATATATATATATTTATATATATAGTGTATGTATATAGCGTATGTATATATGTACGTGTGATATTCTAAAAGAAAATGATCTGATCACAAAATCTTTGTAAACGATACCAAGTATTGTTTCTAATTTGATAATGCATTAGTCTAGACTAGCATTCTCCTGTGTATTGGCGTCAAGAATGGCTTAATTAAAAAAAACTAATCGGAGAGCAATAATGTGAAAATGAAGTCGTTTTTCGTTTTACCGATTATTTTGTTACAGTCTAAAGTTTATTTGCTGACGACTTTGCATGGGTGCAGACTCATAAGTTTTGTTCAGCACAATGGTAAAACAATAGTGTTTGCTTTTCTTCATGTATTCTTACGAATAATTTCGACAATAGGACACAAAGGATTTAACACTTTCATCATCGCAATAATGTTATATATATGATATCAGTGGGATTCCATATTTGTATGGGGCAGTTTCTGCTCGGATCTGACATTGAAACGTAGCGATCTCTTCGGACGGGGAAAAAGGGCCAATAACTAATTAGAAGAAGAGTGAGGATAAGGATCGATAATAATTAAAATGGAGAAGGAATTATCATCGATTCCAAGAATAAGAGAAATTAATTGTCAGAGTAGAATCTGACTCATCTTATATATCCATACTGAATTAGTTAAAATGGAAATTGGAATCGGATGGAAAGAATTGATTTATAATTTAGTAATTAATCTTGAAGTATTAAAATCAAAGAATGAATTAAGAAGAATATGCTATGTGTATTCAATGAGATGCTTAGATTGTGTCATTTAGGCCGATTAGGAAGTTTTTACCCGAAGAAAAATTTTAAAACTCTGTATTATTTGACAGATTATTACTTTGATTGACAGGAACCTACACTGATAACATGCAGTCTCTCGACAGCAATTAGAGTTAATGTCGATTGAAAAGAAAGGTAAGATATCGACCGAGTCCGTCTTTCTAATGTACATTGAATATTGCAGTACGATGTCAACAAAAGCCACGACACAAAAGTAAGAATGAATGCAACAAGTCAACAGATTGTTGGATGAAAAAATGTGTCCTGGTCCCTAAAACATATTCATCTTTGTACCCATACTGGATATCAATATGCTTTTGTCTATTCCATTTTGCAATGTATCCAGTTAACAGCTGTCTCTTCCAAGTCCAAAGCACCATTGTACCTTTCCACGAAACTGATTTTATACACATGATTCAAGTGGCATTTGTTGTTCCTTATTTATTTTTGCTTTGATGTAACAAAAACGTAACCCAGATTATCGAAGAACCCTATCAATAACGACTTCGTTGCCGATTTTAAGTATACATCGTTTGCCAATGTCTTCCTGTCAAAAACTTCTTTTCTTTTTGTCCACTGACTTCTTTGTGAAACTATATTTCTTCCAATTCTCAGCTTTTATTATTGTCGTTTTTATATCCCACATCATTTGTTTTCCTGTCAGTTTCGTTGCAGCTGCTCGCTGTCATCATTATTACATGCCCTTTTATCAAGCTGCCAAGTGTCACCTGCTAGTCTTTGGGGAGTGTATTCAATAGAGTATTTGACGCTGGAGAATATTTGCCCTCGATCTCTCTATTTCATCTAAAGTCTGTCAATATCATTATCGTAGCGTAGAGATTCAAGCAGGGTCATTTAATGATGAATTCTCATATTATCATAATTATTAGATTTTTGTTGCCCGTTTGTCCTGTTCAAAAAAGTTAGACATTGTTTAATCCAAGATACAGACGATCAATAGTTGCCTTTGGTGAAATGTCTTTATAGTACTGTGATCATTTCTGTGCTAAAAATGCAAATAGTCTAATATGGCCCGTTACCTGATTCCTATTTTATGGTTTTTACAGAGTCGTTGATATCGTTCTGCACTTGGTTATTGAAGTTAGTTCATACTCATTGAAATTCGGCAACAGCTGGATTAAATCTATACAATGATCATGCTGGTTTGCTAATGATTAGGGGACATGGAGTCTCTCAAATGCTCCATGGCTGGCCCCAATATATTTCTTCTTCTTCTTCTCTTCTTCTTCTTCTTCTTCTTTTTTTTCTTCTTCTTCTTCGTCTTCTTCTTTTTATTATTATTATTATCATTATTATTATTATTATTATTATTATTATTATTATTATTATTATCATTATTATGCAATCTCACATCAGTTGCCTGCTGGTTACCACTGGAGGTTGAATGACAGCAAGTCTCCTCTTGTTTCCAGCCATCCTTTCCTCATTTTCATAGAGCACAGTAATACTGTGGTTTACAGTTTCACACTGGTTGCCCCATGGTCATTGCTGATGGCTGAGTGACAATAAGTCTCCTCATATCTTCAGCCAACATCTCTTCTCACCCTCGCCTATCATGCCAGTGCTGTGGTTCACATTTCTGTTTTCATTTTTCTCCCTCTGTTGGGCCACTGCTAACATTTAATGTAGCAGTCCTTATATTTCTAGCACTTTCCTCGGTATCCGTGCAATCCCTAGCAGTGATGTGATCTGTAAAGTGTCACCCCTTCCTTTTATCCTAAGCTCCTCCAGTCTCGCCCTCAGTGTCTTTGGGACAGTTCCCAGTGCGCCTACTATTACTGGCACTACATTGACTTTCATGTTCCACAACTTTTTCATTACTCCATCATCATCATCATCATTATTATTGTTATTATTATTATCATTATCATTATTATTATTATCATTATGTTTATTATTATTATTATTATTATTATTATTATTATCATTATTATTATTATTATTCATCATTGCAGATTTATCTATCAATATACACACACACACACACACACACACACACACACACACATATATATATATATATATATATATATATATATATATATATATATATATATATATATATATATATATATATATATATATCGGCGTGGACTCATCCCTATCTTTATTATTAACCATCGACTAAAATAGTAAGTCAAACTGTCAAGTTAGTTTTATATCACACTAACAGCACCTCCTTTTCCAATGTAATATATACCATACATTTAGCGATTTATCCCTAAAATTGTAGAATTCTAATCAGTATAAACTAACTTCAATAACTAAGTGTAAAACGATATTTACGACGATCCATAACCATAAGGTAAGAATCAAGTATCGGGCCATATCAAGCTATTTGCATCTCTTTTCCATATGGAATCTACACTTTACATTTATCTATAAAAATACGCTAATGGGTAAGATTTTCGCCCTGACCATTTAGCCAATTTTGCCAGCCAGTTATCCTGACGCGACTGCCCGGCTTGTATTTACGATTACCAGTCAATTACTGGTGCGATCAATCTAAAAATTAATTTAATGGCCGACATTGCATCGGTGATCTGTTTTCCTGGCTCATTAGATGAATTAGATAACGCCTTATCAGCCAACTTTTAGATTAAACCATCGAGTTTCATTTTTTTGTTTTGTTTTATAATACGATGAGATTAAATTTCTATGCTTCCATACATCATAATTCAAAAGTTGTAGCAGACGGTTTTCCCGCCACGTGCTTCAATTAACCTTTTCAGGATAAACCGAATGAAAGAACGAATCACCATGTGGTAAATGTGTTTTCCGAAACAGTAAAGTCAAACTGTAATGGAACTCGTCATAATGGCTCTCACTAGATGACACGTGTTTTATATTAATCGTCTTGTTTAATTAAAACCAACAATAATTCTGGAAAATCTATTAATAATCTTTAGAAATGTGCAACTAGTCAATGACAAAAGTGTTATTTGAATGAAACTTCATTTTCTTCGCTCAAATATAAAGCTTGTGGTAAGCAGTAATGTATCTTTGCCGCCAGAAACGTCAGCGTTTATCAAATAAAGTGATACACAATTAGTTTTACCTATCTGCAATAGAAGAGAAAATCGAACAAAGAGGCTGGCAATATTTCAGTAGGGCAAGCTCAACCTCCAAGAACTACAAAATACCGTGAGTCCTGAGATGAAGAGTATACAACTAGTGCATCTTATGAGAGTCACCTGTGGAACTGAAACTGGAACCTGACTAAAAGACTCACCTGCAAATTGAAAACCATGCAACATGCATATGGAAGAATACTGCTCAATATCGCATGAAGGGCTCAAAAGATAGCACAGAATATAAGGGAAAGAACAGTATTCCAAGACATAATAGTATCCATTGACAATCTCAAATAGCAATGGGCTGGGCATGTTGCAAGAATAGTACACAACAGATGGAAGACCTGACTCCCAAATTCTATCCCTAAAGATCACATGCGTAACCGAGGCCGGCAGAATGTAAGTATGTAGGGACGTACTAGATAAGATCAGGAAATATTGGCTCCAAGCCGCCCATGAAACATAAGTCCGGTGAATCTTTGGTAAGGTCTATCATCAACGACGGATGATCAAATACTGAAGATGGTATAGGTAATAGAAAATATGCTAGAGACGTTAATCTATAATGTCGTTAGGAGACTCTAGCCCTTCCATGAAAATATTGATTCGGTTGTTTTTATTTGTTATGAATGAAAAATAAATAGAAAATACAGGTGTCAACTTGATATATTTGATAACTGCCAAAGTTAAATGATATCATTAGGATGTCTGTTGCATTCTAGAGAGCATACAAAGATTAGTTCAATAACTGAGTGCGTTAATCCAAGTTTACAACAGTCACTTTGGTAAATGCCATATGAAAAGTCAAATCTCATCAGATAACAGTGAACAAGGAATTTGTGGTCGAAACATTTACTCCATCGGGTATCCCATGTTGGCCTATGGCAGCGGATATGAGTTTCTATCCAGTCAATCGAGTCTATGTTAAAAGCTTTATCAGCTAAAATTGGAATGTTTACCCTATAATGGCTATATATGTCTAATTAGGAAGAAAAATATTGGAAAATATCAGTGCAGCTTAAGCCAGTACCCATGCGTACGGTTGAAAAAATGCGTTCGTGCAAAGGGGCTAGCTGAGATTTCTTATCTCATTAAAATAATTGACACAAACATTAACGAGTATAAATGGTTAATAGTTGGATGGGAACTACTTTTTAGCATTGAAAACGGTTGAAATCTATTAACTGGAAGCAAACAGTGCGACCTCTTGCTGGGAGACGGCAGTAGCAGCTTTCCAGCGTCCGTTGTTTGACACAGATCTTTCCAAAGATTCTCCAGACCTATGATGGTTGATGCGGAACCAGTAGTTTCTGCACTTGTCTATTTCGTCAAGCTGTCATTTACTTTGTTCGGCAATTGATCTCTGGGGATCCATGTTGTGTCATGTTGTCCACCAATTGTATCATATCAACACACCGTGACTTCCTTATTGCCATTTAAGCTTTCTAATGGATTTGATGATATCCCAGGCTCCTATATTTTCTTTGTTATACTGCACTTTCGTGTGATCTTTCCAAATGATATTGAACATGATTCTCTCATGTCCACATTGCATGGTTTAGAGTGTGAGGGTCAGTCATTCGATTATGTTAGATATTCCGGCTCCAGAGGTGAGTATCAGGATGATACATTGGTTGTGGACCCTTTTTAATGGTTTAAGGGTTTATATCTTTTTCTTAAAGGTTGAGCTTTCCCTACCAAAAGCTTGCCATTTAGAGTGGTTCTTTGCTTGATTTCTTTTTTTGATGATTTCATGGAGATGCGTCGTCTTAGGTATTTGTACTGATCTACTTTCATTCAGATCTGCACAGAGGATCACTGTATTAGAAGTCCATTATGATATCATATCTTTTGGCAACAATAAATATGACAGTTGCGTACATTAAAAATTGAAATGAAATAAGTCTTGATTTCATGACTATACAAGTTATTCCTTCTATATTTCCAAAGATGAATATCAATCCGTATGTTGCAAGGTAAGACAGGAACCACAAAACATATATCCATTGGAATTTCTGAGCAAACAGGGAGTTAGTTCAGGAATTCAACGGAATATATATCCACTGTACGCTGTGTTATATATATATATATATATATATATATATATATATATATATATATATATATATATGTGTGTGTGTGTGTGTGTGTGTGTGTGTGTGTGTGTGTGCGCGTGTATGTTATTGAAACTAAAATATCGATCGTATTAAGACTCATTTTCAGGGAAATCGTCCCAAATATTTGAATTGATGTGATCTAAGATTTCATGATATCAATGATTCAGAAAATCTCACATCAAGTAAAAAATACAGTTCAAATCTCTGTTCTTTCACCGTGGCAAAAGGCCTTTCAGAACAAAGTTGTTGCTAGCGATTATTATAAGTAGAAAAAAAAGTTTTCAAAGTGACTATAATCATTTTTTTTAGTATTGTTTGGCTCATTAAGGCTCAGAACCCATATATTTGCGATAGAAAGTGAGAAGAATTGCTGATTGCAGCGAAAGTTGAAAGATGTTATGCATGAAAACTATGCATGACATTTTTGAAATCACATCAGTGTGTATTCTAAGTTGGTGTGAATTCCTTTGTTCGGATAAGAAAAGGACGGAAAACATGTAGGCACATTTAACATGGAATTGTCTTTATCACTCTAGATACTTTGCTGACTAGCATAGATAATAGGGACGAATAGCATATTTGTCACTATTCTTTTGTTTCATACTTCCAGCTTACTGTTTAGCTCCCTAAAAAGTGAGAAATGATACACTATACTAACAAAAGAAATATATTTCCTCCAATACAACTGTATTCATATAAAAAGTAAAGGAATCGATCGCAATCAATCTGAAAAGCTGTGGCATTAGATTAAGAACAAGATTATTAGTTCTGGGATATTGATTAAAGTATTTAGAACGAAATTTTGTATGTCTTAATTGTTTTAGCCGTTCATTAAAATATGACTTTGCCCTTAAAGAGTTGGCTGAAGCTAGAGTTAATCCCCCGGACAAAGAAAATTATTCAAAAGAGATTTATAGAAGTAAAAAATGTATTTTTTTTTTTTTTGTAAAATGAATAAATTGAGTTATTTTTATTTTGTTTCTTTTCTGCACATATGAATAGATATCAGCTTTTAAAAGATGGTCTTTTCGCTTAAAGATAGAGTATTATTGATATTGATATTAAATAAATAACAGTGGTTGAAAATGTGCTATTATTAGACTGAAGCTGTAACTGGGTCCCCCATGTATTTGATTATCTGCCAACTGATAATAAAGACAGTTTTTAAGCTCCCTTTCACAGGTGTTGCGTTAAAAGGGAAATATTCTATTGTCATTCATTAAATGTATTACAGCAGTAACGTTCCACTTCAAACAGAAGTGTGCATCCAATTTCTGTCAGTCCTTTAATGGCTTTCTTTGAAACAATATAATTTCTGCAACCGTACAGATATCGTACATACAGGGACGATGATTATAAATGCTCTTTCAGTGGTCAAACCCAAGTTATTGGACGGTACACCAACCACAAAAGTCGATAATATTTCCACTTGGACGTCTATAATTGGTATTCATTTGTGCCGACATGAATCAATTTTTTCGCCAATTCAAGCATAGTTATAGCTTTTTGTGACCGTATATTTGATAAGGGCACGAAAATAAAACAGGAGCGTTTTTTTGATGATTTTGATTTCTCCAAACACTCCAGCCAAGGATCTGGTACTGGAATTTTCCTCTTCTTTTCCCGATCATCGCTTATTTTCACTTCACAATGTTTTTTTTTTTACAGGCATTTTTGTTTTGACGACTATTTTATTGGAAAAAACAAAACAAAACTAATATCTTTTTAAGTAATCCTCTGATAGTTCATGAACAGTAGTCTTAACTAGTCAATCTCACTGATCTATATATATATAAAATTTTATATATATATATATATATATATATATATATATATATATATATATATATATATATATATATATATTTGAATGTCTTCGAAATTATTTATTCTTATTGAAAAATTGGTACTGAACTCATTTATGTGGAAGATGCATATTTTAGGGTCCATCTTTTGTTAAGTTCCATGTTTCAGCTCCGTATGTGATTATCTAAGAGATACATTGGTAGAATATTCTTTTTTTTTTCAGGACTGATGCCATTTTTTTTCCCAAAATCGAGCGTGCTCAACTAAAAACTCACTTACATTACATGATTCTTTGTTTTATTTCTTTTCCTTTCGATTACTCTCTGGAGACTCGTTGTGCAAAGAAGATGTAGTGGTCTACTTCCTAGGGCTCTACATTTTTAATTTTGACCCTTGTGTCTTTGTACCCAATATGCTTGTTGAACATAACATTTGTTTCGCTGAAGTTCACGTGGAGGCCAACTTTTTGCTTGCTTCTTTTAGTTCAATAACTATTTGGATATCGTGAAGGTTCTTAGTAAAGATGACGATATTGTCAGCGAACCTGAGGTTTCTTAAGTATTATCCGTCTATCCTGAGTCGTTTGTTTTCCGATTTTGATGTTGGGAAGATCATCTTTAAGAAGGCTGTGGAGAGTCTCGATGAGCTGGCATTACCTTGTTTCATTCTTTTTTTCTTGTTGAAAAGGCTCGGGGTCTTCAATCAGCCGCATGAGTGACCAGCTATGTCAGTAGATATGCTGCAGTACTTTGGCATATACAAGGTGTACATCTTGATGTATCATTTCGTTAAAGACTGTGGGAATTTCCTATGAATGGAAGACATTTTTAAAATAAAAAATGCTACGGCTAATATCGTTCTATAGTCAGCTGCTTTTTTTTAGTTGGTTTACTGGATGGGATGATCAATGTTTGAGTAATTTTTTTTAATCAAAGTTCTTCTGGTTTTTGGTTTTCATCTAGTGCTTAGCTTAATCAGTTGGTAGTCACTTTGGTGAGAAGTTTGTGGATGTAGTTGAATACATTTATTGGCTTATAGTCGTTGAGGTCTTCTGTGGTTCCTTTTTCGTATAACTGCATTATGATTTCAATGTTCCACTGGGACTTTACTTGCTGCAAAAAATGAATAGGATGGGTAGTTTTCTCCTGATGTAGCATAAAGGGGTATAAAAATAAACATGTGGATAAGGAGAACAATCCCCACGAAAATGTCCAAATGACTTAGTTTTGACGATTTAGACACGTATTATTTAGACAAATTTACACAAAAAGAATAGGAAAGAATAACCATACTTTCAGAAATTTTGCTTTATGTCACTTGTACACTCACACGATAAAAGCAAAAAATAGAATTTGCATTTTTTCTGTTTTCTTCCATGAAAATAAGACCAACACACACTGTTTTCTTTCCTTTCATTCACTCGAGTTTCATTTACCCATCATGACCCCAACTGCCTAGAATTCACCGTAATATGCTACCATCGTCATCCTTAATTCAATCAACTCTTGAAAAATTTTTCACCCCATAGGATACTGATAAAAACGTCTTCATTTTATAATATTTTGTTCATTGAATGATTGTATAGAAAATGTTTACTTGAGGGTAGTGGGGGAAACTTATAGAAGTTTTAATTACAATTACAAAAACAAATTGATTACCGTATCTAACCGAAAATAATCATCTCGTGATTGCAAATAAATCTGGAAGATTTTATCAACTAGTAATCTCGTCTTTACGAGGTATCTCGAGATGCAATTTACAGAAGGAATATATATCAGCACCTTACCTTCGGCGAACTCGAAATGTGAAAATGATGATCGAACCCCTGATCATTGAAGGACTTCAAGCAGTCCTGAACCATTACCATACAGACGAGGTGGAATTGGATATTTCTAGATGAATTTATTCTGGAAAAAAAACATTGTTTAAATGACAAGAATATTCATATAATAAATATAGAGACGGCACACTGTCACTTCTTCCTCTATGTGCCTTTGATGTGCTAATCTGTCAATATCTGGTAAATTTCCAAGTGATGAACGTAGATTCATCCTGACAATTGATACTGACAAAAATAGATGCACAAAATAAAGAGGATGAATCTTGCAAGGCGTGCAGAAAATACATCTCACTTGTAAAACTGAGATAGCAGTTCATGGACATTGGTAACCAAAAGGCCATTCAATAATGATTAATAGGTTTGTATTCAACCCAAATCGTACATAAACATTGGAACATAATTGATTATTCGGACCATGTTCACTGAACCAGCTACGTATATCATCATACTAATATATGAATTCTGATAGGAGATCAGTAGTCAGTTGAAATGCTCGACAATATGCTTTAATGAAGAAGTTTGTATAGAACTGTAGGCTTTTGTGTCCATTTTGATCTAACTACTCAACTGGAATAGCTTTCTATCTATATAAACGAGTAAATTCCACTCAAGTTTTCAGTTGTGCAAACAATGTATTTGGATCTCTGATAACACAACAGCGCTGAGATTATCATCAAATCCAGGATGGTAATTTCCGTCGGATTTTCCCGACATTGTCTCTGATATTTCATGCTGGTCACGGATATCGAACAAAGAGATACATACAGTTGTACTTCGAAGTAAAGAATGTTTGTTTGAGAAAAGAAAGTTCATCGAGAGAATGCTATCTATCTTAAGGAACGTCTTGACCTTAAACATCTTAAAATCTTCTTTTTGGAGGCAAAATGATTCCAATTTACTTATCATTGATCAACGTTTAAGATATTGTTGGTGACTTTTAATTTGAGTTATGAATAAGCTCCATTTTTTTCATTGATAAACGACGTCTTAGAGAATACTTAAAGTAGGGATATTTTTTTCGTCCATGTCCAAGGCTAACGACCATATATTTATCAAATGGACAGTATCAGAAGAAGTGAAATAAAAAAAAAATTTAAAAACATAAAATCGGATGAAGTTAAAGATATGAATTGCTTTCTCACTGGGCGTATGACTTTAAAACTTATGGTTTATTTCGATCGCATATTAAAATTAGAGCACCATTGAGATATGTTTCAATTCTTTTTCTACTTCAAATCTGTCATACTTTGATTAAATCGGTAACATTTCTGTTGCTTATAACATCCTCCTCATTACTCTTTCCAAAACGGTATTTCATGTGTAGCAATATTTTATATGTATGTGAATAGGTCTGTTCTGACAAACTGGAGGTTTTGTCAGTGTTTATGTCGGCTTTTGGGAAATCGAGTTGATTGTGTTTTTCGATCAGCATGATTATTTATTTATCTCATATATATCCCTCCTGGGAACACATCTGCTGTTTTCATGTGTTTACCTCTGAACATTGTTTCAGTTTTCAATAAAAATAATAGAAACCTGCCTTTATCTTCACATAATGTAATTTTTTCTATCAGGTTCATCGCAGTGCTTGTTCTGAACGACCTCACAGATGTCATATCCACACAATATGCAATGTATTTATAAACTGTAATCTGCTTGCATTTTTCTTCATATACAAATGTCTTCAATATAGTTTCATCAAGCTTTCTGAGTTCTGTATTTGAAGTAAAAATCAAATATTGGATTTTTAGGAAAAAACGAATCAAAAACCTATAAAATGTTTGTATGATAGCTTTTTAGCCTTAAATCATCCATTTTTTCTGTCGATATGATGAATGAAGCAATTTGTGTAAAGAGTTTACATTCAAAATTCTGAAAAAACAAACGAAAAAAGAGACAGGAGTTCGGAGTGCATTCCAAGTTTATGATATTCAATTTACACAAGACTCGATGGAAATTACTTTATTGTAATAACAGTTGGATATCACTCTGGCTTTGTCAATCTTGTATATGAATAGATATACGTGTAAACACGCACGCACACACACAATGATACATGCACATACACACGTACACATTCATACTCACGTACACGCACACACAAATACCATATACATATTTGGGTGCATGAGTGGTTATTGGAGAAAAGGAAGAGGTGAGACCTATCAGATAATCGACGTCATCTCTTTGTTAAATTTTCTTCTCATATCTACTTAAAGTACAGCAATTTCGATTGCAAATATGAGATCAGTTACTGGTTGATTAGGGAGAATTATTACATTATTATAAATTTCAACTGTGTTCCCGCACTTTGAATTTCACAATGCTACAACGATGCAATTGATTCGAGTTTTAAACAATATGGCTTTCTTTGAAATCATTTTTTGCAAAAGGCATAGAACTAACATCAGTCCAATTAAAAAGACACATTCGTATATTAAGTATAAAATGGAAATGTCTGGTTGCTTTTTAGATATTATCAAAGATTAGTATAAGATAAAGCCATGATTGTATTCACTCTATTCGCTTTGCAATGTTAATCAGCACTGTATGGAACTGAATATCCAAAACCAACAGAAGTTTTGTGATTTTCCGTATGATAAAATGATCTCTACGCTAAATGAGGCATTTATGGACAAACCAGGGTAATAAAGACGCAAAAAAGAAATTTTGGGTTCATTAAGAGCTAGACAATACGTGTCGAATGGGAATTAGATGGGCTATTAATCAGTGACCACGAATCGACGGTGGGTTTTGCATAGAGCTGGATTGGAGACGGAATGAGATATGAATCGCTCATTCCATTAGTGTCAAGCATTAAGCTCATTTTTTTGGTGTTATTATATAAAATGTTATTATTTTCAAGCAATTAAAATTTATGATTATTCAACTTGAGACGTGTATCAGTAGAACGATACTTGAAAGTGTTAGTAATTGTCGATTAAAATAAACTTTGCTAATCTCCGTGGAAACATTAACGAACATATCTGAATTTCTTTAAAATAATATTGAATTATTTTCAGTAGAAAAATTGATAGTTTAAAAAAAGGGGAAGTATGTATTTTCTGAATAATAAAAAAATCTCACGCTTCGAGGGAATATTTCTGTGTTACTGATGGAAACCTAAAAAAGGTCATGGTGTCCATTGTATAAGTATATCAATCATAAGTTGATTGTAGATTATTTATACTCGGAATATCGATGGGGTTCAAATGATTATTGAGATTAAGATTAAGATTACTTTGCAGATTATTGCTATACAACTCTCATTGTATAAGTATATCAATCATAAGATGATGATAGATCATCTATACCAAGGTATGAGGATCAAATCCATTTATATTATAATTAGTTTGCAGATAATCGCTAGTAAACTTTTATCATAATCTCTTTTCAAATATCTATTTATTCTCAATATTATTCATTTTGATATTAGTGTGGGATCAGATGATCAATAGTGGGGGATCGAATGATCATTAAATCTATTAACAAAGGCTATCCTGAGAGGATTGCTGGTCGATGCTGTATAACTAATGACCAAATCTATTATTTTTTATTGCTTCCTCTTCTTATGATTTAATAAATCTTCACAGTTTGGTATCACACTGACAATGGTATGATATCCTATGGGGATCAAACCTATTATCAAACCATAGTAAAATCAGTTTGCTGATCATGGCTGTGAAACTTACAGTTTCACCATAATATCTACTGGTTAATCTCAACGTAGAAAAAATCATGGATATATTTGGGCTTCATGAGGATTTTTTTCTAATGCTGAAATAATTCATCTTGAAAGATGTCATGTTTTAAATGGTGGTGAGAAGGTATTGATATCAGCAAAATTCTTACCCTTAAATGGAAGAGTGTAAGTTTTTGAGAAGCAAATAAAGAAGAAGCTCTCTCTTCTTCATTAGAGTATATTAAGACGTTCACATCTTTTTGGATTTTTACTGATGGTAGAAACTAACAAATGATCATCAATTGAAAGCTGGAATTGCACTAATCATGAAACCTTTGGAATTATGAGTCTTTTTTTCAGGAATGTTTCTAATGCTTCGTCTATGTAGACAATTCTATCTGATCATTCAAAATGCTTCGTTAGGAAAAGCGTTCACATTGAAAATACATACTTTCTAACTATTGACAAAGGGGTTGATGTTTGATCTTTAAATCATCTCAAATTTCTAAAATTAGACTTTGACCGAATATTCATCAACGGTAAACTATGGGCTATGTAACACTACGATGATTAGTTCACAGATGAAGTGTTCATGTTACACTTGTGGTTTATAGGTGGTACAATTGTGAAACCAAATGGTGATATCAAAACTAGTTGAATGAAAACATAAATATTTTTTGTAACGACGAATGTGTTGAATTGGCATATATAAAAAAAAACAACAGTTGAATGAGTGTTTTTAACACTACCATTTGAGTTTGAATAGGGAAGCAGATTTAATATGTTTCACAATAATCATACAGATGATGATAAGATGAGGATTTTAAGGAAAGTAAAAATACTTCTGTATGATTTGTATTTAAGTTTTGTCGACAGAGGAAAAATCCGTAAATTCAGTCCTGTCACATGTATATTACGTATATTGGACGTGCAGAAGAGGCTGTGTTTATGTGTAAAACAGCCTCTAACTACAGTGAGCTTGGAGAGAGGTGAATTATGACCGTTCGCCTTACTTCTATGACGAGCAAATGTCTCAGGAAAAATATCCTGAAGTTTTACGCCAGGATTAGTTGACAAATCACTGCTTGGGTCGGAAGGTATGCACCTACTATGTCTGTGCAATGTTTCTGGAGGATTATGTGAATCATAGGGAGCTGCCCTGATGATTGAGTTCTCCTGATTGGCGATTTTTTTTAATACAATGTTTAACTGTTAGAAAATATATCATTTTCTTTCGGGGTAGATTCTAGAACCATGTTTTTGACGGACATTTTCGAGAATTACTGTGATAATCATTCATTTAGATGATCTTTTAAATGAAGAAGACAAATAGAGAGATAAAATTGAAGTTAGTTTTGTGATTTGACAATGCTTTTGAGCTTCTTTAGGAGAGTGAGATGAATGCTAGATAGGAGTACCATAGCAGTTAACCACATGGACAAGGGAGTTGGTGGGGTCTTATCAAACTCTGGTCGAAGCTGTTCACGTTCACCTTGCGGTAACACCTTAGAGAAAAGTATCGAACTACCTCTCCTCTTTCTATCACTCAGTAAAAAGTGAATGAAGATTGGACTCTTTAGCATAAGATAGTCAACCGTTTTTTGAAAAAGAAAATTGATTCAAAACAAAGTAGTTTGCCTGTTTGGGTGTCAGACTTGCTGTCCGTTCATAAGCTATTGTAGCCATATCAAGACCCAATATATCGCTCTCAATCAAACTACCATTGAGGCTTACATTCAAAAGAGATCATTCCTGTGTTGTTCTATCTTCTAGGATGCTCAGAATGAAGACATTAAGTAAATCCGAACAGAAATCTACTAAAACGAACAAAATTTATTTAATAAACTAAAGTATATGCGTTTCCTAAGTCTCCTATGAATGATATTAGCTGCTGACTTGGCCAAATATTAAAAAAAATCAGAGAGTACGTTATACTTTGTTGATGTGTGCGCCCTAATCTTGAGTGCATATTCCCCAGAGTGATATGAATTCTGTCCATGGAATCAAATAACGAGGAAAAAAGAATGTAAGTTATCTATATCTGATTGCATGCAGTTTCCAAATTAGAAAAAGAAACCCTATGCCGATCATTGATTACAATACTGAATGTCTATCACGATATTTCAGAATATTTGAATCAATTTATAAACATTTTTTTTTTCCTACAACAAACAACTATTTGACAAAATGTGAAATACCCAGTGTGTGGTCAATATCTGTTGTCTCTGATCTGCACATTTGAGTCTTCATGAAATCATATGTTTTGGGTCCAAAAACTATTATACATGAGAAAACCCTTCCTCTGTATTATTGCATGGATAGAAAAAGGAAAGAATCTCGTAATAATCTACTTAGTTCGGAATATAACAGCCCTTTTTCCAGGTGATGCGATGCATAGTATCTTGGGGCTAATTTTCTTTATATTCATATCATGAAAAGCACCTCTTGGATAAACATCGTGTAAGTTTGATTTGGATAATGTACAATTACGTCCAGTAAGTATTCAGATATACTCTTTTTGGAAAATCGAAAACAGATCTCAGGCAATTTTCTATAGCTAGAAAACAAGTATCCAGGTAATTTCTGTATCTTGAGAACGGATATCCAGCTATTTTCAATACCTGAAGAACAAGTATCCTGTGTTTTGGCTCTATCTTGAGAACAAATATCTAACTACTCTCTTTATCTCAAAAGCAGATTGTACGACCTTGATGTTATTCAGTAATCAGAGAGGACATTACTGCATATTTATAAGCAGATCATTCTCAATGGTGATATTCAGTACTATTGGTTGAATTAGTGTATTGTGTGATCGTTGCATTCACAATAACTGCGTAAGTCAATCTTTACTTTTATTGCAGGGTTGACTTTGCCGTTCGCTGTACAACTAAGTCTGTGACTTCTACACTCCTGGTTTGCTTTGTTGTTATGACGTTTTTCAAAAGTAAAATTGCCGTTGAACGGAAGATCTTTTTTTTTTATCGTGGATGAGATTTAAAAGACCACAGCAATGCTCCTGTTGGCTAGCGCTCATTAAACTGTGAGGACTGTTTGAAAGTAAAAAGAGTTTTTGATAAATTTGACCAGTACTTTCGAGAGGATTGCAGTTGTATTCGCAAGAATATACTATTTTCCGTTAATATCAAATGGCTGGATACTTTCTTGGCGTGCCATGCTTTAAAGAGATCTGATGTTAAGTAATTTATTCCTCAAATATTTCTGACTACAAAACATCTTGATGTTGCATCACTGGTTTGTCACACTGGCTGACAGAGATAAATCTGGGTGTGTAAAAAATTTGGCGTACTGCAATCCAGAGACAACTCTGCTTAGGTTCAATTGGATGAACAGAAATTACAGAAAAACAATTCCCTTTCAAAACATTCTGAAGTTTTTTTTTTCCAACGAGATTACGCAAAAAATCAGATATACTACTCTCTAGAATTAGTTTTTAACTCAGAACATATGCAGTGAAAAGAAAATTCTTTTAAATCTCTCAAACATACTTATATTCCTGGATACTTATCTGTTGTTCGTTCCTGTACAATAATTGCAAAATCGTGCTTAAATTTTGCAACATTTACATGCACTCCCACGCAGACATTTACAGTGCATTCTTTATGATTCCATGCGGAATCTAATTTGACCCGTACTTTTTTAGCATCAGTTGATTGAATATTACAAACATTATTGTGTGTAAAAAACAAACTATGAAAACTTCTGCGAAATTATAGCTTTTCACCACACCCTTTGTCATCCAGTAATTCTTTGAAAAGGTCATAAAATTATGGCTGCAGACAAATATCATCCTTTTTGCGTTAGAGTAACTGAAGGGATCAATAGAATGTACCAGGTGCCCTCATGGAATTGACAATAAAGAGCAATCTATATCCTGCCTTGAAAATCAAGATTTAAATCTGAGTACGTTATTTGGGGGTGCTCCCAGGGGTGAAAAAGCTTGTATAATCATTAGTATTTTAATAATAATAATAATAATAATAATAATAATAATAATAATAATAATAATAATAATAATAATAATAATAATAATAATAATAATAATAAGCACAGACACGATAGAGTAGCAACGATGATACACTGGGAACTAAGTAAACAAATGGGATTCAACCATGGGGAAAAGTGGTATCAGCACAAGCCAGAGGCAGTTTTGGAGAATGACAACCACAAACTACTGTGGGACTTTGACATCCAAACTGACCACCTCATCCAGGCAAGAAGGCCGGACTTAGTAATAGTAGACAAAAAAAGGAAGGCCTGCCAAATAGTAGACGTTGCTGTGCCTGCAGACCATAGAGTAAAAAAGAAGGAGGGTGAAAAAAGGGAAAAATACCAGGACCTAGCAAGGGAGTTAAGGAAAATGTGGAACATGAAAACCAGGGTAGTACCGGTCATAGTGGGAGCACTAGGAACTGTCCTCAAAACGCTGAGGGAGAGACTGGAGGAGATCGGGATTAGGGGGAAGATAGAGACCGTACAGACCACAGCGCTACTTGGAACTGCACGGATACTGAGGAAGGTGCTAGAGATATAAGTACTGCAACGAATAGTAGCTCTGTCATGATATGCGAAAGAGGGAGGAGACGTTAGCTGAGGACCTGAGGAGACTTATTGTCACTCAACCTCCAGCGATAACCACTGGGCAACCGGTGTGAAACTGTAAATCGTAGAATTACTGTGACCTATGAGTACTAGGAGAGGAGGGCTGGAGACTTGAGGAGACTTGCTGTCACTCAAACTCCAGCGGTTACCACCAGGCAACTGGTGTGAGATTCCGAAATAATAATAATAATAATAATAATAATAATAATAATAATAATAATAATAATAATAATAATAATAATAATAATAATAATAATAATAATAATAATAATATTAATATTATTGCATTTTCACACCAGTTGCAGGGCTGTCATTGCTGGAAACTGAGTGACAGGAAGTCTCCTAAAGTATCCAGCCCTCCTATTGAAACTCTCACTCTCCGATACATCATGGAATCCATCATAAAATTTAAACGGCAATGGGCCAGTCATGCGACAAGACAACCGATGGGCATCACGGCTCACGACATTGATCCCTAAAGATTACATGCGTAACCGAGGCCAGCAGACTACGGGATAGAGAAATGATGTACACAGATTAAGAATGAATTCACTCCGTGACGCCCAAGATATGGACACCTGGTGCTTTAGAAGTGGAAAAGCTTTAGAAATGGGAATGAATTCGTAAGTTTTGCGTACGTCACCGTCTCATTGCTATTCATGCATGATATCACTAGTTTTTGGTGTGATTTTTGCCGATCGTCTTTATTGTCATATACAAAAAAAAGTAAAAATTTGGAAGCATTCTGACAAAAAGCAACCTGTTATATACTGTGAAATATACTAAAGTAATAGCAATGTCCTATCGAAGATGGCGCTGTTGACGGCGCACATGTTGTCTTTGCACTTTTTACGAGCTATCAAAATCGAGAAAATTTTGGAAATTTCAATTTTGATGTGTAATTAAATCAAACACTGCACTGTAATTGTTATAAAAATACTGCAGCAGTCATCACATGCAAGGCGATAATCTCCATAACACCTTCGTTGTCCACAGTTCTCGACTCATCTACATTCATAAGTATCCATGTGTGAGTGCGTCCGGGAAGTAATTACGTATTTTGCTGCTATGAATTACACGCGAACCAATTAAGGCATGATCAAATTTTAATGGTTCAAAACCACGTTGGGGTTTATTTCATTCTCTATTCTATTCGGCCCAGTGTCGTCTACAGAAAAGCTTATCTCCATGGGGGATACTTACATTGAAGAGCTAGAAGAAAAGCAGAAAAAAAAAAATGCAGGAATTTTTTCGAAGTGGAATTGAAAATTTTCTTTCCTGTTGGGGTGCTGTTATTGATAATGATGGTGTTTACATTATTTATACATGGTGTTCACTTGTTGATATCTGTTGTCAGTTGTTTTTGTTTTGTTTTCGTTTTGTTTTTGTTTTTTGTTTTTTTTTCTCCAACAGATTAGTGGATTGCTATTATAAATTACTTGGAATAGTTCAGATTCTCTTTTTGCAATGTGTTGTTCATCTATCAGCTTTCATGTGGTGGTTTTGGTTTCAGGAGATAAATCTTCTTAGTTCTATCTAACCCCGCTCCCAGTATTAGAGCTCACTTTTACATGAACTCAGTCGTTTCCGTTTGATTTTCTCATTAAATATAAGTAATTATATATATACCAAAGATAGTCATGAGAATATGATTTGGTTATGCTCATGTAGCTAAAGATATAAAATAAAATTGTTATTAATAGTAGTATGCTACAACAACTACTGACAATAAAA
>OY735199.1:79716224-79751224 GCA_963457665.1 Thysanoteuthis rhombus
ATAAGAGGATGAACTGAGAAGTTAGGAATAAAAATCCCAAAGGTTTTCTAACTGGAACGAACTGATCCGATTGGTCGCTTGAGAGAAAACATTGCAAACTCCCTTCTGGCAGCATGCAGTATTAGGGGAGCAATTAGAAAAATTAAGAAGAGGCGGACAATGCATAAGCTCCTTCCTGGAGGAAAAATGCAGATGTGCACTGCGTGAGTTCAGTGATGACAGGCCCGTATGTAATGCTGAGGGTTCCGCAAACTGCATGAAGCAAGTGCAGTTTCATTGGGGGACCATCTGCATTGTTTCAAAAATATACTAATAAAAATGAATTCTGCACAGAATGACAAGAGTTTCGCTGAACCATCAATATTTTCAGGCAAAACGATTGTCTCTAAGTGGTGTTCTTGGACCAAAAAACATTCGTTCATTTCCATGTCTTAATTAACTTAAGCGCGCTACGAATGTTATCTACTTCCTTTCATAGAAAGCCATTCACAGCTGTGGTCAACAAGAATACACGTTGAATAGAAACAGCAGTCGTTACCCTCACCTGGAAAGGAAAGGTTTTTAACTTCTTCTTTCAAAACCCTGGCCAACCTTCACGTCCTCTCAAAGTTTTCCTCAGTTTGTATCTTGCATCGACTGTTGCATTTTCTATCATCATTTATCAGCTGCAAAACCCCAAGGTAGAGAAAGACAGAGAAATAAACAAGACGCTAAAATGTTATCATGGCATTTTCTTTGTTTGTTTCTTGTTCTTTCTGCATTGACTTTAGACATGCAAATCATGGATCTTAACTTTAAGCCGCATCAAGATTTCTCTCAGAGGTTCATTGCTCGACATCATCTTATTTTTGCTCAGCAATGATCACTAGAAAATATTAATTTTTAAAAACTAAGGAGGCAAAAAATGTGTCAATTTAACACAATTTCATGTCGGAAAAGTAATTTATATTGTTACGAGAGGCATCACAACAAACGTACTTACATATATATATATATATATATATATATATATATATATATATATATATATATGTATATACATATATATGTACACACACACACACACATATGAATATCAATCACATATATACATATATGTTTAAAAAAACAACCTCGATATATGTATGCATCTTAGACTTGGATTATTTCCAATATCATACACGAGGAAAATTACAATAAATCCCATATCCAAATTGATAGTTTAGCAAATGAGGCGTTTCAAACGATATGCGTTGGCGTAGCATGTTCGGCCTATTAATTTCTTGCATGATAACTAGTATTTATATAAATAAACATAGAGAGAAAGAGAGTCCCATATATTGTGCTACCTTTGCTTCTGATGGACAATTATAAATTTCAACCACCACAAGACGGGCACATTGTTTGCCACTGAGGATGTGAACTCTCCGAAGAACATGTGCAGCTAATTATATGATTGATTAATCAATTAACCAATTATTCCATATCCATCTCTTAATAATGCATATATTATTAAAACAAAATAATCATGTACCCTCCAGCTGAAATGACCTCCTGTTATAGCATGGTAATTCCATCATTTGGCCAAGTTAGCCCGAATAGGATGAACAATAAAAAGAATTGGACGGCAAAAACAAATGATACGTTCACTGTGTAATAACAGAAGTCATATTAAATAAAGTTTCAGAGTAACATAATATATACATATACATCCATAAATTAGTAGATAAATAGATATTCTGGTCTCCCTATCTTTTTCTCCCTCTCTCTCTCTCTCTCTCTCTCTCTCTCTCTCTCTCTATATATATATATATATATATATATATATATGAGAATCGGTATTTCTGCCTATTCCACAAACATAAAAGAACTAGTAATTTTGCATACCGTTGCATGTTTTCACGGAGGAGGACGTACGGCGTAGGAGTTTTGAAAAAATGTATTCTTCAATTCCAAAGCCTTAAGGTCTTTACTTTCATTTCACGTTGGAGAAAGAAATCTTCATAGAAGCATACAAAGTATTCAAATATGTTTATTTCTCCAATTTTACTTAAATATTGCTAGTGGAGTTTGGGGGTCGGTTAAGAAAAGATGTATTTGCGGATTCTCTAATTACCGAGGGATACAATTGTATCAATCAATGTATAATATGCTTATCTCAATAAATAAATTCTTTGCTTTTCAAATCATTGTTTTTGATAATAATTGCACATGCACATTGATAACTGCATCTTATCCAAAGCACATACAAATTGTGTTGACTGTTTATGACTCTTGCATCAATGACTCCAAAGAAAGTAAGGAAGACGGAATATCCTTCTGTCTCATATACAGACTCTCTCCGTCTCTCTCTCTCTCTCTCTCTCTCTCTCTCTTAAGTATTCAGCAGTTTCTGACAGTCCCTTAGCTTGCTTATATGTAACCATACGAACAACTACTATATATGATTTTTCACTTGATAAAAAAAAAGTATTTTTACAATGTTTCTTTCTAATCATAATTGATTAATTATCGTTTCCGTTCTTTTATACCCAATTTTGCAAATCGAGTTAGACTATTTTTTTCGTTTTTATTGAATGTTCTCCGAATCTTTAATTTAATTTTACAGATAAAATACCATGTGCAATAGTAGAAGAGACTAAAAGACAAAAATAGCCCTAACGTTCTACTAATGCATTCACAACATGACTCATCTGATGAACATTGTATATCTATATCAGTTCGTTTATACTCGGATAGGTCAAGTTATAAGGTAATATCTGCAGTCATGTAAATATGGTTGCTGATTGATTTATTCTAACTTGGCTTATATCATCGGATATTACTACTTGAGTTTTATATCAAATCCTATTCTTTTGGTGTTTATGGTCTACTATCTCATTTACGATTTCACGTATTGAACTTTTAATCCTATTCATTTTACTTAATTTGAATTTTCATGAGGTATTTCAACAAAAATTTACATTTACATAAAAAAAAGCCACGGGCAATAATCGAAATTTTGAATGACAATCCTGTAGAGATTTCTACTGATAATTAATAGCAAACACTGTTTTGAAAAGTGTATCGCATCGAAGCAAACTTAAAAAGAAAACGGATGTATGCACAGTCAAGAAATACATATATATAATTGTCTACAAAAAAATGCATTGAAACGATATCATTCAAGGAATTTAAGTTAAGTTAATATTTGACATGGACTCTGCTGGACAATCTGTCATTATACATATATATATATATATATATATATATATATATATATTCGTGTGTGTGTGTGTGTGTGTGTGTGTGTGTGTGTGTGTGCATGTAAAAATGGCGTGTGCGTGGGAGTGATATTCGCCAGATATACTTGTCAGCCCACAAGCAGTACAAATTGAGGCTCAGTGCTCTCCAGGTTCTTGAGAAATCCAAGAAAAATACATTTTTGAAATTACATCTAGTAAAGCTTCTTTTGTAGTTTCTGAGATAGCAATCTCTCAAACCTTATCGAATAAAAGATCTTTGAAAAGGGACCAGGGCATTGAGTGCATTCTAAATACTGTCAGCTTCAGCAAGGCATTGTTTTCAAGCTGAGTTTATCACAAAAGCAGGAACAAAAAAACAAAAACAATAACAACAACATCAGCACACAAAACATCAATAACAAAAACAATCGCTGACAAAGACCAACTGGATTCAGACGAACAGTATGTTCTGCCAATGATGAGAAAGTGAACCAGGTAACCAGTGAAAGGAGTAAACTAGGACAGAAAGATTAAGAAGAATAGGAACGACTTGCTAACAGCAGTTATACGTCCACACCGACCACCTTATCCAAGAAAGAAGACTGTAACCATTCACGTTTGGAAATAGTGAGAGAAATAATAGATGTGACTGTATGCAGATTATTGAAGGAAGATGAACGAATGTGGAGAGCTCGGTGAATATCAAAAGCTGAAAAAGGAGCTGGAAGGGTGTGAAACGTTAAAGCACGGGTAGTACCAATAATAGCACTGGGAATTATGCTAAGACATTAAAAAAAATATCAGATTACCGACAAACGATTGACACTATCCAAACATCAATATTGGGATTTGCACAAGTATTAAGTAGGGTAGTAGAACTGTGAGGCAACAGTGCATCAAAAATGGCCCAGCAGCTAGAGAGAAAAAAGGCTTGCCGGTAAAGCTAGAAAATATTGACATGGTATAAGCCACAGTTCTGTTGTGATGTGCAAGGACGATAAAATGAGGGTTGGAGGACGATGTGGAGACTTACAGCTACTCGGCCTTCAACGGTACCCCCAGGCAACTGGTGGGAAATTTCAAAATGGGTCACTGCTGTCACTGTTGACATCAACTCTCACTTCAGCAAAGACCACCCGATGTGAAAATGGGGAATTCGGATAATAATAATAATAATAATAATAATAATAATAATAATAATAATAATAATACTTCACAAGGATAAGGAAAATATTTGGGAACAAAGTAGATGAACTGTTGAAAAGGAATTTACACATGTACTATTCTACGTATAAGATACACAGGACCATTCCTTTGATGGACAAAAGCAGAACTATAATTAATTGACTGGCAAACAAGAGAGATTATGACTATGTACGAGGCTTCAACCCGAGGGATGACACAGACTCTACGCAGATAGGAAAAAGACGGTAAAGGACTCGCCAGCATGGAAGACTGTGTCCCAAAGGCTACAACAGATCTGAAAAAGTATGTTAAAGTAAATAGTGGAGTCATTGAGTTGGAGTCAACAATGAACATGAAAAAAAAACAAACAAAGGAGGAACACAGCAAACAAAGAAAGGAAAATGGGAACAGAAAAACTGTACGAACAATCCAAAAGACCGGCACAGGCTGTTACATACAAGTGATTATGGACATCGCCAAAGGAAACCTAGGAGAAAGAAACATAATCATTTATCTTAGCAACACAATAAATTGATAAAGACGATATATATCGAAGTAAAATCGAAAGAACCCATCATCATCATCATCATCATCAGTCTTTTAGCGTCCATCGTTGGATATAGACCTTCCCCAGGATTCGCCACACTTCTCTATCATGGGCGTCACGGAGCCAGTACTTCCTGAACTTGTCTAGCTAGTCTCTCCATCTAACATTTTGCCGGCCTCAGTTGCGCATGTGGTCTCGGGGAATCCATGTTGTGAGTCATAATGTCCATTGATTGTCTGCCATTCTTGCAACATGGCCAGCCCACCGCCATTTGAGATTTTTTATGGATTCTATGATGTCTCTAACTCTTGTCTTTTCCCGGATGTACTGTGCTGTTTTGTGGTCTCTCCATGTGAGGCCCAGCATTATTCTTTCACGTGCGCGTTGCATGGTTCTCAGCTTACAGGTCTGTCTCTTGATTAAGTTCCATGTTTCAGCTCCATAAGTGACTATTGGGAGGATGCATTGGTTATACACCATTCTCTTTAGGATTAATGGGATCTTATTATTTTTGAAGGTTGAGCTAGCTCTGCCAAAGGCTTGCCATCCTAGTGTGATTCTTCGCTTGATTTCTTCTTCTTTTGAGGGTCTCATGGAGATCCGTTGCCCTAGGTAGATGTAGTGGTCTACTTTCTTGAGTTTTGTGTCCTTGATTCGATCTCAGTTTTTATCTCCAATGTGGTTCTTGCACATGATCTTCGTCTTGCTGAAGTTCATGTGTAACCGGCTTTCTTGCTCTCTTCATTCAGTTCATCTATCATTAGTTGGAGGTAGTGTAGGTTCTCTGCGAAAAGGGCTATGTCGTCTGCGAATCTGAGGTTCCTCAGATACTCACCGTTTATTTTAATTCCTTTACTCTCCCAGTCTAGCCTTCTGAAGATCATCTCGAGGCAGGCTGTGAAGAGTTTAGGTGAGCTGGTATCACCTTGTCTTACTCCTTTCTGGAGCTGGAAGGGGTCCGAGTCTTTATGTAGCCTGATAAATTAGCTGCTGTGATTGTATATATGTTTCAACACTTCAACATATACTGGATCTACACCTTGCAGACTGATGGCCTCCATGACCTTAGGGATTTCTACTGAGTCGAACGCCTTTCTGAAGTCGATAAATGCTACGGCAAGTGGTAATTTATACTCTGCTGCTTTTTCTTTCAGTTGATTTAACGAGTGCAGGTGGTCCATTGTCGAGTAGCTTCTTCTAAAGCCAGCCTGTTCACGTGGCTGGTTTTCATCGAGTGCTTTTGTGATTCGGTTGGTGATGATCTTTGTGAAAAGTTTGTATACACAGTTGAGTAGGCTTATAGGCCTATAGTTGTTGAGGACTTTCGGGTTATGCAGAGGAAGGGATGAGACTGTAAAACATATAACTATGTTCGTTAACTAGAAAAGGAAGAGTATAAGATACTGACTTGACAGGGTACAAACAGCGATGGCCTGAAAACTAAGCAAACAAATAGAATTTAATCATGCGGAAAAACTGTACTGTCTTGGAGAATGGGGGCCATCAATTACCGTGACACTTTAATATCCAAACTAACTACCCCATGCGAGTGAGAACACCTGATCAAGTAATTGTGGACAAGGGAAGGAGAATCTCTCGAAAGATATATATGGCTGTATCAGTGGATCACACACTAAATAGAAAAGAGTGTGAAGATCTGGGAAAATACCAGGAGCTGAAGATGAATTGGGAGATAAGAGTCAGTGAAATACCAGTATAGGTAGGTACACTCAGAACTGGACCAGCAACACAGATAGTTAGATTGTAAGAAATTTAGTGGAAGGGGATGAATCAAAAGAATATAAATGACAGCACTATTTGGGACTGTACAAATACTGAGGGGTTAACAAGAAATATGGGGTCTATGATCCTCAGCTGTTAGCGAAAAACGGGCACAGTGGCGGTACCAACCACAGCGCCGCTATGATGCATGACGACGATATAAGAGGAGGGTTTGAGACCTGAGGGGACTTACTATCACTCAGACTTAAGCGATAATCATTGGGCAGCAACTAGTGAAAAACTGTAATCAACAGCACTGCTTTTGACCAAGTGTTGAGAAAGGTATACAGGCCTAGTCCCCGGTGGTGGCCACCAGACAACAGGTGTGAAAATGCAGTAGAAAAGAAACGAGGAATAAATAATGAATACATTTCTTTGCTCGCATTTTATTGGCACAAGAAATATCAAAAACTAAACGAGGTTTACTCTAAGGGACCAATTTAGTATAAACTTTCATTTCAAATTGAATCCCTCACTAAAACAACTATTTACTGGAGGAATTTGGGGGGGAAAACTACGGGACATGATAAGGAGTTATTGTGTAAATGTTCAGCCCTCTAACTCCAGTTTGTAGCCTGTTTCCGTGATACATACATAGCTAGCCAGCCTGCCAAAAGTGATGTCGATAGTTTTAGTGGCATTTTGATGGCTTTTTTTTAGAAATAATAGTAATTAGATATGCCTTTGGAAATATACAGTTTTTTGTTCGTTTGTTTTTTTCCTGTTTGGAAACACTCCTTAACTGATGCATCTGAGTTTGAAAATTGACCCTCATGGTAGAATGTTACGTATACTTGACTACACCATCCCCTTCATTCAATGAGGGCACCTGGTACATTCTGTGAAATTCACCAGTCATTCGAACGTCAGGGGGTAAATGTTCCTCCACGCCCATATTTTCTTTCTTTTTCTCTTTTATTGTTATGACTTATGGAGGGAAATGAGAATTTTTCAAATAATTACTGAATGACAAAGGGTGTGGTGCAGCTGCAGACTTTTTCATAAGTTTTGATGGATTGTTTCTAGACAGATTATTGCATAAAATATTGGAATAAATGAGGCAATGAAACAATAGAAAGAAGCAATAGGGATTCCACATGAAAACACAAAGATTTTTCATATGCCTATATATATATATATATATATATATATATATATATATATATATGGTGTGTGTGTGTGTGTGTGTGAGGGAGGTGTATGTGTGTAAGAATATGAGTGTGTTTAAGAGTATGTGAGTGTGCGTATCTATACACGTGCGCGTTCATGTGTGTTAAAATGTGAGCAATAGTAACTTTTATCGTATTATGGGATACGAGTAAGTTTATGAGAAAGAGAAAAAATCATTTCCCCCGGAGCATATTTTTGGAGCTAGAGATAATGTCTAGCTCATCAGAGAAATAAAATATTTACTCCAAGAGACAATAGCAATGACTGTGGATTCCCATACTTTTTTTCATCTTTTTTCGCTGAAAATATTTGGAGGGTTATTTATGAGCGCGGATGTCCGAGCTGGCTCTGTGCTGTTATATGATATAACAGCTGTGTAAATATATCAATCTCTCTTCTACGACAATTACCTCAAAGAGAATATATAGACAGAGGATCATCAAATCGTACACATATAGAGACAATGAAAAGATTGCAATTACCACCATAAACAAACACCTCGGCTCCCATACGCATACAATAATATGTCATTTTACTAACCATATATACATGCATGCATATACATGACTCTACTGGTATCTCAGGGTGCATATATATATATATATATATATATATATATATATATATATATATATATATATATATATATATATATATATATATATATGCGTGTGTGTGTGCATGTGTGTGTGTATATATATATATGTGTGTGTGTGTGTGTGTGTGTGCGTGTGTGTGTGTATTCTCGATTTTTCTCATTTTCTAATTTTTTGGCACCTAACTAGTCAGAGGGATCTGTTGGGTTGTGTTACTCAACGTGGTTCAAAAATAGGCCTCGTCTTTTGAATGATTAATAGGATTGCCATACTCCACTCTTTAGATGGTCCCCGGCTTCATCGTTGCTCAACTATGGGACCCAATGTAAACGAAGCAATTTTGCAGTGACAGACATATACAAGACAATCAGTTTACTATATATATATATATATATATATATATATATATATATATATATATATATAGAGAGAGAGAGAGAGAGAGAGAGAGAGAGAGAGAGAGAGAAATTGTGAGGGACAGAGGGAAAGAAAAATAGTGAAAGGCAAAGAGGGTGAGACCAAAAGAATGAAAAATTGAACAATAGTACAATATGATTAGTTATGAAGAAAAGGAAAAATAATCATTTCTAAAACGGGATGAAAATGCCTGGAAATAGAACTAGATTAGTCTCCCCTTCAGTAACAGGAAGACACTGGTTTCAAACAGCTCACTCAAATATAACGACACAGATTGATTTGCCGAATCGTCGTCATCATCATCATCATCATCATCATCGATATTAATAATAATAATAATAATAATAATGATGATGATGATAATAATGATAATAATGACAATAATAATGATAATAATAATAATGATAATATTAACAACAACAACATCAACAGCTACAACATCAACTCTTACTGCTGTATCTAGTTTGTTAACATATGCTCCATTCTGGAAACATGTGGGTGATATTGCTTTTTCAATTAAGATAGATCAATAGAAAATAAGGGTCTTTCTGGTAATTTGTTTGTAAAAGATGAGTGAAATTGATAGTGATACAGAAAACCTTTTGTGTCATGAGAAACGAGCAGATAGGGCAATTGGTTGAAATAATATCCAAAAAAACGGGCACTGAAATCCGATAGAATGAATTATAAATTGTGTCATATTATATAGAAACTTATTGTTTTTACGCAGTCAATATATCATTCAATTTAGACAAGGTAAATAGAATAAACAATTAATGAAAATGAGGGAACGGTAGGAATCGAACCCACACAACGATAGGTAGCCACTTCAGATATGTACTTGGATAATATGACACAATTTATAATTCATTATGTCCGACCAAAATGTACTTTTCCTTGAATACATACTGCTGCGCTGAAAGGGAAGAAATATGACGAAGAATAACGAGATAAGAATTAGGGTTGATAGCAGTCATTCTGTTTTCTGCCTCATCTGCAGGCTATTTAGCACAATGATAAGTACATCCCTACGTTGAAGCGGCTACCTATCAGTGGCAGGTTCGATTCTTGGGGCCTGCCCCCTCTTCTTAAATTGTTCATTCTATTTACATTGTTTAAATTGAATGATATATTAACTGTGTAATGGCGTTTGTTATATAAGATAACATATTTCATATATACGTATAGATATATGCTCTTGAAGTAAGCAAATCACAGCCGACACACTTCTTGTTCATCACTCACTATGAACTAGACAAATTCAAAAAATACTGGCTCCACGACATCCATAATAGAGAAATTCAGTGGATATTTGGGAAGGTCTATGTCCAACAACGGGCGATAAAAGACTGACGAATTTTTTTTTTTTTTTCGTTGCATGTTTTAATATCGGTTAAAATTGATAATGACGCAAGTGTGTTTCTCTCAAGACTTGATATGTGAAACAAAACAAAAGACACATCTCTACATGTAAGACGCAAAACGTTGTTTTACATGATAGCTAACCCGTTTCATATCAATGATACGACGAAATTTCTATGAGATCCAATACATATTCTTGTTAGCATAAAAGTTTGAATACATAACTACATGGTTTGCTCTATCGGTAGGGTTTTCAATAAATAAAATATTCTGTCACTGGCCTGCAAGAATGGTTGATGTAGAGAAAGGTTGGTGAAAGATTATACTTGATCAAACCTATCTCTCATAACTAAAACTCAAGCAGTAATGATAGAAATATTTATCTAGCCAGTGTCAATCTTGACCAATGCTAATGTGGTAGATAATCAAGAAAAATACTCTTTTATGATGATTGATAAGGTAATCGAACAGTAAATGTCACTAAATCGATTGGTCTCAAACGTATTCAAAATTTGCCGGTGAATTTCGTATGGATTCCCTAATAGCGTACGGTTATTTGAAACAATACATTCATTAACAGAATATTGGGTTTATAACAATGAATTTATAATCATATCTATGGCTGAAACTTTTTCGATTTTCCATTTTAGTTATTATGAAATACCCTATTCTAATGTAATGACATTGAGCGACATTATCAGTCATATTCTATGCATTTCAGATTCCTTCAAACGATTATTTCACATGGATGTAAATATAGTCTCACTCTTTGCAGATTTTATCAAAATATGGAGTCGCCAAGGCCAAGCATGAGCCGCAATTTGGCACCCTTTTAAGTAGCGCGATATTTTTTTTCGTTAATATTTCACAGTCGTAAAAATGAAGGGAAATAATTTTACAAGTCCCAGATAAAAATATCCCGGTGAATTATTATTACTTCTTTTTCTGTATGATTTATTCAATATTTAATCTTTCTTCGAAATTCTATATTCCAAATACATAACAGGCGTCCCTAGTACTCGATGCCCCTGGCATTTAGCACCTTCAGTCGACCCCGTCTGAACGAAAGTTATACTTGCTAAAATATGCACATGCTCTGTCGGTGGTAACTTTCTGTCATCTGATGCATGCTAAGCTAAGATCATTTCACTCTATGAATGACTCTCTAACACTTGGTGCAACAATAAATTTAAAATAAAAAGGAAAAGAAAAAATCTCATATCGATGTCAGACATCAATGCATACAGACGAACACAGCACTAATAATGAAAGCAAAGGGCGGTTTTAATATGACGAGATCGGTATCTCGGCTTCATACTGCAGTCAGCCGCTTTTTCAGCCAGTACGATTGTGGGAGCGGCTTGGAAGAGATATTTGTTGTCTACACCGATTTGATCGGGTCGTCTTGAAGGAAACTGCGTGCAAACAAATAAAAATGCACCACCATTTCCCTGCCACTCACCCAACCGACATGCCAGTGTCAGGGTGAACGTCAAAAGCCACACAACGAGGAAAAAAAGAGAAATCACATACACACGCACGCACGCGCACACACAAACACATATATATACATATATATGCATATATATATATATATATATATATATATATATATATATATTGTATTCTCATACTTATATTTTGCGTTTTTTTTAAACTTGCGTGAACATAAATAAAAATATTCAAATGTGTAACGTGTAACCAACGCATAGACACTCGCTGTCTGTCATTTTTGACAATGTTTGTCTAAATGTAGGTTTGCCGCATTGTAATACTCTTTTCGAACATATATATATATATATATATATATATATATATATATATATATATATATATATATATATATATATAGATAGATAGATAGATAGATAGAGAGAGAGAGAGAGAGAAAGAAAGAGGGGGGAGGGAAAGAGACAGCACATATTTCAACATTTTGTTCGATTAGCGAAGAATATCCGAATGAAATTTGTATCATGACTATCATCTCTTTCTCTCGCTATATATATATATATATATATATATATATATATGTATACGTGAGTGTTTGTGTTAGTTTGCATGCATATGTCTGTATTCATGTATATGTATGTATGTATGTTGAGCTATATGTTCACTGTATTAACTGCAGTTTTTTTCCCCGGAACAGTATCTTCGGAAATGAAACGCTAAGCATCAAGCCGTTTCCACAGCTTTTTGGGAATGTAATCAGATCATTTGATTAAACTGACCGTTCAAGTAAATCATTTTCCCCCAACCATCATTGTTTCCAATTTCATAATCTGATTAGTGATATAATTCCCTATCATATTTATTAAAAAATGTCCATCTTCCATATCCTCATAATCTTGCATTTTACACGGGCAAAAGAAGATTTCTTGGTACGAATTCTGATTGATATAGATGCGATACGGATGACTGCTTGGCATAGGCTATAACGTCTTTGAAAATGAAATTGCCAGCTTAAGCTCAAACACTAGTCACTGGTTATGTTCACTTCTGACGAATACCCTTGTTGAAGACTTGACACTGAGGATAGAATGACTCTAAAGATTATGCTATCAAGCCAAATAAAAGCAACCAGTGTAAGAAAAGTACATCTGATCTCTTGAGGTCCTATTGGATAGCTCGTGCTCTGAAGCTGATGTCAGAAGTATCGTCCTTAGCTTTACTCTAACTACTCAAGCAAGACTGACGGGAAGATTTTAATAGTTGGTTATACCCATCTCCATACGCTTTACCTTTCGTGTGCTGTGTTTGCATGGAGTATTCCTCTGTTTATACAGACCAAACGGATGCCTCAGTCGGACGTTGTTGTAGTCTAAACCCATAAACCCCGTCTTAAAATTTTTCAGTATCATTATCAATATCAAAGGATACGATGTGTGCATGATTTATCCCTAGATATTTTACTGTTATCACGATGTCGTTTTATGCTGTTTAAGCCAAATTGCATTAGATGAAACTGCTGGGTAGCATCGAACCCGGTCTTTCATCAACAGTCAACCTTAGCTGACGGGAACCACGTATTGCTACCAGTCCTCTGACGATAGCATTCAAATGCTGGTCTACAAAAATATTTTGGCTGGTCCTGTCTTCATTTTCAACTCCTTCCATGATTCATTTTTTAAAGATTTGATCAGCTGTTGTTCCTAATAATAAATGCACGTTTTTTTTTACATTGATAATGAAATTTGCCATTGCTACATTCATTTTATGTGAGTTTTGGCTGAGCTTTTTCCAAAATATATCTGTATGTTGTTCGTGGCGAATCAGAAAGAGAAATATTGTTGTCAGTTGTGGGGAATCGGCAAAATGATGGAGAGAAAAGGTTTTGTTGCTTTTGTTTGGATTTCATATCAACTGATAAATAATGTATGTTTCAAAAATATTGACCTCTGAGTAAATACATCTATTTATAGTGCTTATGATTTTTACTCACATAAACCTTTTGAACGTATATATATACATCGATATTTACATATCACACACACACATATATAATTATATATATATATATATATATATATAATTATATATATATAGATAGATAGATAGATGGATAGATAGATAGATAGATAGTTAGATAGATAGATATGTTTCGTGTGTTCTTGGTCCAATCAAAATGATCAAGAAACACGTGTTATGCAATTTTAGACACACACAGGCTCCTCTGTTTACGTGCATAAAAATCGACAAAGTTCAAGCCACATATTTCAGATTCATGAACATGACTTATCAAGTCTTATTCAATTATTTTTTTCATTTCAGATCCATATTCTTCAATTGCTTAAATGTTCACGTGAGTTGATAAAAAAATTAGAAACGATATTTTTTTGCACTAACTGTATATATGCATATATTCGTAGAATCAAATGACGTTTAGATCTGAACATTTTTTTCATCAAGGCTTTTGTGCAGCTCAGAGTGTAGCACAACTGGGGTCCCGTTGGAACCTATTATTACAAGCGTTACGTGAGGATTACAATGTAAGTGCTATCAAAAAGATATGTCTTTAATTATTTTTATGGCCCGGTGTGTATGGCTTTCAAGATGGCCACCAATGTCATTTCCAAATGTTTTCACTGTATAAAGTGTGCTTGATACCATATCAAGATTCTACTACAGTGTGACCACTGGAAATGTATACTTTCTGAAAATGGCTTCCAAATTCGTTGCCAAAAAGTTTTGCTTATGAAATCAACAGTAATTGTAGCATCTGGTTCACTGAGCTTCGTACTGAAAATCCAGCATATTTGGACCACAGGAGGGTATACATTTTTAAGAATGAGTACGATGGCCTTAATGCAGACATACTTCAGATGTGTCCATGGTGCTGCACATACTACATTGTCAAGTCCTTAGCTCACACTTAAATTTAATCTTATCTACCGTGTAGCCAATTTTCCCCAGAAATTCAATAAAAAATTATGAAAAACTTTAGGAAATATTCTGTGAAAGCTTGAGGACAGTTAACCAACATTTTCATATTTTACCGCGTATTCTTACGTATCTGAAGATTATCTGACAAATATTTGCGGTTATTGCCAAGCTTTCTAGTGGAGTTATGTTTTTTAATGCTTCATTGGTGTTATTTGATAGTAATCGGCTTCAGAAATGATGTTAGTTATTAATTCAACCAACTATCAAAAATATGAGCAGTATTGTTTTGTTGTAACTGGAAAGGATGCTCTTTTTCATTGTAGAGTGCCAATATGCAGGAAATTATTTTTTTTTAATAGATAACTTGGTCATTTCCCTTCATGATTAGGTAAAAAATCTTCAGCACTCAGATCATACCAGCTAAAAATTGAAAAAAATAAATGACTGTAGATTGAAGCTAAAAAACACATTTTTCAGATCATTTTCAGTTGCATCTGATTTGAATGAAACAATCACTGATTTTCTTCTTCAAGCATATGCTACTTTAGAACCTTTGTTTCATTCACTCCCATAAAACATGAATGAACACAATCAAAAAAAAATATTGATGATGAGCTGAAAAAAAAGTCAATGAAAAAAGAGAACACCTAATAAAAAATTGATTTTGTTAGTGAATTTCATTGGAATGTCGATTCTTTAAATGTCAAGCTGCCTGGCTCAAATGCGCGGAAAAATTCATTCATTCACTTGATGAGATTGAACCATTGGATTAGCTGAACTGGTTAGTCGTAACAAGGAAATTTCCAAAGCTGTATGAGCCATATCCACGGAGCTATGAATGCTAGAGTCTGAGAGGAAAACCTTTGGTAAATTATACACAACTGAGTAAAAATTCTATGATTGTTAATTCCAATTCTATTTCAAATGCAGACATTGTACTTTTAGTTCCGTCATAAGTTTAATATATGGGGGGCCAATGTGAACCTGGAAACCGCCGGGTGATTTGATAAACAATGATTATAGCGATTTGTGGACTTTCTTTCCCTTCCTCCCACTTTAGGGATGGACTGGATTGAAGAGAAAGAGTTTGTTTCAAATTTGGTTTGAAATTTTACGAAACAGCAAAGAGGTCAAAAACTTTCAAAAATACTTTTGAAGAATATGTTCAGAGTTTGACTGCGTTTTAGAATGATTTAAGCACTTTCAACGAGGACGAACTTCAGTTAAAGATAACAGAAGAACAACCATGCCAGACGAACATGGATATTATTAGCGATTATCAGGATCAGATTGTTTGAGAAGTTGCTGAAGATGTAAGAATAACTTGTGTTTCCTGTCAAATTATTCTAACCAAAGATTTGAAAGCGAAAGTTGTTTCTGCAAATACCAGACGGAGAACGATCGAAATTTGGAAAAGCTGCCATTCAAAATGTGTGTCAAAAATTCAAGACGTCTTCAATTTCTAACCACCGTATTCGGTGGACCTATAGCCATATGGCTTTTTGTTTTAAGACTTGAAAATTGCATTAAAAAGACGCTGTTTTCAAAGCATTAATAACATGAAATTCACGGGCAGTTTTTGATGAGATTTCTAAAGATAACAACAAGCCGTGCTTCTAAAAATTGAAAATATGTTGGCATCAATGTGTATCTGCTGTTGGGGGGTATTTGGAAGGAGACAATCTCAATTTAGATTACATGTTTTATTCAATAAAAATGTTATGATGTAGTCCGAGTATCTTTTTATCAAATTTTGTATGCGTTCATCTTGCCTAATCATTATGCCAAATCCTTTCAAACATGACCAAATTCTCTTTTGTTATATTTAGCAAAACACATCGTTGTTAGTAAGGTTTAAACTATGATTTATATATTACATCTGCTACCGTTAAGTCTCATCGGATCGATGCCAACCGAGAACATTTTCGGCGACTGCAAATTATGTGTGTTGAATTATGGATTAAAATCTATGAATAAAATATAATTGTCCGACGAGGCAGAAGATGTGTTCATCGTTCTTAATAAGAAAACAGTTTTCTTTGTAATGTTAACTATTAATAATATTTTCAAGGTGAAACTTTATTTTACTTTTTCGCTGATTGTTTGTATGGGAAGACTAAGATATCTGCCTGTGTCATAAATAGATGTCTTTTTTACCGATTTAATTTGAGAAATCATCTTTGAAAAATGTGAAGGTAAAAAGAAAATATATCAGAAACACAGACCTGCATAAATTTGGCATTTCACATGACTGCAATATTTATTTACCGATGTTTCCCATACAAGACTTTTGGACCCAGTTGAGATTCAGGTTTTTTCCAAGATTGTAGTCTAGGTCAGACCCTCAACTGAGAAAACCGAAGACAAACACAAGACTTGTTAGCTATCTCCCTGTTTATGTCCTTAGGCAAAACTGAGGTGGATTATAAATCTTCTGCATGATAGAGGTGGACATAATAAATGACAATACAAACCAATATTTAGCCCCGTTCGAAGGTTGGAAATTAGTGTGGATTAGCGAACATTGTTAGTCTCTACGACCAACGTTTGTGGTAATGCATGGTAACCATAAGGCAATACATTGAAACGTATATATATATATATATATATATATATATATATATATATATATATGGGGGTGCATTTTTGTGAGAGTGTCTTTTTGTGTGTGTGAGTGTGTTTTTGTGTGTGTGTATGTGTGTGTGTGTGTGTGTGTATGTGTGTGTGTGTGTGTGTTCGCACATGTATGACCATTTTGGTTGGATTTGCTACCTATTTCTTGAGTATGAGATATATATATATATATATATATATATATGTGTGTGTGTGTGTGTGTGTGTGTGTGTGTGTGTTTGTTTGTGTGTTTTTCGTTTGATAAAAACCACAAACAAGAAATCTTATTTTATTTTTTCTCTTCCCTATTCCCGTACGAAAACAATTATGGCTGTGGTTAGTTTGTATAATAATATTCCAATTTTCTGATTCAGTGCTCACAATCAATTATGTCATAATGAATGTTTCCAACCAAAGCTCTCTCGCTCTCTCTCTCTCAATCCCCAATCTCTACCTCCTTCCTCTCCCCTCTCTCTCTCTCTCTCTCTCTCTCTCTATATATATATATATATATATATATCGTTTTTACTGCTTGCACATTTATTGACTGCTTTCTTGCAGACTTATATGAGTGCTACTAAAGCGTTCTATAACCTTGCCAAATGGTTAACAATACTAATAAGGATGAGTGTTTTCTCACCTCATATTCAGGTAAAAGTAATCATCAAGAGTCCATTCTCGTCAATCCATCACTATGCGAATCAACGTCTCAGTTGTTAAATGAATGCATCGTAAGTCTAAACCAGATAACGTTATGAATTGTATTTAATCTCAAACTGTAAAGGCTTTTGTACTCATCAGTTCATCCACTCATTAGGAGGCACATATCCTCTGTATACGCTTTTGTGTCAATGGATTGATGAATAGAGGCCAATATGCAGCAAAGATAAGAATGTTTACTACTGGATGAACGGATCTATTGTATAGAAAACAACATTACGACGATGGAGATGGAAAGTTTGCTGTTCATGTAAGAAACGTGAATAGACTTTGTAAGATATCTACACTATTTCCAATATTGTTTTTGACATCATTGAAAGAATTACAGAATTTCTCTCATCGAAAAATCGAAACATCAAAGAAATGGAACGAAATAATAGGAATTGAGAGTTTGGTTGAAGAGAAATTGGGTCTTGAATCACGTGAAAACAGCTCTCATAGTCCTGGTGACCATCTTCCTCCTATATTCTCGTTCACCTCCCCCTCCTTCCTTTGTGAGCAGCAGGCAATACTTCTCTCTTTTCTCGCTTTCTCATTGAAATAACTAAGATATCTTCGTAAGCAGCACTCTCTCTCTCTCTCTGTCCCCCCTTGTCTCTCTCCCTCTTTCTACCTACCTACATGCCCATTTATTTAGATGCTCTCATACTTTCTCATTTGATCTTAAAATAAGATTTGGCTCTAATATACCTGGCAACGCTCGTCGCAAGCAAGAGAGAAATTGTTTATGACTGTGTATTCTGAGATATCTTGATCACTGGGTCTAGAAAGTTTTCGTTATACTAGATTTATATCAGATTATTCCTCGAAACTGCGGGCGATTCTACGTAAGCATGTATTTATGTGCGAGTATGCCCGGGCGACAGGGAGCGAAAGTTCATTTTTTTTTGTTTGTTTAATTCACCCCTTTCAATTTTCCCTCCAACGTTTAAACTTTCATTCGTTCGTTTCTGTCTCAAATATCTTTTTTTCTATTCCTTACATCATCTCTTCTTTAAGAATTTTTTTCATTCTTTTTCGATTTATTACTTTTTCACTTATCATTCTCGTTTTGTTTTTTTACTTACATGCTCCCGTTTCAGTTCACATGTTTTTCTTTCTGTTTTCATATAGTCTTTATTCTCTCATTCTTATATATGATTTTTATTTTGACTTTTTTTCGCTTTCTGTTTAGTTTTTAAAAAGTGGATATAAGTTCATATGCACAGAGAAGTATAGCCGTGCGAGATAATATTTGTCTTTGGCAGATATTCTGTTTAAGACTAAAACTTCACATAAATTGTTGCTTTTTTATCTGACAGCACCCAACACTTTTTATGCATATATGTTTCCTCTTATATGCCATCGTATCTAAATAATTTGGAGTTGAATATTCTAATATGTAGATTTGATACAAATACTCTCGCACAGGCACAGGCACAGGCTCATGCACTTGAACGTATGCATATATATATATATATATATATATATATATATATATATATATATATATATATGTATATATATATATATGTATATATATATACATATATATATATGTGTTTATATATATATATATATATATATATATATATATATATATATATATATATATATATATATATATATATATATATATATGCATACATGAAGTTCTTTTGCTCAACTATGCATGTTTATATATGTATGCATGAATCTGGGTCTGAAGCGAAGGTTTTGATCCTACCTCGTGATACTTGATGTTGGATAATCTATAGACACACTGAAGAGTTGTAATACAACAAAACAGCTGTTTATGGATGGCATTATTATTATTATTATTATTATTATTATTATTATTATTATTATTATTATTATTATTATTATTATTATCATTACTATTATTATCATATACATAGATATACACACTCAAACAAACACATACACACACACATATATATGGACACACGTACGTTTGCTTTTGTAAAGATATATGTAAACATATTTATTTGTGTGTGAGCGTGTACATACGTATTTATTTAATTACTAGTCAAACGTATTTATAAAGGCATATACATCATGCAAATATATACATACATATATAAATATGACTATATATACAAGTATGTACACAGATATTTGTTCATGTGTAATTGTATACACGCATACATGTATTTGTGCATAATGTGTCTATGTATTTTTTGTGTAGCCAATTGTAGGGAATACACATACACGCACACACACATGCACACACCCACATATACATAGACGTGAATATAGCTGAATTCAGACACGCGTGCATATACACATCTGCATTTGTGTGCGTATGTGTTAGATAAATACACAATATATAGACATTTATTTGAGTAAGCTCGCGTGTAAATGTGTGTCTCTCTTTACATATCTATGTGTTCGTCTCGGCTGTTTTTCCCCGTCCGTAAACAAATCAAATGACTTGCAGTTTGTGAGAAGTATAAAAATGGCCGGTGCACATTGCTTGGCTACAGTATTAAATCGAACTTCCCTGTGTTACCCAGAAAAGACATATTTGATCTATAATCCAACGGTAAACACTCGTCTTCCACAGTTAGTGTTCCGATCTCTAGTGAAACGGAAACGTCGTTGGGGCTTAGTGAGGCAGTCAGAGAATAATAAAACCTAACGCTGAGCCGATGGCTTTCGTACGTCTTCTGACGAACGCGTGAACATTGCTTAGATACGCCCCTGTTTTTATAGGTCCATCTTCGTGTTGTTGGCGCTGGGGGGTAGAAGCACTGTGGGAATTTGATGTCTGTCCAGAACTTCACTAAAAATTACCTCTGAGAAGTTCATTGCGGTGTGAAGGCAAATGCTTCGGTTAATCAGGACAGTACAAAACGAATGTTTCAGATTAGAATCATTGAAACAATTATGAAGATAACAAGCGGCAAAGATGCAAGAATGTCACACACTTCATTCGATACGGGCTTACATCTTAGAGAGGGTCACGCAATATGAGGACTGTGTGCAAACACAATGACTGCAGAGGCTTGTTTTTGTTTGGTCAGTTTCAAATCATCATCATCATCATCATCATCATCATCATCATCATCCTTTTATAATCCGTTGTTGGACATAGACCTTTCCCAGTATTCGCCACATTTCTCTATCATGGGCGTCGCAGAGCCAATATTTTTTATGAATCTGTCCAGTTCGTATATGATTTATAGGGATCAATGCTATGAGTCGTGATGTCCATCGTTTGTTTATCATTCTTGCAACGTGATCAGCCCATTGCCATTTGAGTTTGGTAATGGTTTCTATGATGTCACAGATTCCTGTGTTTTCCTCCAAAGATACTGTGTTGTCTTGTGGTCACACCATGTTATGCTGAGCATGATCCTCTCGTGTGCACGTAACATGGTTCTCAGTTTCCGAGTCAGTCTCTTGTTTAGGCTACATGTCTCAGCTCCATAGGTGACTCTCAGGAGGATGCATCGGTTGCACATTTTTTTTCTTAGAAACCTATTGTCATTTCCCACTTTGCTTCTTTCTACTTGTTTTGTTTATATATCTATATTCTTTCTTGGTGTGTTAGGCCCTCATGAGTATGATTGCTCACTATATGTTCATATTTATCTCTATCCAGTGCATATGCACACTGCATCTCCTCCTGATATTTTCGGGGATATCGATGTTATTTGATCGCTGATTGATGTCTTAATTCAAGGTAGTGTAGTCATATAGCGTTTTAAAAAAATGTTTTTTCATTATTTTTGAAAGTGGGTTAAATTTAGGAAGTAACTGTACTAAACTGGACACCTACTCTTCGTACTTCGAAGTTTCGACGCATTTGTCTATTCCCCCTCTGGAAGTTGCAAACTTCATGCAAGTAATTTTTGTGCTTTTGTTCATCTTCTTTTGGGGTTACTACATTGGAGGGCAATCACATTTTTATCCCCATCAAGGAGATCCGGGTTCCAGTCAACGTATATGATCTCTCTATGTTTGCCAATTGGTTCGCTTAGAAAAAATAAAATTTTGAGAGAGCATTCTTTTACGGATACCAATTTCATATGTTGCAACCAAATTGCTTGCGTATTACATCTATATACACTCAAATTGAATTCTGTCATTTATCGTTTTTTCTTCCGTAACAATGTTTACTCCTGGAAGATTGTCAGGTTAATTGACATAATCCACGTCTTGCTTTAAATTCATTATTTAGATAAAGTTATTTGCTTTTCATTTCATAAGAACAGTGAAACGGCAGCCTACAAATATGTTTCGTTACTCTAATTCCCCATCATAAGAAATAAAACATTTGGGGTGATCTTCTCATAGATATTTTGATTTGAAAAGTCATCAATAAGAGTCTTAAAAAAATCATCAACAAGAAGCCCATATGAATCTTGGTTAGACTCAGTACACAGTCAGCTTTATTGATAGTGATAGTGTTTTGAAGGTAAAGAAAGATTGCCAAATACCCCATCTAATTTTCCTAAGGGCAACCTGATTCTTAGTCTCTAGTTGAGTATTAGCGTTCATTTTCTAGAACGAATATCATAGTGTGTGCACTAGGCCTCGAAATTTACATTAATTGCCAAGTTTTAGTGATCAAATACTACTGCTTTTAAGGTTATGATTTATCTATAATACGGTTATAAGTATTAAATTTAGGATTAAAAGAATATAAGAGCCAGAAAAGGGAAAATACCTAGTTAAACTGTATCTCCAATTTATCGAATACGCAAGATGATGCTAAAAAGAAGTAACCCAAAATACAGATATAGCAGGATCAAGAATCAACCACTCAGACATAAAACCCCTCGAAATATCACACACAACACATATTGGACCACACTTACGTAGAATCTGCACTTTGGGAAATATTTTATGCAACTGGTAAACATACAGTAGAGGGAAACGAAAATGATCCAAGGACATAAAAATCCCATATATATTTATATATTTATCGAACTACAAATCAGTAATTCAATATCCAACGAGGATGGCATTGTTTTATTCAGGATTAGGCCAAGTTGAAGTAGAGCTTTGAATGTGATAAAATGATGGATTATCTGTACAAACAGTCTCATGTTTCAGCCCTGTTTGGGATACATCACATTGAGAAGTCCAAACTCGGTAGAGACATGAATTTATTTATTTCCATATATATATATATATATATATATATATATATATATATATATATAGAGAGAGAGAGAGAGAGAGATAGATAGATATAGATAGATAGATATATATGTATATAGATAGATAGATAGACATATATATACATACATACATATATATATATATATATATATATATATATATATATATATATATATATATATATATTTATATTTATATATGAGTGTGTGTGTGTGTGTTTTGAAGTCTTTGTGAGAAATGTAATAACGTTAGTAACCAGATCTTTACAGGGGTCTAACAGACGGGTTATTTGATGTCCCCTGCTGAACAAAAGCCTCCCCAAGCTCTTTTTATTTCGCCTGTGATGGTAAAAACCTTAACCATTTCTTTCCTGCAAAACTATTTCATCCGTCTCCTGTTTGACCTTCTCTCAATATTTTCGACACCAAAATGGTAACATGTTGCACTGCATTTATATTCAATACTACATGTCCATTCTATATATATTTCTGTCTCTTATTTACATGATGTTTTCTTTCTACTTTGTTTTTTTTCCCACTGGCCCATTTTCATACTTTTTTTATCTTAGTATTGTTCCTGATATCACTTTTTCCATTATCTTTCATTGATAAGTAGATGAGTCCACAAAATACGGTTTAATATCAACAGAACTGAGACCATAGTAAAGTTCAACAGTAATGCCCGAATAACCCAATAAGAAATGAAGGTAAAATGCTGAAAGAGATCTAGAAATAAATACACGTATATCAGGTGATATAATTAGGAAAAGACCATGAAAACGGAATAAAGCCAAGAATGATGAATGATTATGAAGCATAAAGTGAATAATAGCAAATACGCTAAACTCAGCGAGCCATTTTCAAACTCAATCAAAGACAGGGAAATTCTTTCAGTCATCTTCTCCATGATCCAGATTGCGCAGAGTAAAGTGAATGACAACCCCTTGGGGTTTTAGTCAGTCTATAAGACCATTTCACATATCACAAACCAAGGACAAGTGTAGTAGTCTGACATTAAGGGTCGAAACTGTGATGAATGAATCAGTAGCCAGAGAGATGGCACTTTTTAATTTATTACAAAAAAATTACAAAAGTTTTTTTTTGACTATGATGTGGAATTAAGCAATTCCTAGAGAGAAAAAATTATCGCAGGACAAAACCCAGCTGAATTCTCCAATGTCTCGTGGGAAACAAATAATGATTTTGTTTTCCAACTCAGGCCCACCTGAGATGACACAAGAGAAAACTTGATTGAAACAAAAAGAGACAGAAATTTCCATTGAATCGATTGGAGGTGTTTGAAGCTGTGTTAATCAAGTACAAATCCAAAGTTACTCGTATCAGTTATTTCTGAAGGGAATCACACATCCTTGACAAAGTTTCAAACTTCCACAAATAAATATATAAGGAATGTTATCACATACTTCCTGTAATCGCAAAGAGCAAACAATACACAATCTAACAAAAAAAGATGACTGTGTACACAAGGATTCCAATGTATATATATATATATATATATATATATATATATATATATATATATATATATATATATATATATATATATATATATATATATATATATATATCAGGCTAGCAGTATAGTATAATATAATGATATATCAATAATGATAATAATAACTTCTGATGTGTGATGGATTTATTTCATTCAGTGCTCGTTACATTCAACTTTTTATCATTAAAACTCTTTTCCAAGCAAGATTTCCCCTTTTTCCCATCTCTCTTTTACTCTCTCATTCTCTCGGTGTGAGTGTCTTTCTCTCTCTCTCTCTCCCTCTCTCTCTCTCTGTTTTTCTCTATATATCTCTCTCCCAGGCACGTGATTAAAGAGGGATACATGGCTTAAAAAAGTAGACATTTTGTAAATCTTATGGATATATAGCGCATGTGATTCAGACTTTGACTTAGAAAAAAAAACTTTTTTCCAAACTGAATAATGTAGAATATGGACCGATAAATATATCCATGTCAAAGACAAAAGATACAACAATTTCTATCCGTTGTCTAAACAAAACAACAATGCATCATTGTGTCAAAAATTGTATTCATCTATCTATCTATCTATCTATCTATATCTATATCTATCTATCTATATCTATCTATCTATCTATCTATCTATCTATATATATATATATATATATATATATATACATATAGAGAGAGAGATGGAGACGGATAGAGTACAAGTCAGGTTTGCAATATAACATAATATGATATGATATAATATGCTATAAAGCAATGTCTGATATATGATTGATTTATCCAGCACTCGCTCAATACGTTCAACTTCAAACTCCATGAGTTGAGTAAGTTTAGAGTAGAGCTGGAAATATGGTAGAAAATAGATTTGCTACACAGACACGTCTATGTTTTTGCCCTTTTGGGGGCAAGATGGCAGAAACATGAAATTGTTTGTATAGTAAATATACTTTCTAATATATATATATATATATATATATATATATATATATATATATATATACATATAATGCGTCAAACCTGCTCGGATGGGAAGAAATATCACGTTAATGTCAAGTGAATATCTAAATACAAAAAAATGAGATTTACTATTTTGCTCCAGGTTCTTCTAATTTACAAAATGTTTCATGTTAATGGACAACCTATTGCTCCGCAGGAGATCCTTTCTTTGATTCCATCCAAGAATCAAACAATTTTTATTTATTCTTGTTTCATTCTCCCATTTCATTATCTCTATTTCACATGAAATTTACACATGTATGCAATATCCGCATCCAATGTTATACTTTATTTGAAGTCACTCTCTCAGATTCATTTTGAAATGTCGATACAAGAGAAATGAGAAATCAACTCAGGATTTTCTTGAAGAAATCGCTGCGATAAAGCTGCCGAAGTTTCACAAAATAACATTACACTTACGACACATTGATTTCTTTTTTACGTGTCTCGAAGGTATAATGTCAATGATCAACGGGTAATGAATAACATGAGATTGTTTGCCCTAAATCCGTCATTGTTGTCTTGTAGCACGCTTCTTGAATAATTACCCTTCTTTTCTGAATCCCAGCAGACAAAAGTTGGGGAGAGAAGACTGTTATCACAATGATTTCTACTCACAAACTGATAAGTATATGAGCTGCCATTTTTATGAAGTGTCATGGCAGCCAAGCCCAGACACATACGTCTTCTCGACAAGTTTGGTTTAACAAACATCATGTAACAATTTTGAACTGCTTGCTTTAAATCTTGTCCCAAAAACATACTACAATTTTCCTAAATTGGCAGCATGATAAATCTTTCTTGAATACGTTTTTCTATACCAGTGTATTTTTGCCTTCAAAAGTATATATATATATATATATATATATATATATATATATATATATATATATATATACATATATATACATATATATATATATATATATATATATGTGTGTGTGTGTGTGTGTGTGTGTGTGTATGTATGTATGTATATATTACTTTTTATCTTTTGTTGAGTGCTTTTTGACTTCATCCCAATACTAGCGAGTGGTTTAAATGAATGGCAGAGAAAAGCTTTGATTATGATGCACTTGAATATAGATTATTGAGATTCAAAGGACCTGTTTGACGAGTAATAACCATTACCTATAAAATGTATTTTACATTTACAACGGCTGTATGTATAATACAGGGATAGTGCATCATATAAGAGATAGTTAAAATTTGTAAAAAGACTAAACATGTAAGGTACGATATTAAAAATAACATTGATACATTGTTAAATCATGTTATGTCATACTAACGGAGTTATAGTGAAATCGCATTGTTCAACATGAAACTGCATATATAAAGAGAATGAATTTCATAATTTGATAGTAAACAATATTCATTCGATCGAAATAAACAAACTTGATTCGTGTTTTAGAAGCATCATGTCGTAATTACTTAATGAGTTAGCAGAGAGATTTGCACATCCCATGCACCAACAGGTTTGGGGTTTGAAGCGAGATGGAACAGGTGTTCTTTCTAATGTCCATTTTACAGGTAGTTGATCTGATTTACTTATAATATTGGAATCATACAATCTTCCTTTCGTTATTCATCATCATGTTTTGTGATGTACTTTGAAAATTTCAGAAAATATCAGACAGCTGTCATCATGGACGTATATCAAATATCGATAAAGGGTTTTATCAAGGGCCGCTACCCTATGGCTACACACATACAGCATGATAGGAAAAAGTAGGTTTCCGGTGAAAATCTGACTTTTTTCCCTTATAGCCATCGATGGAAGGGTTTAAACACAGCTGTTATGACCCCTCTGCCACAGATGCTTTCATGGTCAACGAGTATCAGTGCTTTGTTTGTTACTCCTGTATGTAAACGAAACGCCTTAACAACGAAATTCCTATCAATTACTTTCTTATTGAATGAAAGATTGTAATCAAATATTCTATTCTTTCTAGGTTCATTTTAATTTTTAGTTAATTAAGATTGCCAGAATCAAAGCAGAGTTGGAAAAAAGCAATTGAAACAATCACAATGGAAGTAAGAATTTGTCATAATCAATTGAATTTCGGATTGCAGGAAATAATAAGTGTAATGTGTCCCGATAGAATGCTAGACATTTAATTGAACTTGATCATTCTAACGTAATATATATTTAATTTGCTAACTTTAACCAAATGGATACCAAGAGAGTTTGACTTATCGTCAACTCTATGTAAAAAATCATTGGCTACCAAAAACGGTAATTTCGATAAACATATCACAGGTACTATTTGTTAAACCAGATATGGGTGTGAACTATTGAATTAAGTTTTGTTTATCCAGCAGGCATATATTTCAGGGAATTGAAGGTACAGTATGTGATTATATCTGAAATATTTTATAATATCCAGATCCCGACATTTGAATATGCACGTCAATACTTCTGTATATATGCATGCCTGCAAATGTACATTGGCAATAGTTCTTAAGATGAATAGTAATGATTAAGATTGTGCCTATCAGTTCTATCTCTTGATATACAATGAGTACGGACAGGATCCTATCCAAACTCTGTTGATTTTGAAGGTTTAGGTTAAAATTAACGTTTTGAAACGTATCTGATACTTTTTCAATCGGTGTGTATATGGGTATCCAATTCATATAAGTATTTTAGTCTCCACACTAATGTGCATTATGAGAGCTGGAAAATCAAACATGATATATCAACATTAATCCATTGAATAATTGGATACCGCCACTATGATTCTGGTCTCGTTCCCAGTTCTTTTTTTGGCAACCTTTCTTACGTAACAGAATACATATAGGAAACTCATGCATCCGCTAGAGCTATTGTCGCATAAATCTGAATGAAAATTGGTTCATATATGGCTACAATACCTCGTGAAGAAATCTTGAATCAGCTCCCAAATGTAATCGATTCTTCTTACGCCCAAGACTTACCCTTTTGAAAAATTCCATAAATATGTATGGTGGAATTTGGGGGGTTGTTCAGTTGAAATGTATCTATAAAAAAAAGATGAAAATGAATGCATCACATGACAGGAATCTCCAAAGGTGCAAGTATAAAATTACTTCCACATTCGCCGCTTGTCTCTTCAACGTTCTATGTAGCTTAGTATAGCCAACATGATAAAATTATTCTCAAATGGAACCCGATTTAGGATTCACTCTGAAATTCAATCAATTATTTCTTGGAATATTTCATTGAGATTCAAAATTATTTCATTGACATTCATTGGAAACCTTTGAAAATATCATCCACAGAGACGGACTGACAAACGGAGGGACGGACAGACGGATCAAGTAAATACATATATTCAAACTTCGTTTGAAAAAGAAAATTAAATATTCGTTACCACAAGCGGGCATATGAGTATCTCGCCAAATAATTTCAGAAATCATTGCTTCATCCCCAGTTTTACTTACAGCAAATGGCGTGCAAAGGTTTAATGAGACATTACTAACCAGTAAAAGTAGTTATAAATTACATCAATATCGTCAAATACTCATTCTAGATGAGTTGCAACAATGAAATGACGATAATGATTCAATTCTTTTGAGTATAAATGTTTTGTGAGTCAAAAAATACAACTTGAAATTCGGTTTTTCTCTGCTTTCCAAAATCTACTTTGACTACAGAGGAAACCTCGTGCATTTTATACGTCATGCATCGAATCTGTGTTGTTATATCAGGAAGGAGGATATTCATAGGCATAGTATTGTTATAGCATTTTTTCTTTTTTATTTTCCACAATTTGTTCTCTTTGTGGTTATAAGACTATAAAAAACTGAAAGGATGAAGAAATGTAGAGAATCAATCAAGAATCCTGTCCAACATATATCACATAACTTTGCAATATATACATTTGAGTAATACATCCATATCCATATAATCCTTCCAGCTTTTTTGATACTACGTATATCTCTTGTTTTGAATACACTGAATACTTGTGCGTATTACAACTCTGAAAGACGCCATCTGTATTTGTGAAAGTCTTAGACAATATCCTTCTCCTCCTCCTAAGAGATGCATGGCTGGCAAAGGTAATCATTCAAGCATCCAGGGTCAATAAATGCAAGGAATCGGGTGATTTGTAACATTTAAGGGTTTTATAGGATGGTTCTATTCGATATATGGATATTATGCTGGAGTAGCCATCCGCTCTGTGTCTTACGATACATGAAACGTCGTGATGTCATGAAAAACATTTGTACTGCCCACATTAGTCCTTCAAAAGATTGTTCCACATGAGTCAATATTTCTTTTCCTCGATTTTTGAGGTCACAATAGAGAAGCAACTCCAATCTCTCACCCTGAAGAGTCGAATTCAATGAGAACTTTGATTTTTTCACTTCAAGCTGTCACAATCAAGGACAAGATTAAAGGTCGAATATTTTTTTCCCTTTCACCGTTCAGAATTGGGGGAGGGGTTACTTCTGGTTGATCAATTCGAGGGAAAGATTTTTTTCCTCATAGGTATCAAAATCAAAAGAAGAATGATCATTTTTTGCTTCCATGGTGTAAAAATCTAGAGAAAAAACTATAGTCACTCTCAGGGGTAAAATTGATGATTTTTTTTGTTTGAAATTACTAAAATAATTTTTTGAAACCACATTAACGGGTCAAAATTGTATATATTTTTTTCCATGGGCCAGGATCCGAGGGAATCCTTCCCACTTCTAAGGACAAAAACTAAAAGGAATATTTTTTACTTTTAGGCATCGAAATCTACGGGAATTTTTATTTTCACTCTGAATGATTAAAATCGAAACGTAATTGCGATTTTTATTCTTTATTCTATATCTAGGGATCCAAATCATATTGACATGCACTCATTACTCACCCATGATTTTAAAATCAAAGGGTACATTTTCTTTACTACTAGGATTCAATAGAAGAGAATTCATTTTTTAGTTTGTGGGTTTGAAATTGTTGCATTATGTCTAAGTGTGAAAGTCGTGGGAGAACTTGACAAATGGCAAGTTGAGCTATTATCTGATCGCACAGGTTGCTTAGCTTGCCCGTCGCAGCAGGGATCCTGATGGTGACCCTGCTGATGAAATTTTGAAAAATCCCGAAGGACCAAAAACAGAATATATATCAATTTTTTTGCAATGGCAGCCATTTCAAAATTGTTGTTGAACTGTATCACAGAAAATGTAAGGATCAGTGCAACTTTTCTTTCAGACATACCTAGAACCTTACAAAAATATCAAATACATGAACATATAATTTCAAACTCTCTCAAACCAGAAACATAGATAAATAGATAGATAGATAGATTGATAGATAGATAGATAGATAGATAGATAGATACATACATACACACATACATACATACATACATACATACATACATACATACATGCATACATACATACATACATATTAAATTCTGTCAATAATCCAGTATGATTGAAAATACTAATGTTATTCAATCGATTTCTTCAGAATTATTTCATTGGGAATTAAATCAAATTTATTTTCAGTGTATGACTGTGTAAGTATTAAATATAACTAACATACAACTAAAACATTCCCCGTCAAATTGTTCATCGAAATTTTAGTCACAAAAATATGATAACCTATTACCTAATATACTTTAGTAAGTAAACAATTGAATTCGATATGTCCTTCCATAAAAAATATAATTAAACGAATTGCACTCACATATCGATAAGCATACTCACACTTCTGTTTATACATGTATTTGTGTGCATATATACATATATATATATATATATATATATATATACGTATGTATGTATACATGTATGTATACGTATATATATATATGTATATATGTTTATATGTATATATATATATATATTAATATATATATATATATATATATATATATATATATATATATGTGTGTGTGTGTGTGTGTGTGTGTGTATGTGCGTGTGTGTGTGTGAATAAATAAAACTGTGTGGTGTTTTCTCAAAACAAATTCATAAAGGATGACATCTCATGTGATGATGCATGAAGATGGAATATAATTCGAGAAAAACTGCATCAAGCCGCACATAGACGATGGTATATACGTACATTAGCATGCATTTATCAATTTTTTAAATGAAATTATTTACGCTCCTTTTCAGGGGGATCAACAGATGCATTTGAAGTATATTGCACACAATCGCTCAGACAAACAAACATGAACACAAATGCATATACCCTCAAAACACACACACACGCACATATATATATATATATATATATATATATATATATATATATATATATATATATATATATATATATATATATATATATATATATATATATATATATATTCATATACCTGGATGAATACAGAAACATGCCCCAACATACACATTCGCAGACACATGTGTGTGGGTTTGTGCGTGAGTGACATATCTGGCGACGTACAGTTTACAAGATTTGACAAATTGGAAAATAATTATTTTTTACACTATTTATCACCAATAAAAAATTTTGTTTTATAACCAATCTGATGAAGCTCCAAGTTAGCGAAGCGCGTTATTGGTAATAAATTTTTGAATATAATTAGATTCTCCAATTTGTCAAATTATATATATATATATATATATATATATATATATATATATAGGGACTTTGATGTGAACATGTTGCTGCTCGTAGATCAAACCCGTAAAAGAATCATTATTTAATCCACGCACCGTGAAGATTTTTTCAAATGTGTATGGTATCCTCTTTTTCATTTTTTTTTTTTTTTTGGCTTGTCTATCTACATATTTATGACTGTAAGAATATCACTTTTCTAAAACAGACAGAAAATGCTGTTATGGCACAAAGACAGCCAATGTCTGGGGCGTGGATATTAATTACCGGGAAATGTAAAATGGGGATTTTCTATTATTCAAAATCCTGTGATCTTCTAAATATGAGCGAGCCTGTCTATTTTTCTACGACTATCAGATGCGTTCGACCTTAGTTCAGGAGAATAAATAGACACAACGGACAATGACGAGAGGGCTACTTATCTAAACTACGATCCGATGTCCCCTGAGTCGTTGGTAGGCGCGGAAGAATAGAGGCATTTTCTGGACAACTCCAGCGCCAATTCCCAGATGCATTAGCCAGAAATAAAAGAAAAAAAAATTAAAAAAAAAAACAACGTTGTTTCAATGGACGATGTTTGATACACAACTAAATTATCGAGGGAAAGAGCTCCAAAAGTCAATAATAATAATATCCTATTTGTTCGCGCAATTCTACTCTGTTATGCTACGTCGGGGTCAGTGAATGTACACGATAACTCTCATTGGTTAATATAGGAAAATTATTGAAGGCGCTCAGGTATATATATATATATATATATATATATATATATATATATATATATATATATATATATATATATGTATATATATATATATATATATATATATGGTTGTGTGTGTGATGCTTTCCTAAAGCAAATTTCAAGGACGAAATGAATAATTGTATTCATTCAAATACACACATACGTAAATATATATATATATATATATATATATATATATATATATATATATATATGTATGTATGTATACATGTATATATATATATATATATGAATATAGATACATAGATGTATATATGAATATACATATACACACATGCGTATATATATTCATATATATATATATATATATATATATATATATATGCATATATATATGTATATAATTATATTAAAAAAAAAATTTTATGCGTGTTTATATATATATATATATATGTTTATATATAAATATGTATATTCACACTCACTTACCCATGTACGAGCATGAACATAAACGCACATATTTGTATGCGCCTATTCAGATACACGTACGAACTAATGCATTTATTGAAAACAATATTAAGATTTGACATTTTCGATTGTCTTATCAACAACAAAGTCAGGACAGATATTGCTGTCAACGCAAATAGTTACTCATTTATATTAAAATTACTTAATCTGAACTGAAAGATATATCATCCATAGTTTTCATATGCATTTAATCAACTCCTGCGATACTTTTTCACGCGTGTCCAAACCGTACCCATTTTGAACACTATCGAAATTTTGCTTGTTTGGAGAATAATTTTCTTTTGGTTATAGTCTGGGAAACAAATTAGAACAATCTGATATCATGTTATGTAGAAACGTGTTGGTTACTCACGAATATCCAAAAGCAATCAGTAGAAGACGTGTGTCCAAAAAAGTTGAACAGTTAGTCATGAGGAGACCAAAGGAAACGATGCCATATTTAGAACAAAAGATTATCGACGAAGTTAATACCTTAAGGCCGTCAAGATTCAATCATTTCATCATGGCATATTTAGAAAAGGAGCCAACATTTTTTACTTTAAGGTTGATTTTGTGCCGGATTCGTGATATATAACGATGTATTCTTTATTGATATGTTTATAATATAATCGTGTTTGTAATATAGCAAAAAAAATCCCTATACTTAGGCATTTTTGAGATCAGGAAAATATGGATGTTATTCGTTCTTCAGTTTGTGAATACCGATTCAACTGGGCGTTTGTCGTGTCAGACTAAGGCTTGGGTTATGCTCAGGGTGACATACAAACCTAAATCTTCAGTAAGCATCTTATTCAGTTTCGTATTTTTTAATTTTATTTTGAGCTTCAAGATTTTGAGCCAACCTCTCTTGTAATTAATAGTCTATTGTGTACACATATTGTTCACAGGCATTTGATCTATAATTTTCAGAATGGTTTAGAGTATAGTTGACTGTGCTAGATTTAAAATGTTCTGGCAATTTTTCTCAGTTGTTCTCGTTTATTCGGCTTTGTCGAGTACTTAGATGAGTTTGGTAAATCAGTATATTTATTTGGTTACTATCCACACTTTTGTAGTACAACTATTCCCAAAACCGAACGTACCTTTATTTTGAAGGCCTCACGATGATTTCGAATAACCTCTTTTCTCTCAAAGATATTTAAGATCAGAATATATGATAAATAAGTGATAATTTTTCTTACGAATTCACGGCACTTTCATCTGAAAAAAGGAATGCTGATTGGAATGATGTTAGAAACACTTAAAAATGGTCTTTACTTCACTGATTTGAGGGAAGATAATACCCAAATAAGGTACGTTCTACTCTATCCTAGTCAGACAATTATCAGATGAGAAAAATCAGCCACTATTCATCCTAATACTTGGTCGATGTACCCTCAAAATGTTTCCGAAATCGGTTAATCTTCAAAGATGTTCTCAAAGGTGGAGAGATTAGAGAGCCCTTCCTATTGGGGGAAGATACTTCTATGTTCGAGGATTAGGATTGCATCACTGGATTAGACCATGTTTCAAAGTACAGTGCCCCATTGGCGACAAATATCCAATTAGAAAGATCAAGGAATCTCAGTGATAACCAAATATCAAGTTGAATATCAAGATAGAGACACTGAATT
>OY735199.1:79756224-79766224 GCA_963457665.1 Thysanoteuthis rhombus
TGGTCCTATCCCTGAGCCGCATGAGATCATGCAGCAAACGCTAGTATTCTTTCAGCTTATTTGAGTCGAGTCAAAGGCAACGGTAATGGAGAATCCTGCAACGTTCATCCGGCTACTTTGGCGACTTAGTGTGTGAGTCTTGCTAACAAGAGCATCACGATAGGCGGTAGGAAAAATTCTTTTATTACCGATTCTGCTAATCAATTCCACGCAGAACCCATAAAGAAAAATCCCAAGACACCAATGGAAACTTTAGACAGGATTAATTAGAAATACCCATTTGAGAAATAAAACTAAGGTCAAAAAATCTTATTAGAACTTTTCAAGAATTTAATGAGGAAAATTTATTTGTATCGAGGGAAATATCATATAATAAAATTTTTCACACATTGCAAGCTTTGACTGGTGCATACGTAATAACTATATAATTTTCCCAAGCAAATTAAAATGTATAGCATGCAAATTTGAATATACAGAACCAAATTTTCAAATAGAGCTAGCAAATTAAAAAGAAATTCTGTAGCAAAATTTTGAAAGTAAGCGGCTCAATTTAAAAATGCCTTAAGCAAATTGAATTCTTTGACATAGGAATCTAAAAAGTTCATCTAAACAAAGCGAGAAAATACGCTTGGCAAAGTAAAAAGTCATTCCAATTTTCTATTCCATTCAATTCGCTTGGAGTATTTTTCGATTTGATGACAAAAAAAAAATAGGTTGATTTCTTTATTTCTAACTTAGATCGATTCGCCTATTTAGAAAGATGGAAGTTGATGGCTCTTTTTAAAGATAAGTTTGATTGCCTTATTTCAAAATAAGTCCATGGCCCTATTTCAGAATGAGGTGGATGGTGCTATTTTAGAATAAGGTTTATTGCCTTATTTCTAAATCCAGCTGAATTATTTAAAAATTAAATTGATAGCCCAAATTCAAAATTCCGCCGATGGGCCTATATAGAAATGACGCTGATTGTCCTACTTCAAAATACGCCGATTGCCTTATTTCAAAACTAATTTAATGGCCCTATTTCAAAAGTTGGTGGATTGCCTTATTTCAAATTTAGGTTGATGAAACTATTTCCATAATACGGTAATGGCACCATTCAAAATTAGGCTGATGGCCTTTTTTCAAAATTAGATTGATAGCCCTTTTTCAATAATGAAGTTGATTACTCTATTTTAAAATCAGGACGACAAAATAAGATAAAGTTGATGGCCTCATTCCAAAATTGAAATGATCGCCATATTTCAAATAGTCTTATTTCAAAACTATATTGATTGCCTCATTGAAAAACTATGTTGATTGCCAAATTCAAAATCAAGTCGATTGCCTTATCTAAAAATTGAGTTGATGGCCCTATCTAAAAACTAATTTGATTGCCTTATTGAAAAAAAAAAGTTTATTTGCCTTAATTCAAATTTTAGTTGATATCCCTATTTCATAATGAAGTGAATGACCCTATTTCTAAAAAGGATGATGGCCTCATCTCAAAATTTGGTTCATTGATAGTCCTAGTTTATAATTAGGTTGATGACTCTATTTCAAGAATAGGTTACCATAGTTTCAAATTTGGCAGCTAGATTTCTCCAGTTTGTTAACTATTCTTATATAAATTAATTAAGAATGAATGATTGTGTCCTAAACTTAAGTTGAAAGCTTTTGCTTATCAGAGCTTCAAGAAAAAAAGACACTTTACACAGGAAATATATATTGTTTTAATCGTATGATCAAATGAAATAACGAGATAAACACCAGAAAACAGTAATTATTTATCTGATATATGGCCCATGTTCACAATGATCCCTCCATTATGATATACCACATTGATAACATACTTCATGTCTAGTGGTCACACATATGGTATATGCAGAAATTATAAATATTTTATGATTGAAACTTTTATCACTGAAACGAAGTTAGAAGTATATATATATAATATAGAGTATGCTGCAAGATTTCATAACTGAATTCTCCAAGTCAGCTAAGGAACACAGAGCTGCGCACTGCCATGAAGTATTTCATTTAGTTCATGTGGGACCAACCTTACCAATTTTAAGATTCTTTCTATTCCCTTGCAATAACAACATGATTGCATTTAAAGTCTTGGAGCTACTACGTAGGCCATTGGCCACAGCTCTGGATAAATCTCTAACATTAGGAACTGTTTTTGGACATCCAGCAATGTTTAATATCTGTATGTCTATTAATTTATTGCATTTTTTTGGTAAATTTCATTAGCTCTCAAAAGAGCACTTTTAACTTTAGAACTACCTCTCCCCTCATGAATCCACAGCGTTCGATTTCTCTCTTTAATGTTTCGTATAAATGCAAATTTTCATATTAATAATGCCTTTAACATTTTGATTTCTCTAAAAATCAGAAGTCCCACAAAGTTTCTCTCTAATGAGAGCTTTATTTTCACAAAAGAAATGCTGTGAGAATGGTGTGAGGAATGACCTAAGGGCAATCTTTCATTGCGGTATTCTATTTCTAATCACCGTGAGCTGTTATTTCAGTGGTTAAAATATATTGATAATTTATTTTTCTTGCAAACACAGGCTTTTCTCTCTCTCTTTCCAATTAATGGTGAACCACTTTTTCATGACACCCAAGCAACAAATCAGGTGATCACCAGCTTGGTTCTGTGACTTACATGTACATTTTCAAAGGTTATATTTATAGCAGTTATATCTCAACGATATATTTAATATTTTTTCACGTTTTGTTTACTCAAAAGTCTGATCATCATCATCAGTCTTTCAACGTCCACAGTATCCACCAAATTTCTCTATCATGGGCGTCATGGAGCCAGTATTCTCTGAATTTATCTAGTTCATCTCTCCATCTTGTATTTTGTTGGCCTCGTTTTCTTATGTGATCATTGGGGTTCCATGTTGTGAGTTGTAATGTCCATCGATTGTCTGTCAATCTTGCAACATGATCAGCCCTTCGTCATTTGGGTTTTCTAATAGATTCTGTGATCTCTCAGACTCTTTTTCTTTCTGACATATTGTGCTGTCTAGTGATCTCTTCATATGAGGTTAACCATTATTTTCTCGTGTGCATGCTGCGTGCTTCTCAGTTTGCGGGTCTGTCTCTTGGTTAGATTCCCCGTTTCTGCTCCATGTGAATATCAGGAGGCTTCATTGGTCGTATAATCTAATTTTTAGGATTATTGGGATCGCTTTGTTTTTGAAGGTTGAGCTTGCTCTGCCGAAGGCATCCCAACCTAGGGTGATTTTCTGCTCGCTTTTTTCTACTTCTGGTCTCATAGAGAACACAAAAGTCTGTCACACCTCTACTTGCTTCTTTCTTTCTTCCTTCATGAACTTGTTTTATTTTTGTTTGTGTTTTCGAATCATTCTTTGTAAATGCTTTTCCAATCCTTTAAAATCCCATGATGCATTTGGTCACAATAATTAGCAGATACTTCCTGTTACTCTGACTTATGGTATCGAAGATTCATTTTATTAAACGGAATAATGGATGATCAGGAAAAAGTTATTTCTGCTACTTATGCCTTTTGTCGGGTAATGATCACCAAATAAAAGTCTGAATGTTACAAATGTTTCTGGTGACACGATCAAAATAATCTTTTTGGCTTAAACTCAAATTGAAAACTGAATTTTCTCCAAAACTATTTAAGAGTCAATGAAGAAGTATTTAGTCCTCCCATGGTATTAATGTGCATTGTATGCATGCAGCATACATAATCAATAGTCGGCCTGACCAACTTGAAGAAAAAAAAAGACATGTTGAAAGATGAGATGACTATTTTGACAGTTACTGGAGAGTTAACACTTTGTTTTGCTCTGTTTATAACGTATCAATGTCAAGCAGGTAATGGCGTTCTTCTTACATTGATATTTATACTGGAAAATACAACAGCACGTTTTAGGCTGTGTTGATTTTTGGATTCATTACACAAAGTAGTTCTTCATTACCAGCGTGAATTTTTGAATCCTGCCTCATTTATCGGTTGATGTAATAACTTACAAAATGAAAATGACAGATTGTGTTTTGGTATGATTTTGGATCAAATGATTGAACTTGCCCCCAAATCTCATTAAACTGTCGAAAACTTAAGCCATGCATTTGCCCTGAAATCGGTTTGTGTTCAATCGGTCCGGAGTCGGCTAACGAGGTTTTTTTTGTATGATTACATGAAATTCTTGATATCATAGATGTAAATGATCCATCGAAGATGAGACACTAAGCTTTTTGAGGATTTATTGAATCAAAAGAGAATGACTCTTTTATATCTAGGAACAAATGGCATATTTCTTTCAGGGGAAATTGCATTAAATGAAAAACAAATAATATTGAACATGAATACCACAATCATCACGTAAAATAACAACCCTCGACTGGTAACCTAAAAAAATCTATCTAATTGGATGCTCAAGTCCTTGAATCACATTACCTCTTAACAGCCTATATCAGGAGCAGTTTTATAGTATCCTTATACAGTTTCATTAATTTAAAAATGCTTTATTCATTTATGATAAAATTTAAAAATTCTTATCAGTATTCTTTTCATATTAATGATCTTTATCTTGCAACTTTCCACTCGCCCAAGAGTAGGAGGTTTATCATGTTGCACTATCAACATATGCCGATTTTATTGGACTAATATGTAATGATTACAACCATCCATTAAAGAGTTGTAATATCAGTCAATCAAGATCGTATCAGTACAACATCTGAAAAATGTTCATATTTGATATTCAAGTTCTAATCAATAAATTACAGGTTCTCTCCCAGAGGGGATGTACCTCCTTTGCGGTCCAAATCTTAAACGGGGAGGGATTTCAAAGTGTACGTTGATTAGTGTTTTGCTTAAAATGACCTATTTTTCATAATGGAATTTGCCGAATGGAATACTGCTCAGCAGGAAATCAGAAGGGAGTAATAAAATTCCGTAGACGGAATGACGCGAACGCTGTCAAGAGAATACACTTATATTCACTTCTTTTTCTTTTACTTCCTATTTTATGTTTATATATTTCGGACATCAGTTTTTGCCAACGATAGTTGGAGACTTTTCTTGCCATATCTGCGGGTATTTGGCCAGGAAAGTCTCCAATTATCTTAATGAAATTATTTCTGCTTATATTCTTATTAATATAATTTTCTTTCAATGACTTTCTTTTCTTTTCATGGGTAACTTTTATTATCGACCTTTGGAACGACATGAGCCTTTTAAAAGAAATTGGTTACTTGAATTTAATAAATGCAACAATTTAATAAATTCAAATATGGCCAATTTGGATTCGATGCATATGAAGGAATAGACTTGTAGCGTGATTGCTATGCACTTGTTCATCTGTAAAGGAGTTTTAGCTTTCAGGAAAATTAGTCTGGAAACTGCGTTCTAAGATGCTGAACAAATTGTAGATAACAAGGTTCGGCCACACTTTCTGGAGTGTTCATATACTTATATAAAGACCTCCAATGCTAGATAAGACCAGTGGTTGCCTTTCATCTCAGTGCACTGGTTATTAGCAAGGTAGATTAAAGAGATGCACTGCACTAAGGAGTGAAGCTGAAATATGCCTGACAGAGGAGAAAAAGGCGCTTTGCAAGGGTTTTAAAAGCTAACTTAGTGCGTGCTTGATAACGTGGATATCGAATTGAAAAGAAGGGATAGAAATAAGGGAAAAGGCTAATCATTCAAACAGACATAATCAAATTTCCCATTGGGACATTGGAACCGTATGAAAATACATAGAAGATAGCATAAGATACTGTTCATCCTCGAACCTGTCTATAATCAAAAAGATTGTGGATGAAGTGCTCATCCCAAATCACACTGAGAGCAAATACTCGTCTGTAGAGAAATATTTTTTTGAAAACCAAAGAACGTATTCTTCCTGCCATTGTAAGATTGTTGTTGTTGTTGTTGTTGTTGTTGTCTCCTACTGTGAACATTTGACATTCGATACGTGGTTTACATCAGTATGTCGTTTAAGAAATGCAAAAACCAAACTCTTGAAGAAAAATGAGTAGTATTGCATTTCAATCCAGCGTTCACGGATTTTTCAATAATTTCCTTCTTACCACTAATATTCATGTCGTAATATTAATCTTCGCTGCCAGAGGCAGAAATGACGCTGAAATTTTAATCAGCTGAGAGGGATAATTGGAAGAGGGTTTAGATTGTCTGGTTTGGTTTGTACGTACATATAAAATTCATGTATTTCGAAAAATTGATGAATATTACCCGCATGGTATACGAAATAGATTTTGAAGAAATAATTTTTAATCGATATTATCCTAGCTTAAGAGCAAATTGTAAAAACCCATGTATACTGCATTTTTATATATTTGTTCTGCAAAACTTCTATCAAACTATATTATTCCCTCAAATCATTGCATTCATAAGATTTCACCGTTTTCTATTCGCGTAAGCTATTTTGAGATATTTGAGTATCCGTAGTAACAGTTACTGTCACTGATAAAGTGTCTAATAGACTGCCATACTGAAACAAAATTTGAGCTCTTTTGGGGTTAAATCTAGCTTCTTTTTGGTGCATTTATCTTCTGAATACTGACATACCAGAAAATTCGAAATGAATGAACTTTCAAATGCAGAATTTGTGTGTTCATGGTCTCATTTTCAGGCTTGTTTTAATTTCATTCTATAGAAGACTTTTGCTCAATATGTTGTGTGAAGGTTGAGATCCAATTGTATCCACTCTCCTTCATTTCACATGGACAAATTGCTTGAATGCACCCCAGACTTGCCAGGCCCATTGAAGTTCTGAGCGTAAAAATGGCCAATTGCAGAGTGAAGAGACGTATATATACCTTTCTTTTGGGGCATTAGTGTTTGAACTCGGATCGCTAATCCAATTCTGGGGGCCGTCAGCTAATCGAGCGGACAAGTCATCAGACTGTTTTTTTACCAATTCCTTTCCATTGTCTGCAGTATAGCACCGTTGGCACCAAAAACATAGGTTTCGTAATGCTGATTAATGCGATGTTACACAAAAGCACATGGACAACAACCTGCAGTAAAGCCAGCAATAGAAAATACATACATTATTTAGACTTCCTACTCATTCAGCTTTGAGCAAATCAATTTTTTCTCAACACCATTGACTAATGGCAAATAAAAAAGGATATCAACAAGTTCTGTTCTTATTTATAAATAAAAACAGTATAGAATATTTCCGGGTATCTTTCTTCGTCTCCGATCGACTGAATATAATCGTGTACAAAATTCTGAAGATCAATTTTTCAGGCAAAATTTGCAAGTAGATATGAGCATGATTGATACTTTTGCAAGGTTGAAATGCTGACATACTACGAAGGATTCGGTGCGACTGTCATCTGCAAAGAAGCATACCTTGAATTGATTATTCTTTGACGAGGAATGAAGTGTCAACTCATACATGGGTTCAATTGACAGTCAAATATTACTGTGATCCGTGTTTCCACTGACGTCAAAGGTCAGCGTTCCAGGTTAGCTTGTACATGATATTGAGGCACAACAAGAATTACTTGGAAAATAAGTTCACTTTTTTTCTTTTCGTACAAAGCCAAGTACATTTCTTTCTTAACAGTATTATGATTAGCAGGTGCATAGTAGACATAAAAGAGGAGATAAAAAATTCTTGTGTTTGATTTTTTGATGGATCTGCAAAGAACGTCTTTCGACTGACACTCATTGGAGAATGACTTGTCAGAAAAAATGTTCTAAATGTACTGTCTTGGAATAATTCGTACAAATTCGAGAAATGCTGTTTAAATCGTGAACAAGCACGTTGAAGAAATGTGCACATATATTAGAGCAATAATTGCAAATCAAAATCTGTATTGAACGCAGTTACATTTTGAAATTTTATTTTTGTATGCGAGAAAAAATCATTTTATTTGCACAGTCTTTCTTATTTAGGTTTTGGTTTAAATTGACCCAACAAACCCAAGTTGGAATGAAAATCTTACAATATTGAACAACTTCAAAACTGTCCCTCGTATATGTCTTTGCATAATTTGCATACTTTACATAATGTATTATGCACCCTTCAATTACAGTAAAGTTAAAGTTAGTACCATAGGAGACTTTTGATCTTAATTTCCTAATCTTTTTCTTTAAACAAACAAGAATTCTACCTATAAGGACACTGCAATCTTATATTTCAAACGAACTCTACTTTTCAATGGAATATAAAACAGTCGGTTGGTTCTGTTTATGTAAATAACAAAAAATGGAAGGAAACTAAAATTTGACATCACTAGGATAACACCTAATCTGGTCAATATATCATGCATCAAGTGCTTCTCTCTTAAGTATTGTTAAGTTTTGTTGAACTTATGCTTCTTGTTTTATCGTTGTTCATCTATTAAAAAGATTCACTGCTGTTTTAAGGTGCGTTTTTCATTCGATTTTGACGACTCTTTTGCAACTTGTTCCTGGAATTTCGTTAGTTCTTTAGATATTTTCGCAGAGTTCTATATTTCAGAACAGTATTCTAACAGATAATGCCCTGATAGTATTTGGAGAAAGAGTACACTCTGACTTAATCCTTTATCAGATTTTTCCTTCAAATCTTTCAATATGCATGCCCTATAAGGTTCTGAACATTCTGAACAGTTAACCAATGATACGTTTGCCAGTGCTCCTTATAGTTACTTGAACTTGAAGCCAGCGCCCAACTTGTGGATTACCAGTGTAACCCCTCCCAAAATCCATAGGAATGAATTCCTCTCAAAATTGAGGATCTGTGCGCTCACTTTTTACGTAAGTAGTTTCATTTCAAAGCAACTATTTGATTTAAATAGTGGTCAGGTTTCATTGGCGATTTAGGGTTCGGTTTAGAGATAGGTGGAGTTTTTGCTCCGGGGGAAACATGTTTTACTTTTGGGCTTAGATTCCCGTAAGAAAACCGCTGAACTGGCATAAGCACTTAGAAATAAAGAGAATACATCCTCGGTTACTTTCATCGGATGCATAGTAGGGGTGCTATTCAGCATTATAGCTATATAATAATTGAAATCCCTTCCTATAAAACCGTTGAATATTTTGTTTCTCAAAACTGACTAATTTATAGAAAATCTAAAAGTTTAGTTGATTGAAAGCGCATGAAATTAAAATTTAAAAAAAAAGTTGCAAAACAAATAGTATTTACTTGATTTATAAACATCGGTGCATTGAATTCTTCAACAATGGAAGTACTTTTATTTGATGTAAACGAGGAGACAAACCTCATAGAATTCGCAAAAATCGACCTAAAAATGTATGCCGTAGGTGAATTACACCTGCTGATCTCAAATATGATTCAGTTATCTCTCTCAGGAAAAGTTCTCAAAATATAAGTGTACGTACACATACACCATTATTTTACATTATGATAAGTGGACTCGACGCAAAAGAATCAGAGGATAATTTCTGATTCTCACTGAAATTGTTTAGGATCTTAGTATGGAAATATTCAAGTTCTGACAGTGCTTCGTTCAATTGCAAGATATTTCAACAAGTCATCTTGAGATTGGCTTGCTCATATCATTAACGAAAAAGGATTGGTAAGTGACTTGATGATGAGTAAATCACTGTTCCATCTCTACTTGGCTTTTGCAAGTAGTTGTAACAGATATACTCGCATTTTCAACCAGTTTTGGATATAGTGATTTAACTTCTTTGTTATTTTATGATACAATGAGTCAGCTTACTTACACACATACATCAATATATATATATATATATATATATATATATATATATATATATATATATGTATATATATATATATATATATACACACACACACATATATATATATATATACACACATACACACATATATATATATATATATACACACACACACACACACACACATATATATATATATATATATATATATATATATATATATATATATATATATATATACATATATATATATATCGAAGGGAACCTGATGTTTCCTGGGGAAAAGGGAGTCAATATCAATAAATCATTTAGTAAATTCTAACATGGAGCTCCCAAAAGTAGGGG
>OY735199.1:79771224-79838724 GCA_963457665.1 Thysanoteuthis rhombus
TGAATTAGGTTGGTATGGTGCAGGCATTTTTGTTATCAGTATTAAACTGATCTCTCATTTTTCGGTAAAATGTTTTGTGTCAAAAGTTCTCTTCGTATTCCTCCTGCATTCATTCCCCAATGCTAGGGTTTCTTTTTTTTTTATATGACCTTTGTTGTTATTCTGGGTTTAGTGTGTTCTAACATGTCTAAGATTAATATGGTTTTCGAATAGTTCTTTAAAGTTACTGAGGGAATTAGGTATTTAAGGTACTTAATTATAGTATATATATATATGAGTGGGTTATTGTGTTATGTTTGGTAATAGAAATTTGGTGCAAATTCAGCGATTTAACGCTACTTCATTTTTTCTGATTATTGATTCCGTTTTATATTGTTTTTTGTTCTAATGGCATCAGTGAATATTCCAAATTTCTCAATCAATCATAAGTAACATGGGATGTCAATATTCTGGCGTATGTGCGTATGTTTGAATGTTTTTTTTATTTTACTCTAGATAAATCAGTGTCCAATAATAAGTCGACAATGATGTAATGCTTTTTTATTTTTCAGCTGTAAATGAGGGTTCACGGTTGCCTAATCTTTGTTCAAAGGGTGTCTTCATATCCTTATATGATATTCCATCCGAGGGCCTTTCTTTGGTTCGTAATTCCGATGCTTTTACAATATTTGATCTGAAACAATTGTTTTGCAAAGTGCATCAGCAATCTGGTTTATTTACGTTTTTTTTTTCTGTTAGTGTGAATTCTAGTCACTTTCATAATTTGGTTTATCATCAATTTATTAAAATCATCTGCGAAACAATTGGTAATTTTCAGTTCGTTCTCGTTAAAAATTTTCCTCAGTGGGTCGCTTCAGGGGATATGTTTTTTTGTAATAATTGAATATATATCTTTCCCAAACTGTCATTATTTTTTTAACTTTTAGTTTGAATTGTGTAAACAATTCAATCAAATTTTCTGTGTGTACCTAGATGACTAGAAGGGAGCTAATGTATTTTTGTTTGTTTCTTTGCAGGGACATATTTACAGAGAAAATCCACGCTAAAATAGACATGGTTTTGATGCATACTCTCTCAGCTGGGTCCACTGATTGCTGATCAAAAGAAACTACTTTATAGAACAGTGGGGACTACTTTTTTGAGTAAATAGGGGAGAGGGTGGGTTTGAAGGGTGTACTTCAGTATCATTCACAGACTGCAGTTGTGAATAATGATAAGCACGAATGTTTATTAATTTGAAATAGTGTTTATGTACATTCAACATTTTTCACAGATTTTGAAATAACAAAAATAGATAAATTAAATAAAACGCTATCTAAACACATTTTCCTTCCGAATCTTTATTCATTTTTAACGGATACTTAATTTTACGCAGTTTTATCAAAGCAAACAACAAACAGCGTTAGTTTGGTACCAAACGATTTTCCTCTCGCAGTACAATTCAAGCCGGTAAGCCAACCTATTTTTCAGAAAGATCTTCGTGCAGGTGTTCGCAATTCTAGCCTGGAACCCCTTGATTTCAAAGTGGTTATCCTAATTTTCTGGGGTCCCCATGCAATTAACTTGTCAGTACTGACTGATTGCGTGCCAATTTTGCAGCAAGTTTCAAGAAGACATTTCCAACTTTTTTTGTCTTGAACATTTCTTTTTAGTAACGATTCTCTTTTAACTTCTCTCTTCTCCTCCTCGAAAAGTATTGTCTTTGTAGAAGGCATATCTAACAATAGTTGGCAACAGATTCCTCGGTTGATAAATATCTGAATTTATTAACAAAGAAAGAAAAGTTCATTGGCTTGGAAAAAGGGAAATATCTGAACGTACACTTCAGGGGCTAAATTGCCCTTGCAGTAAAAAAAATTGGACCACTGGAATAGAATCCACCCCTCATCACTCCAACCAGGAAAAAAAATCATTTGATTGAAGCAATCATTTGGATTTTTTCGAATTCCATATATTCAACACGAAAGAGAGATGTCGATAAGATTCTGTTTGGTAACTGATCGATATTTAATTACGACTTTTATATTCAGAGGAACTAGTTTTCTAATATATTCTCGAAAAGAGAAGCTTTCAACCCCTTTATGGTTGTAAAGGACTTTTCTTGCTGAGACAAGGATCCCCGTTTCCATGGAGGCTATTTGAATAACGATCTACACAAGAAAACCTGATTTATTGATTGAGTACATTTGTACACTATTCAAAAACAATTCCCAAAATAACTTTGCTGATAAACGATGAAAACGATGTTGCTTACATCTTAGGCACCTTTACGGCTGTTCTTCTAACTTAACATAACTGACTCTGCTGTAATACAAGCTTTGAAAAAAAAATAGTAAAATATCACTCGGGATTTGGAACGGGAAACCACGTTTCTCGACTGCAGGCAAATATCTCTGTGTTTACAACTCTGGTTGATTGTTATCAAATTTTTCATTAGCATCTCAGGATAAACCCATTAAGTGCTTTATTTTCAAGAAAAGCTAAAAAGCTAAAGAAGAAAATAAGTTAACTGATCTCACGATGGAATCAGCACACCTGTGTTTTATCAGTTAAATGCATAGTGAATATTTGATGACTGGCCCCAGAAAGGAGACTATTTTAGTTGTTCAGGTATTATTATAAAAACAGAAAAAGATCGACTAGGCTTCCGGGAACTTGGATGGAAACTTTGATCCCTCAATATCGATCGGTTGGTTATTACGATGAAGACTACTCTCATGATACCGCCTCATGTAACCCCTGTCTGTTTGGAAAGGAGAGTGGCACATAGTTGAAAAATGAGTTACTGATGAAGTAATCTAAATTTTTTCTTTTGTTTTTGTCAAAAGATCAATCCAGTTCGAAAACATTCCCTTGAAATAGCGTCAGTCTCAGCAAAAAAGGTCCATTAGGGCTGGATTTATTGGGCGGTAAAAGAGGAAATTGCCCAGGGATTCACAATTCAAAAATATAATAATTAGAAACTCCAAATAAAAAATTAATTAATAATGCTGCCTGGATTTCATTTCATTACAACACTCTCAATTGTTTATACTCAACAGAATGAAGTCATAAAATAAAAATTGTTATTCAGATAAGCATTAAGTGGAGTATGGAATACCAAAAATCTTCTTGGTGTTTGTTGTCATCTATTTACAATAATACGTGTATTTACTAGTGAACATGGATTTACTCCAAATATGTATCGAAATCGATCTTCCAATTCATGAATAACTAAATTAAATCCAATTAAATGCAATAAACAGATCTTGATCTGCAAACTGTGATTTCTAACCCATCCATTTCTGCGCACAAGGGTTCAAACGAACCTTGAAAGTCAACAAATTTAAATACGTCCTTGATTGAAACTATCCTTATGTCTTGACATTCGACAATCAACAAAGTTCAAGGTGTTATATATGACGCAATCATTCTAGGCTCAAGTTAAAATGTTGCTTAGAAATCGTCTATTCAAATGATAGCCTATGGTATAGTATCACATAGACGTAAAGAATATCTACTCAGCCATTTTATACGGTGAGTTTTTACTTACCATAAACAGAAAGGAGTGTTGCACATAGAAAATGATAGCACAACAAAAAGAATGATTAAATCTTGATAGAATCAGAGAATCAAAATTAAAAGGAAGAGAACTACATGTTAGCGTTACTCTTCGGATGATAAAAGTACAATAAACCTACCGACTGGAAAAAAAGTGTCGGTAAAAGGTTCAGAAAATATGTGTCATTTGCTCTGAGTTGAATGAAAAACGGATTAACCTTTTAGAGGGTCGGATGGGAAAGCATCATTCGTTTTATGTATTGAGAAAAGATTGTAAATTGGTTGGAGCAAAGTAAATGGCTACTTTTATTGATTTCAGTGAAAGCGAACAATTTGTCAGAAAGTGCGTGACTATATTTAATGTTCTATAGCCACAACGGAACAGACATAAAGAGTTTATTTCGTGTTTCATTTTCATTTGCGATTATTTATTTAAATCGAATGAATTGCAAGAGAACTTTACATGTTATATATGTATATATATATATATATATGTATATATATATATAGAGAGAGAGAGAGATGTGTGTGTGTGTATGTTTGTGTGTGTGTGTTTGTGTGTGTTTGTATGAGTGTGTGTGTGTGTTGGTGCATGAGTGTGCGCATGTGTGTGTGCGTGTATTTATAACATGAGTTGCCGGGAGCACTCCACGTTGATATATAAATATATGTGTGTATTGCGTGTGGGTATGCGGGTGTGCGTGAAATGTATATTGTCTGGGAGCATTGCACAATATATATAAATATATCTTGTGTGTGTGTGTATGTGCGTATAATGTAAATTGCCCGAGAGCACTACATGGTTTCACACACACACACACACACACACACACACACACACACACACACACACATATATATATATAGATAGATAGATAGATAGATAGATAGATAGATAGATAGATATATTTGTGTATTTTTGTGTGAGTTATGTTAAGTTTTGTTGTATTATAATGCTGCTTTTTTCAAATAATCCCCCATTAATACACGGTGAATGTATCACTTGGCGTAGACAACGTGAATAGACTAAGTAATCAAGAAGAAAAGAAATGCAGATGCAGCTAGAATCACAAAATTCTACCAATGGGGTTGCTGCTGAAACAAAGCGTTGTTCTCACCATTGAGCCAAACAATTACCGGTAAACTAAGGCCCAAATGAGTATTTCAACTCCAAATTCTCATTTTGCTTAGTCATGGTCCATATCTGCGATATTTGTGTCCTTCAATATGACGATTTTGTTATCAAAAAGAAAGATATATGATCCGACGGAACGATTGAAAATTGTCTTATATTATACTAAAACTTATTTGAAATTATCTCACATTATTATGCAGTGAATGTAAATTTTGACCCAGGCTATTTGGATATTGGTTCAAAAAATTCACCACATTACACGACAGATTCACCCACCTACTCCAAAGTTGCATAAACGAAGGTGAGGCACCAGAATGGATGACCAAAGGCAGAACCACTCTCATCTAAAAAGACCCTAAAAGGGGGAACATGGCAAGCAAATATAGACCAATCACGTGCTTACCACTTATGTGGAAAATCCCGACCAGGCAGATAGCAGAAAGAATGTATATATCAATGGAAAGAAGGGGACCCTTACTAGAAGAACAGAAATGTTGTAGGAAAGGAACCAAAGGGGCAAATGATTTACTTTACATAGACCAAATGATCTTGAAAGATGCGGGGAAAAGGAAAAAGAACATCGCAATGGGATGGATTGATAACAAAAAAAACGTACGATATTATTCCGCATAGCTGGATACTCGAATGCCTCAGAATGTTCAAGATTAGCGAACCGGTGGTTAAATTTATTGGAAAATGAAAGACTGGAAAGTAGACTTGACAGCCACAGGAGAAAACCTAGCGGAGGTAGGGATAAAAAGGGGAATCTCCCAAGGAGACTCGTTGTCCCCACTATTATTTGTTCTAACAATGATACCACTCAACAGAATCCCGAAGAACAGTAAAAGGTATATTTTCTCTGAAACAAAAGGAAAAGTCAACCGCGTAATGTACATGGACGATATAAAATTGTTTGCAAAAAAAAGGGGAGAGCTTGAGACTCTGTTCAACGAAGTAAAAGAATATAGTGAAGACATCGGAATGGAATTTGGGATAGAAAAATGTGCAATCATGGTAATGCACAAAGCAAAGCTTGCAATGACTGAAGGAATTGAACTCCCGGACAACAGCAAGATTAGAGCATTGACTGCACAAGACGATACAAATACTTAGGTTTCCTTGGATGTGACACGATAAAACGGGAAGAGAGGAAGGACAAAATAAAGAGAGAATACCTTAGAAGGATAAGAAAAATATTAGAGACCAAATTAAACAGCAGAAATCTAATAAAAGGAATGAACACCTGGGCTGTGTCAGTACTTAGATGTACAGGACAATTCCTAGGATGAACAAAGGAAGAACTCTAATCAATTGACAGGTGAACAAGGAAACTTATGACAATGCAGAAAGCATTAGACCCTAGATATGACACAGATAGACTACACGTTAGGAGAAAAGAAGGTGGCAGGAGGCTCATAAGTATAGAAGACTGTGTCCAGAGAGCTAAAGCAGTCCTAGACAGGTATGTACAAACGAATAGTGAAGAAATCATAAAGAGGGCAAGAGATAGCGCAACAAACAACAAAGTAGAAAACGATGGAACGGCACCGCAAACAAGAAAAAAAAACATGGGAGAAGAAAAAATTGTATGGCGAGTTTAAAAGGCAGATACAAGATGTAGCAGACGAGAAATCATGGACGTGGTTACGAAAAGGAAACCTGAAGAGAAACAGAATCGCTCATTATGGCAGTTCAAAACAAAGGCATCGGGACAAACTACATAAAAACAAAAATCGACAGAACACAGACAAACAGCTAATGCTGCATATTCAGTGAAAGGGATGACACTGTAAACCACATAACTAGTGGATGTAGTCAACTCGCCCTGAAGGAGTATAAGTATAGACACGATAGAGTAGCAACGATGATACACAGGGAACTAAGCAAACAGATGGGATTCAAATATGTGGAAAAGTGGTATCAGCACAAACCAGGGGTAGTCCTGGAGAATGACAACCACTAACTATTCTGGGACTTTGATATCCAAACTGACCATCTCATCCAGGCAAGAAGACTGGACTTAGTAATTGTAGACAAGAAAAGGAAGACCTGCCAAATAGTAGACGTGGCTGTAACTGTAGACCATAGAGTAAAGAGGAAAGAAAGTGAAATACAGGAAAAATACCAGGACCTACATGAGAATTGAGGAAGATGTGGAACATGAAAGCCATGGTAGTACCGGTCATAGTGGGTGCACAAGGAACTGTACCCAAAACGCTGAGGGTGAGACTGGAGGAGATCGGGATTAAAGGAAAGATTAAGACTGAACAATCAACAGCACTACTGGGAACTGCACGGATACTGAGGAAAGTGTTAGAAATATAAGGACTGCAACGCTAACTATCAATAGTGACCCGACGGAGGAAGGGAAATGAAAGTGGAAACTCAAATTGTTGCTCTGAAATGATTGGCAAAAGAGACAGGAGACGCTGGCTGAAGACCTTAGGAAACTTATTGTCACTCAGCCTTCAGCGATGACCATTGGGCAACCGGTGTGAAACTGCAAATCGTAGTATTACTGCAACCTATGAGTACTAGGAGAGGAGGGCTGGAGACTTGAGGAGACTTGCTGTCACTCAAACTCCAGCAGTGACCACCAGCAACTGGTTTGAGATTGCAAATAATAATAATAATAATAATAATAATAATAATAATAATAATAATAATAATAATAATAATAATAATAATAATAATAATAATAATAATTTAATCAGAAGAAGATATAGATGTATGAATAAATGAAACATGATAAAAAAAATGTCAGAATGCATTTCCAAGCTGGTCCATATGAAAGAAAGCCTCGGAAATAGTAATGACCTTTATTGGACATGTGTGGTGAACAGAGTGGAGGGTACAATACGTCGTCGACCAACTGCATCTTTTGTTATTGAGTGGTTTGTGAATTATGAGGCCCTGCGTTATCCTGTATTCTCTCAGCAGTGAAAATATAATCATTAAAACAGGATTTTTTAATGAGCGATCAAATTGCACCGTGTATTAAATTGTACAAGCTACTAATTTTCAGCCAAACTGCGACGAATCAACATCAGCTTTATCTTGAATCTGTCATGTGTGCCAAATGCCTTCTAGTTCCAGCTTTGCACTCAACACCTGAATTTTTGTGTTTTGATTAACCTCAAATCTTCATCATCGAATCAAAGACAGGTTAAAATTGGAGATTTGGACACAAAAAGCAATTTTTTTTTTGAAGCAACGAAACATAATCCATTTTGAACCTCAAGGGCATCCCCAAGAACTGCCGATGTAGTGGATGGCTTCTACATCAAAATGAATCGGTTTGAATCCATGAAGTATGATGACTCAGAAATTGTCTTCATCGATTTTGGTTTTGTTTATTTATCGTTTGCTTTAAAGAGACTGAAATTCCAAACAAGACCCAAAAATGAGCTGGAAACCCTTAAAATGATACTGATGTGCACAGAAATAGAAGGGAATAATTGAGAAAAACCTGATTTAAGTTATGCAACGCGATAGCATCCCAAAAAATTGCATTAAATGAAATTGAATTTGAAACAGAGACATCTAAATCATGACCATACCCAAAACCGAATTTCAGAAAGATAAAAATTTCAAAATAATTATATGCTACATCAGTTCATTTGTCAAAGGCGCTAACTGAATTAACGAGTTTGATGTATATTACGAACACATGAACATCCCCAACATGCACACAGATAGATAAATATATAGATAGATAGATAGATAGATAGATAGATATGTAACATAGTAAAGTGTCCATCTGAATTGCTGCATCTTTATACAACTATTTATACAATTGATCTGGTAAACTCAATGACCGTCACATATCGATTCAGGATCAATGAGGACTGCATAAGTCAATGCCAGAAAAGAAATCAGAAACGGAAAAAGTAAAGCTTGGGTAGATAAACTGCAGATGATCTATTGAGAAAACAAAATGTTATGAGTACCTGCATGAACTTGACTTAAGAGAATGGAGGAGTTCATTATCTAAGGATATGATGAAATTGGTCGGTTGATCTCTCTCAAAAAAAAATATGTTTACAAGCCTAGGTTTCCGCAAGGGAAAGTAATACTCCTTGAGTTGTGTTGAGTTGGTTTCTTCCTCTACAACTATTTCTCCTTCTTTACCACTCTCATATATATATATATATATATTATAGTATCATCCACAGACAGCTGTTTCGATGTATCACTTCTCTTCAGAGTGGCTATAGACTTTAACCTATCCAGTACTGCAAGGTATAACTGAAACCCTTCCATCTGACCCGGAGGCCGATATCTTACCTCTGGACTACGGAACTAGGTGGTCAGCAAGGCTGAATTTAAGTGATATATTCATTTACGCTGAAACTCCTCATTCCCAGAATACCTTTCAAAGTTGAAACATTTGACCCCTAAAAAACATATCTTATTTTTCCACCTTTTGAAGCTGGTTGGGGGGGGGATTTCTATCCATGCTTGATCCCCTAGGGTTGGTAAATTTCTCTCCACTTTTGACTAGTCAAATGGAGAAAAACGTTTCACTCAACGATGATCCTTTTAAAAGGAAGAAAGTTCCAATTTACTATGAGCCCTGGCAGGAAAAACGTTCCCTTGACCTTTGACCCTTGAATAAAAAATATTGAGAGAAAAGAAATTAAATGAAGGGGCAATTCAACAACAGAATTAAACTGTGAAATCAACTTTCAACCGGAAAATCACGATGAGGAGTTAAGAGACCAACATGCTAAAAACTGTACTCTGGGATCCAATTAGTAATTACAGAAAATTTAGTGACCCTAAATTGGGCCTCATCCAAATCTCTGCTCGATATTTGACAAATTATAGCGTGATTTTTCAAATATCCATTCACACTACGTGATATATTCGAGGAATTGAAAAGAGCTCTAAAGCAATCAGTTTGAAAGTAAATGTTTTCCCTTCTCTTTTGACCCCCGAGGAACGATATATAAACCTTTATAATACAAATAGCGAAAATCGGTTAATTTGGTACTGATCAAGTGATGTGTTGGAAGAGAGATGTGAAGAGAACATATATACCAGTATGCATTATTACACTCGGGGATATATTTTTTCTAAAAAACAAATATCTCTATATTCAATCAAAGGCAATCTGAAATTTCCTTTAGATTCAAAACTGAGTCATCGCTTTTGGTCAAAGAATGAAATTTGGAGCTAATTGGAAAAAAAGAAAATGGCATTTGTAAGTTCAAAAACTTGGTACTAATTCTTCCTTTCGAACATGGTGATCTGATTTCAAAGTAGTTCATAATAATCAATTTTATGAGAAATCATCTTATAAATGTAATTCTATATAGAATGTATGCAAATAAACTATCCTGACCTTTTACTTTGTCTCCCTTGTCGCTTAGTCGCAAAATTAAAGAAGAATTGGAAGGAAAGATGTCTCGACGAATCTCCAAAAAAATTGACACCTACTAATAACAAAATTATCCGTTTGAATATGAAGGGTTATTCAATTTTCACATCATTTCATGAAGCAGAAATATTTTGAGAAAAATCTGTTACAAAAATCCATTTATCCCATTATAGAAACATAAACTTAATTCACTTTTTAAAAAAAATATTTTCGTTTATATTTGGAAAAAAAAACTCTTTGAAATTTTATTTTCAGCGGATAATATACTTGAATTCAGATCTACTGATATTTAGCTGATAAAAGAAATTTATGAAAACTCACAGTATTTACCCATCGATTCATTCATTTAATCATGAAGTGTTTGATTTCTAAAAAACCATATTCTGTTGAATTTATTTTTATGACATCTTGATGAAAACCAAACGATCAACAGAGATGTGTTTACGTTAATTGAACTAGATGGACGCAAAAATCCGTGAAAAACTAAATGCGTAGTTCTACGAAAAATGAGTAAATACTTTTAATTCGATCAGAGGTTTTTATACTCAAAGCAAAAAAATAAAAATAAAAAACAACCTCAACTTAATGTTTATGTGATCAAAGTAAAATCGAAGTTTTTTGACTAAAAAAAAAAGAAAAAATCATACACATAGTTTTGCTTGTGAAAATGGTGTAACATACACACAAGGAGATGTCTATTTATTATACTCAGCTGATTGCATGGAGCTCTCAAAAGTAAAGAAAAAAAATAGTGCTCATTCATCTCAATTATTTAGTCTAGCATCCCGTACTGCTACCTACTAATACTTAGCACCCTTAGGTATTTAACAGTGTGTGAAACCTTTGGTTAAAAAACTGAGCTGTATTTTTGGTATTGAATCAACATGCTTATCAGTAAGCTGAGGCTGAGGTCAAGACTTATCCAGGTTCAAGTGAAAATAATTGTTAGTAGGCATATGTGTTCTCAAATATTGAAGCTGAAAATTTAATCCCGAAACGATTTTGCTCGAGATATTGATAAGATGTTCCTACATCATCATCTTTGCTCCCAAACCCAAAATCCACCAAAACTCAATCAATTCTAATAGGATATGTTTTGGTGCCAAATAAATGCTAGCAGAGGATAGACTACCAAATAAGGAAGTCTTTCGCAGAGTTTTTGAAAATCCACTGATCTTCCTTTGAACTCATTCATCAACTAAAAAATCTGGTGCGGTACTTTTCTTTGTTGATTTCGGCATGAAACAAATGTGCATTTTTGGAAAGGAACTCCAATGTTCGGAAGTGTGTACTATTACAACATCATGGTTGAGGATCAAAAAGTTTGTGTTTCATCAGAATTCAATTAGCTACCCTGCTGACGTGTTTGAATCAATGCCGTTCTCCTCTAAATCATCATTCTCTTAAATTTACCTGCAACATATCTCTGCTACGTTTGTCTCAATATGATGTTCTACACTCGCAAACACTCGATGTTGGAAACAGCACACATATAAAAACAATTCAGCAATTAATATAATGTATCAAAAACAACGAGATCCATGCATATACTCCCTTTTCTTTGATCACTTCTCTTATTCTATTCATTTGTGTGCTTCTTTTGTGTCAAGTGGTCTATCGTGTGTAAATTTGCAATTCACAATCCGAGCCACTTTTCAACATGGCATCAAATTGAAAATGAAACAAATGAGAGATTGAATCAGATTCCAAGAAAAATAATTAAAATTAGAATTGGACAGGATCAAACAAAGAAAATCAAAAGAACAGAGAGGTTTGTGATAGAATCGATATGTAATTTTTGATTTAACTCTTGTTTATTTTGTTCAGTTCACGAAGAAATATAAAAATTGAAAAACTGAAATAGATATCAAATACACCTATTACAGTTCTGCGACGGTGGAAGTTCTCCTTCAGAAGTATGGCTCTTTTGATCCCTATGTGCTCCATCAATAAAATCATTATTTATATTTAAATCCAAATATATCAACCTTCATTTTTCTTTGTTCGAGAGGCAATCGTCTGGTCATGTTGCTAAAACGACAGACAACCACTGGGCATCTCAACTAACAATCTAGCTCCAAAGATACCATATGAAAAATGCAACTTGCATGAATGAGATTGCATTACGAACAAGACAAAGAAATAAATCGATGGCTCAAGTGATGCAATGCCTAGATACAGATATCTGGCGAATCGTTAGGAAGGTCTACTTCCAACAACGGACGCTAAAATGATGATGATGATGATGATGATGATGATGATGATGATGATGATGATGATGATGATGATGGACCTAGCAAAATTAGCTGTGAGTTGGATAGTTAATCGAATTTTGCAATTAGCAAAATAGATTTTGAAGTGATGATCCACTAATATGGTTTCATCCATAATTTTGATTTCGACGGGAGCTGTTTCTCCTGATCAAACGTATCCATGTTTCATGCAGAGGAATCGTATTCATGTTTCAACCAAAAACAATGGTATTGGCCCTCTTCAACCAAACAAAACAAAAAACAATGAATTCACATGCATGGGTGAAGTTAATAGCTGTGAAAAACTAGGGCTGGTGGCGGTTTAAGTTGGAATCTGTTTTTTGCCCAGCAAATCGATCGCCCACGAGCATTTCTAATGATATTTGGTGAAATAAAGTTAGATAGTGAATCATATGGAAGCGTGAACTAAGAGATCAATTTATTAAGAACTTCCATTGCAAACTAAACACGGAACTCCAGACCTTCATTTTCAAGTAAGTTACCCTCAAGTAATTTGTTCCAGGTTCCCATCAATAACCACGGAGAATTTTGTTCTGGTATACAATCACAGTTTGACTAACGAAAATTTAGTGATTTGGAGTATGATCTAACACCATCATCGTGAATCTGTTAGCGTCCGTAGTTGGACATAGACTTTATAAAGATTAGTACACTCCTCAATAATGGGTAATGCGGAGCCAATATTTTCCGAACTAATCTAGCTTACGCCAGCTTACTTTCTGTGGGCTACAGCCTCATGCCCGACATCTGGGGATCTATGATTTAAGGCCAACAGTTTTCTGACATTCTTGAAACATATCCAACCCATCGCCATTCAGGTTTTCTTACTGTTTTTTTCTTAATGTTTCAGACTCTTGTCTTTACCTTGATATATTTTGACATTTTATTATCACTCCATGTGAGGTTTAGCATAATTCTTTCATGTGAACATTGTATTGTTCCCAGTTTGAGGGTTTATCTTTTGGTCAGATTCCACGTTATGTCTTCATATGTGACCATCAGTAGCATACATTAGTTGTATACTCTTATCTTTTAGACTAGCAGGATTTTCCTATTCTTGAAAGTCGAGCCCGCTCTACTGAAAGCTTTCCGACCCAGTGTGATTTTTCTTTCGGTAACTTTGTCGAGACTCGCAGTCGTAAGTAAATGTAGAGGTCTATTTTCACCTGTTCTGCATTTTCGATTTCGGTCGTTGTTACTTTATTGTACATAACGTTTGTTTTGGTGAAAATCTTGTGGAGGTCAACTTGATTCATCACTTAGATCGTCTAACATAATTTGAGATTGTTAAGATTCTTGGCAGAGAGGATGATGTCAACAAATCTGAGATTATTTAGGTATCCTCAGTTTATCAAGATTTCTTTGTATTCCCATCCCAACTTCTGGAAAATCCTCTCGTTGTACGTTGTTGAGAGTTTGATGGAGCTGATATCACTTTGTCTCACTCCGTTCCTAGTTGAAAGGACTCACAGTTTTTAACTTGTCTGATGAAGGAAATTGTGTAGGTAGATATGTGGCAGTACTCTGACGTATGCAAAGTCTACACCGTTTTGTATTATTACAACAATGACTCCAAGGATTTCCTCTGAATCGATGTCCTTCTTGTCAACTTTTGCTACAACTAGTAGCATTTTATTTTGTGCTGCTTCCTCTTTTATTTACATCATACACTAGAAATGGTCAGTGGTTGAATAGATTTTTCTTGTTTTTTTTAAGCTTGCTTTGTACCGTATTTGGTTTTCTCCAAGTGTTTTGGTGATTTGTTTGTTTTACTTTGCCGTCTCTTTCCCTCAACTGAATACCGTTAGTGATAGATTTAATGCAATTATAACAAAAAAAGAACTTTCTTTGTAAAAGCTATTTTCTCTGTAGATATAAAGAAGAATACTCACTTAGATACGAACATTAACAGACTTTCACAAAACCTCTGTATTGAAGATGAAATCTCTTCAAAACAAAACAAGCTCACTAACAACATCAGATGATGAAAGCTCTCATATAGGACATGGTATAAAACATAAAATGAACTCAGTGTATTGGTGCATAAAATGTACATGTCTAGATTCTTTTTTTTCTTTTGTGAAGTATGTCCATTTTTTTTTTCAAAAATTGGATTGTAAACGCATGATCCATTTAGAAATTTGTTATGGCATTTGCATATGCGATTAGATTGTAGATAACAACGTGTCTACGATTGAAACACCAATGTACGCATTACCTCTGCTCATTATTGAATCTCACGTGTTCAATGTGATTTGTTATCATATTTCAAGCTGCCAATACTTCAGCATATTTCATACAGCTGATTATTCTGTTTGTTCAATTAGGGAAAGATATTGCTCGGTCGATTCCCGCATTGAATTATCGTATAATGTGACAATATGACATATATGTCCCCATCGGGGCGTTCTGAAACACTTCATAATGTTTATGGGAGAAATCTATGAATAATGAAGATTCACTTTCAGATAAACATCCACTCTCGTAGCTCAATCTGAGAATATAGATTGTAGTGCTAATAGCGTTCACAATAACAGCCTAAAAACAAATGCTTCCTCGTTTCTAAAACCAAGATTTAAGATCACTAAAACCTTTGTGCCTTTTCCCCTCTTCATTGCTTGCTCAAATTAGTTTGAGTTGATAGCATCTTCGTTCAGAACGGTTTTAAATGCCAAGAAAAAGTGCATCAAACTAACTTGGAAAGTGAAAAAGTGATCACTGGTCAGTAATTCTGAGCCTTCAAGAATTGTTCAATTTACCGGGATTCGACCATACAAATGCATTGCATTCAAACAAACCAGAGATCGTTTTATCAATTAGAAATTTTAAAAAAATGTTTGGGGAGTTGTATTTCAAATTACAACTCAGATCAACGAACTAAGAGACGATAGAGTGAGTTGATAGAGAACAGTGCAATCATATCAATTCACTGGAAGAAAGCGTAAAAGATCGAAACGCCAGAGGATATCTGCAGTTCGCAAGAGAACTAAACATGTCGTAAAATATTAAAATGAGGAAGGGAATTCATCATTACTTGAACATTTAGAACTATTTGACTTGCTAAGAGCTTGGAAGAATTGAAAGTAGTGATAAATCCTTGCTGAGAGTGAAAACATAATTCCCCCTTGCTTACATTATTAGTATTTTTGATGTTCTATCGTTTAGCAAAAACATAATCAGGGAACTTTCATCAGTCCCCAAGATAAATGAAAACAAGGCAATATTTGTTTCTACAGATGTAAAATAATGTTGGCCATATGTTGTACTGCCTTCTTCGTTTGTATGAGCAATGGTTATCAAAAATTACTTGCTTCAGGAAAAAAAACATCGTAATTCTGTAACGGCCAGGGACCACCGCACTTGCATACTTTATAAATTTCAGGATAATGAGCTATTGATCGGTGAAAACCTCATATTTCCATCTTCATTAGTTTTTGAGTTTTAGGCGTTTCTTATAAGAGTGACCTTGCCTACGGCTTGGTCACAATAATTGGAACTCTAAAAACAATGGCATTACGAAAATAAGGGAAATAATGAGGTGTGTGCTAGCTTAACAGGACATTTACATTCAATGGATCACCAGTGAAAGCCACCAAGTATTACTGAAAGTCATACCACTACTACTGCTACTTATCATCATCAGGATCATCTCAAAGATGTAGCACCATTGAATCTCATCCAGTTCACAAATTGTTGCAATGTAAGGTAGGTTACTTTGATCAATACGTCTGTATTCACAACAAAGTATGAAAATTTCATCCTGAAGTCATAACCCGACCTTCGATGATTTCTCACTGGAATTCATTGGAATTATTTCGTAGATGGAGCACATGTTCAAAAGCAGGTGGCAAATTTATGTGTGCTTACCTGCGCACTTAGGTACACAGGACATCGCAAAATTCAGGCAAAATAAGTATTAATTTCTTCGTATTTGTTTCTTGTTATTAACAGTAAGATTCCGGAGATTAGTTCTCTTTTTTTTTTCTAAAGTGTCGATTTAAATTATTCCCACAGACTGACGTAATAAAATGGGTTAACGATGAATTAGTAATTCTCTTGCTATTCATTGATCACTAGGGATTATCCAAATCGTCAAACCACAAGCGTGCATCCTGTTGAATACATTTTATTAGCATAAATTCACATTGTAAATTGGACATCTCGACTGAAAAGTAAGTTCTTTGGAAATTATCAAAAATATACGAGTTTTATTTTCGGAATATATTCAAAATGCACACCATGCCCAAATCAGATGAGTTACGGTCAAAAATCACTCTTCGGGTCCCGTTTAAAAGAGTCACTGAATCACTTCCCCCAAATACAGAAATGTACAACCTACTTTAACTTCCGTCACTGTGCTTGATAAATGTAATATCGATCATCAATCAATCAAATACAAAGGGATTCCTGCACAAAATATTGTCAAAGTGTGTTTCAGATTCAGCCGAATGTATTGAGAGAACGGCAACAACGTTGTAACATTTTTGGCAATTAAACGTTCAATTTCAAGACTTTTGTACAATTTTTCACACTGAATTCCGTTGTCCAGTTACTGAGTGTACATAATGAAGAAAATGATATTTTCATGTTTTCATTAGAAACATCACATGAAACTGTCGTTTGCCTACCCACGCTTTATGAAATTCTGATCCAATCGCACAAACAATCGCTTTGAGCAAACCAAAGGCTGTCTTAGGAATGGTAAAGAAATGTGGGAGATCCAAAATGACTGCAATATCCAAGCACAGACCTTAAATAGTTGTTGTAAACAAGGAAATGAAAATCGATGGGGTGACTGATTTAGAAAGACGTACTTGAAGATGAACAATTTGAAAGATGAGTAAAATACTGGGTCCGAACTCAGCTGTTAAACATAAGTACTATTGCAATCTTCATGATAATTTGAGCATTGAAACAGTTTCATAAGACTAGAGTCAGGATTACATAATTTTGATATTTGCAGACGGATTTTGACTGTCCCGATTACAACTGTGTTGTCGGTAGTGTTGATTCTGATATAGTTGCGAGTGATTTGAGCGGATATGTTGTTACCTGATTTGTAGCAATTGTCCACGAACGTACAGTTTAATGACAAAGATGATAAGAGACCGGACCATTAGTAAATTAAATCTAGTATTGAAGTAGATTGTTGGAGATTTAAAAGACTTGTGGCTTGGTCTCATTTGAGGAGCATATATTTCCTGATGGATACAACAACAACAGCAACAACATAAACAGCAACAACAACAACAATAACAACAACAGAATAATTATCATAACCATAATAATAATAATAATAATAATGATAATAATAATAATAATAATAATAATAATGATAATAATAATAATAATAATAATAGTAATAGTAATAATAATAGTAATAATAATAATGGAATAAGTGAAAAGAAATATAGCAACGATTTTGGGATTGAGTTTGAAAAAGAAATATGTGCAAAATGGTAATGCGCAAAGGGAGACTCATGACAACAGAAAAAATTCAATTGGTGGAAAAAAAATAGACCATTCTTCAAACTGGACTGATATAAATCCATGGAAGTTTCTGAAAGTGGCGAAATAAAAAAGTGGGGAAAAGTAAAGAATAATTGGAGGGAGTAAAAAATATTAAAAACCAAGATAATTAGCAGGAAACTCATGAAAGGAATGAAAACAATGGTAGTATCGATAGTATTTCTTAATGGACAAAGGAATCAATGAACCGGCTAACGAGAAAGCTTACAGCAATGTGTAAGGATATACACCCTACGGGTGATATAGATAGACTTATTGAAAGGGAAAAAAGGTGGTAGAGGACCCACCATCATAAAGGACCGAAAAAGAATTAGACAAGTAAGTGCCAGCAAATAGGATAAACATTACAAAGGGTCCCCAAAGCAGTGAAAACAACAACAAAGGAGGTAGCAAGCGAAGGAGGTGCATAGTGATTAAGGAAATAAAATGGGAATTAAAAAAAACAGACGGGAATCCAAAAGACGTATGCAAATCGTCACAGACAAGTTATCATAGACCTGGTTATCCAAAGAAAATCCTGGAGAGAGGGAAAAATAATCGTTCATCATGGCTGCAAAAACAAATACATCGGAACAAACTTTGTCAACGAAAAAATTGACAGGACCAGAACAAATAGTTAATACTACTTATGCAGATAAACTGATCAGACCGTGAATCACGTAACCAGTGAATGTAATCAACTAGCCAAAGAGAGAAAGAGAGAGAGAGAAAGAGAGAGAGAGAGAGAGAGTATGCAAACAGATACGACAAGGTAGCAGCAATGATACACTCAAAACAAAGTTAACGAATGGGATTCGATCTAACGGCCAGATGATAACAGCCCAGACCGGAGACTGCCTTGGAAAAACGGAACCCATAAATTACTGAGGGACTTTTTAGATTCAAACAGACCATTCCAGCCAAGCAAGAAGACCAAAAATTTTAATATTGGACTAGGGGAAAGAGAAATTACCAAATCATAAGCCTGGCTGCAGATCTTAGAGTAAAATACAAAAGACTGAAAAGCTATATAAATACTAGGACCCTGAAAGGGAACTGGAGAAGATATTGAGCATAAATCAGATTGTACCTTTCACAGAGGGTATAGAGGGATAAATCAAGGCTATACAAACCACAACACAACTTAGGACTACATGAATACTGAGAAGTGTTTGGGAAATTTGATACCTACAACCCCATGTTATTAACAATGGTCTAACAATTAAGTGAAGGCACGATGGAGAAAATACAGACGTGTGATAGGTGAGGACGATAAAAGAGGACGGTTGGACACCACAACATACCACATTTAGTATTTCACAGTCTTATCACCATCTTAAAAAAATGAAAATCGATATGCCTGCATATCGATGATTAAAACTGACTTGTATGTGTGTGTCGACTAGATGACACACATACACATACACACGCGTTTCAATAATTGACCAGGATGTTTACAGTGCCTTATCAAGGAAATCCCTCGGAGAAGAAAGAACTAGTGTCCTTTGGATTCGGATCACTGCATTTCTTAAATCTGATTGATGTTTACATCTTCCAGACCTCAAGGCGGCCAATGGTTCATGGAATTGATTAAATCTAACAAATGAATTATGCGTGGGCTCCGGTCAAGTGGAATTGTTTGAGCAATCAGATACAACAACATGCAAGCGATTTGTTTTTCGGAAAAAGGGCTGTCTTCTTTTTGGTTGGATATACACGTGCTTTGTGGCAGATCCCATTCTTTCAGACGGGCGATGTGTGTGTGCACATGCTTGCATGGATGCCTATCCCATCTTAAGCATAGCAAGGCATGGCTTAATAGAGCAAGTGAAAGAGGAGACAAATAAGAGGATAATTTAGTAGTAGAGACTCAACTGGTATAGTAAGACGCTTTTTTAGTATACTTGGATATCTAGATTGAAGTTTATATGTTGTATCCTTTCTGCCACAATTTTACTCTATAGAAAGATAAAAATTAACCCATTATCATTCAGAAAACACATGACTCAATGAACGATTTTTTTCCGTTCACACGACAACAGTTTCAATCGATTTATTTCACAAGTCATTTACAAGTGTAACAATGCAATAGGGGTTTTATACACGACTATACCAGTGAAAAAAACAATGTGAGACCGCACCCAAAGGTACACAACCTTTTGGCGTCTACGTTCATTCCATTTCAAATCTTTTCATCCATCTTGTTAGACTTTAGTTCTCGACTGAAAACTTTTATATTTCATTATAAAAATAGTATTTGGGTCTTGAAATATATTCCTGGGAGCAGCATCTGCAAAAGTGCAGATGCAGTGCAATAAGCATTCTGGTTAAAGATATATAATGCAGTATAACCTATTCTAAGAATATGACTTTGAGGTATTTCCAAATTCTACTTTTATATTGTCTGCAACTGTCAATCTAGAAATGTTATTCCGGGTTTCCCAAAAGTTTCTTGTTTATTACATTGCCAAAAATCATTACCTGCTTTCATCCATGGGGATCATAATTTTCTATTAAAGGATTGACTATGATTTTGTTACTCGAATGGAGTCGAGATAACAATTTATGTATCATTTCTCAAGTGGTTATACCCAAATGATTCATGAATCTAGGCTGTAGATAATATCCTTGGGTCTTTATCCATTTATATCACTTGGCGTGATTTTGTCTTCTTTTTATTCACTGCCAATGTATCAGTTATATCAAAAGACACCAAACGTTTTATTTGCTGTGTTCCAACACTTTGCTTTTTGCCTTAGAATTTTGAAATTTTCTACTAAACAAGTTTTTTTTTTCTCACTTACCTGGTGCTCGTTGAAGTTACTTGAATTGATGTAAGATTTCACGGTAGAAAAATATTTGTATGAGATCAAGTCAAAAAGTTATAGCTACGTTAAAACATTTTATTATATTGCAACTGAAGGAAAGAAGTACATTGTCATAGTATGTGTGTTTTGTGCACATGCTTACTATGAGTGAATACGAAAGAAGATAGTTTTGTTTGTCTTATATCAACAGGCTTTACTTACTTCCATGAAAATACCGATTCTATTTATTACTGAAATCTTCTTTAATGTTGTGGAACATTTCCATAAACATGTACATGTCATAAAATTATGCAGGCAGCAGGATTTTTTTAATCCGTTTTTTCTTATACGAAACCTCATCGAGCAAAGGTTTTAATATATACTTACTCATATATATATATATATATATATATATATATATATATATATATATATGTGTGTGTGTGTGTGTGTGTGTGTGTGTATAAGTTTTCTTTCTTTGTATGATAAAATTTACTTCAGCTGAAGTCATTGGGTATTGATTCAGTACATTTGTGATACCCGACTTTTGTTCATGTTTTTCACGATTATGTGTATATTGGGAAAAAAGAATATAGCAAACGATCACATTTAACTCTATTATATATAATTCTCAAAAAATGAATGATCTTAAACTTTTATCAAATAAGTTCAAGTGTTATTAACCACACACACACATACACACGTATATATATATATATATATATATATATATATATATATATATATATATATATATATATATATAATATATATATGCTAATGTCATCAATATTTATCGTCGTTCCTTCTCCCATCTCAAACCCTTTTTACGATGTAACATTGCTGTCCATCTGAATGTGATTCCGCGTGAAATGCCATATGGTCATTATATTCTCTGAAATGTTAAATTTTGATCAAATAGACTTTTTACTTGGTTCTGATGATAACTTTCCAACTATGGCACTAAATTAATTACATCCAATTGAACCAAGTATGCCCAATGGTGTTACAAGAGTGGGAGTGATGATATGATAAAATCGATGAATGTTTCAGATTCAGACTATCCATCCATACGAAGATTTTTCCGAAAAGTAACTTTTATTTCGGGCATATTAGCTTTTACTGGATTTGACAGGAGGTCAAAGCCATTTGAGAGAGAGGAATGTACCGACTAGCCTTTCTCTTATATATATATATACACACACACACACACATATATATATATATATGAGGAGAGGTTGGGGTGAAGAAAAAGCGCAACCGAGCATTACACTAGTCCTCATCCGTCATCACTCGTAGAACCAGAATGCAAACGGCATGAAAGGGTTACCCTGATGCATCAACAAAGTCGGTTCCAGTTTTGAAGTTGACTGACAAGCAGCTGCTGACGATAAAAAGAATACGCAGAAATAACTGTCTGCCCTTCAGACACCGCCTGCAAAAGCCTTTCTTGCTCCTGAGTGCGAAAGGTCTGCACTGCACGGATCCTGCTCCATAGCCAGTTCACATCTGCAGATGGTAGACCATTCATCCTTTGCAAATGAAAAAGAATCATATATATATATATATATATATATATATATATATATATATATATGTAATTATACGTGTGTGTGTGTATGTGTGTGTGATTGACTGTGTGATGTTTTCTGTTCGTTTCTCTTTCTCAGCACGTATCTGCTGGGGTGCAAAAGTAGTGCCCTTTGATCCAAGTCTGAAAATATTATAGATATATATATTGGACATTCACATACGTTCATATCTTTTTACGTTGCATTGCAGTGAAACGATAGATTTTTTAGCAAGCAACTACAGAGGGAAAGATTTCAAGCTTAGTGAAGAATATATATATTTTTTAATTTTTAATTAGCAATTAGTTCCAACTTGATATTAGAAAAATGATTAAAATATCATCTTTTAAGACTCCCATGTATTCCCTTTACAACATATGTATCGTTTGCATTTAAATAAGTATGTTTTTCAAGTTTCCATCAGAAAAATCTTCCCAAGAAGTAGCATTGAACTGAAAAAAAGTAAGAAAAAAGGTATTGTTATCCCAAATCATAAAATGTGTAGAAAAGTTTCGAGGCAAAAAGTTTATAGTAGATATTAGGTTTTTTTTTTTTCAAATATCATTTTTGACGAAAAATGAGCAGCAGCAAATCAACTTGTGTTCTTAGCATCGTAAGTGATAATCCTGACCGAGGTTCTATGAAACAAGGAGATACATTCAGTCAATGATGTAAATGTTTTCGTAGTTTTACTGGGATATACAAGCAATGTAAACAAGAAAAGACGTGGCATTTTGTTGCAACAAACAGGAATTCCGATCACTTTGCCAACACCACCCAAATCGATTGACTTTCAGGATAGAGCAGATTATAGACGTTCGTTCAATCTTGATGTTCTTGGCATCGATTTCTTTCCAACAACAAATCACTGCTGTTATGAATTACAACGAAAGCTAAGTGGCTAAACACCTTTTTTGCTCTCGCTCGTACACAAAGTGTTGTTGGATGGTGGAAACAGTTCCATTTCCAGCTTTCTAGGTCGGTCCAATGTGACACATGGGTATCCTTCCCCCAAGTACGGAGTTATAGTATGGGGATTGATCTTACCTTGCAATTAAACACATCTTGTCATTGTAGAAGTCAGATCTCAGCTCGCCATTTCTCATGTGCTTATCCACTCGGCCAACCAGGAACCAAGCTTTCTTTTTTTTTTTATTCAGAGAAAATTTCACAAATAACCTGCAAAATCACAATTGGAATTAAAGAGTCTTGGCCCTTCTTCATGCATCTGGATAGTGATCCTTGCTAGCTTCAAGTCAGTCTGAGACCAGGACTTTATTCGTACAAGTCTATATAGCCATCCACTTGGTAGGAAACAAGTCAACAGGAAGGATACGTCCATTATGATCAAATAGTTCGGCGTTTGCTAAATTAATTGCTGGGAATTTATGGAAAGTTTTTTTTTCCTCCACTGTCTCAGTTTGTACCGGGAATCGAACCGACGATATCCTGCATGTGTTCAGACGTACTGACCATTATGCTATCAAGGCAGACATAAATATCGTAATTAACTGTCGCCATTCCTTTCCTTTTTGTTCGCTGCACTTGTGCAACTTCTTTAATTTCCCCAGTGTGTACAATACACAGCAGAACGAAGTTTATTTTGTCTTTGCTTCGGAACAGGGGAAACATCCCAATTTGCTGCTTTTCTTTTGCAATCCTATTTTTGCAACAGTTAGAGTATCACTTTCATTTTATTCAGTGAGAACACGTGTTATGACTAACTTAGTAACTAAAATATATATATATATATATATATATATATATATATATATATATATATATATATATATATAAATTCAATTTACATTTTTTAAATTGACTAAAAACGTTGCAGAATCCTTTGCATTGCATGTAGGTAGATTTCAAGATTAGAAAAAAAAGCAAATATTTCCCCAAATAGTCTTAATAATAAACTGAACCATTCTTTTTACCACACTCTTTGTAATACACGACAAAACAAACTGCATCTTTATAAATACACACTTCATACAAACATTCCCCGTGTTATTACTACCCGTTCACACTCTAAGAACAATACTTCTACAAATTTATTAGAATTATCAAACATTTCTATTACAAAAATCTTAATACCTGATATATAAAAATTCAATGCTGACCGTAAACACTCGAATTTTACTTATAACAAATACTATCATAAATAGATACGATAAATCCACAGAAGTAAAGGCTATTGACATCGTACACGATTCTTTTCGTGAATAAGTCTACTAAAGCCACGCACAATCTAGAATCTAGCACCATACCACATCCAAAACACACTTCATAGCAATCATTCTTGACCCCAGTGACAATAAGGTAATAAAAGTGATAGATCCAGCCCAACAGATAATTGTGTAATATACACGCTTAGACAGATGAAATACAAGAGGTCAACTTGAGAAAAAAAGATAGAAAAAGAAAAAAACTATAAATCACAATTCATACTATCAATCCTCGTACATTCTCTCTCTCTCTCTCTCTCTCTCTCTCTCTCTCTCTCTCTTCGATAAGGTTTATCGGCTGGGGAATAACTTGAAAACAATAATTAAAAAAGGTAAATTTTTTTTTTCTACACTCACTATTTTTTATGTGTTTTGCATTCGTTAATATGTATATTTGTGTGTATGCATATGTGTGCGTATGTGTGCGTCTGTCTGTTCGTGTGTATGTGTGTGTGCAAAACAAACGCTGGACACTATTTCTGCGTCTAGGTTCCTCCCGTAAACGCAAAAAGAGGCATAATATATATATATATATATATATGTATGTATGTATGTATGTATGTATATATATATATATATATATATATATATATATATATATATATATATATATACATGTATGTATGTGTGTGTATATATATTTACATATATATATATATATGTATATATATATACGTATAGACAGTCACTCATCATGATTACATGTGTAGTATAAACACACACACACATATGTATATATATATATATATATATATATATATATATATATATATATATATATACTGACACAAAACACATACATCTGCTTGTGTTAGTTGTTTGGATAAACGTAAACATCAATCAATACAGTTGGAATGGACAAAAAAGTCAGATACAAACATGACAAATATTAATCATGTGTGTGTTTTTGACCACTGGATTAAGTAATATCCTGCAGTAACTTGGTGTTTTGAGATGAGAAAAGAAAAAAAAAACAAGCTGGAAAGTCAGACCATAGATGCACCATCTCTTTTCCTGCATTTCTAAACATATATGGAAGGAGACAATTTATTATTGTTCGTTCATACACTAAATAATCAGTGAATATTTTCTGTACTTGACGACTGGAAACCATTCTCATAAATATTTTTGGTGCAAATTTTATTCATGACATCACCGGCGTTTTCGAATCGAAACATAAAATAGCATTAAATAAAAAAAAAACATTCAGGGTGTTATTAGTAAAACCAAAAGGCAATGAAAGAATGACCAGGAGTGCTGGAAAACACGCAAATTTAAATACACGTGCATATTAACACAAACATTCATGAACACACGCACATAATCTGTAAAAAAAATATATATCTTTTTGTTATCTTTGATTGTAACAATAGTTCAACTTTCTAAGCTTTGCCTATTCAAAATCATATGTATTGTATTACAATTCACTGAATGTCAGGATGTGATAGCTTTCTGCAGGAACTACATTACAAAACTGCCTGGAATGTGTACCAATATGTGTACCAATATGACCCCGGCACGTTTGTTCAAGTTGTTTTTTCGTTAGCTTCTCCTGCTATCATGTTTTGTTTTTGTTTTTTAGGGGTTCGATCAATATTATGGATTCCAGCTCAAAATGTGCCCAGTTTGCTTAATCTACTAGGCTGATGAAAAAACTGCTCGAGTGAATGAGGATGTCTCATCCGTGATAGAGAAATGGGGAAATAGGAGGGAGACATTGGCTGTTGGTTAGGATAACTTTATTTAGCCAACAATAGAGAGTTTGGTATCCTTTATAGAAAGAGGAAACAGAAGAATTATGGTTTGCATATTGACTATCATTATCTTCATAATCAGCAGCCTTTTAGCTTTTCCCACACCTTTATATCACGGATATCGCAGAGGTAATACATTCTGATCTTGTTTTTTTTTGTCATCCCATCGCATATTTTTCCAAGCACACTTTCGCATATGATTTCTGGGGATACACGACACTGGTCCGTCACCATTCGAGTTTCAAAACGGATTCTGAGATATCCCCAACGCCTATCTTTTCTGTAATATATTATACTGTTTTATGATATCATGTGATGTTGAGCATGGTTTTCTTTTCTGCACGTTGAATGGGTATCAATACGATGGTCAATCTCCTGGTCAGGTTCAATGGTTCAGATATATATTTGACCTTTTTTTCTGATATGGTAAAGAAAATCATATATCTTTTTTAAAATCAAATGGGGTATCTAAGTATTAAATTGATTGTTTTTCACCAATCGAACTGGGATAATGACAGCGAAGAGAAATTAGACTCTGCACAAGGGTCCATTTCCAGACAAAAAAAATAAAATATACGCCTCATTTCTTATGGAACAGAAATGTCGATGTTTTTCGATGTGTTCACAAGGCAAGAACTTGAATGAGAACAATAATCCAATGTTAAGACCAAAATTCAATATCATATGTATAGTGTTAAATACTAAACATTAAGAAAAAAAAATATCTATGGTGTCAATTGAGCCAGTTTAATCCTGATATCTATAAAATCAATTCATGTAATTTTCTCCGGTTCTCCATCGTTTTAGAAATACTTTTATACTATGATGCAATGTGTATATTTCTCTCATGTAGACCATCAGTTGTTAATCGTGAAACTGTTTGAGAGATATTACAAACAAACAAACAAACAGGCAAACAAAGAATTACTTTATTGATATGACACCCCAGCAATGTTGAAAAAACACTATCTCTCTTTTCCATTATTTTTTTTATAGTTTATATCATTCATGTAGTTCCTTATTTCATAAAGGGTATTATCATCCGTATTTTACGCAGGTAGTATTCTATTGTGCACATCATTTATTTTTTGAAACGGGGTTACTTATGTACTTACTATATATATATATATATATATATATATATATATATATATATATATATATATGTGTGTGTGTGTGTGTGTGTGTGTGTGTGTGTGTGTGTGTGCGTATTCTTACTGCAATAGAGATTTGGTGATTGGCTCACTTTGACGTAACTTATACATTTTTTCTCACGGTATTTATTGGAAAAAAAAAGTTTATTTACGGACACAGTTGTTGACTGATGTTGACAATGGTGATGATTTTAATAAAAAGTATGGCATAGAATTGAGGCCCAATTAGCTTTAAACCTTCCATGATTTGGTAAGGTGAATTTCATTTTCATATACCTTATTACGTCCATAACATCTAAAACTAATGAAAAAGAGAGAAATATATATATATATATATATATAGAGAGAGAGAGAGAGAGAGACAGACAGACAGACAGACAGACAGACAGACAGACAGACAGAGACAGAATGACAGACGGACAGAGACAGAGAGAGACAGAGAGACAGAGAGACCTAGAGAGAAACCCTCATGTTCTGACCCTCAAAAAAGTTATTTCATGATGTTTATGTATGGCTCTATATTTGCAGTATGTATTTGGATGTACTTGCTATATAGTGGATGCCCTGAAACTGCAAGGAATGTGGAAAGTATCAGCAGGCAAGAAAAAGATATCAGAAAATTTATGTTCAAATTGCTACCAAGGATGCTTATATTTACTGCACACAACCAATATTCTTGAGTATTGAATACAAAGATCACTACCCTACAAATGCTACTACCTTTGCTGATGTTATCGTGTAGCAACATTTCTTACAAATATGGTTGCAAAGAAAAATGAATCGTGATAAATGTGAGATTCACGATCAAGAGTTTGCGAGATAACATCACCTACGATAATACTTTGTGTAACCACTGTCATTTATTCCTTTTATTATTTTTTTTCATTCTTGTCAGAGAATGTACTCTATCAGGTGCTTATATTAAAAAATGCATCATAAAAGTTCCGCTTTTTTAAAAAAGTTTGCTGTTATTATTCCAGTAATATATATTTGTTGTTGTTGTTGTTATTTTTTACTGTCTATTCTCGTGATACATATAATCTTTGACATTTTGTGGATAATTGCTTTTTCCTATTTTTAGTTAGATTACGATGGAAACTAATTAGTCTGTATAGTTTTGATATCGATTGCTTTTATAACACTGAAATAGGGATTGTGAAATATTTTATCCAATTAAAAGATTCCATGGATGAAACGGTTTAAGAAATCCTGATATGAAGATAATTCACATGACAAACAAATCAATATATACTTAGAATTGATGGTGATCGGAAGAAATAATGATATACAGATATAAAAGCCAAGAGTATAACTACGGACTAAGACTTCTAGTTAGGAATAATAATGCTACAACCCGATTTGGATGAAACTACGTCTCATTAAAAAGAGAATACACCATTTTTGGACCATCTGATAATTACAAACATCCGGTTAATTTTGATCGAACCATCCAATAGGGAAACACAACTGCTGCTTGAGTGATATAAAGATTAGCTGCGTATCTACTAGTTGGAATACAAATATTTTATCCACCCAACGCATGGCTTGCAACAACACAAAAAATCACAACCTTATTACTGTTGTATCGTGCTTCATCATCAGTTTTACCAAAATAGTGTTTTGTCCCTGGAAATTTACGGTGATTGACCGTTTGTAAAAAGAAGAAAAAAAGAGTAAGCGTATGTGCGGTTAGATAGCCAACTATACCGTTTCTGTTTTGCCTTTGCCAAAGGTTGTAACAGGTGATATTAACTCTGAAAACGTCCAATGAATATAGTTGTTTTAAGAGTCACAAATGATTTTCGAATTCGAATTTATTTCCAACATCTATTTTTCAAAAATTTCAAGAACTTGGCATACCCTGTTAAACGAATAATGCAATTATTTATCTGATCGATTCCTTTGCTGAGCACTTGAAAATTTGACAAGGCTTCCTTATTGAAGGTGCCGAAACGAAAGTCATCGAGTCTGTCTTGAACATTGGATTTTTATCAGAAGCTTAGTCGAGGCTTTTCCTAGGTGGTTGATATTGAGCCTTTGGGTCGATGGGACACTCAGAGAAGTTCATGAACGTCTGGGGTCAATAGTGGGTTGATTAGCGCTAGGGGTGATTGAACTTTTGGGGTTGAAAATTGACATCTAACTCGGAATGGAAAATACATCGAATTCAACTCACTGATACACGTTCCAGACTATTATGTATTCATTTCAAAATATATCTACTAAAAGAAATCGATAATATAAATATCAGAGGTGGTTTTATTTCGTATTGACAAAGGTCTCATTTGGTTTTCTCTATTGATATTTCCATTAGAACTGCTACGGAACGAAAGTAGTTCTATTTGATTTCGCTCAATATGTCTTCCTCTAAATAAAAAACAATTGAAACAAACTGAAGTAAAATGAGACCATGTCGAATAATTTGCATTTACCAAATGCTTGAGAACCCCCGGCTCAGCCACTTGGCGCTATCTGCAAGTCTATAATGCCAAACTGTTATCGTTCTTTTCCAATGCTTTCCCGATGGTATATCTTTAATCTGATACGGGTTGATGGACCAAATAAACAAACAGGTTGTCTCTCCAGATAGGAAGCTCTAAATTAAAGAGACTTGGTCGTCTCTCCTCAACTCCGGGTTCTTAGCTTTGAGATCATCGACTTTTAGACCTGGTGAGATTTTCCAAACGGCCCTAATGTATTATTCAGCCTGTCTAAAAGGTTTGTCTTCACACCAGAGCACATTCATCTTTGCCTTCACCCTGACCTATACTAACCTTCGACCCACTATTATTTCCCTCAGCTGACCATGGCCTGCAGTCCTAATATTGATTTTTGCTTTCTTCTTGGTCGCTTTATGTTCATTAGTCAAATAAGACAGTCGCCCCAGTTAGTATAATGCCTACAGAATTATCAACATAGTACGGTGCACTACATCCCGGCCATAGGTAAAAGCGATATTCTTTACAAAACCTGAGTCATTGCCTCTTAAAGGAGAGATTGATTCCACCGAGTGTGTGTGTGTGTGTGTGTGTGTGTGTGAAGTCATTAGGGCATGAAAAAAAATTCACACATATGTAATCATAATTATCCACATTACTGGTTCAAATACTGTTGCCAGGTTTAAGTTATTCAAATTTTTGACATTTATATGCATCTAATCGGACTTCAGCCAGCCCAAAACCATCAGTTGTAAAAAAAATTGAACTACGCATACACAATCCCCTTAATGGGTAAGCAAACTTGTTGGGTCGACATTCCCAATCAGAGCTTTTAGTTTCGAGCTAAATTAAAAGGGAAATGGTCCCTTAGATTGTATTTCACAGCATATTTTCTGAACTGGAAAAAAGTACTGTGTATGGTAAGCATACACAATAAGGATAAAATTCAAGAATCCAACTTCAATACTGGATTACTAAATTTATAGAATAAAGGGATTCAATTTTTTCTGTTTTTTCGTCACTACTTTCCTTGTTCACATATTAAAATCTTCAAATAAATGATTTTTGTATTTTGATCATGATACAAAATGGATTTCGTGTAAAAGGAACAAAAGTAAAATATGACAAAGATGTTCGAAAGTATTACTGAGAATGTAATGAAGACTTCAACATTTATCCTATTGAACCATTCCTAATGAGAGACTTGCAAGTGAGATTTAACATGTTATATTTTTCAAATAACATCTGCAAAACCCTGATCACAAAACCTGGTTATTATGAATCATCTATCTTTCAATGTATATGCATTTATACTCTTTCTCTCTCCCTCTGTCTCTGTCTGTCTGCCTGTCTGTTTGTCTCTCTGTCTGTCTCTCTCTCTCCCTATATATATATATATATATATATATATATATATATATATATATATATATATATATATATATATATATATATATATATACATATATATATATATATATTGGCTTAAACAGTATAAATGGAATTTTTAAAAAGGGGCAATAGCAGGAATTGAACCGCCCAAACGTAAGGTTTTCCTCATCGGTAAACTGAACAGCCGTTGGTTATACAAAGCCCTGGATAACTGCTTCATCCTGAAATTATAATTATAAGTGCGTTGTATTATTTTAAATCTGTTTTTGAAATATTCTCCTCTTATAAATATATATACATATTATGATGCGTTACATTACTTGAAAGTTTTTTTTTTTGATGGTGTACCGATTTTTAATATGTATACATGCACACATACACACACACACACACACACACACACATATATATATATATATATATATATATATATATATATATATATATATATATATATCATTTATTCAAATTCATCTCCATTAACGACTTTAAGCCCTCCAAGCTATAAAAAAACAAGGTGAACACAGCTCACCTAAATTGTTTACGACGATCCTCCGAAACGTAGACTTGGAGAAAAGAGGAATCAGAATAGATGGCAAGTATCTTTAGCAACCTCGTAGTTGTACGCAGCATTGCCCACCTCGCAGAACAATTGCCCATCCACCATCTGATGCGAGAATTACTTAATGAAGAAAACAAGGAAGTCAACATTCACATGAACTTCAGCGAAGTTAAAGCCATGTGCAACAACCACGTCAGATATAAGAATACAACAATCAAATTCAACATGCAAAAATGGAGAAAGTAGACCACTACATCCAACTAGGGCCACGAATATCCATGAAACCCACAAAATAAGAAAAAATCGAGCAAAGAATCACAGTAAGCTGGTAAGCCTACGGCAAAGCAAGCTCAACCTATAAAAGCAAGAAGATCCCATTTATTCTATAAGTGAGATCATACAGCCAATGCATTTCCCTATAGTCACCAATAGAGCTGAAATATGCACTCTAACCAAGAGACAGACCGGTGGACTGGGAAGCATTCAACATGCACCAATTCATGATGAACTCATGTTCCAGCTCACACTGAAGGATCACAAGACAGCAGATATAGAAAGAAGCAAACAGGAGTTCGAGATATCATAAAATCCATTAGAAAACTCGAATGGCAACAGGGTGGTCATATTGCAAAATTGATAGACAACCGATAGACACCACAGCTCACAACATATATCCCCAGAATCCACATCTGCGATCGAAACCAGCAGAATAAAAGATGGAGAGACAAATTATACTAATTCAGGAAGAGCCCCACATCGCCCACAATATAGGGGAGTTGCGAATATCCTGAAAGATCTTTGACTAACAACAGATGATTAGAGACCGATAGTGATGATGAAAGCCAAATATCTACATGAACCTGACAATTCGTCATTATTGTATGTACAATTTCTCACATTCGAACCTGTATCAAGATAATAAAATACAACAGAGCAAAAAATATTTGAAGAAAAAGGTGAACGAAATCCACTTTCATTATAAGAGTGTTGCAGGCGGTACTGAAGTAACGATTTGATGAAATGGGGATATATATATATATATAACTGATTGATACCAGGTGTAAACCAGCATTCAGGAAAGTTAAACAAATGAATACAATTATTGATGCCTGGAGCCACATTATTTCAAGGGAATCGGACAGTTTTCCATTTCATCATCATGGGAAAATATTATTGATTTGTAAATAATAAGCGACACCTAGTTGTTTCAAGATAAGTTTACGATAAAGCCTGAGTGTAGATGTACAATTTAGTGCAAATAGTATCAATACAACCCAAAACAGTGTTTTTTAACATCCTTATTCATCCCCAAATTGTGACAATTCAAGTCAAAAGCTTTGGAATTTTGTACGTAACTCTTCTATGTTGGAATTCGTTTTGATATATTTTCTTGTGATGTTTGCTTTCCGGTCGAAGCTGTGTCAAATTCAAACATGTATGATAAATAATTTTTTTAAAATATATTGGATGACTTTTGCACTCATAGTATTGGACTTATCATGTTGAAAGTTGAGTATGCGAGTTTGGATACAAAATACAGACCGAAAGAAAGGTTTTATTTAGCCACTGCTAGCGGCTTCAAAATCGTGAACCCTAGCTTAAAGGTGGAGGGAGAAAATGGACTTGACGTCAATCCAATCACGAAACAAAGTGACCACAGAATGGTAGGATGCAAAATAAGGATGACAATGTTCTGTACCAAACTACAACTACTTGGCGTATAAGAGAAGCTTATTTGTCCCACCAAGCTCGAACTGAAAAACACAGATATCAACTTCTCAGCAAAGCAGGTGAGAACACTGATAAGTTCACCAACAAGATAACACTTTTTATTTGAGTCATTGATATATTCAGGCCAGACAGCAAGCAAACTACCATCATTGAACTATTTGATAAATTGAAGAATGCAAGAATGTTGGGCCATCGATTTCAAAGAGGAAAACGATTGAAAAATTCGAGATGATCCAAAATATCAAAGAGAGAGAGAGAGAGAAGAGAGACGAAAAGAGAAACACTGACAGTCATTCGAAGCATCCTCTAAAAAAGATAGAGGAGTCAAGACTTTTGAAAAGATTCTTTATAGAGGAAGAATGTTGTTAACAAGTGTGCTCGAAGAAAATAAAGACCTTACAACATAATGATGGAAAGAGTTCAAGAATTCAACAAAAACCTCTATTCCTCTAAACAAAGAATGTAAAACAATGAACACTATATACAAGCCGTGACTAAGTACTCCAAAGATTGCCCAGAAGCTACTTTGTGGAAGATGAAGCAAACCATTTGATTAAGAAAGGAAAATTGCAAGGATCAAATAACGTCACCATTTATCAATTCCAAAGAATCTAGTGAAGTAATTACTAGGAGAGTAGCTAATCCATCTTACTTATGCCTCGAACAAAGTCCTATAGGACTGAAGAGTGCAATGATAATGTTGTTACATAGGAATGGGAACACGACAGATCCTAAGAACTGTGGCCAACCCAGAAGCATCCACAAAGGTTTACCAAAGTGATTGCTAACCTAATCAACAAAATGCCAAACGGAAACCAACCAAGCCGGTCTCAGAAGGAGCAAATCAACCATCAACCATCCCCATCAGGCGAATCAACAAGAACAGAAAGCTGCAAAATATGATAGACCACTCACTGTAGCATTTGTTGGTGTTTAGACGGTCTTAGATTCCATGTGAATCCCTCAAGACATCGATGTAATTGTATAAGGCGTAGACTCTTTGTATGTCAGATTATATTTTATCAGCCTATATGAAAATTCTAAGACCTTTCAGCAAAATGAAAAGTGGTGATATAAGGTGATACAACCCCGACTAAATTCTTCACAGCATGCATTGAAATGGCCTTCAGAAACCAAGAAAGATACTGTAAAGTAACCAAAATATATGATGAATGAAGTAATTTCTGATTGCTTTTTTGAAAAGAAACATAATGATCTCCGAATAATATCAGACGAACCGGATTAAGAGAGTAGGTCTCCATACGAAGTTCATTAGAACATATATTATGTATAACAATCACAGTGAGGACAACAACACATCAATTAGAATAAATGCAGAACAAGACATAGTACACCAGTACATCTACCTAGTGGAACGAGTCTCCAGGAAATCTGATTGTCACCTATGGAGCAGAAATATGAAAGCTAACCAAAACACTTATCCTCAAACGGAGAATCATACAATTTGCACCGGAAGGAATCCTGCTCAACGTCGAATGGAGGGATCGTAAGACAACAAAGTATAATAGCGCTTAAGCTTTCAAGTTTCCCATCTACACAAGTTTGAGGCCCAACGAATCCATTTTACTTACTGTTATTGGATCAATGTCCCGCCTGACCAACCACCAAGTGGGTTACAGATCATCGTCTCTATACTTGTCCGTATGTCTCTATTTTTGAGGCACCAATAGTAGCATTTTTTGGGTTACAACATTAAAGATATGAATGGTTGCCCCATTAAGCACCATGTAAAATTTGCTTCCGGGGGTTTTTTCTATTGTCTTCATGGACCAACAATGCCTATATCATCTGCTGTTCTTCAAATGATCTTGGATAAACGAACTTTACTTTTAGTGGGCTATAATAACTTAAATTGCCAATAATGAATTTGAATGAAGAGTTGATATGCCCGAAGAGAAAGCATTAAGCCCATGAAATGTTGTCTTGATTGCTGTTAATGGATCTCCTAATATGTTCTCAGAAATGCGCTTTAAAACGAAATAATTTTAATGCAAACCTAAATTCCCTCTCTATATCGACGATAATTGAGCTAATAAGTCAAACTAGATTGGTAATTAGGTATTACAATTATGTCACGGAAGGCATGATTGAAGATTTTTTTTTCTTTTTTCTTTTTGAAGTCATAACGCATATTGAAGAAAGAGGGTCATACAAACACTCTGAAAATGTGCTAATCTATCGATCAGAGAGCAGTCAGAGTGTACATACCACTGCAAATGCTATCATCTTTTAAAAATGAATGGAAACCCTCTAATACATAATTAAGATACAGGAGAGAGGAGAGTAAATGATTTTATGTATCTGCCGAAAAATATAATGTTTTATCCCATCTCCCGAAAATGACATTAAAATTTATCAAATATGATTCTCGTCACTGCACTTGGTCAGGGGTTCAAATCATGATGGAGGAATATATTGTGCAATAAGCTACTTTAAGAAAATCTAGTTGTAGCTGGAAGTAAGAAATTGTGATCCGTGTGTTTGCAGTAATGGTGAAAGGTTACAGGGACGTAAAGAAAAAATATAAAGTCGTGTGAATGTTTTAGCATCTTGATTTTTTTTCCCGATTATTTTATTACCTTTTTTTCCAAAGACCAGCGAGCAATGTTGGGAGATGTAAGACAGTTGATGCAGGGTAAAAAGCGAAGAAAAATGAAAGGAGGATTTCCAGTTCGTTGGAAAGAGAAAGAAGTGGACAGTCTTTTATCTTTGGATGAAAGTTATGATCGCTGCTTCAGCCAGGCCTACTCTTTAATGGGAGGGCTGTTTGATCAAAAAATCTAGATAGCATGCGTCACCTGGCAAGAAAAGGGGACTCAATACTCAAATAGCAATGGACTGGTCATTTTGGAAGAATAGGAGTTAAGCTATGGATACCATAAAAGTCTCAAAAAGATCATTTGTGAGATTGTGGCCGATGAAATCAATGGTAAAAATGTTGGGCAAATCTTTGAGAAAGTCTATGTTCACAGACAAATGCCAAAATGACGATGATGATCATGATGATCACGATGATGATGATATTTGGAAACAAACGATACCTGCAGTCAATCGTTTTGTCCGAACAGATTTGGTGGGTAATCAAGAACGCTTCCCATCTCATAAGGTTCTGAAGTCATAGATTACGCTAAACCGACACATATTTACTTTTGTGTCCACGGACGGTGAATTCAACAAATCTGTTTACACCCGTAACGGTGCTGACGATTATTTTTGTTGTTTTTCTTTTTTAGGTGACAATGTTCAGACATATCTAAATTGGAAGCATTGGTGGATTTATAAATATATTGAGGGAAAATAAATGTATTACAAGGGAAACCACTTTGGGTGTAAAAATATCGGATAACTCACTTTTTTTATCAACTGTTCCCTCCTGAAAGTTCTATAAACAGAGTAGTTCTCTAATGGAAAACAAATATTTATAAATCGAATGTGAGATCCTAGATCAACCGCAAAATGCAATCAATTATATTGTACCCAATTTTAAAAAAAAATGTCTGTGAAATTCATCGATAACTTTTTGAGATATTGTATGGACAATGACACACGGACTGATAGACATACGGACGGTTACATTGTTTTGGTTGTTTGAATAGCTATGGTTCGCCCTTTATAATTTTAATTCAAAAATTTGCGATAAAACGACGGAGATAAAGACAATTAAACAAATATATTAATGTATATCCCAAACAACATCTCGGCTCAGCTATTCACCCAAAGAATACTCTTTATCTTCAAGCTTTGATGCGGTGTTTACTAATCGCAAAGTTATCAAGTCATGAACTCTATCTTGAGGGATGAAATATTGAAAGGGACGTAGAGTCTGAATGTCTAGCATTGGTATCAAACCCATTCATTCTTGACATCCCAGTGTTTATCCGAGCGGGAGGCACAAATCCGTGTCGATAGTCATCAAAAGGAAGGACTGGAAATTAGCGACTACGTCTGGAGCCCTGGCCGCCGTACTGAAGCCCGCTAAGGGCCATGGTCGCTTTTACGTCGACTCCCCAGACGTTAATATCGATCAGATCGTGTGATAACCTTAATTCGCAAATACACAGACAACCAAATACGATAATTATCAAGTTAAGCTATTTAGAAGCCTTGACAGAAGGATTTTCTATAATCTCTGTGTCCATTAACTCCAGGGTAAAAATAATTTGATTGTATCTGGTGGATAAACAAAAATATCAATAAGATAACAGGAATGCTGTATGAACGGGGACGGTCCTAAGGTTCTTGGTGCCCTGGGCGCACTTGCCCCCAATTTTCTTGCAAGTATGATATTGTTCATTTATTTAGATTTTACACTTAGAAAAATAAATGTACAGGAATAAAAGGTTTATTACAATAATCCGTTAAGAGGAAACAGATCAGCTACCATATCAGAGTATCAGGTTTCATTTTGACTTTTTCCCTCCGTTCAGTACATTCCCTTTCCAATTTTTTCATTTATACTTGGGAAGTCGAACTGCTTCAAGCACATATCAGGTGCCTTTTATCACTTTGCGCCCTGGGCGATTACTGGTACCAAAGACTGAATCTATATCTATTGAATATTCGCCAATAATTCTACACCATAAACCAGTAGGAAAAATACGTACCAGAACAATTTGCCGGTATACGGATATAAAATGATATATTTAAAAATGTAAATATAAATTCAGATAGCACAAAAAGGTATCGACGGTGGTATACACCAACATTTACTGAAACTTGATAGAATGAGATTGTTCAATTCTATAATTATTTTTTGTGTTTTTTATGTTGAAAATTTCAGCATCTTTAAAAGATTTTACAGTCATATCAACATACTGTTCAGGTAGACATTTTCTTCACTCGTCCTGTTTCTTTTTCCAATATCAATATGTCCACACGTCGTCCTTAACTATAACTTCCATAGGTTAAAACGATTGGGGTTCTTCTTGTGTGTGTGTCAATTTGAACAATCTATCTTGCTATCTGTACCAGCTGCATTATCGAGCCTTATGGACGTTTTTCTCGATATAAATCAGTTGGTCTGACTTTTGAAGTCTTTTATCATCCTCCAAATCCAAAACTCTTGTTGCATGCTTACAAATTCTTCTAGAAAAAGATGTTTGTGGGGTCATATTAAGTATGAATTGAAGATTTTGTGTAATTTACTTCTATGGTTGAATTATATCAAATTTGAAGTAAAAGTCCTCTTAAATTGTATATAGTGGTTTTGAGAACAATTTTCGGTGTAAATAAAAAAAGTTTTTCTTAATAAAGTGCTGTATGAGACGACATTAATGTCATCAAAATTGGTCGACTTTCACTAAGAGTTATTACAAAAATAATGTTGTCAATTTGAGTAATATCACAATTCACTTATTTTAAGGGCGGCACCAGTTTGATTAATGTACGGCCAACTTTCGTTGTAACTGTACTGTATATTGACACACGCGTTTCAACTGTTTTTGTAATCTTTCACAAACAGTACAAAAAAAAATTCTAAACTCATAAAAATGCTACTCAAAGGAGAAAGGTGCATTACACTATGAGAGTACCATAGAAGATCATTTGTCTCTACTTTTTGGCTTCATGTGATTAATGCACTTCGTATGTAATCCTCTTGTTATAATGGCAAATTAGTTAAAACAGCACTCTTAAATGTTCGTTCGTGCTTCAATTACCGAAGTTAACTTTATTATGTCGTAAGATTATGTATTCTATGTGGCATCGTAAAGGAATGAATATTTCATAAACATGATATACTGTTCTCAATCATGCCCACGGATTGTTTTATCTTGGTAGTTATGATTCAAGTTCAAAGTGTAAATTATGTTCAGCCAACTATTTTCAGATTGCCTTAAAAAAATTTTTAATACGAGTTAAAACAGTGTAATCACCGATTCACTTTCCACGCAATGTTTACAGCGTGTATACCAAAACAAGGTTGAAAAGATGCTTGAAAACACAATCTGGATGTGTATAAGTGATGCATGACAACACTGCCATTAGTACATGCTAACCAGGCATTTGATATATTAAATTTACTTCCGAAGAGTAAAACAAACCTACAGCAATTTAGTCAGGCAAAGTAATATGTAAAATACATTATTTTATACCCCATTTGTGCCTAACATCAAAGCTACACTCACATCACTTGATCAAATAGATTTTTCACCTTGTCAAAAAAGAAAAGTATTTTCGTGAGGTTATTGACTAACAATAATCTGATGATAACAGAGTGAATTTTTTTGGCTGAGTTGGGGTGAGAAATCTTTCATCGTCAACAGACGGATTTTCCCACTGTGTAGTCATTTAGTTGTTATACACGCAACGTCTAGAGATTTTGTGCCAAAATAATCGTTAAACAGATATTTTGTTGGGTAATTAAATAATATGAGCCCCCAAAGAATAATTTGAATTCGGGGTTTTGCCCGGCAATCAGTGCCGTGTTTTTGTCTCTAATAATATTTATCGGGTCGTTGTGTTTTGCTTACTAGATGGACGGTGGAAATTTCACGGGTATTGACAACTGAGATTATCCAATATGTTATGCCTCTGTTTGTCTTTCATACTTTACCAATATCTTCCAATTCTATCTTGTATCGATTCCAAATGTTGTTGCCCGTCTACGATTCCATATAAATGTTATACAAACATAACACTATTTCATATGAAGACATTTCTCTATCACCCTTGTAGCAACTTTTTTCCAACATTTCCTTTTCTTATTCTCGTATTGAATCACCACTGACATGCTTTTCCCCTTGTCCACCTTTATCAAACTAGTAAACTTTTTCATGTATCTCACACCTGTTGCCTGGTGGTATTTGCTGGAGTTTGTGTGACAGCAAGTCTCCTCAAGTCTCCAGCCCTTCTCTCCTCGTGTTCATAGGTCGCAGTAATACTGCGATATACAGTTTCACACCGGTTGCCCAGTGGTCATTGCTGAAGGCTGAGTGACAATAAATCTCCTCAGGTCTTCAGCCAACATCTCTTCTTTCTTTCGCCAATCATGCCAGTGCTGCAGTTTGCATTTCCACTTTCATTTCCGTTCTTTTGTTCGGTCACTGTTAACAATTAACGTTGCAGTCTTTATATTTCTAGCACTTTCCTCAGTATCCGTGCTGTTCCTAGCAGTGCTGTGGTCTGTACAGTTTCAATCTTTCCCTTAATCCTGATTTCCTCCAGTCTCACGCTCAGTGTTTTTAGGACAGTTCCCAGTGCGCCTACTATGACAAGCACTACCCTGGCTCCCATGTTCCACATCTTCCTCATTTCTCTAGCTAGGTCCTGGTATTCTTCCCGTTGTTCACTCTCCTTCCACTTTACACTATGGCCATGCAGGTATATTTGGATTTTTACACACGTTGCTTAGTTGTCACCGCAGGGGATTGAGTGACGACAAGAAATCTCCTCAATTCTTCAGCTCACTTCTCAACATTCTCTGTGTCGAGAGGGAAAAAAAACAGGGAATATTTGTTTCGAGCAGATGGTGGATTTTACGATTTTTTTGGAAGTAAAAACTGATTTATCTAAACACCTGAACAAATTGCTGCTTAAATAAATGATGAAATATTCATCAGTGCAATGAATGAATATTTAACATGACTCAATAACCAGCGACAGCTTTAATGCACTTCCCCAGCGAGTGTGCAAGGGGACCTAGGTATCTTCTCTCTATTGTCCCTTTCTCAATGCAGTAGGAAAAAAAATGACCCCAGAGTCGGAAGGTAATCTTTGGAATGGATTACTCTACACATCATCGATAGCTTTGATTCCCAAATACAACCCAAATGGGTGCACTGGCATTTCCAATGGCCTTTATGAAGTCAAGGGATGATAGAGGGCGTTGAGACTGAGACGGATGCTACGGAAACGTTGAAAGTAAAGTGAATTCAGTAAAGGGTGATTGGCCATTTGAAAAGAAGAGATGGTGAGAAAATACAGGGTAAATAATAATACACATTTCATCCCAAATATTATTGTCTCTGACTGTACATTCTGGGGGACTGATCAACTTCATATTCTACAATGGTGGTAGTCTTTAGAAATTTAGAAACCATCAATTCAGACTGTATGAATTGAAATCGAAGTAGGAATCCTCGAACACCGTGTAACTTTGTTGTGTTCGTCCTCAGGAAGAAAGATTTGCTAAAATACTGAATGATCTAAATATTTGTACGTTTATAGGGGAATATATAATAAAAGTTTTCGCTGCAAACTTATTGGATACACTTTGCAGCTGACCGTAAAATCGGGTTTTGATGAGCACAAAATTTTCTTTTGCTGGAATCTTTTGTGTCTGCCATTTGTTGTGGCTGTCGATATTTGTGTGATCGGTCAGATGTGTTGCTTGGTATCTCTTGGAAGATGCGTCAATCGTCAGAGATTCTTTTGACCGGTTGAGTTTACTTATTGTTTTGACCACATTCGAATATCAACGTGTATTGCGTTCATTGATGCTGTATCTCGATGAGGGTACTGGTTGAGTTCGGAGAAGTTCGTACAGCTTTTTACTTGTTTGCTTCTTGGGTAGTTATACCCAAAAGGCCATTAGGGTTTTGGCCTGTTGCCCCGTCATCTCTGTAGAATCGAATTTCGTACATTCTTAAAGTCGCCTGAAAGAGATTCCAGAGAATAGACCCATGAAAGGCTATTTCCTTATTTCAAACTGTTTTTCTTTTTGTATTCTTCTGGTTGGAGATGTTTCTTGCTTCAGTGTTTTCCCTTTAACTTTGAGCGGGATTTTATCATGTTGTTTGGATTCTCTTTTGTCACCTCTATGTGAGAACAAAAGATCTCATCTTTTCTTTTCTTCTGTTTGGAGACGTTGTTCGCTTCTAGAGCTAAAATCTCGATCAAGATTATAGGAGCAGTTATGAATAAAGAAGTTACTACTGTATGATTGGCTATTGTCAAAACACAGCATCGGATTAACAGTCAGTGAAATGATGTTTTAATGGTAAATCCGATGGATATTTATATTCAATGTAAACATTTAGATACGTTCTCCTATTTCCAAGGTGATTGGAAAAATCAATAGAAAAACATACAAAAAAAGAACCCGGTTCTTGATAGATGAACTACTTATTTCAATTGGATTAGACATACTATTCTTATGTGAATAATTGAAAAAATGAGTTGATCAGAAGTAAATTATTTCATTTCATTCCTGTATTTTGTAATTCAGAACAAAATACACCTAGCATTAATGATTGGATATTTCCAGGGTACTTTCCTTTTTATTAATACTAAAAAAATCAAGGACAAGCAAAATCGTCAGGTTGTTGAATAGGATAAGATACTTGCATACTATGGAAGGTATTAGATTTAGAAACATATCAAATTAGTATGTTCCGGAACTTTCAAAACTAAGGTATTTTATTTCCTTAAACATCTTTGCATTTGGCCATTTATGACTAAGATGTTTATATTTGTTGTTCGAGACAATGTATTCAGTAGTAATGCATTGTTGATATGAAAAAAAATCCACTTTTGAGAGAACTACGAAAGAAAACTCATAAGATAATGTCTGCAATAATATTACACGTATATTTCTAGTATAATATGTAAAAATTATATTGCACTCACTGTTTTCCCGTGGTCATTGGAAAATTTCATGCGTTTTAAATTTCGTAAAAAAAAAATGATATAAATTATCTTGCAATCCAGACGATTACTATTCTTGCCACCAAAAAAACATGTATGCACATACATCAATCGGAAAATGTTCCTCCCCTGCAACTCTATCTCTATATATCTTTCTTTCTTTCTCTCTCTCTCTATGTATGTATATACATATATTTCTTTATCTATCTATATCCATCTATCTATCTATCTATCTATCTATATATATATATATATATATATATATATATAGAGAGAGAGAGAGAGAGAGCGAGAGAGGGTGAGAGAGAGAGATACAGACAGACAGAGAGGGAGAGAGACAGAGAGACAGAGATTTACATACATATAAAACATTGTTAGAAATAACAGACAAACCGTGTATTTAATTTTTGAGCAATTTATCAATATGAAAGTTTTTTCTAGAATTAGTTCTTTCGATAAAAGCTTTTTATGTATATCAAGTACATACCAATAGCTATTATATCCATAATGAAAAATCCTGAGGCAATCACAATTAATGAAAATTACATTGGAGTTATTTCTTTTCTCTTTTAAACCAGTTTTAAAGTCGTCATATATAATTATGTGTGGGTGCACGTGTGTGTGGGTGCACGTGTGTGTTTGTGCGTGCACGTGTGTGTGTGTCTTAGGTGATACGACGAAGGGTTAATGAACTTCACAACTGGAAGTGGAAGAGAAAAATTTTACAAATTGTAATATTACCTCCGTGGCATGTTTTGGCGCTATACAATCGTTACAAGCAATCTCTCTCGGGGATACTTGCAGAGGAGCAGGAAAAGTGTATGTTGTTTAAATGGTCCGGATTGAGGAAGGGAATTTGGATATATCTGTGTCGTGGGTGGTTTTTCATGCAAGGATGGGGAATTATTTGTATCATTGTAGATGACAGTCAAGTTTTGTCTGAAATAAAAACAGCCAGAGGATGTTTGCATGTGTCGGTGAGTTTTGGGTCGTCTTAGATATGAAAAGGCACCGGGCACAGAAATATCCCCATTTTTTCCAAAATCACACATATATAAAAAAAAAATATATATATATATATATATATATATATATATATATATATATATATATATATATATATATATATATATATATATATTCCGAAATATTCCGAAATATTAATGCTCCTGATTGTTATCGGATAGAAATGAAAGTTCGAAATTATTGAATGTTTGAGTCATAATTTTACAGCTTTTTATCCTGAGATAATGGTTACCAGAGATAGAAACGGAAAAATAAACCCATTTCCAAAATCAAATTATGTAGATTAAATTCTTTCTTGTGCAACGGACGCTAATATTATTGCCAACCCGTGCCATTTTTGGAATAGAAATTGGATAAATTGATATTCAAAAATATAACACTGGAAAAAGTGGTTCGATTTTTCCGATTGGATATAGGTAAATAGCATAGCTTCTCTTTGTCTTTGATGGAGAACTTTTAAAGCCGCTCTGAAGAAAGAATATTTGGATGATATGATTCATTTTTTATAAAGAGGATCATAATAATGTGTAAGTAGGTCAGACGTTTTGTTTTTTTTCCCGCGTATTGACTACGTTTTCTTTGTTTGCTTCTATAAAACTGTCCCACTTTCTTGCAATATTTGGGTTAATCATATTTCGACATCTTGACGCCGGGGAGGTCGGAAAAAATTGCAATTATGTTGATGAAACAAGGAAATGTCTGAAAAAAATGAAAAAGAATTCACGTAATTTAATTAATATCAATCGATATTCACCTTGAAAATATTAAGATCCATTGCTTGGTCTAAGCACTATTGTTTCCATAATTTTTGCTTTTATAGGAAACGTGTTCGGGCAACTCCAAGATATACAATAACATAGAAATGAAATAAACTTGTATGACAGTTTATTCAAAAAATGATTGTAATTACTTGAGGCCTAATGGAAATGAATAACATTTAAATAATCAAAAAGGGAATATGGCATTGGGAGATATTGAGTGTCATGTGAAGTCAACAAAGTAGTGATCAATATTTGATAAGTGCGTTCGAAAATGATGTCAAATCGATATCATATTATGATCCAGCAAATGTCGATCCATCAGGGCGTCAAGCTTTACGAATGACTGCGTGTCTGTTGGTATTTTACATAGACCTTGTAAAACAAAAGAATGAATCATTGTTTTTTTCCTCAGCGTGCCCTGTTATAGTTGTTTTTACGCCAGTGACAAATCCAGAATGTGCACCAAATATAAGAGAGAGAAAAAAAGCAGAGAGTAAAGCTCTAAATCAAAAGAGGGAGGTTGAAAGCAGACGATCGGTCACAACTCTTTACATGCTTCTGGGGACTGTATCAGGTTTCTTAATTGTCTGGGGCTACTGACCCGTATAATCTAATGTCATTGGCTTTGGTTTATCTCTCCCCTTTGTTTATATCTTCTAAGGCAGTGGTCCCAAACCGTTCTTTAATGATATTGGCCCCGAATATTGCTGGGAGACTCAGAAAGAACTTTTGTCGTTCTTTACACGTTGTGGAGAAAAATTCTGCGCATCCTAAAAATGTCAGGTACTATGTCACGTCATACTAAGTAAATTTCAATAATAATATAAAGAGTTTAAAGCAAAATGATAATTATATGAAATACGTATTCATCATTCTTGTCCCTATGTGGTTTAATGCCTTACTTAAAACAAAACGAGATAAATTCCCTCAAATATTTAGATACAGTCTAAAAACGAACAACTTGATCTAATAACAAGATACGTTTTAGGATTTTCTTTCAAAGCAATCTAATTCAATGCATAGTTTAAAAAAACACGATGCAAACAAAAACTTACTCATGTTCAGCAGACGTGTTAGAATTAACCGATACTGAATATTTGTTTCGAATCAATTGAAAGGAACAGTACAATTCAATGAGATTACAAATGGTCGTTCCTTTACATGATTTTAAAACAAATTGAAATAATCAGGATCAACCAAATTGTATCTGATAAATATGGGTGATTTGCAATTTTTCACGAAGAAGTAGGAGAAATCTTTTGTTCATTTTTTTCCTCTATTGGAAATCTATATCTATACACCTCTAAGGTAGAAAAATTATTTACAATGAATAAAAGAAAGAAACATATACCGGACATTGCAAAAAAGATTTTTTTAAATCTTATATGAGTTGCCAATAATAGGAACAAATTAATTGATCAGAGAGCAGAATTAATAAACCAAAACAATAATCTACTGAAAATGAATACGATCGTTACACAACTAAGAGAGAAATCAGAAATTTTTGAAAAAAAACAAAAAAAAAAACAGGATACTCAAATAGAAAAGTTATACAAAAGCACGAAAATATGTTCATGATATCATTTGGTATATACCTGATCTTATATCATTTTATGAATTAATACCAGATTAAAGTAAAATCTAATGGAAATCTGAGTTTTAATCGTGGTGCAAGTGAGGACAATGCAATTCTGATTGGTACGTCTCAATTGTATGGAATGGTTCTTTTGTCATTTATTTTAGTCATCGCTGAGAATCCTCTCTCGTGAAGATATGAATCAAGAAGTCGATAAAATACCCTTAGTAGATTCATCAACAAGATAGAGCATGGTTGCTTCAAACTCCTGCCGATTTATAGCCAGTCCCTGCCACTTAATGAAAAGACATCAGGAGAAAAGTTTTTAAAAAAAGAGTTGATGAAAAGAAGTAAGATACAGAGTCATGACAAACGAAAGCAAGCAGGAAGAAAATGGAAGAAAAGGGTTGATGATCATTCAGTTCCATGATAGGTAACAATATATAAGGGATCCTTGCATATAAGTAGGGGACTAAAAGTTGGTCACCAAAATATTGGACTAAATAAGACACAACTAATGTAGACCAGAGAAAAGGGTCAGATGGTCCATAGGCCTTCAGCGCGTGGCAATTATCAGTAAAAGAAAAAATACCCCCCTTCCCTCTCTTTTTCTGTTTGGTCTTCATCGAAAACAATCGATATTCTTTCACTCAATTGAAAGAGAAAAATAAGTGATCGATTTTGAATTCCGACATGTTTCACGTCTTTCGTTCTCTCCCTTGCGAAAACTTTGGCACTACCAGAACTTTTCATCATCGAAAATTTACACACGACGTAATCCTTTATTTGTTGACTGTACCCTGGGACATTCCAGGTATAGATTTTGGTGATGTTGTTGAGCAATTGTCCTCACAGTGACAACAGTCTCTGATTCAGTTTTTATTTCACAATATTTTGACGCACTGAACTCAAATAAAAAAAAAGCATCGGACAGGGTTTTTGTCGTTTATCATTTCATGGGGTATATGGTCGTGGTTATAAACAGTGTAACCAAGGTTGGATAGTTTAGGCACACTTCGAATGAAATAAGTGACAAAATTGGTCTAAATAACAAAAGAAAAGTTCTGTTTTTGTTTTGTCGTGTCATAGTAGAGATGAAGTGGATAGAGGTACAAATGTTGCACTTTGCATTGGATTCATGCAATTGATTAAAATGGAATAACTTTTATTTTAGGTCAATAACAAATTTATTTGGTCTGCAACGATATATTACTCAGCACTGCGTAGCCAGAGGGGAAGGGGTTCCTATCACCTCTCTGAAGATATGAGGACTGGTCTCTTGAGGTTAAGTGGCGGAGATGCAGCAAAAGTTTTACGTCTTAATTAATGGAAGATTTCCTTGGATTCCTGACTCGTGTAACTCAGGATCAACCATCTACTGCCCTGGATTAGACTGTTAAAACTCGATCAGTCATTTGGCTGGAGGAGGGAAAGTTGAAATAATGTGCGTCTCGAACTGAAGATATGGAAAGAAAGTTTCTATCATAGGGAGTTTCGCAAGGTTCTCATTGGGTTAGCAGGATCATGCAATCATAGATACACTCTCTTCTCCAAGCACATTTTCATTTGTCAAGTCAAGTGTTTTGAATGTCATGCATTAAATTCATTATCTATTATACAATGAAGTAGTCGTTCTTGGAGACCGTGTAAGGGGCCACTTAATAACAGACTCTTGGTCGCAATACCCGATAAGAATGTATGCTTGTCACAAGCAATGATTGTCTAGATTGCCCACTGTCAAATACACTGACACTCTTCCATGATATTAAGCGCTATTGTTAAACAAAATAGAATAATGAATATCAAAAGAATTGGCAAAATAAATTAATTAAACCTAACATCGGTCTCCTCCATACGCTCTATAACGTAAAGACACATCCATCAACTCTGATGAAAATATTCAGTCTTTCAATCTTGTAGACACTGATATTGTTTCCAACGATACGAACCCCAACTCTTTCTAGTCACGTGTTACGTATAAAGTTAAAATTTTCAAATGTCAAAAGTTCTTTAAGTAACTTCCACCCTTTCCTCCATCCCCCAGCTAACACAAAAGTGTACCAGAATCGGGGCTGGGGGATACAAACAAGATAAATACACCTCGACACACACCAAATGTTAACACATGATAACGGTATCCCGTCTGTAATCTTCTTCAAAGGTCGTTTCGAAGACTGTCTATTTCCCGAACAGGGAGAAGAAACACTAAAAAAAAAATTAAAATAAAACTAAACAGTCTGATCAGATACCCGGAGGCAAACATAAAAATAAAATAGAAATAAAAACGTCTGAATGAGTCCAACTCCTTTTGTTCTTCCCTCGTTGTCTTTATCTATTCACATCTGTTTGAATGTGTGTTTCCTGAATATTCCAAAGAATCATTTTTCCAATCAGGTTTCTATTTTTTTCTGAATTTATTCTTTTATCATTTTGTTGTCAGCTTACATTTTACAAGGTTTTGTTTCCAAAGTACATTGTTATATACCAAGTCAAGTTTTTTGAATGTCACGCATTAAATTTGTAATCTATCCTACAGAGAAATGGTTGCGCCTGAAAACCGTGCATAGGGCCACTTAATAACTGACTATCGATAGCCATACCTGATTTGAAACTACGCTTGTCACGAGCAATTATTGCATACATTGTCCATTGTCCAATACACGGAATTACTTTCAATACATTCGACGCTATCGTTAAACAGAACAATAAAAACATGAATTCGAAGAAAATTTCCGAGCAAATATGATAAAACTAATCTCCGGTCTTCCCAACACACTCTATCATACGATACCAAAAATGTGTAACTTTTTTTTTGCTTGTTTGTTTCTGCTTTTTTTTTTTTTTTTTTCTTTGTAAAGTTTATTTTGAAAATGGTTTGGGCGTGTTCATTGAATACCAAAATTAAGAGTTCCTACTTTTTGGATAGTATCTTGTGAAAAATGACCTCATGAAATTCTAGCTGACAACAGAATGATGAAAAATAAATTGACAAAAAGATAGAAACCGGATTGGAAATATGATTCTTCGGAATATCCTGGAAACATCCATTCAAAAAGATATAAATGGATGAGAACAACGAATGAAAAACAAAAAGAGTCGATCACTACCAGCTTTCTACCAATGTCAAATGATAGTGCGTCCTTTTCACTCATAGATATCTATCTTATACAGTCAAGCTATCATTTTGGTTGACTAATTGACCACCAACACTTGTATGAAGGTTGCTTGAATAGATCCCAAAACTGTCTTGCACCATGTGATTTATTTATTCATTTATCTAATTTTTTTTGTATCAAGGTATGTTATTTGCTAGAAAAATATGTTTGTGTTTGTGAGATGGATATTGTTGATAAACGACTTTTAGGGGAAAATTTTGGGGTTTAACACTATTGTGCTCAGACTTGTAACCAATGTTGGACTGATACTGCTCACCCAGGAAGGGTGTAAGCAGTGCACTTTCAGTTCTTGTTTTTGAGTCATTATGTTTTAGACATCGTGGTAAAAAAAATTGCTTGCTTTAGAAAAAAAGAACTTGTAACAGCGTTTACTTTCTTGGAAGAAAACACCAGTTTTCTTATAAATCCGTTCAACGCAATTACATTTTTGTCAAAAACCAAAGGATTCATGTGATAATAATCATTTCGATCGAGGTTCTTTGTCAAACTTTACTGACGAACCCTGTCAGAGCCCCTTTACCTCAAGAACCCTGAAAATCTTTTATGGACCCATAGGTTCGTGAAAATCGAGGTTGATCTCTTTTCCGGGGAAATTTCAAGTGTACATTCACCACAGGAGGCCATGGTACATGATGAATTGGAAATGAAGGACTGCTGGAGGGGAAACTGCAGTTAACGGGGAAATTTTAAACGTAAACAATGGATAACAAATGCTACTGAAAGAGAAACCCTGGTAGGAGTTGGTAGAAGGAAATATAAATCGTACAAATAATATCTAAAAAAAAAAAAACAATATTTATAATCCCATGCCTGTGAAAGCTGATGATGTAATTTCATATCAACCACGAGCATCGATAGGAAAAGAACAAGATTTCTATAAGATGATGTCAGTTAACAGAGGACAGACAGAGTGATTTTTAGAGATTTTGGACACATCTTGGAAGCGATAAACATATGAATATTAGAAAAGAGCGTAGATTAAGCAACGTTTTAATTTTTCTGTGATAATCCCATCTGCTGATGGTCTGACAGGGATAATATTCGAAAGCTATGTAGAGCCAACTTACATCGAATCGTAGAGAAATATATACGTAGATGCTATTTTCATTGAAGAACGAGCATTAGATTTACAAATCTTCAAAGCCATTTCTCAACAAAAGGAAAGTGCAGTACTTATATGTACTGTTAGTACATAAAGTGTAAGAGACAATGCAACGATATCCTGGAAAAATTGCTCGAATTATAACTTTGTATTACCACAATCAATACTGTTTTGGCTTTATTACTAAACCTTATTCAATGAAAGATTCAAAGAAAAGATTGTCATATAATGATTGATGCTATTTTAACACCCAAGCAGTAGGATTGAGAGAAACTGACAACGTTGAATCAAATATTTGGATTTTGCCCGAAACGAAGAATATTAGGAATATGAAAGTGACACTTGAATCCCAAAATTAAACTGGACCATTTATTCCCAGTTAAGCAACTGGATTTCATCATTGTGAACTAAGAAAAACATCAGATAGTGAAATGATGAGAGCAGCAAGAAATATGAAGAGAAAGGAAAGCTAGAAAATCCTAACATTGATAATAAATTGACAGAAATCTAAAACTCGAATATAAGGGTTGTAGTCCTCACGCTTGGAACGACCCCACAAATGTTATGTTAAAGGTATGATAACATGCATTGCTGAAAGAGTAAAAATATTTGTATTATTCCCGGTATCAAATACAACCATTTTTAGCTCGTAAGAGAGGAGCAATGAATAAATCATAGTTATAGTAAAGGGCAAATTTCTTTCTGATACATTCAAGCATCAAGAACTACGTGTATTCTCACTTTTCACGGTATTCGATGGAAATAAAAATCAAAAAAAGGAAAAAATGTGGAACATTTGAAACCATCCAAACATATTCACAAAGTAGGCATATCCAAGTGGTACATTGGTTTTCCAGCTGGTTCCATTTCCCTGGAGTAGTGAGTATGATCCTCAATTGTTACGTCAAACTTGAGACTTTTGGATAAAACTAAGCTTAGATTATTAATGGTTACTATAATCAGCAAACGTACAAAAGGGTGTTCCCAGATACTCGCTTTGTCTTGGCCAGGAGAGGCACTAAGTGTTATTGGTTTGGAGTGTACAGAATGATAGAAGAAATAGATAAACTCATAATAGGTTTATTTTTCTGAAAGATTACAGGAAATTCTCAACGGAATCGGCTTCAGCTGTTTGTAAATAAAAGGAACTGGTATTCTCACACGGTTACCTATTTAGATATTGACAAAAATTGCTGTTGATCATACGAGCACCGTTGACCGTAACGATGATAATGATGAAAAAGAAGGATTGAATCAGTTTGGTAACATTATGGCGTTGAAAGATTTGGAAGGTCAAAGTGATGAAGTGCGAAGGATTGCAATAAACTTATGACATAACGTTTGGCCCGATTCTTTCTCGGAAGGCCCACTCAGCTTGTGCATAAAAGATCGTAGATAGGGAGCATTAAAATAACGGAGACATTTATGTAAGTTGTGAAGAAAGATCAAACGTGTATTTCGGGCACATATTCCTTTGAAGCTTCTGAACAAATGTCATCAATAAGGACGCGGAAAATCTTTTGGGAACGAGAGAGGCAGATGAAAGATGTTACGCAATTGTACGGACATCTATCGAACTACGTCAAAGGGAAACGATCCAGTACGCCTTTTTAAACGACAGTTTTGATGCTGAACGCTATTCCCATGGATCTTTGGTAATTAAATGTCGTTATACCAAAGGCTATCGCTCCCTCTCCGTAACACTCGTTGGAAAAAAAAAGACAACGCAATTTTGAAGTCTTTCACGTTTGTATAAGTTATGTGCAAAAGATTCCGATAGAAAAACCTAGTTTTGGAATTACCTGTTATATCTAATATTTTCTTACATTTATGTAGACAAAAAGATAGGCACAAGTTTTGCAGAGACGGTACAGACAGTATAATTTGTTTTTAAAGAAACAATAATTCGCAAAGTTGACATCCTGAACTCCATTCTCTCTGGAAATGAAATGTGTGAAATCAGATGCCATGTCTCAGAGCAACTATAGCAGGTCATGCAACACACATTACAATTGTGCTGGACAGGTCACGTATAGAAGATTGAAAACTGTCATCAGCAAAAGGTACAACATTTAGTGGGATTGTAAACTGGTCAACGAGATACAGGAGAGCCATAGAAGAGATAAAGATTCTCTTTAATTGAATGAGAATTTCACCGTCTGTGGTATTGATTTTTGATAGTTGGAGACACTAGCAACTGACTAGAATACGTGACTACAGTCTACCTGGTTATCACAATTACTGAGAAAATAACAAAACCGGTAGTGAAGAAAGGATACGTGACTGTCAAACCCAAGTTTTGCTAGAGCTTTACCATAATCTGAATCTTGTCACATATTGACTTCATCAGCCATCAGCGTGCTTGCTCAAGAAGTGGAGCGTCTTTTCAAATCTCCGTTTGTGACAACGTCCAACAACTACAAAGGATTAGCACATCAGGAGGAGTAAGAAGTGAGAGAAAAACGTATGAACATCCGAATTGGGGTGGGGATGAGAAAACAAAATCAAACAGTACCAAACGAGTTTTATTAGTAGCTTGATAGAACTTATCACAGGACAAACGGTTCTCGACAGGATGCTATATTGTGAGTGAGAAATCATTTGGAAATTCGATGGATGATAATTGTTTGTCCGTCCATATCTTGCAGGCGTTTATCCTTCAAAAATCCAAAATGTCGAGAGAAATAAGTGTAAACATAACGGGACAAAAATTAGTGTATTGGTTTAGCAAGAACGTATATTGTAATTTTGAACTTTGATCCGAACATTTTAGAGAGGTTTTAAAACATGATAGATTTATTTATAATAAAGCTTGTTTGAAACTTCTACCTTTACTGCTGTAAGTACTAACTGTTTGCACGGCTCATAAACAAATACAGAGCAAGACTTAAAAACTAAAAAAAAATGCACGCTTATTGTTTTTGTTGACGTTTTTGAATAGCTGAAAGAGCAATCGTCAAGGAGCTGATGTTCTACAAGCGCTAATAACAATAAATTTTTTTATTATGAACCACTGTAAGTGTTAGAAATGTACTGTGGCAACTGAAAAGACTTGCCTTGTAATTAATATATTGGCGTATTTCGTTCTAGTTCCAGTCATCGATATTTGATCCTAGGTAAGAATCAGGTCCTGGAATTTTCAATACAGAACACCTGGTTCTGTATACACAGCGTAGCAGAGAATGTGCAAAGAACTTTCCATCAAATCAAAGGTCTAATCATCATAGAGAAGTAATAGGCATATATTTATAAAATGTAAAAGAGAAAATTTAGAAACGTTGGCAATGGATGAACATACCTACATTATGCAGCACGTTGTAGACGATAATCCTACAGTTTGACGAACAGCTCAGTTTTTTGTTACAGAACAAGGGACAGGATATTTCATACTGGAACACACTCTGTACACAAATGCTGCTTACACTATTGTATAACATTATCTAATATTCCACTAATAGTCCCTCTGAATAGAAGGGTTATTACATAACATTTGATATAAAAAATAAAACTATCAATTCAACTGATTAGTCCGGGAATGCAGGAAACTTTAATGGAACCTAATCAAACAGCCTCATCCTTTTTTTAATATACTTCTGCAAAAGCTAAGCTTGGTTCAAACTTGCATGTATAGATTCAGAAGTATGAAAATAATACACCAATGGACCAGTTACGTTTTGTAGTATATCAATTTTATATATAGATTGTCAGTGGGTGAAAAACAACCTCTTGCAATTGCTGCGTGCTGTTTTGGTGAGGTTAGGGGAACATAATTTGCTCAAATGTCCATACTCAATGTTATGAACTGAATACATGAGGTTGTGAGGAAGTGCAGGAAAAAATAGAGCCCTGCCTTTCCTAAGTGTCTAAGTGTGAGAAGGGGATAGTCAGCTACAGTGAGAGTTCACAATGGAAACGAGGATACTACAAAAAAACTTAGATTATCTCTATGTGAATGGATGCATCCCTTCGTAAATACATCCATATGAAGTCTTCTAAATTGCATTCAAAATAGCGCATACTCTGAAACACATACATTAAAGGTAAGCATAGTTTTTCTTAAATATCATCCATTAGATAGATAGATTGAGAAATAAACTTAAATAAGCTGTAGTGTAAAGAAAAAATGCTCATCGTATTTTTTGGTTTGTTTAGAGTGAGATAGGTGTCATGGTAACAACGATAAAATGATTTTAGTGAAGGAGAGAAATATACACAAGGGATATACATAGAATGAATGGAAGGAATATTTCGTCATGTTTTAAGTCAAGGGGCTAGGGATTTATTTGAATAAAAACTGAAAAGAACGTACAGAGTGTATACATCTGAAACACCTCTTCCAGGGGTAGAAATTGTATTTGGATCCACCAAAATATTCCCTTTTGTTCATCTTTTCATGGTATTACATAGGAATTGATTGTGAACTTCTCGGGATATCGGGCGTAAAGACATGGGATATTGGTGATATCAACGATGCAAGAGTGGGGGTTGACAGTGTTTCAATTTGTACTAAAATACAATCATTTTTTTCCGTAAGCTATCATCAAGCATTACCATAGATTAGTTGAAACTTGAGATATCGTATGGACAGACTGTATACAAAAATGTCCGGGGACTAAACACAGAAAAATGTTTTCAAAACTGGATCCATTCCCAAATTCAACCATCTCTCCCTTAACCATTGCTCAACTATCTGAAAAAAAAAATCTGTTGGAATCCCTAGGGTACTTTTCGAGACATTGTAAGGACAGGCAGACAGATACCCAACCAAGTATGTTTTTATCCTCAAGGTTGTTGGCTGATGTAAAAACAAGAATAAATTGAATTCTATTTCAGCAAAAAAAGCAATTCCTGACAAAAATAAGTTGCCATGTCGGGACAATGAGGGAACTAAATTAAAATCTGACATAGATATGTTGTGACATTTATCCAAACATATGATCATTTAAAATCATACTGGGGGAAAATTGAGTGTATGATAAAATTGTGTTAAATCAATGACAAAGTGAATTATTGATGAGATTGATTAATCTCTTCATCATCAGTCTATTAACGTCTGTTGTTGGACATAGACCTTCCCCAGGATTTGCAATGATTCGCTATCAGGGTCGTTGTCGAGCCAGCTTTTCTAAATTTGTCTACTTCATCTTTCCATCATGTATTTTGTCTGTCTCGGTTTCGTATGTGATCTCCAGGGATTCATGTTGTGAGTCTTGATGTCCATCAGTTTGCTTTTATTCTTGCACCGTGGCCTACCCTCTACCATTGATTAATTTGATATAAAGCAAATTCTGTGAGTAAATGAAATGATGGAATACCCTTTCCAAATAAAACATTGATCATATAGAATATATCTATTACCAAGATTATATTAATATTAAAGTTAGTAAGTTACATTGGACTAACGTACTGAATAAAACTCCTGCAAATTATAGGTATATAAAAACCAGGTAATTCAATTATTTCATGACTTTGATGAATATGAAATGAAGTTCAGTGTGATAGATCTTACTCATTTTAAAGAAACCCTTAACGATAATTGAGATGTAATCTGAATTCAAAATACGTATAAAAAAAACAACATCAATACATATTGATTTATATTGAAACCAAATATTTCAGCAAGAATTTATAATCAGAAAAAATTGGAATGATATGTGAAACCAAATATATTTGGGTCCTAGACAGCGATCCAAATCGAAAACGCAGAGCTGGAGTCAATAGATCACTTCATCTATCTACAATGAATCCATATGAAATCCCCCAAAGGAGAAATAGTGCAAAATAACACATCAAGTTGGAAAGCGTTCAGTAAAGCAAGCTCAACTCTCAAGTACACAGAAATCCCCTTTAATTCTTAAAAAAGGGTTTTCAGCCGATGCCCCCTACCGTTAGTCACTCATAGAGCTGAAATATGGAACTCTACCTAAACATTAACTCTTAACCTGAGAACCATGCAACCTGCACATAAAAGAATCGTGCTCAACATCATATGGTGACATCATAAAACATATTTTCCCCAAGTATTCAGACGGTAAGTTAAAACAAAACGATAACCAATGATAAATATGATAAAACAAGATAAGTGGTACAAAATGCAATGTAAATAATGCAGCTGCACGGGGAGCCAAGACCTTAAGGACCCCCTAAAAGTATTCTGAATGTATTGATTTTTATCATGTGATCAAATGTTTTAAATTGTTTGAACGATCATCATGTTAAACAAAGACACATGATCGGTGAATGACTCAAAAAATTATGCATCAAAATTTCATGAATATGCCATTTTTGTTCCAAGAGGGTGTTCATGAAATGTTTTGCGTGAGGTCCCATGAATGCTAAGTACAGGCTTGGTAACTTGACACAACCACTTTTACTAATCGTAACGCTTAAAGATTCCAATAGTAACCATCATTACTACCCAAGGGAAGAGCTAACACATTCCATTGAAGTTGGATAACTTTTTAAAAGAGCATTCAGAATTAAATGTTACAAAGTGTGTTATAATCTGCAAGAAAATAAATTGAAAATCAAGCGAGCAAGACAATCTTTAAAGACAAGATTACTTTATTGTCTCTTGGGACAGAAACAGATTTTTTTTCTATTTCTATTCTTGAGATTTTTTCTTTTCTTTTTTTTTATCTCTTCTCCCGATTGTCTTTGATAGCAATATCTGACTTTTCACGCAAGATTAGGTCGGGTTTAACGATTTCTTCATTAAATTATCTAAACCAAATTTCAATTACTGAGGAGAAATCTGAATTCGAACATGAAACTAAAACTTTCGAAAGTTTGTTCTTCATTTTTACGCAGGCACTTGCATTTATTCTACTACGGAGTCACATACCATATAAAATAAGGCAAGTCACAATCAGAATCGAGTGTTGCAAGCCCCGGATGACACCATTAAAATGGCGATACAAATATTGATATCTAAAAATCTCCCTTGTAGTTTCTCGATTAAACATCTGAGTACCAACACAATGTCTCCGAAGGTCCTCAATGAATGCCAATAGCAATTTTGGGGGAAAAAGTCTGAAGGGTAAAAAAGTGTTGTTTGAACGTCAAGGGAAATGCAGGAAAATTTATTGATGAGTGATATATTTCCCATTTCTCCTATGTACTCTCCAATGTCCACGCAATTTCTCCAATATTGTCAAAGAATTTCTAGGTTTATGCTAGGACATTTATTATGTGTGAGACTCCTGATGAATGATGGACAGTATTCGTACAATCAATCACCAAACTTTACATATTCCGGAAAGAGACTGAGTGCTGGATGGCAACATACACATGCAACATATCATCCTTCATATATATGTTATTTATGCCAATACACTAATATATATATACAAAAATACATATATATATATATATATATATATATATATATATATATATATATATATATATATATATATATATATATAAAGAGAGAGAGAGAGAAAGAGAAAGAGAAAGAGAGAGAAGGAGAGAAAGAAAGGAAGGGTGTGATATTAAAATAGAGATAGAGATAGATATGTGTATTTGTAAATATGATAGTTTCTGGTCAGCATTGGCCACAAACAATAGACGTAAGGGACGCACATAGAACTGAGATTAGATGGCAGGGGACAAATCATGAATAATTGTGAATAAAATTTAGGGATCCTAAGGGGAGAATTATTTGATTTATCAATAACTACGTATATATATATATATATATATATATATATATATATATATATATATATATATATATATATATATATATATATATATATATATATACACGCGTGTGTGTGTGTATATGTGTGTGTGAAGTATAACATATTCAACTGATATATATATATATATATATATATATATATATTTTGTATATATATATATATATATATATATATATATATATATATATATATATATATATATATATATATATATATATATATATATAATGAACATATCCCATGCTTACTATTAGGAGGAAATCTTGGCATATACGTACTTTCAATTCGCTGTGGTATAATCTTCTCGGTTATCAGAGCCAAGAAATAATTTTTTGTTAAATAAATATTACCTGTGATATCATTAAATTTTGTAATGAATTAGTGGTAGATTAAGCACTGTGTGTGATGTCCACTTAGAAAAATTCAGCAGTTATTTGTTAAAAGAAACATAAAATACCTCCGTGCGTACACTAAATCCGTCCATATATTGGCTTTATAATTGGCACCAGGTCAGATTAAAAGATATGAAACAAGGAGAATTGTAAGGGCGGAAAGGTTTGGTTTTTTCAGTAAATATTCCAGGCTTATTAAATACATTATTCTTTTTTTAACTTGTTTCAATATCAAAATATACTGAAACCTAGAGCTATTCACAAATAAAGTAAATCGTAGATTAGATTCGGAAGAGGTACTATAACCGAAAAAGAAAAGGCGTTCAAGTTAAATATCTTATCCCATCAACAGACGGGGATCAATTTAAAGAATACATTTGGCGGAGAGAAATCAGTTCTCAAACATTTTTCTTTAATTTTAGTATGGCCAGATATCAAGTCGAACCGGTTAATATTGGACCAGTTCAGACCGGATCTCTTGCTATGTAGATGAAACAGATTTTATACCACGATTATTGATATCAAAACTATCACGGTTGACTGTATTGTTGCAGTATTTGTAAAGTGAACAGAATATGCCTTTTTTAAAAGAAATATACCGATGCAAACTCTGGAAGATACCAATTCGTTTACATACTGGACAATTAGATTCTGGTCAAAGGTATCACGGGCCATTTGCGAATGGTATTTTGCGTCTTGGTCACTTGTGATAGACTTTTTGTCATGGGAGAATGTCGACACCGGGCATTTTTTCAAAGTTTAGACCAAAAAATTAATGTTATGATTATTTCCTAAATTCAAAGGTTAAATGCATCGTAGAAAACAAATGGAAACTTCTTTATCTTTGTTTTGCTAGAAACATAGATAAAAAAGCATGTACACAAGCAAAAGTTTATTTAATCAAACCTCTTTCTACAAAAAGAGATATTACACATATATATCTATATCTATCCGTCCGTCTATTTATCCATCTATCCCTTTCCGTGTATATACAAAGATATATATATATATATATATATATATATATGTATATATATATATATATATATATATATATAGAGAGAGAGAGAGAGAGAGAGAGAAAGAGAGAGAGAGGGAGAGAGAAAGAGAGAAAGAGAGCTAGATAGATTGATAGATATCATAGTCATCAGATGTGATAAAGCCATAGCTGGACAAATGTACCCAACCTCCTTCTATGACTGTCTCAATTGAGCTTATCTCCACTTATATTGAGATAGATAGATAGATAGATACAAACATAGATAGATAGATAGGCATTGCAGACCGGTAGGCAGGTCGATAGTAATGTAATTATCTTCTTGAAGAAAAGCAATGTTTTATTCCGAATTTCATCGCAATTAAATGAATAGAGATCTCAGTGACAAGTAAAATCAATTTCCTTTTCCTTCAAACCTCACACTTTCGGCCATTGAATGCCTCCAATCAAATGCAAACAAAAACGATTTCCTACCCTATTTCAATTCTAAATCCCAATGGAAATGCCTTTTCCTTGAATCTCTCAGTCTTGTTATTTTTTTTTCTTTTGCTTTGTCTATCTTATCCTTTTGGTTTCCTTTATATCTTTTATTCAGACCCAAAGCTGATCGTTCATGAATATAAATTGACAAAAATATTTTAATGGTTTTGTTTAATCTTTTATCCCCGTATAAACTCAACCTTACCCACTATCCCCTTCATGGAGGACGTAATGTGATTAGGTTTTATCTTTTTAACTATTTCGTCTAAAAGTGATATTTTTAAACGTTCTGTGGGAATCACTAATGCATTATTTTCAGATAATGCGCTTAAGCAGAGAAGAGAATGTAGATTTTCGGCGAGCATAGCTTTATATAATGATTACCTTGAAACGAATCGAGTACTAGTTATGAATATAACAAGGTTCGATTTTATACCAGATATGGATTCTACAAATTGGTATGCACACAAGAAAGGCAGACTAATATTGTTTGTTTTATTTTCATGGAATCCACTGGAGCCCCGAAACATAATTTAATCTTACAGTCTCTTATAACTTCTTAACTTAATAATGGGAAAAATCAATCCCTCCCTCGACTATTTCATATCAGTCAGTAGCTATCAGGCGGTGTTCAGACTAACACAAATTTGCAAAAGTTTAATCCCCTGACTATGATGTGCATATGGAATTGGGTTATTTAACAGAGCGGGTCTAGGTTAGTAATAGAGACTGAATACATATTCGAACACCGTTTCTTTGCAAATGTAATTTTTGAAAATTATTCCCCTCTAAAAGCCAGAAGATGTCTCTGTTGGGCTCAAGAGCAATAAAACTGAACCTTGTAGCAACGGTTGATAGTCACGTGGTCTGCAGAATTTCAATCTAAACAAGTGAAAACGTACAATCTTACTAAAGATTCAACGAAGTTAAATCTTTCGTTAAAGTACTAGTCATGTATACAAAGTTTGATTTAATACAATATAAGGATTATACCTATTGTAACCCATATTTTGAGGGCTGACTAACATTTCTTCTAATTTCAAATGATTGGTAAAATCGCCCCATTTGAACTGGTTAGCCTACGCATGAAAACTTTCAGCGAATTGAAATGTAAATTCGTCCCAAAATATCAATTACTGTTTAATTTTAAGACATGAATAAGCACTTAATTACTCAATGGTGCCCTGTATAGTTTTACTAAGAAACATACTGTCAGTGTCTCTCATTTGCTACAACACAAGTCTTCGAATCGCTTAACGTATAATCAGACTAGATAGTAAATTTAAATTATGTCTACCATTGTTGAAATGTACAACCACTATAGTCTTTTATTTCATTTGCTACATTGGGTTTATGCAATCAAAAAATTGATGAAAGAATAATTGGACTTATGATATGTATTACTGCAATTGGTGGCTAAAACTCAAGAAAAATAGTTTGTACTATATTTATAGAATTCTTCATTTAGGCAGATCTTGTAGCAGCCGTTTTGAATATTGCATAAGCTAATATGTTCCAATTCGTATAAATTTACTTTAGTTCCTGGAAATATAATTCAATACAGTTTCAATACATATATAGTTTATTTGGGTTTCGAGATTCAAATGGTGCTAAGAGCTTATCGATTGGAAAATGTGCAATTCAGACTCCTGAGATTTAGTAGATGGAAGGTCTTATAATCTTTAGTTATATTGACACAGGAATGAAACTAAAACCAAGAAAATATTCCGAGGAAACTGCTTGGAAATGATCTTCTGCTTTCGATTCCTAATCATAATTTAATCATGAGCCGCAGACCTTCAGTGCCTGCCACTGAGCATAGTTCTTCTTCACGATTCGTAGGACCTCATCATGAGCATTGCAGTGTAAAAACATCGTGAACTTGTCTTGGTCAACGCTATTTTATATTTTGCAGGTGACTGTTTTGCATATGTGATTTGTGAGTTCAGCAGGTAGTCTGACATTCTTGTAAAATGGCTAGCCTATTGCCATTTAGATTTTTAATGGATTTATTGTATTCCTGACTTTTGGCTTTCCTTCAATATACTGTGTTGTTTCCTGATCACTCCAAGTGATGATAAGCTCAATTTTCTAATGTGCACTTTCCATGTTTCTCAGTTTGAGGATCAATCTATGGGTTTGCTTCCATGTTTCAGCTCCATAGGCGACTCTTAGGAGGATTCATTGGTTGTAGCCTTTTTTTCAAACTGATACGATCTTATATTTGCGAAGGTTAAGCTTGCTCTACCAGATATTCATCGATCTAAACTAATTATTCGCTTGATTTCGTCTTCATTCGAATGTTGCGTAGAAATCAGTAGTGTTTTTTTTCCAGGTGTGCATTATCAACTCGGATTTTTGCGTTTCCATCATGTTTCTTGTATCTGACTTTTTTTTTTTATATTTATAGACATTCATGTGTAAACCTATATCATCGAATCAGGTGTGCACTTACAAAGAGTTACTAAGCTAGAAGACATTTTGATAACATTTACACTGGGGATTACTGTTCTGTTTGAAAATTCAGAATTGCTTACCTTGGCCCCGGATAGAAGATGCTTTTGTTTCACATGAAACCCAAAATGGATGGTTTTTCCTCATGGGAAATGTAAATTTCCCAGTCTTTGCTCCATTGGATCCAGTGCTATAAAGCTTCCCGGCGCCTTGGTGCATGATATTGGAATGGGATTACCATCAACCTTATCGATATTTTCCAGATCAACGTAGATTTTGAAATAACCCTTAGAGAACTTCATTGAATCGAACAAATCAAAAATTATCAGTTTCCAAAAATAAATGTAGTTACCTATGGTGTCAGCCATGTACACTTTAGAAATCTAATTCTACAATGTGTACAGGAGATATCTAATCATTGTCTTTGGCAATATGATTCGTCAAAAGAGTTAACTATTGAATTCTGATCATGGAATAGTTTCTCTTATTTATCAGTTATACTAAATACAATATAATCATCTTTCATTTCTATTGAATATAACAGGTAAAAGGCAGGGCAACATAATGAGTTTGATATCTTCCGATGTGATTGTAAAATAATTTGAACACCGCTATTTATTGACAGCAACAGTAAATTGTTTTTTTTTATTGTTGAACAGTTGAAATAATCCATGTTTGTTTTTCAATAATCTTGTTCAAAGAGATATTAAAATGATTTAAGTGATTTTTCGTTTCATCAGAAAGGGACAATTTCTCTCATTCCCGTGTTTATCGATTAGAGAATGTTATTTTTCTACCAAATCTATTATGGCACTCTTGTAACTGTGTCCCTATCAAAACATCTTTCCACTCTCCTGTTAAGAGAGTAACTAAAGCGCTAATTGGTGTAGTAACCAAATAATTCACACAGAACAGCATCTCTCAAATTCATCCAAAGTGATGAGCCAGACCTTGATCCTCTGGACAAAAACAGAGGTCCAAGGGATTTCAGTGAAAATTAACGCCAAAAGGAATACCATTGTATTTCTAATTTTGGGGTATTCGCAAGAAAATTCAAAATTTGAATGCTACTTGGTATATTCCGTGCTAAATCGACATCAGCTGTATGTCTTATCATTGTGCTCAATTGAATATATTCAACCTCTGTTTTAGGAAGCTGTCGGATGTAGTTTCTGCATGGAAACGTGATTTAGCAACGGTTTGGATGGTAAATTTCCAACTGGTTGGATTTCCTTGATCTGCCATATGGAAATCAATTTCTCCTTTGCTCCATGTAAACATTCCATGTGTGAATACCAGTTTATCCAACCCATGTTAACTGAAACGTAATAAAATATTAAGAGACTCAGAGGTAACATCGTCTTGTATTATAAAATACACGATTTGGCTGGAAAATTCCATAAGTTCATTAAAAACCGGCAAAAATACATTGATTAATGACTAATATAAATATGAATTCGTAATAAAAAAAATTTCTATGGAATGTAAGGTTGAAAAAATTTGTAGCTAAATAGTGTAACCACAGTAAAGAGAGCTAACATTGCTACGGATAATCTTATGACTATTTTTGACAAATGATGTTAGTGTTCATACTGAGGCGAATCGATATTGTTGTTTACAAAGAGAGAATGGCATCATTTACGAATAATTTTGATATTCTATTCAAACTTATTTCGATAATAATTCATGGAAGCGGAATATGAAACTAAGAAAAACTAAAAATGTTTTCTATCATAGCTGTAATTCTCATTTTGTTTGTTGCAAAGTAAATGAAAAAATATAGTCGTCAGTGTTTGTGACTGACTCTCAACTGACCAATACTTCTGTTGCAGCTTTGAAACTTAAAAACCATGGCCATTCAATCCTCTATGAGTAGGAACAGCAGAATTGTAAATATCTGATAGGTGAAAAAATCAAATAAAAATCTAAAATCAACGATAGTAGGGTTCTTTCATGAATACATACGTTTGTGAAAGTGACAATTGGAAGGTGAACAGAAAGACTCGAGAGACAGCAGGTGTTTCGTCTCAGTTATTCTTCCCCTCTCATGATTCTGTGGGGGTGTTTTGATGCAATCCAACTGGTGCTAGGGATTTTTTTGGCAGAAAATATTGCTGTTTACACGTTTGAGTTCGGAGAATGAAATTGGAATAGCTCTGTGTTGTTTGCTTTTTAGTAGAGGCAGTAATATGGTTGTTTGCATCCGTGTAGGTGAGACAAAGGTTTGGTTTAAGATAAGAATGGCGGTAGTACAGGAGGGGCTGGACTAAAATGATCAGTTTTTCGTGATTTTTTTTTCTTTCCTGACAACCAACCTGATTTTACTGGAGTTTCTCTCTCCACCTTCATCAACATTCCGTTTGATCACTTCACACCCACAGTACTCTCTCTCTCTCTTTCTCTCTCTCTCTTTCTCTCTCTCTTTCTCTCTTTTTCCTTCTCTCTTACACACACACACACACATATATATATGTGTGTGTGTGTTTATATATATATATATATATATATATATATATGTATGTATATGTGTGTGTGTGTGTGTGTGTGCATATATGATGAGAGATGGAGGTGGCCTTTGATGAACGTACTGACAAGTAATAACCCTCATAAAACTATTATAGATCATACTTTTGATCCCCAACCTTGTCATCTGTAATCTGCTACAAGTTCTCGATGGAATTTAAGTCAGTATTTTGCACAGGTCTTTTTGTGACTTCAATATTGTCTTCTTTTTTTTTTTTTTTGTAAGAGTCTTTAGCTTTGCAATATTGCAATGGATGTTGCCTGGCATAAAATGGCTGTCCGTCTGAGTGGCTGGCTTCCATGTGCATACATCGAAATTAGATAATGTTGCCACACTGGGTCAAGATACACATCAGCATGCACTCTGTATTCATCATCAATTATTATCATAATTCCTGATAATGTGTTTTTTCACACATCCAAATTTACTCCTCATTCTTTTTATTTTTGATGTGTTTAGTAGCTTGAGAACAACCTTTCTGTTCAGATAAACTTTGATTTCCTTGTAATTCTGCGGCATTGTTGAAGGGATCATTCATGACGTGTCTGTTCGGCATCTAAAGCTTGTCTTGCAAAACCGTAAAGCATTTCTTGATGAAACGAAATATATTTCATCTTCTATCATAGTATTTCAAAACTGTGAATATTACACTCTTGAACTCTCTAAACTTTTGTGAAATTCTAATAAATGAGATATACCATAAATCTACATCTGAACAATTTGCTGTCGAACGGCTGCAGTTTATGAGGTAATTCAACGCACAGAACATTCTTACTCACTGTTTAGGTCAATATTGACGTATGTTTGTGGGAAATTTGTGGGATGCAAAACAAAGATTTTTTTTCAAGTTTTTTTCTGGAAAATCTTCCTTTTAGTAACCACTTTCAATTGCATATTTCATTGCATATGAAGTACATAGACAAAGCTTCGATTTCCATGAATATCAAGATCCAATGACGGTCACTATTATAAGAAAATACATCTTAATAATATGCTTACTAATTTTGAAGGGTACAATACATATGTATGTAAATATAAATATAAATATAAATGTACATATATATATATATATATATATATATACATATAGATACATACATACATACACACACACACATATATATATATCTATATCTATATCTATATCTATATATATATATATATATATATATATATATATATATATAATAAACAAATACAATATACACGCAAATCAATAAAATTAAATAACATTCATACATATATCAAATAATAGAAGGAGAGAAAGCAAAAAGGGGAAAAGGTTGAAAGAAAACGAAATAATATATGAAAAAAAATGAGATTAATAACATTATTTGATTGGTATATAGCAATGTATTCCACTCCTTATTTATCTGAACCTACCTTTTCTTTTCAAATTATTCTGAAGGACACGAAACACAGAAGACCAAACTCACATGCAGACAAAACCATAGAAATCCAAAAGCTTATTTTTAGAATCTCTCTGTGCAGTGTTAATTAATGTTTTGCGTGTCCACACGTGTGATTCAATCTCTGGGTATGAAATATCTGTTCCTGTGTTATTGGATCGAAAAAACAAACAAGTTCACCATCATTTCTCCCAACAATAAACATGTAGATTTAGTTTAATGTTCTTCACCGAAGTCATACGCAGAAATAAAAACCTCTGCGTGAATAAGTCTCCGATGTTCTTTCTCTGTTTGCGCATGCGCAAAAAGCCGGGAGAGAAGCCGTAGAAAAGAGGCAATTTGAAATGTATGAATACCGATACAGGATTTCTTGAGTGCTGTCCTGAAATTCGTATAAGAAATATTTACGATGCCTCACAAGCATAATGGGAAAGAACAATATACAAAAAAAAGAACGCATAATTTTATTTGTCATTTCCTTCGAACAGTGAAACATTTTGAGAGCCAGCACATTATTTCCGATGTAGGGTTTCCATAAAACTCCGAAGACAAGATGTGTGGAACAAATGTGAATCTATAGAAAAATCCATTTTGAAGATGGTTTCTTTCTGTTTTCAATCCTTAAAATCAGCCAATGAAAAAATAACACAATATCAGCAATATTTCCAAAACTACACATGCGTATTATTTCAATCAGTCTTCCATTGGGAACAGTTGGAACTCAGGGAATAAGTGGTCTCCATACAGGGTAGACATTAATTTCTTTTTCTTCCTGATTGTCAATTTATTGCGTGTTTGCCCGTGTGTCTTCTATTTGC
>OY735199.1:79841224-79848724 GCA_963457665.1 Thysanoteuthis rhombus
TTTGTACTGACAGTGAGTGCATCATAATATTGACTATTATTGATGTTATAAGAAACGGTTAATTACTAACATATTCCCAAATATCCAAATCAAGTGATGATATTTGTTTGCATCAATATGGTTATATTAGCTTCTTTGATACATGGCTTCCATATAATCCAAACATAAAAAACTGGCTGGACCGGCGTTTAATTTACAATTGAAACGGATCGGAAATCAGTCTGATGAACAAACTCGGACAAGTGATGGAAATTCCAGGCCTTATTACAATGTTGTTTTCAAAAGATCGTTGATGAGTGAAATGAACACTACTATGGTAGCAGATGCAATTCTTCATCCAAAAAAGGAGGTTGGTGTGCAAAATGGTTTGACTATGGTTGAATCTATTTTATTAAAATATATATCAAATTGAAATAGAATAACTTAACTTCCCTTGATAACCTGAAAGTTATTTAAGCCAAGATATACCCCCATATATATATATATATATATATATATATATATATATATATATATATATATATATATATATATATGTGTGTGTGTGTGTGTGTGTATGTATATGTATGTTTGTGTGTGTGTGTGTGTGATCTCCTGTGCAAGGTTTGTTTGTGATAAAACAACATATAAACCGATTGAATACAGAGATATTTACATATTTTGTTCAGAAACATACTTTTTTGAAGTGTTTGTGAATTACTTTTAATAATTCGTGAATGAATGATTTTCTTTGAATTCAAATGATTCTTTCCGGTCCTGACAGCTTCCATCATTGGAGAATTTCCAAAAAAATCGTCTTAACTGGTTTATCTGATATTATATCTCCGTTACCTGGTTTTATTCTCACTCGCATGTACAACAACGGTAAAATGAAATAGTCAATATCTCGATATAATTTGATATTTGAGATCAAAATTCTTTGATTGAGATTAATCTGGTGCTAATGATATCCAGAAAGTTTAAGAAATAAATGAGAATGATTATTCTCTAGTTTAGTTTTGGATTTTTCTTTTCTTAGATTGGAGAATGGATGTCTTGCAAAATCCATTAAGTGAAGCATTAAGTCAAGGCTTTATTCGAAAGTTTATCGTTATGATAATTTATGTTTTTGATGCTTTTGAAATCCGTCAATTCAAGCTTATTTATCTTTTGAAATACTTTGACATCAATTTTTTCTTTGGAAAAAACAATTGATGAATCATCAACGCATAAATAAAAGATCATCCGTGAAATGATATGAGTTATTATTGTCTTATGCTTTTGTGTGGCTGATTATTCTTAAACATCTGAAAACCGAATTATCATTTAATTACTACTCCAAATTTTTAACTCTATACTGAGAATTGAGAGAGAGGGGAATGACTCAAAGGGGAGATAAATCAATCACCAAACTGACGTTCTGTTGTCGTCCTGAAAAGGAGTACACCCATGAAATTAACCACAAATCATTATCATTCATCAGTTTCAATTGTTATAGTTTTATTTGACACCAAGTGATTCCTCATTGTCCTAGTTATAAAAATGAACGGTTTAAAATTTTAGCTAGGGTGCTTTACGGATTACTATATCCATCAATATTGCCTAGTGTATAATTCTATCTCGTCTTTACTCGTTACCTACTTCTCACAAACGCAGAAAAAGGTAGTAATATATCACTATCTATATCATGATATCTTAACTACCACATGGTTTTCCGAAACACTGCCTTTTTCTCTTTTCAACATTCATACTCGATTCTTCTCCTTCAATGTTCAATTGAGGAAAAAACATTTACAACGTTTCCAAAATGGAAGCCAACATAAATTTTCTCAACGAACAGCAATCCTCCCTCTCCACAGCCTGAATAATAGCCAATCTAAAATAGAGACTCCATACTCAAACATTTCGAACTACCTGATTTCTCACAGCTTACTTATGAATTTATCTTCCTCAATACGCCTACATAATTTTAGCACAATTATGGCGATAAAGAGCCTTCTCCAATACTCAGAAAATAACAAAACTCGTTTTGTAATTCTTCACTTATGATGATTTTTTAATCACGGGAAATATTCTTCTTCCAAACTTGACAAACACATCTATGATTATCAGGATATTATTGATGAAAAGCTCAAAATTCGAGGTCTTCAGTTCTTAGTAAAAGCAAACATCCATTATATTTTTTCATAGGAATTAGCATATTTACGATTAGTACCCCCTTCAAACATGAAAACATCTTACATTAGCTCTCATGTTTATTCACGATTTGATTAGAACTATAACACAAAAAAATGAGCTGAAAACAGAAAACCGTATTAAATGAAAATATTTGTTGAAAATTCAACATGGTATCAATTTTCCTAAATTCAGTTTCAGTTTTGTTTTTATACATTCATCAAGTTATATCAGACTCAATCACTGAATAATCTCTCTCAGCTTTGCCAGTAAAAGGACAAATCAAAAATTTAGAAAACCATTTCTCCTCTTTTTGCAGTAATTTATTGGTTTAGAACTTTCGACGATATCTGCTTTGTGAGAACATAAGTTCATCCAAATTTCTATCCCAACTAAATTTTTTGTCAACTTTATGAAGAATATCAAACGTACATGAATGCATGGAAAACATATTTTCCACATAAAAGCATCTATTTATTAGAAAGGAGTGAGCCGGTGTCTATCTTTAAAATACATTTTCATTGATATCTGATATTTGTCTATTCAATTCTATCAGTAAAACGCCCTCCTGGTAATGAGCTTGCTCGTGGGTTTAAAACACAATGAGGGAATGGGGACTTTACATTTCATTTTCATTTTGATTAGCCTTCTTCTTGTCAGCACAAAACTTCCAACTCAAGACATTTTGGCAATTATTGCAGCTTTACTACATTTTACAGTTTGATTTGTTACAGACAAAAGTATCTCGTTATCCCATTCTGCAGAAAAAAATGTCTTCCGTACATAATTTCCAGTAAGACGTGCACGTGTGCGTCTGAATGCATGTTTTGCAACAATTACATAAAGATATTACGTGCACAAGAAGTTAGTTAACTAAAATAATGTACACATTAATAATCTTATTAATCAGTAGAATATAATAACTATACACATCAAAGAAATCTCTTTGCTACTTCGGTTTATTTGACAGTTTTTCAAATACTACATTTGTAAACAGGTGTCGTTGTTATTAATTGATTTCAGCATTGTATCATACATAAATAAGAAGTAATGATTGATGTTATGTTTGATTGAATGATACACAGAACGAAATAGTTCCGTGTATGGAAGGTAATTTTAAGTACGTTACTCCGTAGAATGCATTCCATTGAAAGATGCCAACGCAGTTTTGTAAAGCACGAACAATAGCTTCAACTTACACAAAGATTCCATGCACGTGTACAAAATAAGATTTTTATCACATATTGACGAATTAAAATAAAGAGAACATAACTGGAGAGAAACCTTTCGAAAGCTGTTTGCAATGCAAGGACAAAATAATCCGGTGGATAATATTGAATACAGCAAAAAAACCTTGAATGTTGGTTTGCATATTTTATTGTGCTATTTTTCATCAGAATTTAGTGCTAGATACATAATCAAGGGATATTTTGAGCCCAACCAATTTTTTTACAAGAATCAAAGGTCAAAAACCTACAGAAAATTGATGAAACTCATTCTTCATTGATAGTATTGTATTAACAAGTGCATTTTCAGAAGAATGACGTTAATAACTGATTAAATAAAAGTTATAACTGTAGACAATAAGATACCAGATAAGACTTGGTTAATAAACTTGTTTACATTTGCAAACTGTTGTAGTCCTGTTATTTGGAATTGACGTATTTGCACGCACACGTCATTAAGAATATGCAATTTTGAATGAAACTCCTGGAGAAAAGAGTATTTTGTGAAAAGTACAGAAAAGAATGGAAATATTTCAACCCTTTTCTCCAACTTTAAATTCACTTTAAATTTAATCAAAAATATCCAACAATATAGTATTTCTGAGGAGAAAATTCTCAAGAAAAACTGAATCCTTCGGAATGTTCATTCCACTTCAAAACTTTTAAATTTTGAACTGGTTTTGAATTTGAAAAACAAAATGGCCCAAAAAAAAGGAAATATTTTGTTCAGAAATGTTTTTATTACGTCTCATTGAAAAACATAGTAATTATTTTTTGCCTTCCCGAATCCCATGAAATATTATCATCAGAAAGAATGGTGTTCTACCTATCAATGAATATAAAGTCTAACGTATCTAAATGGACTTATTATTTTAGAAAGTATTTCGATTTTTTTCATTTATTTATAGATTTTAGCATTGTTTATGTATGGAAAATTGTCGTCAAAACTAATGGTTCCTTGCTCACACATTCAAGTTCAGCTACATTGCTTCATGAGCAAGCCCTTCCAGCCTTAATCGAATTTCATTACGTCTTGGCAACCTTAACTTATCGTGGAATTACAACTTTTAGCGCTCGCAACTACGTATTACGAATTACTATTTTTGAAGGACCCGTCGCTTATGTTATAAGAGAAAGCCCTTACTAAATTTGCTTAACTATCGATGAATATGTTAAGCTCATTCAATGTTAGATGGATAACTTTGATTGCCTGATCCCACCACTAAATTGATTTGAACCAAGTCAGATAAACTGTGATAATAGTACAATGACAACTAAATGATGATAAGATCTCAAATGATCTTATTCGTGTACGACGAAAGAGCAAAAAGAAATAAGCTTTGAGAAAACTCCGGATTTTCAAGTGTAACAAAGAGAGCTCCAACAATATTGCTGAAAAGGATGTAAAATCAAATCTTCCGCGATTACGTATGTCACTGTCAATTAAAAGGTCCCAAAAGTAATGACATTTCCCGTGAACAATTAATTCAGTAATCATGTTGGAAACAAGTGGAAGGATTGGATCTTTCCATACATATATTATACTTATCTTTAATCCAGATGGATCCTGCTAAGCTGGAAACAATACAGATCCCTACATACCTTCTGCTGACTTTCACTGAAAATGCTTGTCGCAATTTTTACAAATCGCCAGAAATTATTCAGAATGACTTGTCAAATCACTTACGGGCAGCCAGATATGTGGAATAACTTCCTCCCTGCTCTCAGCGGAATGCATATATTTATGTCTTTTATTACCGATGTGGGAACTTTGATGGTAAATACCTGCTAAAGTGACATATCAAACCTGAATTTTAGGGTGTTGAACGATGCTGCTCAGAAATGATACTGCACAGAATATATGTGCAGAGGAGGGGCACGCTCTCCTCTAGTATATGGAACAGGAAAGCTGCGATGAATCGATGTTTACGTAACATCTGATTGCTTCTAAAAACTGAACCCGCACGTTTTGACGATATATGTTTATTCGGTAATTTTTCTTAGCAGTGCCATCGCCTGAACAATGTACTTTGTTTTTGCACATCCACAACTCAAGCTCCTTATTTTGCTGGTTGTGGTTTGGATTATGTCATTTCCATAATAGCACACCTGTTTAAAGTCACTTAGATACCCAAAGATTATAGTTTGACTTTTTGACAGAGAGTGCAAAATGAAGTTTCAAAATGGCACGTGGAGCTCCAATTGGTCAGCTATGAATATGAAGACCATTTGTATGTGGTATGAATTGAGTTACTCTGGAATGGAAGCAATTACACTAAAGGGAAAGGCTTTTAGTCACTTGGGAAACATTCCCGAGTATACTGCATAATTGAAAAGAACATTCTGAGTTTAAATGATTCAAATCAAACCAAAGACAAAAAAACAAAAACACAAACACAAGGGATGGTTGGTCTTCAGAACTGTAGCGGATTAACTTTACGAGAGAAATGCAATCATATTCTGACAACACGATTCAATTCATTTTCTACAGACCATCATCAATCTGAGATCATAAACAAGGATGTTAATACAGAATGATGTGCTATGATTAGTTATGGGCTTTTAGAGAAGTCCAGTTCAGAGTTGCATCAAGGGTCTTACAACTCACCCACTGAGCTTATTAAGACTATGAATATACAGGGGAAGTCTACGCAAGTTGATGATGAACTTAAACGCAATTCTCTCATCGATTCCAGAGTTATTGCTTTATATCGACCAATGCAATGAAATTGGAAATGTAATAAAATATGAATTGGGCAACAATTCAAACATCTCTCTTTGAAGACTGTGGTGACACAAGGGCAGCCAATGAAAAGTCTAATTTAAAAAGATAAGATTCAAAGTTTTATCTTGTGCAGTAAAGCAGCCGGTGCTTAATATAGTCAATGGCCGTGCAATATTGCGGGTAGTTCTATCGGCACACAACGGCATCAGTTCCAGACAACATAGACAATACTATTGCTGTTGTACTTGAACTGTGACACGAATCTGGTTTTTGATGTGTATTTTCATTTTGGCATCTAATCTCCAACAGGATCTGGCCACATAAAGTCTGCATCTCGTACTCGATTACAAAGAGAATTTTGATTTCCTCTAACCTAAACTTATGACTCTCACCAGCAGCCATGGCAAATGTCTGATAATCAAGCTTGCATGTTAGAGAATTAATGTGTACAGCTGTCTGAAGGGAGATATTTTTCCTTAGTTGTGACTGGCTCCTCGATGACACCTACCCAAATGTATATTTGTTATTGAAAGACCTGTCAACAATGCACCAAGAAACTTATCTTATAACTGATCACCAAGCTCTCCATTTAGACTTTGTAGTTAGTACTAAATCACAGCACGATCTATGCGTGCACCTCGTACTCTTTTAAGATTAAGAACAACTGTTTTTATGCAAGGAACGAGTGGAAAGTATCATGCAATTATTATTGGCACACGCAAAAAGGTATCATCTTTTGGAATTCTTGTAGTCCATGTAGTATACAGTTGTGATCTTTTTTCGCAATATCATGGCAAAGGGAGTACTAAAGCAGTGGAAAATTCAATAAAATTCATCTGGAGGTGTTGAATTTTTTATTGACACTCATCAACACTGCTCCCTTAATTATTCATTGCTAATTGGTTTGAAACACAGAACATGACCTAATAAAGAAGTAAGTCATAGCAACAACAAAAAAAACGAAAAAAGTAAAACTATACCACCCTAAAGATATTTGCCCCTTGTAAGGGAAACCTTTACAGAAAACCACAAAAGGAACACTTCACAGTCCGCTATATGATACTCTCTAATAGAATCATGGATTGGAAGGTGGAAAAGGAAAATGAAATCCTCATTCCAGCTGCAATACCTGATGGCATTCCATCAGCATTAAATGAGACCATCAATCAGATAAACCTCAGCTGTTCATCAAGTGTATCATATGTAAATAAAAGCTATCCCTGTGTATCAGCAAAGTGCTAGCCATGAAGACGCCCAATTATGCTGCAATGACAAAACTTGGCTTGGCGTGGAATTACCCGATGAAAATATTGAGAGGCGTAGCTCCTGTGCCTCTTTGTAAATTCAAATGATCACATTGTGCAATTTGACACGATGATAATCTCAGCAAGAGTT
>OY735199.1:79851224-79901224 GCA_963457665.1 Thysanoteuthis rhombus
TATATATATATATATATAGATATATATATATATATATATATATCCCGTAGGGTTTTTTTTCTGACAGGGTTTTTTCCAATATTGGCTTTGCACAGCTTGGGCTTTTTTTTCTGTGTTGGCTTCTCCGTGTGTATAATTTTTCTCTGCATTGACATCATGGTTGGAAATGTTGTTTTTAATCTGGCCATCGATAGATAAAGGCCATGGTCAGTGCAATGGTTGTACAAAAACATGCTTTTTATCAACCCTGAAAGATGATAACATAAGGAACACAAAAAGATATTGTTGACTTCATCAATAACACCACGCAAAACCTTACAGTTCATCGTTAAATGTTGTCCTTTTCCCAGTCTACAATGCTGACCTCATTATTTCATTATATTGTATTTCAACCATATTAACAGTATATACCAAGTTGGCCATATTTTCCAGGATAAGTAATATAATAGAAGAAAAAATCTCTTGGGAGTTGCAGAGGAATAAAGGAAGAAAATCATTTGGAATGAATTAGTACTGGATATTTCTTTGAGAGTTTTTATGATAATAGATTTGACCGATGTATTCTTGAACGTGAGTATCAAAGACTTAATAGTAAGTATCATCGTATAAACCTTCCAAGATAGAGATTCAGCAGGCTTTTTCGTCGTGGATGTTGCAGACAAGTACAATATGAACTTGTCGAATTCGTCACACAATCCTACTTTCTGTTGCCATAATTACGCATATCATCTCGTAAAATCCCATTGTTAGTTGCGATGTTAAGCAATCATCTGATATTCTAGTAACATACTGTATTTTAAGTGTTCTCATAGATCTTCTGATGTAACTTACTTCTGTTTTTCTCGAAAATACTGTGCTGGTTCGTGACCTTTCGTTTTCTTTCGTTGCACGGTTACACGTTTGAGTATCAATCCTTTGGCTAAGTTCAATACTACCGCTACATCAGGAGATGCATTGGTTGATTACTTTTCTTTTGAGGATTAATGGGATTCCCTTATTCTTGAGGGTTGAGCTTGCTCTGCTAAAACCTGCCAAACTAAGGTTTTTCTTTGGTTGATAACTTTTTTCTTTTTAACATTCAATAATCAGTTGATAATGAAAATAGAAGGAAAAAAACAAAAAAAAAGCAAATTGAATTACCAAAAATGCATGTGGGATGATTGGAATGTCAGCCATATAGGTCAATATTCAATAAAACCGCTGCTTAATCATGATAGAATATTTATTCCACATGACTGATCTTTTTTCCGGATAATATCTTTCCTTCCTCAATGCACTGATATATATATATATATATATATATATATATATATATATATATATATATATATATATATATATATATATATATGTATATATATATATATATATGTATATATATATATATATATATATATATATATATATATATATATATATACATATATATATATATATATATATATATATATATATATATATATATATATATATATATGTTAACAAATTACATTAGATCACAAATCCATTTGTTCAAATTGATGAAAAAAAGCAAACATGTCTCCCGTTGCAACTGATATTTCCATTATAAGCATTTCAAGGTGCCTGCTCCTTACTCGAAAATTAAATAAAGACACTTTGATAAGATATGTACGTCCAAAGAAAATTGCAGACAATCTATCTATCAATCCATCCATCTCCCTCTATATATTCATACATATATATATATATATACGTATATCTATAAGAACATACGTTTTAAAAAATATCAGACACATTCTACCGATTTTTTTTTCATTAATTTTTCTGTATTTTACGAACAAAAATTTCGTGTGATCGAGATGATTTTTAGTGTTCATATATATATATATATATATATATATGTGTGTGTGTGTGTGTGTGTGTGTGTGTATGTGTGTGTGTATATGTATATATGACGTCTGTAGACTGTTTGTTCCTATCATAACCTACATCCTAAAACTTCTGATTCTGAGGAACATTGGTCAAGTAAATAGTCAGGGTCACAAACACAAAGAATCAATAATCATAAAGATTTAGCACTTTCCATAACAGCCCTAGATGATTACTTTGATATTCGAAGGACTGGACATATATATGCCTGCACCTCCAAGCAAAGCGCACTTATAACTGTTGACGATTCAGTTGAACTCCAGAACACAACCGGTTATTACACAATTATAGTACAAAATTACATTCACTTTATCAACCCCAATTCTGTTTTGACTTGAATAGTACGTGTGTGTCTGTGTCTGTATGTTTCCAAAATTATATGCATACATACATTTATGTATGTGGGCGTTTGAGTTATGTTTGTATTGTGTGTATCTCTGCGTGTCTTTTTTTGTTCACAGTAACTGATAATTTACTAACTAATGTTCATGTCCATATTTAAAATATGAAATACAGGTTTACATTGCGACTCAAATTCCACTGAATGATTTCAGATGATGCTATTGGCATCAACTATTTATGATTTGACAGGTGAGAGGGATCTTTTGATGTTTTTCCCAAGTTTACATTTTCTAATAGACTTCGAAAAAAGAATTCGTAATCAATTGTTTCTACCAGAAGGTGTTCTTCACAGTCAACACAATATCTCCAGGAATTCCCAATAACGACATCGATGAGTTGACCATCGACTATTGAAGAACTTGGTGGCTATATAAATTCCTGTTCAGGTTTTAAGAGCTATGTCACGGGTATAGGAATTACTTTCATTGTGATCTCTAGATATTATATTTATTTTCTCTTGTTACTCATTTTTCTCATTTTTCTGCTTGTGCAAATGTTCTGAGAGCCCTTCTTTCGAGAATGTAGAATGAATCAAATGTTAAAATGAATATAATATTATATCTAGCCAGTGACATTTTACGCGTACTTAATACATACCTGTTTGGTGAGTAACTCAATAGAAACCATCACATGAACTTATTTTAGCAGTGTCCCAAGTTCAGGATGATCAAGTGAAAAATTAAGAAGCTGATGATCGATGAATGAGTTGCATTTGATGCATTTGGTCGGGCATTAATTTCTTACAACAAAAACTCTGAACTGAAAAAATATATGTTTGCAGTCTTAGTGACAGCTTTTGCTGGAGGTTTCTAATCTTACTGAGCGGTGGTATGTTGTAGGTATCAGAAATGATTCCAAATGAATCAGTCATTTTCATCTAAGCAGATGCCATCAAGATTTTACCAAATTTGACCTTTTTAAAAATGACTGTGATAACGAATTCCAGTTGATCATGACGTGACTGATTATTTTGTCGAAAATTATTTGCCCAAAGATTCAAATCTTAAAAACGGATTAGGAATAGTGGAATTTCTATGACATGTTTCTATTTTACAAAATGAATAACAAAATTGAGCGAAGGGGATGATGAAACGTACACTTTATAGTGTATTGAATTTTTGTAAAGAATCCGAGAAATATCCTTGCAGACATCAATATCGTAAAGTAAATAAAACTGAATGTGTTCATTAATTGTTGCTTTACATCAAAGACAATAGATTAAATTTTCAGTCAAAGGAAGCAAAAACCGAATTTTCACTAATTATTCAGTAGAATATCATGTTATTTTCAATGTATTTTTTATTCATTTATTTTCTTGTAATCAACATACGTATTGAAAAATTGACAAATGAATATTTTAAATGCAAATTTTTTCCTTCCCATTACTCATCGATATCCTATCTAAATTCCGCAATCATTCCTACAAGTTGTATAAACATGGATGATTTTGAATTTGAAACGTATGTTTCACATCTAAATTCACTTTATTTTAGTTACATTTTTAGATCTCATTTCTTAGCTAACATCTAGAATTGTAATGAAATAACCTAGCTTTATATATGAAACACCTGAGTTTCCAATTTGAATTACTGCAGAAACCTTTGCAGCAAATTTTAGCATGATTTTTAAAATATTTCAAGTGTTTTCCTAATCCGGTCTCTGAATTATCAAATTGAGTATTCTTTTCCGCATCAATTTCCGTTGGCCTACTTTATTGTTGAGAGAATTGCCATTAAGTATTCTTGTCAGAAAAGTTTGATGTTTTTGTTGGGGAAAGGAGAAAATCGTCAACTGCTGATTTCTCTCCATTTTGTTTTTCTTCCAGATGGGTGTCAATGTCCGCTAGTGGAACACTTCTCCCATCATTTGAAAACAATGGTTTTATATTTTCAAACTGCTCCTCCAATGTTGTTATTCTACGTTTAAATGAAATTATTTTTTTTTACAAATTTCAGTAATTATTCCACTCCATTTTTTGCCTCAAATTAGTACGAAAAAAGTATTGTATAGAACGGCAGTCAGCATGAAGCAAAATTGTTGAAATATCATTTAGTCAATATTATTGTCTACGAATCTACTGGGTCGCAAAATGCTGTCACTTGAAGTTAGGTTGGCGATAGGCCATTGAAACGAACTGAAAACCGATAATGAAGCCTGTAGGAACAGCAATAATCATTCTACTACTGTGAGTATATATGTATGTATGTATGTATGTATGTATGTATGTATGTATGTATGTATGTATGTACATCTTTTATATATGCATATAAATATGCATATGCCTTTCTATGTGTGTGATTATATACCTATGCATGAATGGGTATTAGTATCGTCGTATGTCTCCATACACACACACACACACACACACACACACACACACACACACACATATATATATATATATATATATATATATATATGGGGGAATGTGTGCGTGTGTATGCATATTTCTATGTAGATATGAATGAGAATCTCTGTGTATACTTATACTTCTAAGCATATTCATATATACCAGGTTATTTCTATGTGTGTGATTATATATCTATGCACAAATGGGTATTAGTATCGTCGTATGTCTCCATATATATATATATATATATATATATATATATATATATATATATATATATATATATATATATGGGGGGAATATGTACGTATGTATGCATATTTCTATGTAGATATGAATGAGAATCTCTGTGTATACTTATACTTCTAAACATATTCACATATACCAGGTTATCCGAAAAAGTGTAACGATTTTATATTGTTTATTATGAGAAAAAGACAAATCACGGTACATTGCAGTGAAAATTTCATGAAAAGACATAGGATGGAATTTCAGAAGAATAATTATGAATTGAATGACTCGATCCAGTTAGATTCAAATCAGTATCTATGCAATTTACTTTCCTAATTGGACACGGCAGTAGTAAACAAGCCGTCATTTAGACATTAATGTTGTTTTCCAGCTTCCTCAGGGTCTCTGGTGTGAAATGCTGGAGGTAGTTGACTGCGTTCAGCTTGAATTGGTTCCATGTATCAAGTTTTTTTTTCCAAACAAATTGGGGTTTTAGGCCTGCATTCCAGTGTTGTGCTATGGGCACAGGAGTAGGTGTTGAATAGCTGGTGTAGACAGGGAATTGTGTCACGTACTGCGTTGAATTTGAATTCTGTCCTGTGTGTGCCGGTCCATACAAATCTTGGCTGGAAGGAGGGATACACTTATGTCATCGTGAACACCTTGCAATTCTGATCAGCATCAATGGTGATGGATTGACCACCTTATTCAAACCAGTATGGACCCATTAACCTATGCCTAACATTGTACGCCTATCAGCCCTTCAACTGCCTCTCTGTCATATCCCTAGATCGGTCAAAGCCCCAGGAGATGTTGTTATGGTTTTACCATAGTAGGGAAAGTGTGCCACATCTGAAGACAAGCTTTCGGCTGAACCTTTCACGCATGGCATAACTTATTCGTATATCCTCAGCTATTTATGCAGATTTGATGTAGGGAAATGACTTGAGCTCCCTGGTCATAATATGCAGCACACTGCTCGTGGACAATCACAATTATCGGAGCGGCAGCAGTAAGACTTATTGAGGCCATTGATGGATGAGTCGCGAACTGCATCAATATTTGCCTGGTTCCTTGTGACTGCTGCTGGACGTCCGCTGTTGTCCTTGTATGTGTTATGGAAAGTATCCTTACTTCCAAATTGCTGGATAGCCTGATAGTATTCTTATGAAGCATAAAGTATCTTGACATTGAACTTACGACAGAACAGAAAGCAAATCGTGTTGTACGATCTGGTAGCATACCAAAATTTGATAATTATTTCTATGCAGCTGCAGATAACCTTTATTTCGGAGCCCAAATCGGATATGTTATACAATTCAAGGGGAATAATAAAAAATGACGTGCATTTTGAGTTGTTACACCTTTTAAATCGATCATTATGTATGCACACACACAAAAAAAAAACACACACACACACACATATCTTAGAGAACAGAAGAGATTGAGATTATTTCATGTAAAAAGTATATAGGGACTTAATTTATTGATTTATTAAATCATGAATAAATTAACTAATATGCTATAAATTGCTCTGGAAGTCTTTCTATTGTCATTGGATGTGTGTAACTTTTCCTGGTTGGAAGGTTAGGGTTACTTAAAAAAAAATTCAGCAACAGGTGTTTTGCTCGAATGAAATTCGTGAAAGACCATGGTAGTGATTCCAAACTCCTTTATGTATGATAAGAAATCTATGATGATTGGGGTAAATCATTTGTTTAGAGTAATGGCAGTGGTTATGGGTATTCTATTGTTTGTACTGGTCGGATTCAGTAGGTATATGTTATAATCAGTTAGGGATATTATACACACACACACACACACACACACACACATGTATATATATATATATATATATATATATATATATATATATATATAATGAGGATTATATACCTTCCATATGTAGGTAAATCTATGTTCACATGTATAATTGTATTTAGGTGTATATGTATCTACACATGTGGATATACATTTTTTCAGATATGCATATTTGTTTACCTGTCTGAATTGTGCATGTGTACTTAAATAGATGACAGTTTGAGATCATATATATATATATATATATATATATATATATATATATATATATATATATATATGTGTGTGTGTGTGTGTGTGTGTGCGTGCGTGCGTGTGTCTTTGGACACATAACATAGTGTCTGGGAGGAAATGGTCGAATTCCCCCTGTAAAGGAAAATGATTTGGTATTTTAAAAAAACCATCAAATTCGTTGACTTTTTTTCTCTTTTTCTTTCTTGCAACACTCAAGCTTTTCTTTCGAACTTCCAGGCAACTGAGTAAAATAAACAGCTTGAATTGTAAAATATCTCGGTGACCTCCGTGTTTTTCAAAAATAATGACTGCTACCACGTAAAACTGATCGTATTGATAAAGAATAACTACGATTAAAGATAAAACGCCATGCTGAGTCGATGAGTAATGAAAATGTTTCATAGTGTGATTTCACATTTCCTTTGGCTTTTCTATGCAGATTTTTAATTATCTATACCCAATCTTCCCATTCCTGGTGCCGCTTCTCCTCCTACAGTTTTAGAGATACCAATGCTATTTCAACGCTAATTGCATCTTGATCTCGTGTGTTGTGCTAAAATCCAATTTTGAAACAAGTTATTTTAATCGGTTTGAGCGGATTCCATGTATAATGTGACTATAATGTCAAAGCGGCCCTTACTTCCCGCCACTTGTAAATACATGAAGTATTCAGTTACTTCCCTTTTAAGGGTTGTACATTATTTTCTAGCAATTTTTTTGTGCTTTCATTGGGATATTTCAAAGGATGACTCGGCAGCAACATAATCTGACTTGCAGACCTCCAAAGAAAAGTAAGCGCTAGTTTTTGCTCCCTTCTCTTTGGAATCGTCCTTATGTCAGAATTCTGCGTGAACTGTAGCTTATTGATTGGAATTGACTGAACTAGTACACTCGTGGATCAGGGATTCTCGAGTTTATATCATTCATTACCTCTTAGTATCCGACCAAATTTCTTTGACCTCCTCTAAGAAAGCACATTGTATGTTTTTTTTTCTTTTGACGTGCACTTCATTCAGTGTGATTGCAAAGAATAAAAATCGTAGATGTGTGTGTATCCAATGTATATAAATACCTTGCAGACCTTTCGTACTGATCCATATATTTATGTCAGTGATGCAAGAATATATACATGCACACGTCCGTACACTAGTCTACATAGATGAGAGTGCACATTTTCATAGATTTATACTAATGAATATTTCAGCAGTTGAAATCCTATGCAAAATTTTGCTAACGACGTTGAATCCCACCGAAAAAAGACCGTGCTAGCTTTTGCCATTTACAATTCATATTAGCTGCTGAAACTTATTTTACATGAAGATATCACATAAAATCAATGAATGTTCCCAGGCTATGCAGATCTATCTTCCCTTACCAGGAATACATAATCGTAAAAATACATCATCCTGATAGATACGGCAGATTATAGAACCGTTAAAGTTTTTTTTTTCCTAACTAAGACTGCCTTCATTTAAATTCAAATTATCACAGAATAACAATCTGATAGCAATTGTGAATGACGTTCTTTTAAATTGGGACACAAAGTGAGCAAATACGTAGCTTTTGCAGCACTAAATAGGATATTATAGGTTCCTCTATCGTATTGGAGAATCAAGTGTTCTCTTATCATAATCATAGCTCTACCTCACTTGTAACACCTGAGATTCTGTTACTTGGACTGTCAGGATTTTTAAATTCTACGTATATAGGAATCTTGAATTTTTGCAATGTTATAAAAAATTGAAACTTTTCTCTGCACAGCAAGATCAATTACTTCAACTGCAAACTCAAATCCGGAGTCTTAGTTATGTTTTACGTATCCAGCGAATAATTCTAGGGGTTATTGATTCTGCAAAATAAATCACTTTCACTGGATGTGTCTTGGAGATTTTGGGGACAGTGTTCACATTACTTTCTAACGCCGGGCTCAAATTTCTCATAGTTTACCAAAGCAACTTTCCATAATCGGATTTGGTCTTCCATGTCTGTCAAACTTGTTAGATATAGCCTTTCTTCCAACCAATTAAAAAATATCGTGCAGTATATGGCATCCCTGTCCATGTTAGCCTTGGACATTAGATGACTAGTGTATACAGGTTTCTAGCAAAGTCTGTCCAAATAGTCTCAGCAAGATTTGGGATTTGGCTCAGCGTTCCCATTCTCTGGGTCGCCATCTACTCGGTCATTATTCAACTCTTGGGGTACAGATAAGGCTTAGAAAAAGATTATGAGCAAAAACTTGTGCATCTTGGTTATAATTTTTCATTAACTTCACTACATTCAAAATGTGAGCACGATGTGTAGTAGAATATTTCAGCACTCTGTATTTTTTCTGAGCTCAGCAGGAACCCTCTATGTAGGAACACGAATCATGATAGGGAGATAAAAAAAAAAGTCTTTCCACGCGCGTGAATGCGCGCATGTGTCTTTGTATGTGTATATGTGCTCGTTTGTGCATGTTAACGATCCCCTGCGTCAAAACGACAACTTTTCTTTCAAGCTTGGATGACGGCCTTCTATCAATCTCGTCATTCGGGCTTCATTATGTCGATATATACACTCGCCATTTTATCAACCATTACCTCTAAATAGCCGATCGTTTCAACGCACAACAAAAAGAGTGGTGTACCGCTTTATCTTTTAACAAACATTATCGGGTGTTTTAGAACTGGAGTTTCGTATTCAAATCGAATATGTGACGCGAATGGTAACTCCTTTTTTGTTTTTTTTATGTGATCCTTCAGAGTACGAGGGTCTCTTCATGCCATTTATCCCCTTGCCATTTCCCTTTGTTGGGTTACATCATGATGCCCGTCAAAGATAAACAGTTTTTTTTAATGACAAAGGGAAAACGCAAATTCCATTTCTATTCTGATCATGGCAAATAAATCCCGTTAGTATAAGCGGATGGAAGACTGGAGAGAAAAAATTGTTACATAATGAATCTACAAGAGCAAAAGCATTGAGTAATTGTTCGGCTCATACTTTGAGAGCAAAAATAGAGGGGAAAAAATTTGGAAACGTTCTGAAAGCAGGAGGGTTTTATATTCTGCATGGTGTTGCATTGATGTGAATGCTTTGCAACTTCAATGCACGTGCATTGTTTTCGGATGACAGATCTTTTGTTCGTCCAATGATGGCTGCAAATCCGTCTCAGAAACAAATGAAGTACACAGCGAAGATCATCACAACATTGACTTAAACACAGTGAGAGAAAAAGATATTACAAAGTGCAATCATTCGATTGAGCTTCCCAACCCCTTAAGGGTGGGGGGCAGAGAGGTTGAAAGAAGATTCACTGTTAACTCGGCAACTGCAGGCGCTCTAATGATTAAAAAAAAATCCTATGCGTCTATCCAGGACCCCTAAGGTGTGTTCAAAAAATCAAAATGGCTTTTGACAACACTCTCAAAGAAACTAAACTTGACAAGTTTTTAATGAGATTTATTCCTTGAGAAGGACTGCAGGGGCTTCAAAAACGTGACCACTATATACTCTCAAAGCAACCTCAACGGCACCACTGTCTTGGGTAATTATAGAAACGTTTTAAACCTTGTGCAACATACGCACGCGTATATACATTTGCATAATCGAACAAATTTGGTCGCCAAACACGCACTCAAACGTTCATATAAATATATATATATATATACACACACACACGTACACACATCTATCTAACTATCTATCTATCAATCTATCTATCAATCTATCTATCTATCTATCTATCTCTATATATATATATGTGTGTGTGTGTGTGTGTGTGTTTGTGTGTTTGTTTGTGTGAGTGTGTATCCAGAAGACAAAGAAACACTCACGATTTTTTCACCCTCTCCCGCATTATTCTCCTACAGCAGAAACGCATACTGTTTTCAAAACACATTACATCGGTCGTAGAAAGGTTTCCATGAAATTATTTCAGAAAAAAATATGTATTGAATCGAAGTTTTGAGAGAGACCTCAGATATTTTATTTCCAATGTCTGTATTTAGCGGCTAACGGAGCAATAAACAATGTCAATGGACGTTTTGGTGCCAAAATGTTCCATCTTTTAAGCTACCTCTTTTATGGTCGAACGAGGAAAATCATTGCAAGAGTTTTTGTGAACTAAAATATTATTGCAATTGTCTCAGTTAAGGCAAGATGTTTTTAATTGTGTGATGTATAAAAAGAACAATATAAGTGATATCAATATTCATATATGAACATTAGTTTGCCTTTCATGTGATAAGTTGTACTCTGTTTCGATTTCCTACTAAAATTTAAAAATTATTTGAATTAAACTGCGATTGAACATCGTGTATTGGGCAAAAACACAAATGCGTGATATCATAGAATCCATTAGAAAACCTAATTGACGTTTGGCTGAATATCAGACGACCAAAAGACATCACAACTCACAACATGGAATCAGAGAGATCAAATGTCGGATTGTTGTTGTGGAATATAAGATGACGATCTAGAAAGGTTCAGGATGAACAGGCTCTGCAACGCCCACAGTAGAGAGGTCAGAGGAAAAGTTAAAAGGTCGATAATGAATGATGACGACAACGTTCAGTCCGAATTATTGCCCTCGAATCCATAGCTCCCACCATAAATTTCAGGTAAAATAAAATTTAAAAAAGAGGTATCTACTCCTGTAGAGTCAGAGAACTCTGATTCAAAAATAAGGAGTGTGGTTTCTTTGAGGCGGTTGGATCCCAATTTTGATATATTTCCGGCCGCTCCTACGGGACAATGTTTACAAAATATTTTGTGCTCTACTCTCTTTATGAGTACAACAGCGAAGTAAACAGAAAGATTCTGTCGACTTTGAATCCCAAGATATCCATTCCTTCCGTCTAGGATTTTGCCCTTGGGGATAACTTCAGTGTCGTTTCATTGTCAATTATGATTTTCCTCACCCATTTCCTATGACTATATGTATATATTTTTTTCTCAGTTGGATAAGACATATATTGTTTTGTTTTCTATCTGAAATGTAAATTCCATGGATTGATTTAAACTGATAGTTTTACTGGTTTTGCCTAACTTTAATCATCCTTCTTCTTTCTCAAGTGGTTTTGATGACTTGAAACTCCAAGTATTATTTGTGTCAAGCTTTCAAAGCATTGCACTATCAAAAATATAAGGCGTTAAAATGGTATATGCATTATAATTTGTTTAAAAATAATAATTAGTACTATACCAGCGGAAAATAGTGGAAGTGTCTTTTTTTACCTGTTGATTAAATTGCATCGTGAATTTTTATTTTTACATCAATTATCGTGGAGAGAGAATAAATGACTTTCTATTACAATTTGACGGACATATTTACTTTAGCAAACAGTCAATGGATTTTTCCTTGGAAAAAAATGTCACTACTAAAGCAGAAGTAAATATTGTAACAATAGGGATTAAACTGCCATTTTTGTAATTTGTATGCAAAATACATTATTGCATCACGTTGAACACCAAATCATCAACAGTGGCCGACAAAAATTTCTACAATTGCATTTTATGGCTAAATCAGTAAAATTTCCTTTCCATAGTTTTTCATTGTAACTTTTTATTACATCTGTCACTCTGGGCTTTTATATTGCCACGGATAGGGGCTTATCTTTGCCATTGATTGCTATGATGCTTGACATCTTGAACTTACTAGTAATTTGGTTACTAGATCTAAAAGACAATATACAAAGTACAAAATTCATTGCAATATATCATTACTGAAATTGGGCAAAGCATTATCCAGAGGGTCCGTAAGTAGTGATTTCAATCATTCATTACTTTGAGATTGGCTGAAAACTAAAACTGTGAAGAAACGAAACCCATCAAATACGTTGTAAAGCAATAAATTCACAAAATAATCTCCTTGATGGTTTTAAGAATCAATTCAATTTTCGTCGATAATCAAAAATCCCAAATGATATAAACTGTCATAAGAGAAAAAATCATGTCAATTTGGGGTACATTTGGTTTTATGATACTCATCATATTTGATCACTGGACCTTGTCAAAACCTCTAATAAACGGGGAAGGACATAAATCTTTCTGATGTGTGTTCTAACATTATTATTGCCTTCTGCAGACAAAAGATAACATACGCCGCAAGACGTATTGATTTGTTTGCGTAAGGACCTGTAATACGAGTAAATGTTGAAATTGCCGATTTTCTCCACTGTCAACAAGCATTGGTGAGATGTAAGTAAACTGCAAAAAGGTTCAATGCAAACTGGACCAATATATACATACAAATAATGCAAAAAGGTCAATGCAGAAACGTAAGATGCAAAACCTGTGTTTTCGTCCGTTTGCTTGCTTGATATCTTCCACTGTTTTGAATGAATTAATGTGCAGTTTCAATGAACGAAGTCAAACTTTTAACTGGATTAAAATTTTAAGGGATGTAACTTGATTTTTGTACATATTACAAAAAGGACGTTCTCGCCCCTGTTTTTGAAGGTATACATTTTTGTTGAATCTTGATTATACGACTGAGGTTGGCTCTCTCAGAGCACGTTGTTGTTGAATGATGCATTTGTATGTTACACCAAGCAAGCACGTCAGTCAAGAATGCAATTTGTATGGAGTGAATTCATTTTAATCTTACCTTTATAGATTGACTCCAGAAGTGATCTTGTGCCAGACACTAATTTTCTGTCGATTGCAGGGCAACGCTGAGAAACAAAGATCATCTGAAATCATTAAAGTCCTATCATTTTTAATGCCGGCAGCATTTGTGCAAATATAATATAAAGTGAGATAAAAAGAAATCTTTCAGTCTGCTTCAATACATTTTCATGAATCTGTTCAAATAAATAATTCATCTTGAGAGAAAAAAATGGTCATTCATTACTGGTAAATATAATCTGTGAGTTTTGAATATTTTCGAATTAATGGAGTCAAGATCGAATAATTTTTAGATGTACAATTAAAGAATGCTGATTGGTTGCCCGATTCTATCAACAGAGAAGATAATTTTCCTTTGCCACCAAGATCATCAATATGCCTGTCCCTACTGAAATTCACCAAATGTCTGTTTGTTTGTCTGTTTCTAAGTGACTGCATAACCAAGCAATCACATAACATGTCTCCGTGGAACTGCCTGTGAAATAATGGGGGTTGGGGGGTAGTCGGAAATTGTCGGTTGTGAATTCCCTTTTACACTGATGATAATTATCTGATTTGTATCCATTTATCGATTTAACTATATTTCATCTATTTTTGGTGAAATCAAGTTCCTGATAGACCATCGAATATTCCTATGATCCCAACTTTTACTGCAATCGGACAGTTTTACCCCTAACATTGGGCATTGTATGCTTTTTCCCTGAAGACATTCAAAAACAGGTGATCAAGGAATTTTACTCATCTTACATTCAGTACGTTCTTTAAATAGCCAAAACTTTCAGAGAGAGGCAAGATCAAAGCCTAGCAAAAACGGAAGAACTATTCAAAAGACACTGGCATCCGAATTCTCCTCCCTAAGAGCCATATGATTTTGAATTCCACATTCACCGCATGTTTGTTTGTCTGTCTGTATGTATCTGCTCAACTCAGTCACCATGTAACATATCACCAAAAAATTCCTTATGTCTTTATGTGACACCAGAGCATGCTTTTTAAATACACACACACACACACACACACACACACACACACACATATATATATATATATATATATATATATATATATATATATATATATATATATATATATATATATATATATGTGTGTGTGTGTGTGTATTGATCGTTGAGGACTTTGCATGAAATCCTTCCATATATCTGAATTAAATACAAGATTCCGTGATGGTGATTTTCAAATAAGTTATGATCCAATTAACACAGAATCTTTATTACCTTGATAGTAGGTCCCACCCAAGTCCCCTACATAAACAAACAGAACAAAAATCACAAGTGCAGTTGATTTTAAGCAAGTTCCATCTCATAAAATACATTGATTGCTCACGTAAAATTAAAAGTTCTAAAAAATATTTCATTGATGAGCGGACAATTGGCTGAGGAAATAATGATTTAAATCCGTAGCAGATATGGGAATTTGTTTTTGATTGATTGATATACTTTACCATTTGGACTGCAAACGCAGCATTGTTTGGACTTTATCTTTGCCCCAGTATCCTTTTAAAAATTTCATTTCAGTTCAGTTTTTGATAAGTGTGGGCTGTTAGAAGAAATGCGTGTTTTCTGAACCATTTTTAGTTATACATTGTGATAGCAAATTTTTCGTGAAACAACAACAGCTCGGATTGATATCAGCGACGAGTGAGGGATGCAGAGTTTGTTCTGATAAGAAGTTCTTTACATTCTTTTTACAAGTCAATTTCAAGATTGGTCTTCTGCAAAGCAAGAAGAAAATTTCAGTCAATTCCTAGACAATGAAGATAAAGTTTCATTCGAATCATTGAAGTTGAATCCTGTTCATTGCCAGCAGTTTTTATGCAAAATACCAACGTAGAAGTGAGATAAAGGGAAACCTTTTCAGTCTTTTTTTCTGAGCCTTTTCATAAATCCATTCCAATTAATAACGTCGAAATAGTCGAATACCGCTAAATATCTGCATGTTGTCAATATTCATCTTGGATTGATGCAGTTCACTTCCATCATTATCATCAGACTGTTAACGACCGTCGTTGAAAATTGACCCTCCCCAAGTTTTTCAAGATTTTTTATATCATGGGTATCGTGATGCCAGTATCTTCTGAATTCATGTATCTTGTCACACTTCACGCTGTTTGTCAGCCATAGTGTTGCACCAGATACGGCGTGAATAGTTTTGTTAAGCAGTTGTCTGCTATCCTTGCAACAGGTCCAGCCCATTGCCAATTTTAGTTTTCTAACACTTTCTATGATAGCTCGTACTTCTGTCATCTCTGTAATATATTGCTCTGTCTTATGGTCCTCCCATATGAGGTTGAGCATGATTCTCTCGTATGCAGATTGCATAATCCTGAGTTTGAGGGTCAATCTTTTGATTAGGTGCCATGTTTCAGCTCCATATATGGCCATCAGTAGGATACAATAACTGTATACCATTTCTTTTCGAGATTAATGGTATTTTTTTGTTCTTAAAAGTAGAGCTTGCTCTACCGAAAGCTTGCCAATCTATCTAAAAGAGTTGAAAATCTGCAGATTATATGCAGGTGACTGGAATATCAGTCATTACGGTTCTGTGACTCATCTGCAAATGACGAAAATGCTAGTCACTTAATTGTTGGCTTTTTAAATAGAATGCAGGGTATACATCAAGTCTGTTTCAATTTATCTATTTAGAGAAAGCAGAAAAAGGTGAGGAAAGACTGCGTTCACTAAGCCTTATCGGAGCTTAAAGTAAGAAAAATGAGAGGGATGATATTTGTTTGTTTCTCTTCAAAAGGGCTAAGAAGACATACACACAATATAAAGCTTCAGGTAAATACAAAATCATTAAAAATCTTCTTGCACCCTCGATACATAGGGGAAGGTTTGAAGTATTTGGCATTATGTCCAATATCCATCTATTATGTAACACAACACGACACATTGCCAAAAGACGTTGGTTCTGATAAGGTTTCTATTAAGTAATTAAACAGATCATTTTTTATATTCCAAAATACTTTTACCTTCCAGTCATGTTCAATTCATTGCAAAATAGAGGTGTGGTAGAATATTTACAGATTATGTTCAACCTAGTCATCAAGAGATTCTGTGACAGAAGTGATTAAGGGGGTCTCAATGGATAAAGGAGAGTCAAGATATGGGACTCAAGAACGAATTCTGTCGGAAATTACTTTCTAAATACATGCTATACAATCTGATAAAAAACAAAAATGTTTTTTGTTTCTTTTAATGCGTGAAATGAAAAAGTAACTTTTTAAACTTCTGAACAAATAACGCACACACACACACACACACACACACACACACACACACACATATATATATATATATATATATATATATGTATATATATATATATATATGTATATATATATATATATATATATATATATATATATATATATATATATATATATATATATATGTATATATTAGGGAATGAGACATAATGTTCTTTTGACTTTCCGATGAAGACATGAGTCCTTACCACCAGAGTCATGAAGGCTTAAGGGAAACCTACGAACCTAATTTTAGTGCTATCGGTAATTATTGTCTTGGGAATAACTAACCCTACGGTATACTGTCAGCCCCTCCCCCCAAAAGATTAGGAGAAATGAAAAAATTGAAAAAAAGTAGGGATCAAATTAAAATGCATCTACTTTGGGAATTTACCAATCCCATTTAAGCACTAAATACTTTTTTTCGTAAGCTAGAAGACAAATCCTAGGCTGAACCTACACGGGGTACAACATGACATATATATATATATATATATATATATATATATATATATATATATATATATATATATATATATATATATATATATATATCATCAGCTATTGTTAATTGAAGGTAAATTAGGCGTTTTGGGGTTTTTTTTCTTTCAAAGGAATGTTAGACACTTCTTACTGAATGTTTACTTCGATTTACGGTCAGCTTACAACAAAGAAACTGGCTTATTTTACATCTTTTGAAGTCTAACTTTGAATTGAAAAAGATGACAAGCATCATAATTTCATCAATACTTCATAAGATGATTATTAACATCCAGTTTTAACATGTCTGTGTGTCCTTTAATTCTTTGATAGTGGATCCTAATATTTGAAAAGCAAATAAGTAATTTAAAGTGTTTTGTTAAGGCAAAAAGGAGTTAAAATTAATTCAATGGTTTTCGATCGAGAAGAGTGTATACTTACATCTCATTTTCTGCTTAAAAATGTATTTCTATTGATCTTTTATGTAATATTATATGAACATCGAAAAATCAATAGTGAATCACAATCAGCATAAATGCATTGAATGAAAATAATGAATTATTTTGACCTACCATGTTTAGTTATCCAAACGAAAGACAAAAAACAACAGATGATTTTGAACCTCACACGTATCAAATCACTTGACATAACTTTTTATTAACCCATTGAAATTTTTTTTCAAAGCTTAAAAATCACAGAATCCTTTTGAAATTATAGATTAGAAGTATATAAATTGAGATATCTAGATACCAAGACTGTTTTTTTTTGGGGGGGGGGAGAAGTGACTCATTTTTCGGTGGAAAACTACGCAACATAGAGATTAAGCAAATCATGATTAGCAATAATTAATAAAATTGTAAATAACAGTAATCATTTGTATACAGTGGAAGGCCACAGTTTACCTTTTAATTTGCCTAATAATGCTAGAAACTACCGAACTTTACACTTATTTACTAAACATGAAAGGGTCACTTGGATATAACGATCCGTCAGCTTTAACTCTTTCCTCTTAATTCAATTTACCCTGGGTTCACTATAATTGTGTTGTTTTTTGTTGTTTTTTTTTATATCAGGTTATATCATTTATTGATATAAAACAAATTTATTAGATCTATATTGGTTTATAATCCACTTAGAATTCTGAGTAATTTGACACGTTTAGCCAATTGGAAAACATTAGATGATATCCCGGAAGTGCTTCAAGTGACAGGGTAAAATTTTTAAAAGAAAAAGAAAGATATGAAAACTGTTTTAGCAACCCCAATGCAGTCATCAGGCAGTTCAGATCTACTGTTCAGTTACAGTAAAAAGTAAAAACATTTTATCCCAAATGTTTGCTTTCCGTCTGAGTCGTGTCAAATTTACTACAAGATTCATGCACCCATAGACTCAACACATTCACTCATTCGTTTTTTCTAAATATATAGACGTTGATAAACCAACGGATTTATAGAGAGATATCTAGGCAGATAGATAGATACATCGATAAATACATATATAGATCAACAACTACATAATGTAATGACGTGAAAGTATTCTCTTTACAGAACAGTTTTTGCAGAATGCAATCTCTACTCGCTGTCAATAGAATTATCCGAAAGTTTCTCCATAATACCTTCGATAAAATATTAGACGGTTCAACATTCAGATCAAGTGCATCAACTAGATGCATCCTCGTAGATAATAGCAAGTACTATTAATTCAACTTGTAGCAACTTTTGAACGTTCTCAGACCCCAATGATGGTAATGGTAGTACTTAGTTGCTGGATGTTGGATTGGTGACAGAGAAACGAAGCGCGGATATAGGAAAGATTGGGAGAGGGTGCATATTGACTGTAAATTGAATTACTGCAAAATAAGAAGCAAAGTCTATTTTTGCAATCTGAGCTTTTTCCTTAAAACGATTGAAAAAATAAGTTTCTGGATAAAGTGGATCACACATACTAACACAATAAAGGGACTAAAAAAGTGTTTAAAAATGAACAACGATTGGTAAATAACAGAAAGACATATGTAAACCATCTTGAACATTGGGTTTATTTAAACAGAGAAATTGAAAGGAAATTAATGACTATATTCGTCTGTGTTCATCAGCAACTTGAGGCGTTTATCAAGATATGGTTACAGGAGCGGTAAAAAAAATTAATTCCACATAGTGTCAGTAACTGATATAGCTGCCATATTAGCTTCGAGCGAAGAATCCATTAGAATATGAAATGTGTTTATTCGATGTAGGATTTCATTTCTTTTTTTTTTTGTAATGAAGTGTAGCTAAAATCATGTATTGTGAGTCTAAGATATTTTTTTCTCGTGAAGAACTCATGTGCGTCGCACGTATGCGCATACATCTTTATATCTTGTATTTTATTGATTTCCCAGGAGAATATTTTTAGAACAGATAATATGTGAATGTCGTGAAATCTTCATCGTTCTCCTTGGGTTTTTACTCTAGAAGAACAGATACAATCATTTGCACTCGATTATGCTTATTGCTGTCCGAGGTTACTCTGTTCGCTGACAAACGACATGCACTTATCCAGACAAAAAAATTGATCCTGTAGGAATTTCGAATATTTCTTGCTTAGGAATCAGTATTCACTATCCAATTTAGGGAAGCTTTCACTACTCCAGCTTTTGTGCTTTTATTGCATGCTTGGCACAAGGTAGGTCTAAAAACAAAACTTATCACCTGGAACAAGCTTGATTCTAAGTTAAATAAGGCCAGGACAATATTCAGAGATTATGCAGACGGAATTTAAAGATGACAAACTCTGGTGGACAACTATCAGAATATAGGATCCTACAGATGGAGATTGTAAATCTTGTTAGTAAGCTCCGTCGACAATGCGATATCTTAGTGCAATATGGCGGGAGAAGCGCAGTTCAATAATTAAAGTTCATTATTTTTTTGTTTGATTTGATGAATTTGATTTAATATAAAATATTCAGAAGAAACGTGGCAGCGGAAGTTAATGAAGTTTGGGTTCGTGTATGAGAATATAACAGTGTTTGCAAATGTTTGTAATTGCTAATGTGCCTGTGCGTATAATGGATATATGATTGCCCACACAGATTTTTGAAAACGTGTACGAATTAAAAACACACAGGTGTATTTGTGCATGTGTGTGTGTGTGGGGCTGGATAGGATGATTTGGATGAATACAGCTTAGAGACGATAGTGAACTATGGATGAGAAGCGGGGTAGATGGAGATGTAGTAACAGATTAGGTCAGCAGGAAACGGTAAGGGGGTACAATGGGGTATGCGTGACCAAGAGAATGGGAAGAGTGGGTATTGCTTTTTATAAACAAGATCTGTAATGAAAGTAAATGGTCAGTCAAATTTGGAGCATGGGTTTGCTCGAATCCAAGTAGCTGTTACTGATGGACATATGATACGTTCTTTTCTCTTCGTTCAAGCAATTATATTTTTTTAACCCTTCTTTCTCTCCCCTGACTGACCATAACTGTTTTTTTGTTTTTTTTTGGAACGACAATACGATATGTGTATTAATATGCTGATATTCTAGTCAGCTGACGGATAGGAAAAACTGTAGACTTCATAAAAACCGTACGTAGATTTTGTATCATAGGAATTTAAATAGTTCATAACAAGTGAAAGTCAGATATGGTGTTGCATTTGAGATAGAAATGTGCATTTCTCAGTGGTGCAATCAATTTGATATCAATTTTAATGGTGAAACAAACAATGAATGGATGTAATTTTTCGTAATTCCAGATAAGAAATTTCAGAAAACATTCCAAAATACATTCATTCAAAAGTAAACCATATCCTTCTACCTTAAACAATGACATGAATGGAAGAATGCCCCCACCCCACCCCAAATGATTGAAGATTCAATAGTTTAAATATGTTTTCGTCAAGGCAAGAGGTTATTTATTGGAGAGATTTTCCCCCAAAAAAATGACGGTGGATTAAATAGTTTGAATATTTTTTCGTTTTCCGCAAGACTGTATTTATTAGAGACATTTTCACCAATGTTTTCATCCAACTATTTATGTGTTTTTAGCCACTCTGTCAACAATCCTGGCATCCCAATGCTATCAGCTATGTTTTTGCTTTCAACTGATCCAAGGGAAAGGAAGATGAATTTGCGTATATACCAAAAAGTTCAGCTGCGGCAGTCTTTAAAATACGCTATTCGATATAACTCTCATTCAATATTCGCCAGACTTCTTGTTCATGGGCGTCAACCAGCCGATACTGCCTGAATTTGATTAAATTGCAAAGCCAAAATTCTGCATATGATCCATTATGTTCCAAATTGTGTGGCATGATGCCAAACAGTTGCCTGATATTCTTGCAACAGGACGAGTCAATTTTCTTTTTGGTTCTATAAAAGTTCAACGATCTGCAACCACTGTTTTCCCTCAATATAATGTGCTGTTTTGTATTTTCTACGTGTGATGTCGACCATGATCTCCTCTTATGCATGTTTATGCCAATGTAATCAGGAAATTATTGCAACACAAACACTTAAGTGAAATTACAATTTGATTCAATGATTCAGCCCCGTGGTGATTACAGTAACACTGAGTGATACCTCCATGCCAGTGAAATTTGAAAGATATTTCATTATGAATATTTCAGAAATAGTACTTCGAAGTTGTTTCATAGAATCTGTCTTCTTCTTCTTCTTCTTCTTCTTCTCCTTCTTCTTCTTCTTCTTCTTCTTCTTCTTCTTCTTCTTCTTCTTCTTCTTCTTCTTCTTCTTCTTCTTCTTCTTCTTGTTATAAGAATAATATTATTATTATTATTAATAATAATAATAATAATAATAATAATAATAATAATAATAATAATAATAATAATAACAATGATAGTACAAAACATAACTAAAGATATATAGACAAAATTTTGGCCAGTATACACGAAAACACAATTTATGGAATATCAAGAGAAAATTTAACCAAAACTTGCGTGGGGAAAGGGGAAAGACAAAAGTCCAAAGGTAAGGGAGAACAATGACTCCTGGGACATCATATAGGAATACTAAGAGGGATGCAACGAATATCCAAAGGTATTCGATATTAAAGAAAGAGTAAACTTCATTACATAAATGGAGGAGAACAAACTATAATGAATTCAGCCACAAATTCCAAAGAGTAGCCAACTTTAAGAATTAAGACGCTGATATTGGTTAGAGAAATTCGCAAAACTACATGACAGAATGGTCAACCGACTTCAAAATCTCCTAGATGAAGGTGTGTTCACAGACTTGATGATCAAATGCAGAAAAAGTCTAATTCAAAAAGACGCCGAAAAAGGTGAGAAGATGATTAACAATAGGTCAATCACGTGCCTACCACCAATGTAGAAAAAAAAATTCTGATCAGGTACATATCAGAGAAAATATGTATAACCATGGAAAGAAGAGGATCCTTATCAGATAAACAGAAATGATGCTGAAAAAGAACTACAAGGGTCATTTTGAATACCGAACCAGGGGGCAGAAATCATAGTCAACCTAATGATAGATTTGAACAATAACTTGACAGCTGCATGAAAAAATTTAGCCGACACTTGAATAAAAAGAGGATTTTTAACTATTTTTACCATTCATGATACCACTCAACGGATTATTGAAAAACGTTGGGAAAATTCAACCAACCTGTTCAATTGTACGACATAAAGCTAGTTGCAAAAAAACAGGAAAGAGCGTGGATCGCTAGGCAAAGTGGGAAAATTCAGTGATGAATCTAGGAGGTAGTTTAGAATACAAATGTACAGAGCTAGGCTTTCAGCTGCAAAAAAAATATTTGAATAACTGCGAAACGAGAGAATCAAAGCATTAACCACAGAGGACCCTCGTAAATACTTAGAAGTTCTCAAATGTCATGCAATAAAACAGGAAAAGATGGAAAATGAAAAGAAAAAGTAATACTTTAAGAGGATAGGAAGAATATTTGGAAAATAAACAGCAGGAAATTGATAAACGAAATGGACGTGTGGACAGTATTGGTTATACGACACGAATTGCATTTCTTAGATGAACAAAGGAAAAGCTTCAATCATAAGACCAGCAAACGAAGAGGCTTGAGATAATACACAATTATCCTTTTTGAAGGGATGACACGCTTACACTGTGCGGAGAGGAAAGAAAGCTACAGAAGACTCGTCAGCATAGAGGACAAAGCTGTCCAAAAGGTCATTACTGGATCAGAAAAGTATGTGTATGCAAACAGCAATGATATTATTCAAAATGCTCCAAGTTTTCCTCAAACAACAAAAGAATAGCAAACAAGGTAGTAGCAATGCATCAGCAACAAGGAAAGAAAAACAGAAAAAATGAACTAAAAGAGATGGAAGACATATCCAAAACGAGAAATCATAGGCACGACTTTGCATTGGAAACCTAAAGAGAGGAATTGAATCATCCATTATGACAGCCCAAAATCAATGAATCCGGGCCAACAATGTGAAGACAAAGATCAACAGAACAGCAAATGCCGCTTATATGCAAAAATGAATGGCATTGTTGAGCACATAAATAGTGAATGTAGTAAGCTTTCCAAGAAGGGGTACAAGAACTGACATTACAGGGTAACAACAGTTATACACTGAGAACCAAGCGATTGACTTGGAGTCAACCATGCAGACAAATTATATTGACAGTAACCAGATATAGATATTGGAAACAGGAGCTTCATATTACTCTTGGACTTTCATATCAAAACCCACCACCCATTCCAAATAAAAGGACAAGACTTGGTAGTCCAGGATGATCTGCCAAATATTTGATGCAGCCGTTCGTGTAGATAACAGAATAAATATGAACAGTGTAAGGCCTGGCAAATACTAAGTATTGACAAGGGAACTTATGTTCCAAGTTATACTGCTAATAACATGAGTACACATAGAAAAAAAGAGTAGTGGGAGCTAAAGAAAAGGATTAAGACAATGCTGACCAGAGTAATACTGCCCGAGTACTGAGGAGAGTACGGGAAATATGACCTACGACCTCCAGTCGTCAGCAATGGTGCAACCGCCAGATCAAAAAAAAAAAAGAAAAAAAAACAATTGAGGCAGTACATGCAAAGTAACAACTGATATATATATATATATATATATATATATATATATATATATATATATATATATATATATGAGGACTATGAAGGGATGGCAAGAGAATTATTATCAATCAGTCTTCAGAAACATCTTCATGACAAGTGGTACAAAAATATGAACTGCAAATTTGTTACAGGGTGTAGAAATGAAGGCTGGGGACCTGAGGAAACCTGTTGTCAGTAAGTTTTCAGTGACTACCATCAGGCATCGGATGGGAATATGCACATAATGATGATGATGATAATAATAATAATAATAATAATAATAATAATAGTTATAATGATAATAATAATAATGATGATGATGATGATAATTGTTGGTATTATAATTATTATTATTAGCTGTAATAGTAACAGGAAAAGAAAGAGAAGTCTTGCCTTTGCGAATGCACAGTATGTTAATGGTATTTGTATGTTGTTTTTTTTCATATACTTTTTTCACAAACTAATTCTCTATTTTGGTGAAAGACTAGACTCCTTGGAGCTCTCACTATCGATATGTGCATGCAAGGTTTTAACTTGTCAAGTATATTTTTCTACTTTTTATTTCCTATGCATTTGCATTTAAAGTTTCCAAGAGAACGTTTGGATCAACCTTCCAGTCAAACAACTGTAGACAACACTGTCCATCCAATATTTTTTTTTGCTTTTTCAATCTCTCGATTCCATGTTCCCTTTTACTAGCTTCCATTTAAATCCATCGAGGGTGCTACAAGCGGTAATTTGGAACTCACGCTTCTCTAAGAGAAAGTTTCCATCAGGTCTTCTTGCCATTATGCAGTAATTCGTTATCACCTCGGAGTCAGACGAGACTATAATTCCTGCCGTCTTCACTTGCGACCTGAATGATATCTCAAAAATGTGGGAGCTCCTTACGCTGATTATTCATCAATTGATCAACTTTGAGCATTTCCACCCGTAAGCCTTATATTCCATACTAAACGTTATTTTACTGTTGGACCATTTAATGATACAAATGATCGTCAGAGATCTTAAAATCTTCTAAATATTTTGATTCTGTATTGTCGATGCACATTGAGTGGGCAATAAATCAGTTTCAAAAACAATTGCAGTTCTGCACAATAAATGCCTGATTAATAAACGTCTATTGTATTGCAGATTGTCCCTTTCTCCCAGCGTAACATTGAAATATGAGGATTTTAATAGCATCCGTAATACCTGTGTATTCGCTCAAAGTAGTCCTTAGCTCCATGCCTAAAGAAAAATAATGCAGTGACTAGTATTTGATAAATGAATAATACTCTATTACTGTATGTAAATGATGCTATGTTATAAAGCAATACAAATTTTTAGAATGTACTTGAAAAAAACAAATTTAAATTTGTAATGCATAATGTATTTTCAATATGTTGAAATCATCAGTGATCAGCTAAACAAACGTTCCAACGATTTCGGACGGTTGCAACATATGATTCATTCTATTTAAAGAAGCATTGTGAACGATCTGTCATACGTAACGATTTTAAAATGGTATTCGTAATTGCCTGACTAATGGAAAGTTTAATAAAAAGAGAGACTTGCTTGTTCTAGTCAATATAGTCGCTGAGTAACTAAGTGAAATGCTAAACCATCCCCAGTCTCTCTCACTCCAAAATGATCATGATACTAACAGGGGCCTGTTGATTAAATCGATGCGTATTTCTGTCACTGTTTCTGTCTGTTTATCTATCTCTGTTTCTTTGTACCTCAGTCTCTGTCCCCCTTCCCTCTTTTCCCCTTCTCTCCCCCTATATATATATATATATATATATATATATATATATGTGTGTGTGTGTGTGTGTGTGTGTGTGTGTGCGTGTGTGTGTTTGTGTGTGTGTGTGCGTTTATATCTATACACACAATCACACACACACACATACATATATATATATATATATATATATATATATATATATATATACATATATATATATATATATATATATATATATATATGTATATATTATAGAATAATGTCAACTCAAAAACCAAAATAATTTAAATGACTAAAAGAAAGATACACAGATAGCACCCTTCAAAAAACAAAAAAAAATAAAAAGAAAATCATCGCACATTCTTACAAACAAGCAAAATAAATGATTCAGTTGAAAAAAAAAATCAAAACCAGAACCCCAAATTTCACTGACACCAAAAAGAACGATTCAAATTCAACATCAAGGACTGCTGAGTTATTAATCAAGAAAACAATTGAATGAATCAATTACTAAAGCAGTGTAATAAGTAAATCAGTAATCTCCAATCCAATCGATCCAATGCAACGATACATCCATGTACAATCTCAACCCCCATAAAAAATTTTAAAAAACACCCGAAACATATTAATAAATATGTCTCCACTCTAAACGTCCGTATATAACAATGAAGTGCACATTAATGGTATATATTACTCAGTAGTGTTAAGCTTCGAATATTTCATCAAATTCTAATACACATTTCTACTATTTGAATTGATACATGCTCCAATACTGAATAAGGCATCAATAACATATGGAAATCCCATTGAGGGATCAAATAATCCGTGAATGTATGAATTAGTGACTGAGGGAAAATATATTTGGCTATATCATCGAACCTCACAATACATACTGATAGAATTATGAACGTGTTCAGGACAGATATTACAGTGAAATACGTGAGAAAAAAAACGTCCTTCTTAGTACATATGACTTTCCGAGCGGATAAAAACATTGCTGTCAAGGAATTCGGGAAACTCACAAAATATGATAACCTTGCGATAGAAATCAGTAGAGTGTGGCAACTCAGGACAAAGATATTACTGATTGTTGCTGGAGCCTTTGAATAGATAAGAAAGGACGAGTGAATTTGCCTACAGCATAATGGGGAAGCGTAATATATGTGAAATAAAAAAAAATAGCTACTACCTCCACTTTACACATTATTACAAAAGTATTGTCAATGTAAATGTATGTACTACAACCAAAATTCATCACTTTGTGTACGTATAAAAGTATATTTGGGAAAGTTATGTATTACCTTTTTATACATACATACATATATATATATATATATATATATATATATATATATATATATATATATTTATGTCCGTGTGTGTGTGTGTATATATAAATATATATGAGCCCAACACCAATTGATCTCTCTCCCTCTCTCTTTCTTTCTCTCTCTCTCTGTCTATCCGTCTATCTATCAATCCATCCATCTCTCTCTCCCTCTCTCTCCCTCTCCCTCTCCCTCTCTCTCTCTCCCTATCTATCTATCTATCTATCTAATCACAAGTTTGCCAGGTTTTGGTGTCTGTTTGAGATTCGGTTGGTGACCCAAGGGACCAAAAAAATACAACTACAGGCCAATCACCTGCCTCACAGACATCCACAAATTAATCATAGCAATACTATTAGAGAACGTCACGATATGAGAAAAGCCGGGATAGATTACCAAAAAGTGTTTTATAATGTACTACATACTCGTATTCAAAGCCTTATAGATATATAAAATTGCACCAGGCATAATCGATTTCCTCAAACATAACATGATGCAAACTCCTACACAAAAAAGATACCACTGAATTTTCTGAAGGGATTCTCTTTCACCCCCTTTTTTTCCTGTTTAGATATCATCCTTTATCCAAGTGAATTCAACAACACTGCCTAAACGTATTAAAATAAGCATCAAGAGAAAAAAATACTCATCCTTCGTGGATGATCTTAAACTCTCAGGTAAAAATGACTGTGGGCAACGGGAGCTGCCCCAAATTGTTTGCAATGATATGGGAATGAAACTTTCAGGTAGAAAAAACTGGCGAAAACAGAGGATATTCTTTTAGACAATAGACGAGAATACAACCATTGGAGAACTTTGACATGAAGTTACCAATACACATTTCAGAATTAATAAAAGCAATTAATTTCATCATGTATTCATGAAAGAAATAGTAGAAAAAAAAAACGTATACTACATTAGGGTCTGGGCAATCCTTGAAACCCAGAATAACTCACCTTGCACATACCTAGAGTACAGTACAGCCTTAACATCATCAACTGGAACATGGTTACTATACGTAGAACAGTCTGAAATATTACGATGATGTATAAGCACATTTCTTATCATTACTGTATTTAAAATATCCATGCAAAATATTGCAAGCAATAAAAAGGCTCCTGTTGTTACTATATCCCAGTGAAATGTAGGCTAATTTGAATGGCAGTGTCTCTTGACCATAGATACGTATATATCAGTTTGTTCATGCAGGTTGGTATACGCACATATGTCGGCAGCTGCATGTGTGTTGGATTTGGGATGACACACAAACTTGCTTATATCTCAATAATTTACCCAGACCTTCCAGCATTCTATAAGCAAGAAAGCATCATCAAAGTTAGCTATGATCAAATAAATTAAACCCCTGTAGCTGATAAGACTGATTACGTCTTCATGCCTTTGGGACCATAAAAGCAGCTCTCGACTGAAATTAGTGAAATATAACAAAAGAATAATGCGTGAATGTCAGTCACATGATATAGTCTGACTAACCTGGGGCAAGATGTGCTTGAGGATTGTGTTTCATCACATGAAGTTTCATAAAGAGAAGATACAGGCTTACTTAGGTCGTGAGCCGCCAGCTAAGTCTCACACACGTGAACTAAACAAAGAAGAGGATGTATAGCACAGAAAGGTAAGAAGGAAGAAGAAAACTGTGTAGATTGATTCCAGAAAATATTTGCCCAACGATCTTGTACTTTAGAGACCTAATAGTTCACTTGAACTTTTCAGGAAAATACGTACCCTGAATAAAAGTTCTTCATTTACACAACACATGTCACGGTCAATTTATCATAAAAACGTGAACATCTAAATCATGCTTTTGATTACAGTTTATTTTGCAGAAATTAATAAACTGAAGATAACATTAAAAAAAGATGCAGACTTGTGGCTTCTATGAGCCCCTCTCTCTCTTATTTTATCCCTTCGTTCCCCAACTCGCTCCTTTTGGATTTCATTCGTTCGATCGTTTTTGCTGTGCATCACCTGAAACAACAGAAGGTGATTGCAATTTCTATTAATCAATTCTACAATAAAACGATTATTGCAAACGAAAGCACTAGAGCCTTTTCGAAAGCGTTGGAAAAATTGGGAGGTGCAATGGTGTACAATGGGTGGTACAGGATGTTAAAGTCAAAGAAGTTGTATGAAGTCAAACAATGGGCTGGGATGCATGAACACAGCAGACTAAGGGCGTCAGTTGACAGTGGGGTAATTTTTAATGAAGGGCAAAAAATACACATGGTTTTCAATGCATTATTTTTCATTGATTCTACATTTTGCAGCTCAGACTAGATATATTATATGCTCTAATAAGGATTTGTAGTTTAAAAAAACGGGAAATCACTGCTATCAACATCAACATCATCTCCAGCAGCCTTTTAACGTCTGTCAATGGACACTAAATTCCCTTAAAATTCGCCAGACCTCTCTATTATGGGCATTGCAAAGCCAATACTTTCTGAGTTTGTTTTGCTCGTCACGTTATCTTACATTCTGTTGGCCACATTTTCGTATATTGTCCCCGGGGATCCACCTTGTAAAGCATGATGTTCATTATTAGTTTGACATTTTTCAACATGTCCAGCGAAGTGTTTTTCAAGTGTTTCTCTGATATATCAGGCTCCTCTTCCTTCAATGTATTGTGCTGTCTTATGATCTTTCAATGAAGGGTTGACATTGATTCTTTCATGTGCATGCTGTATGATTCACAGTTCAAGGGGAAAATCTTTCGCTTAGGTCCCATGTTTAAGCTTGATAGGTGACAATTGGTTGAATACATTAGTGTAAACCTTTCATCCCATCATTAATGAGATTTGTATTTTCTTGAAAGTCGATCCTGATCTACAAAAGTTTGCCAATGCTGCATGATTTTCTTTTATTTTTTTCTTCCTTCGATGACTTGATGGAAACTTACTGCCCTAGGTTAATATAATGACCAACTTTCTTCTATAAACAAAACATTAGTTCACCTTTCTACATAACAATAAATAACTGATTACATCAATCAAAGTATATAAATTCGAAGCAATTTGTATTGACTAATATATTTGTATCCATGGTTTTAAATTCATTGTTATACTCGTGAAGTTATTGTTATAAACAATTTTACTATTGAAAATTAATACAATTTTTCTGTTTTGAAAGAAAAAGTGTTAAGGGCAATCTGATATTCATACCGATAATTTTCTGATGATATAATCTATGACAAAACTGGCTGCTTCAGAGTCGAACTTTGAAAAAAAGAACTTATATTTCGACTGAAAATAATAACTGCAACTTTTATATTGTATAGATAATATTTTTTGTCAGACTGTACTTATTAGTGGAAATGAAAAGAGCCATCATGTATTGACGAGAAAAAAAATCTTGTCGGTTTGGCTACGTGGGTAATATTGCTGACAGCTAGCAATCACGTGGTCATCATTCCAATTCACGGTAGGAAAATGTTAATATTCACAGCGATAAATTCGGTGTGTATAGTTCTCATTCTTGTCACGATGGAAGAAAAAAGTCAACCCAAGCCCAAACAATGTTTGGCAATCATGATAAATGACTTTGTATCAAATAATTTCCCAACTACATCAAAACCAAAACATTCAACTTTACGAACGGATATCAGGGCAATGAAAAAAGGATTTACAGGCGACATAAAATATCTTTTTCTCTGTTTTCATTAATCTTCTGTTTGAACTATAACATTACTATGTTCTTTTTATGACTGATGGATATCAAGCTGCAGCCGATCAAGTCTCCTGCCTGACTAGCAAACAAAACAGAAACGTCATTTATAGTTAAACCATATCTAGGAAGCAAGTAGATTAGATCACGTTAATCAATGTATATTTCATGAACTTGGAAACAATCCAGACATTGTCCGTCAACATCATCAATATGTCATCAATTTTGATTAGTCTTTACATTGATTAATAGACTCAAAGGAACAGACATAATGGTATAGAGAACGGGGGTAATTGGTTGTGTTCAGACCTTAAGATTAGCCGACCTTCGCCTTCATAGCCTGTAAAGCAAAATGTGTGAATTGTTTGGTCGAATAATCAGCCTGCAAAGAGGCCTCAGTGAATTTCCAGAAGCATGGTATTCCAGAAACCGAATTTCTCTCCTGACTAGTCAGACAAATAACGGTATTTGCATTTTACCCTGTAAATGTGGAGAGATTTATACAGAATAAACAAGCAGACCCTTCAAAGTCAGACGTGAAGAGCATACAAAAAGCCATAACAAAAGGCAAAATAGAAAAATCTGGGATGTTTCACCATTCCTGAATTGAAAACTCTATCTTCTCTGAAAGAAATGTCCCAATAGACAAGGAACAACACAAAATGCTAACATTCGAATTATATATTTGAAGACTAATAGCTCATTATGGGGCAACACGCATTTTACAAATGTGGGGCATGATTGATTAGTGAACAGAATTGAACGTTGAAAACGGATGATTCAAAACGGGGTCTTCCAAAGTATTGCATCGGCCGATTACAAAGTCACAAGGTTCTCAAAATTTGGTCCCTGGTTTAAGCTAAACAACTGATTGAGTATATATATATATATATATATATATATATATATATATATATATATAGATGGATAGATAGATAGATAGATAAATAGATAAATAGGTATAGATATAGATATATATAGATGGATAGATAGATAGATAGATAAATAGATAAATAGGTATAGATATAGATATATTGCGAAGACTATATGTCAAAATGAAATGAAAGAAATGATATTTCCTCACAAAAATGACTAAATATTTTTAAAATATACATTAAGTATATTATTGAAATTTGAGGGGAATTCTCTCATATTTATTACAATTGTCTTTAATCAAACGTTCAACTAATAGGAAACTTGCGCCCAATATCATTTATACATTTGAAATTCAAGTCATTTCCATTTACGTTGGCGTATAAAACAGTATGAGAAGACGGGCAATCAAAAATCAAATTTGTAACAAAAAAATTCACAAATCCAAATCTCCCGGTATCCTTATATTCTGCACTGGAAATCTGCTTTTTGTTTTTTGTTTACGGAATAAGGGAGACAGAATATGTGTAACCATCGTTTATTCAGTAATTTTTCCGATGTTTCATGCACACAAAAACAAACACACGGACAGGCATAATTACACACTGACACGCACATACTCACAAAACCACGGTTTCACACACACACACACACACACACACACACATACATAAACATGTATATATATATATATATATATATATATATATATGTTTCAAGTGTTGTTTGATCCTTTGAGATGATGATCATTTTCTAAAAATATGCGTGAAAAGGTTGCTCAGACATAATCACACACACGCACACACACACACACACACACACACGCACACACACGTATATATATATATATATCTTATAAATAATTTGGGAATGCAGAGTGGAATTAATTTGTGAAAATATTTCTAAAGTAAATAGTGAAAAGTGAACAAATGATTTGCCAAACTTTATATTGATGTCCGTTCTTAACAGTGTTCCTATAAGATATATTTTTCGTTCCCTGTTTCATTCAGATGAACAGGTGAGTAATCAATAACGGCTGCTCAATGGAAGCCTTATCTTGAGGCTTGAAAACCCCTCCTTCTTTCATGTTCCGTTCAAATTTTCCAAAATCATAGTTTTCGATTGTTTCTCAATGAAACACGGATAAGTTGTTGGCCCAGTCAAATTGCTGCCACGATTCTCTTCGTAACTTCTACATCTGTGACGGCGTCTTCATCATCGTGTCAGATTTTTTTTTCCCTTGGTTATCCTGTTCCATATCATTTGGGAGCCTGAATTGCAGTTGGTTGTACTTTCGAAAGTGGACTGTACGATTGGTAGCAATCGGAAATACTGTCGGTCAATCAATGAATTGGGACACCCATATCTATTTAATCTCAATGCAGTCTTTAGAAAAACTGTCAGTTGATACCCGAAGCACGAATCCGACCCTCCGATAGCTTCTATCGTTGTATTCAATCACAAAGAATATTGACAGCTCGAATCAACGACAAGAACATCGACAAACGCCTTGTATTTCTCACTGGGATTGTCAAGGAATTTTTTCAATCACAGCCAAGCCTCACACCTTTTCTACCTGACGGCCAAAACAATTCTCCCCTCTAAAAGGTGAGAGAAAATCATTAGGGACAATAACAGGTGTCGGGCTGATGCAAAGTATAAGCTTTTTCATTTTATCTGATTATCGTCCGAAGATACGGTCGTAGTACATTTTTGATCGGCTGTGTTGCACTAGGTTGAATCAGTGATAAGACTCGCTCAAAATGCTTTGTTGTCGGACAGATTAACTTCTTGTTTCTGTAGTTAATGAGGTGTTTCAGTTGTTTTGTTGTTCAGTTTTCTTCAGGTTTAAAACAGAAAACCCGTAAGGAGGGGGACGCTGTGTACACAATATTGAAAACAAAAATAATATCAAACTCTCTGTATATTGATGACCATTCTGAAAATGACTGGCCGTGATGTGTCAACCCCAAATATTCTCTATCATTTGTTAACATACTGCTTGAGGTACAAGATTTCGTAATTATTATCAAAACAGTACGGGTTTATTGTAATTAGTCAAATCTTTGCATCTGTTCGTTTGTCGGTTGATTCATTCGTTTGTGTGTTCGTCCGTCCACACACTATTTACGGAATTAAATCTACTTTTTACTTCTATAGATAGTATTGTTTAACTAAGTGATATACCCAAATATTGAAAAAAATGTTGATACTTTGTTGAGGGTAGTCAATAAGCCTTTGAAAATCTTTGCTTTTCTCTTTTTAACTTTCATACCTTGAAATACTTGGCTGACGTACGGTACGAAATCAGTATTCATGGCAATAAGGCCATTTGTTTGTTTTTTCATTTATTGTATATAGTTGTTCCGTTGAACACGAGGTTATGCTTGTGTGTTTCAATCAGGGCATTTTATCTTGTGATGCAAAGCTTGATTTGGGCCTCTCTCTTATAATTTACTGCGCCAACATCAATGTACATAAGACATTCTATCTTCATAGGCTATGGTAGCTCTACCAAATAACTTTTTGGGATTTGTTTGGCCCACTGGGTCCCAGGGTGGTTTTCAGATAATCCAATTTCTCGTAGATCCTGAGTCAAATTCACTCACCAACCGTGATGATAACTCTTAGCATTCCAGAAACAGAAATCAAAATTGTTTACAATGCAATGGAATGTAAAATCAAAGTTACATATTGTTAGATGACTATAAGTGAGAAGAAATCAAAATGGCTGAAGATAAAAGTTTCACTTTAAATTGATAATTCTTGGTGCTGATAAATATATCCAGTCACGTTTCAGATGGTGAGAAAACTTTTGAAATATATTCAAAAGTAATATGAAAAGTTTTAGTCACGAAATTTAGTTCCTGGATCGTTTATTCGAGCTTTGCAACAATATCTTTTGATATAGCAACCTAATTTAGTTTACTTTTCTCATTGAAACAATATTTTTTCATGTTTATTCAAGAAAAGTTGATGATAAGCAAGTGACGTTTTGAATGAAAGGTGATTTCAAATATAAACTTTTTAGCCATAGAGATAAGATGGTGTTCGATGTATTTTGCTAGTAATGATAATATCATCGAATCAGAGTATCATGTTTTTTTTTTATTGATTTGGTTTATCAACATTTTCATGTCATGCTTTACTTCGAAGATTTCATCTACATACAGCTGTGTCATTTTATCATAAGGTATGACAATGTAGATTTGGAAATGTTCATTCGCTAAAACACTGTTAAAATACACGTGGCTTCATGAAATTGTCTATAATTGCTGGCAACTTGAATTAATCCTGCATCCAGGTGGAGACCTTCGACACATAAAGTTGCTCTTACAATCTGAGCTAAACAGCCAGCTGGTAAGTTGGATGTCCAATTATCTTCTTTATACTCAATACTGGTTTAGTTCATACTGGCTCTTTGAAGTGTGTTTCCAAATCTGATAACGTATATTTCATGAAGGAATGGATATAGATAGACAGTTATATGGATTCGATGTGAATATACACATGCAGACGCTTACATATATACGCCCACCAATTATCTGTTGTTCAGGATGTCAACAAAGCTATTCATATTAATTTCATAAATTTGGAGCACAAGGACATATTTTTGCTTCAGGGCAAAGATGGCACTGAAAACTGTACGGTAGTAAGGGACAATATTTTGATTTCGATGTTTAACAAAGATTTTTAAAATAACGGTACCGATTAGAATATGCTCAGGCCTACATAATGGAGAAAACAGCGATGATATGTGTATTGTTCAGGAAATATATAAAAAAAAACACACATCATCATATCTACGGCCAGTTTTTCAGTGTGTCAGCATCAGGTGATCTCCTTCTCTTTTTCTCTTTTTCTATCTCTCTTTCTTTCTCTCTCAATATATACATACATACATACATACATATATATATATATATATATATATATATATATATACATAGATACATAGATACATAGATATATAGATAGATGGATGGATAGATAGATAGATAGATAGATAGATCATAGTTCATTCAGTAATTCGTTAATTACGAAGAAATGAACCTTTTTTCATCCGTAGTTGATGATATTTGATTACAATGCTCAATATCAATACAAGCAAATGCAGATATTAATTGAACGATTCCATTTATACGGAAATTGGTATTTCATGTTGAACAGTGCTACAAGATTGTATTTAACATAAAATACTAAGTATTTTGTTCGTATTAATGTACTTAGATAATATATTCAATATATATATATATATATGTATATATATATATATATATATATATATATATATATATATATATATACATATATATGTTTGTGTGTGTGTGTGTGTGTGTGTGTGTGTGCGTATGTTTCTGCACCTGCGTGTTAGGGCACGTGTGTAATTTAAAAGGTAAAAAAGAAAGATACAGAGTGCGTTTGAATATGGTACATTGATAGATAGATGGATTGATGAATAGATAGATTTTCCAAGCTCAAGATATAATTGAATCCTGCCAAGTGTTATTTTTGCGTGCAGTTCCTCATCTGGCTATAGTTATTTATGGCATAAGAACATCAAGAGTATTGAAACCCTATATTTCAGAGTACATCTGTCCAAGTTCTATTTCTAGTGAGTAAACCTGTTCCAAAGAACCACTTCTATGCCACACATGGATACCTCGATCGCTGGCCTCCTATGTAAAGGTTCACGACTCGCATAAACCCTTACTGACTCTTAATAAATGTTTGGTGTGGCAGGTGTCTGGAATCCTTTCTATCTCTGTCCCATATTCGATCGCTTATTTGGCTCTCGTTGTAAAAGAGATTGCCACCGATTCAGCATCATACTGTGCAAGTATCAGAAATTATGGGACATGTCAAATCGCTTACTCTCGCTGTTACGGCTCTGGGAGGCGCTGCAATGGCTGCTCCGTTATGCTGTGCTCGCTCGTTTGTACTTGGGAGTTGTGATATACGAGCTTTGGCTGTGCGGGCAAGTAGTTTGGCCAGAGCTCTCCTGCTGGCAGAGAAATTAAAACCAGACAATATACGATGCAGACTCTGTCTTTTGATATTGGAATCACAACAGCAAACTAGAAGGAAGTGTGTAAAAAGTACACTACTTGGCAAGGCAAAATAGTAAAACTCTAAAAATCTTTTAGATGCGCCAGCATCCTTAATAACGAGGACTTCTGCTTACTGATCAACTAACAGGCAGACGTACCGAAGCACTCCAATCAACCATTGGTCCCCCCTACTCCCCCTGTGTATTACTGAAAGTGCAAAGTAGAGGGTGCTAACTGACAGATCCGCTCGTTGAATTGGTCTGATATGTTGGCACGAAGTCTGGGGATGAGAACGACAGATACATTCAATATGTTAGGTTGCCTGTCAATTGGATTTGACAGGTGATTCTGATAGATATGTCAGTCAGATTGATTGGTAAAATGCACTTTCAAGTTACTTTGACAGGTTATATTGACAGATTGGTCTCATATAACAGCTTTAAAGGATGGTAGTCCATGAAATAGAACTATTGCACTTATGGCCTGACTTCAGGATTTTTGTGCATATTTCCTGATGATAAATTCGTCGGGTATTAGAAAAAAAATACTTGTGAGGTGACCGTCTTCGTGACCAGAATAATTACGCATTTTTCAACTCTTACTGGCGTTTGTTTTTTTTTCCGGTAATTTAGCCTAGGAAATATGCATATCGAACAGTGATATTGTATAGGAGATGGTACTCTCTATTTTGAATATTCAGCGTAACACAATCTCCTGCCAACATCTTATACCAGCTCACCAATTGGCCTTGTGCTGTACTAGGCAAAATATTTTAACCGATTTTAAACCTTGAAACAGGAACTAATCCTTCTATTGCCAACCATACATACATACATACATATACAGTGATTGCAAATTATTATCCCCAAATATATTTCAGAAAATATGATTTTAACATCCTTGGCAGGATTCGGCCGGCGGTTCGGGAAAATTAAATTATCAAAGACTATTGGAACAAGATTGAACGTTCAGATGTTACGTACGAAAATCAGATGTTTACCTCAAATTCTTTCAAAAGGCAGAAGAAGGGTGAAACATTTTCTAAAACGCATTGGATATATGCTACAATTATTGTACATAGATCAAGCGTGTGGAAGCAGGGGGATATGAATACGCATGTAATCGTGTGCATACGTACACCTATACATCTATACATGCACACACGCTCACACGCACACACTGACATACACACGGAGGCGGGCATATATAGATATCATGATCGTAAAAGTATCATTGGAATATACACCAAACTCAATATCTTCGTCATCTCTCTCTCCCTCTCCCTCTCTCTCTCTCTCTATATATATATATATATGTGTGTGTGTGTATATATATATATACATATATATATATATATATATATATATATATATGTGTGTGTGTGTGTGTGTGTGTGTGTATATATGTGTGTGTGTGTGTGTGTGTGTAAACTGTGCGATGTTTGGAATATCAACAGCTTTTCTGATATTCAAATATAAATGACATGTAGTCCATTTCTTTATACACAATGCCAATGAATTGCACAGTTTGCACTTGTTTTCAACTTAGATCTCAGGATTTTTACTGAACAAATGATATTACAATTTTACACTTTTTTCTTAATAAAGATGATCATATCGATAACTTTCTTACTTTTACAGTTCATTCGAATTAATCATATTTCGACATCTCGGCGCCAGGGAAATTGGAAGAAAAACTACATTAAATTCTGATGAGTCAGGGAAAAATCTTATTATAAACTGTGAAGGATTTTCGTAATTGGATTAATAACAATCGATGTTCACCTTAAAATATAAGGACGCCTGATTTAGCATACATATATGTATCGATCACTCAACTACTGTAATCATTGTAGATGACGAAAGGTTATCATTTTGTATACGTGTTTGCTCGTGTTTTCTAGCACTCCTGTCCACACTGTCTTGTCTGAAACTTTGTAACTTGTCATCAATTCTACGTGTTAGACTCTTTGTCAATGATTTGGGGTATTCTTTTTACAGGTTTGTTCATATATATGTAAATATAGATTTTCAAGAGTCTCAATATTTCAAGATTTTCTTTCTGGACACTACATCAAGAAAACAATCCCATTGGACAGAGGAGACACAGTCAAAGATATCCAGGTCTTATCAAGTCAACAGAAGAAGGAACCACAAAATGTCAAGATGCAAAATCCACATAAACACCTAAAAACGTAGGAAATTTTTCCACATTGAACCAAAACGACCAGACGTACTATTAGAGCTCTAGCAAGCTTGACTAAGAGATCGAGTTGAGAATTTAGAGTTGAAATATTTCGGTATAGCAAGTCTAACCTTCAAGATTCAAGAACATCTGATTAGTCCTGAAAGAGGTTATACAACTAATGCCTCCTCCAGTTAGTTTAGGTAGTTAAAACACGGAACCTAATCAAGAGACTGGCCTGCAGAATGTAAACCCTGCAACGGGCCAAAGCTCAACATCATATGGAGAAACTACGAGACACTACAAATAAATTTGAAAAAAACAGCAGTCTGAGGCATCTCAATTTCTTTCAGAAAACACAAGAATGACAAACGACCGTCAAATATAACGACACAACACGCTGATTTGGATTGGTCACATGCAAAAGCGTGCTTACCAGAATATAAAATGTTGAGACGAACTGCACAAGTTCAGAAATTATTGGCTCCACTGCGCCCATGATAGATAGGTGTGGCGAATTTCTGTCCAACAACAGACGCTAAAAGGCCATGGCTTCTGCTGACGATGATTATATTCATATTCCAAGGAGATGCATTTTTCATACCTTCGAATCTTGATACTACGGTTGTTCAATAATTGACGTTGATGGCATGACTATTTGTCTGGAATTTACTTTGTTTTTCACCAATAACAAGTACAACCAGAAAAATCTTCACAAAATTTTCAGGAGTAAGAATAAACTTTCCCCCATCATAATTTTGAAATCATGACCAACTGATTGATTGGATGGTCTCTTACGAACTGAGCCTAATTGACACATCTAATAATATACAAAAATGTGTTATAAATACGCATGGGCTCTCTTCATTGTGATAAATAAATACATCTAAGATTGTCATTCATGTACTCTGATTCGACGTCATGGCCTTATGATTGGTAGCCAACACGCTTACCATCTTAGTCCAACTACTAAGTACAACATATCTATGAAATAGATCCCACAGATACTAAAGGCTTATTCCATTCTGACGGATAAAAACATATATGCTTGAAAATATTTTTATTTCTATTTATCAATTATATATACAATGCTTGATGCTGTAATGGAAACAAGAGACAATGCAGCAACCAGGTTTACCTATATATCTATTCTCATTTGTCTTCTTGTATATTTATATATTTTTAACGATTTGATTTTTTCCAAAGATTTTTTAAATTGAAAATAAGCTGTTTAATCGTACGGCTATACGAATTAAGCAAGTGTAATTTTTTTCGAGCGCTTTTTAACTGCAAAGGGTCATTTCAAGAAGGATTCGAAAGTCCAACTATTGTTATAATAGTATTAAAAATATGTTATATCATTAATAAGGACTTGCATTTTGAATGAGATTGATTTATCAACAGAAACATTTTCCCTTAACATCGTGGTTAATGAAAATAATTCGAAGGAGAACTCGCTCCCCAAAGTAAATCACAGGAATCAGTTCGTTCAATTGTAAAAATTGTCTATGATTCGGACGGATCAATGAATGAATAGTCGGACTATGACCAACACCATACTTTAACTCCACCCAAAGAATGACACTTTGCCAAAAGATAAGTTCGTAGTTTCCGTAACCTACACTGGGAGAATAGACAAATCAAAATAGACAGCGAATAGCTGAGCGACTTCAGATTTGCAAACGGCACCGTCCTTTTTACAGGGAATTTACACAACTTCCAACTATTGCTAGATGGTCTGAATGAAGAAAGCAAAGGAGTCAGCCTACATATGAAATTCTGTAAAACAAAAGTCACGTGCAACAATCAAATCGAGAATAAGGACATAACTTTTAAAATTGGAAATGCAAAACTGGGGAATGTAGACCATTACATCTACCCAGGAGTACTAATCTCTATGAAACCCACAAAAGAAGAAGAAATCAAACAGAGAATAGCCCTAGGATGGCAAGCTTTCGGCAGACCAAGCTCAACCTTCAAAAACAAGACGATCCCATTATTCATAAAAAGAAGAGAATACACACAATGAATCCTCCCAATAGTCACTTGTGGAGCTGAAACATGGAATCTAACCAAGAGATAGCACAATATATCCGATAGAAAACGGGAGTCTGACACATCATAGAATCTATCAGAAAACTCAAATGGCAATGGGCTGGTCATGTTGCAAGAATGACAGACAAGCTATACACATCATGACTCCCAAAATTGATCTCCAGTGATCATATGCAAGACCAAGGCCGACTAAATACCAGATGGAGAGATGAACTAGACGAATTTAGAAAACACAGGCCCTGCTACGCCCATGATTGAGAAATGCAGCGGATCCTGGGGGAGGTCAATGTTCAACGACGGACGTTAAAAGACTGATGATGATGATGATGATGATGATGATGGTGATGGTGATGGTGATGATGATGATGATGATGATGATGATGACAGGTAGGCAGGCCATTTTTTGGCAAGATAAGCGTTCCTACAAAATGAACAATCTGCCAGTTTCGTTCAATCTGGGGGCAATTGAACATTTGAAGTGAGGCCCCTTCTCCTACTTTGGACCATAAATAAAGTGTCTAAAAGTCAAGCTTTGATCCCCAGCTTTCCTATTTCTTATTCAAAAGCATTGATAACATATATCTTTTAAGCAAAGGAAATATTCTCAAAGAAATACTATACTGGTTGTTCTCTTCTATACAAACTTCTTACACATCTTGCATTTTGTGACTGATTATTCCAGTGATGGAAAATACATCCAAGTTATGTCATTTAGTGCAAGTTATGTAAGCGAATGACATAAATCAGTCGATTCGGATTTTTAAACTTGGCTGTGATTCGGTGAGATCAATGAATAAATAATCGAACAATGGCCATCTTTTCGCATCATTGTAAGAACGGCAGTGTGCTGTTTGTGGCAGCTAGTGTCAAGCAAGTCTAATGTCAATACTGAGAACAAATAGAAGGACAGTTCAACTAAATCTCAAGAAAGTATAATTAAAATGACATAAACGGATTACCATCACAGACATAAGAGAAACCAAAGCATAAAAATAGTATTAGTTGAGTAACATATTTGACATTCCCCAGACTCCACTCTGAACTAAAACTGTTCGGTGCATATTTTTTACAGACGGGTTAAAAGACATGACAGAAAAGAGAAACATTTATAAACTTTATTGCTAATTCCGACTGGTCTTTATCATCATCCTAACTTTCAGTTCCTTTTCCTCGTGAAAGGGTAGGTGTTCGATTCACACTCGAGAATTATTATTTATCCCCGATTTCCTTGTCGTTGCAGTAGAATTACGGTTCAAGTCGAAAGAGAATAAAAAAGGCAACTGAAAGTTAGGATGAAGGTAAGAACTTATCAGAACCATTGATGATGTTGAATACTTAATCATATTACTGGAAGATGAAAAATTTATATATATCTATCAACCTTTTACTAAAACAAAGATTTCTTGGCAAAGGAACCTTAACATTTTGGTTGTTTGCACTCTGATGGCTTATTTTTTAATTTTTATTTTATTTTCTGTTCTCATGGTTTTTATTTGAAGTTTTTGAGAACCGTCCGACAGTTTTCAACTCAATGCAAAAACAAGATATGAATAAGTATTATACAAAATAACTGAGAAAAAAAAAATATATATATATATATATATAATATATATATATATATATATATATATATATATATATATATATATATATATATATATATATATATATATATATATATATATATATATGTATATATTTAAATGACACTGAAAAAATCAGACTTCATATATATATTAACAAGATACAAATTTGAAAAAAATAGAGACAAATCAAACAGGGGACGGTACATAGCAAAATAGATGGAGAACAGATGGATAAAAAAAGTTAAACAGTAAACGATGTTGAGAATTATAACATGAAAAGATGTAATAGCAGAAAAGAGCACAATCACGTTCACCATAAAAGATGAAAAAAGGCACTTGTCCTGCAATTGACTCAGGAAAGTTGACGATACATATATGCATATATATATACATGTGTGTATGTGTCTGCATGTGTGTGAGAGTGTGATTCTGCTTATTATTGGTATATAGAAATGTGTGTTCACCATAGAATTTTCATAACAAACTGTCACATAGATTTTTTGATATTTAACAAATTAGGTTTTTTAGGACACAATGACAGATAAAAAGAAATTGGGGATATTTTTGTTTCAATCTTTTAAGTGTTGTAGACCTGACTTATAGTCAGTATTTAAAATTATGACTTCTCACGGGATCAAATCCTGACATCATGCACAGAAAGGAAATTTACAATACAGTATCCCACTGTAATATCTGAAGATGTAATTGCTTATACGCAGAAAAAAATATATATGTATGGGGGGGGGGGGAGATGAATGAAATTCAACTCATTGCTAGAGTATAATCATGTGAATTACCATTTTTGAATTATTCATTGTTCAATCATGCTCAACGTCACATGGAGAGATTATAAAAGTACACATTATATCAGAGAAAAAAGTGAGATCAGGGATATTATTGCATTTGTTAAAAAGCTCAAATGGCAATATGCGGGTCATGTACAGAGAATTTCAGGCAACAGTTGGACGTTACATGACACAACACTTGTTCCCGGATATCATATGCAAAACTGTGAGTGGTAGAGTATAGGGAGTCGAAATGAACTAAGCGATTTCAGAAAGTACCGGCACTGCAAGGGCCATGATAAAGGGTTCTAGTGAATCCTTGGGGAGATCTATGTCCACAGCAAGGTGGATGATGATGAATTGAAATACGCTTCAAACTTTATGCCGGTTTTCATAATTCAATTTTCAACGATACAAATTATACTTTCATTCCAGAAAACATGAATCGTTTGAATATGAATTAACAAAGAGACAGCTAAGCAAGTGTTTTTTATATGATCGAGCCTTTTTAATACTCAGGTCATAACTGACTGACTGAGGTGCTGACATATCAGTAAAAAAATTGCTGTTTTAGCTGTTTTGGACTTAGTTGTAGCTCTTTTTAGGAGCAAGGGATATAACTAGCACCTTTTTGCTCCGACTTGAAGACTTGTTATTTTTCCTTCTCCTCCATTTAATATCCGAAACATTGACAATTCTTTGAAAAACAGATATAAATTTGGTTCAAGTAAAACAACAAAGCATTCTATTCTATTGCCTGTTTATGTTTATTTAGTGTTTATGCTTTCCTGGCCCAACACCTCCAATCTCAAGGTTAACCAGTGATGAACTCTCCCCAAAGAAAGCAGTAAATCTCAATATGCTCATTCTAGCGACCATCTTTTCAACAAAAGAGCTTTGCCTTGTCAGCCATATTCCAGCACTTTTGCTCCAGGCGCCGTACGTAACAATTGGAAATTTCGTCCTTCCGGGTAATCTGGACTCAAACGTCTTTTTGCCAACTCGATTCAGGATTTCCACTGTGCTCTGTTTGCTGACCAAACAATCAACACCCACTTGCCGTCAAATGTCACATTGGCACTGTTGGGGCAGGCAAAACAATATTTCATCATATTCTCCTTCTATTCACATCATGGTATGGTGATGCATCAAAAGCATAGGTTGTCTGTATTATTCGAAATGATTTTTTGGTAATTATACTTCGACTGGATAACAATAAGTTGCATATAAATCACAACTGTTAAATTAATTGTGATTTATATACATTCTGTATACAATACTTCAGTGATAAACTCTTTTCAGCTCTCTGATGTCCAGTGTTGTGGGTCATTCGCCTGAGCCAGTCGAATTTTTTCTCCATTATTCCTCATAATCTAAGCACCATGAGAGGTCTGCAAGCACAGAACAACACCATGTTACTAAAGTACTTGCACTCTACCACACATGACAGACCTTGCATATATTAACTAAGCCTTTAGCTGATGCTGATCATAGTTTTCTAAAAGTGCATTCAAAATTCTCTCCCGTCAGTTAATTGAAAAGGCTTTTTTCTACTTTTACTGAGACGCAAAGGTAACGAGTTTTCAGCTTCTTTTTCTATGACGAATACAATTATTTCTATTTGCAATTTCGTAGGCAATTATATAGCAACTTGAGGAGGTATCTTCCAGCTGGCAACTTCCTTTTTGGCTCAAATTTCAACAGATCGAAAGATGACAATATTGGAAAATAAAGCACGGTAATCACAACTATGAGAAAAAATTTTTGATTTGCAACTTGTAACTACCTTGGATAAGTTGAATGGGTATACGATAGAAAAAAATGATTCTCAAAAGAGGATGCTACTCCCGTTGTGGTAAAGCTGCCATCTTTGGGAAGGATGGGTCAAAACTTTTTTGAGGCCAGTATGACGTGATATGAGGTAAGCAACGGTTTGCATACTCCTTCAAAACAATTATAACTGTTCACAAATCTATTGTTTGAATAAGGATTCGAAACGAGAAGAGACTCGCGATCATTGTAATTGGACGATCGCAGTGTCAAGATTTCAAATTATGTAAGGAAAAAAAACATCTGAAACTAAATAAGAAGAAAATGAATTCTATTTATAACATCACAGGCGTTTTCAACTGGAAAACATGTAACATAGAGTGAACATTACTTGTCAAAATAAGTCTTAAAAATGGTAAAAACAGCTCTTCCACGGAGAGTTTGAAAAAAAAAATTTCGAAAGAACTATCGGAGAATTGATGTCAAATTTCAATTCTATGGACACAGGGGTGTGTAAAAAATGTGCACGAAGAAAAAAAACAAAGGATAGTACCCCTTACTATCGCGGGTGGCTACATTTGTTTAACAATTTTGAAAAAGAGCACAGTTATTTTGACAATACTATCTACCCTCTCTCTCTGTCTCTCTGTCTTTGTCTCTGTCTCTGTCTGTCTCTCTGTCTCTCTCTCTCTCTCTCTCTCTCTCTCTATATATATATATATATATATATATATTGCAGTATACTAAAATATCATTCGTGTTGACATGATCATGTGATTGTTCGGAGAATCACATAAGTAGTTGGGATAGGTTTCAGTTGTAGAATATATCACAAACTCTCTGGCCCTTGTATGTTTGATTCTTCTTTTTGATCACTGAGGCTTTCAGGGCCATGTGTCCTTTTTACGAGTCATTTTTTATACTATATAAATTTCATGTACACATATCTCGTGTGAAGAGGCTTCAATGAGTATGTGTCTATCTACCTGTGTACTTATGCTATTTCAGCCTGATAGGGGGCGTCAAAATTAGGTATATGATGCATGTACAATATATATATATATATATATATATATATATATATATATATATATATATATATATATATATATATATATATGTGTGTGTGTGTGTGTGTGTGTGTGTGTCTGTGTGTGTGTCTGTGTCTGTCTGTGTGTCTGTATGTCTGTGCGTGTTTGTGTGTGTGAGTGTTAATGTACAAACACCTGGACACACAGATACATACATATACATGTATGTGATTGTGTGTGTGTGTGTGTGAGTGTGTGTTACATTTTTCAAACAGTCAATAGATTGGGAAAAAAGAGGCAAGTATTTTTTAGAAAAAAAAAGTTGAGACTAAGGGTTAGTCCTAGATTTATATAGTGTCTAGACAAGGTGAAGTCTCCGCTGGTCGTCTAAAAAGAGTATTACCACATTTTTTTTTTATCCGAATTAGCATTTTAGGAATCCTGCCGCCTCAGACACATGGCACGTAGCACTATAACACTCGGTGATCAGATCGATAGCTGGTGCCTTGTGACTGTTTTCGGGGCATTTTAAATTCCCAATTGTGATATCATTATGTGAATCATTGCTGTAAAAGATTTTGACAGTATTATTCTGAACAATAGATATTAGTAAAAGGCTTCTGCATCAAACATGGCACCACGATCCCCGCCTAATATATGATTTATCTACCCTTTTGAATCTTTTGGTTGCATCCATGTTGTTTTCGAATCATCAACAAATATACAAATGTATGTTTACAAAAATATATCAACTGTGAGATTTTGTGTGATAATTTTCCGACGTCCAAATACTGTATAACTTTTTAAACAAGGTAATTCGGGTAATGAAAATGAATAAAAAATTATTTGATGATTTACGCAAAAAAGTGATCTAAATTCAATGTAATATACTATGCATCTACGTGTGTCTCGGTTACGTCCTTGCAGTCTGTGAGTAATTCCATCTTGTGTAAGTCGATAATCATAGGGTTAAGTGAACTGTACGCACTGCAGAGCGTAAAATACCTTGAAACATACATATTCAGTAAGACTCTAATATTTTACATAGGTATTTTTACCTTCCTGAAAAGATAGGAGCTAATATTATCCATTAGATTTCTTGAATAAGTTATTAGCTCAACCCAGCATGGTATCTGTTCTTTCAAATCTCCCACCCCTGAATATTTAGATTTTGAACCATGCCTGAGATATTTACAGCGTCCTCCTTAGTAGCAGAACAATAACATGTTGGGAAATCTCATCATTCACTGTTGAGACGTAGAACAGAAATGAATGAATGTCCCGTCACCCGCAGTTAATAAATGTTAAGCTCTGGTGGGGATGTATCTGTGATGAGACTCAAGTCGATCGGACGTAAGTTGACGTATCACGGTATAGATACGTAAAGAATAATTCATGTCGAATATATAATAAATCAGTGAACCTTATCAGATTTTATATAGGTTTTTGCTGTTTATTTTTTGAATTACCAAATTATCCTATCGACATCTAAGATTCATATTTTTGACAAAAAAAGAAAATGAAAGTAGTTAGATTCAGTCAGACACTGCAGGGATTATGTCTGTTTGCGAATACCATATTTGTATCGATGTCCGTCAAATAAAAACGATGGCACCCTGCCAAATAGACATTTCCTCCTATAACTTTAGTCATTGCAGATACCCCGCTGCCACAAACAATAGCTCCATCCACCCGAATATGTGATTTTCCAGCGCTGGCCGGAGCCTTATTGGGTCAAAAATAAATGACAAAAACGATGTAGTATTAATTCTTTTTCGGCAGCATTGTGTACGGGTTGCAGTGCCATAGGGTAATTGGGGTTAAGCTTGCTACGTTCAGAGCATCGCTCAAGAAGATAACTGAAGATCATTTTGGAAGCAAACGGAAGAAAATAACGGACAGACAGAAAAAGATATTAGTTTTGAGCTTCAAGGGGAAATATTCATAGCTGAGACTCTACATACCACAACCATTCCGTGGCTTCTTGTTGTTGCTGTTGTTCTTGTTTTATATGAATGAAAGGGAAAACACACACACACACACACACAGATATGTGTGTATGTATGTGATGAACAAAATGAGCTTTTTGAGTTCAGATATCATTTGGTCCCTTGCAACTATTTGGCTCAATGGTAAGAGCAACGCTACCTTGAATTTCCTACCCTTCTAGTTGCAGGTTCGATTCTTTCAGTCGTCCCATTTTCTCAAACTGTACATCCTGTTTACACTGTCTATGTTGTATGATGCATAAGTCGTATAATAAAGGAAGATAATATCAAATATAGTTTCAAAAAAATATAACACGATATTCTTTCTGATTTCAGATTATTAATCCATGTCTCCATCATGTCTATGAAAGTATACGGAAATATTTTGCTCTTTGATTTTGAGATGTCTGATTTTTCAAATTGAGACCAGATTTGTTCTCCACTTTTCTTCCGACGCCATTGTCACCACTCTACAACCACCGCCCCGAAACTAATCAGGGAAAGATCTGTAATGGATCGATTACTTCAAAAGTTGGATATACCTCGTTTTAAACACTGTTGTAATTTATAACGTATATACAAAAATCAGTATGAATGATAACTTAAATTCACTGTTATGAATCCTCTCAAAGTCAATATTATAACTAAATATTCGCAAATCAATAATAAAAAAAATATCCAAACTATAATGCAAAGTGTAATAAAATAGATCAAATATTTATCTTTTGTCCCTTTCTGTTACAAATCCCAGAAGTTATTCTTAAAATGTACGTGCTCTGGTAATAAAGACAAAGTAACTTGGTGATTTAAACCAGCGCCCCATAACTTTCAGAGAATATTCTCCCTTGCTAGGACTGCTACAAAAACTCTAAAGACAGGTTTTAATTTGGAATATACGGAATTGGTGCACATTCAGAGATTTTTTTTTTTTTTTTGCTATTTGACCAACGATTCGACGCAAAAGACATTTACAGCATGTAATACAGAGTTGGATGAATAGGCAGGCATTAAAGATTATCACAGAACAATGAGGAAATGAATAATATATCAAGAAAACTATATACTCATCTAAATTTGCGACAATTTTAGTTAGTCTTGGGACTTCATTTTAGCAGTTGAAAAAGTTTCAATTTTTTCATCGTACCTTGCTAAATATTTCGTGCCCGTCTCCGAGCAAGAATTTACTACTGACAATAGATACAGCCTGGACATATCCAACACTACATTCGTTTCGTACAATATCACGATATATCATTATCCAATTGCCAGAATGAGCATCATGAATTGAATCAAGCAGTAAAAGAAGAGTATATATCAATAATCTTCTTTTTTTGATAATTTAAAATAGAATATTTTGAATTTACATAATTTGATCATCGATTCAGGATTTTCCTTCCATGTCACCTCTTCCTCTAAGTCATTAACTAGTTGAAAAAACTATTCTTTGCTGATCGGAGAGCTGTTTAAAAATTTCAAAGAATAGATTTCTTATTGTGCAATTTGTGGAATTGTTCACAATATGATGTCTTGAGATGCTGTGAAATTACGAAAAAAATATCTGTATGATTCTA
>OY735199.1:79906224-80026224 GCA_963457665.1 Thysanoteuthis rhombus
GAAAAGTGAGGCCGTAGTTTTCAGATGTGCTTGGGTGAGCATTTCATCTGCGAGAAAGACATTTACTGGGTCTCGGAATCGGTAAACAGAGGAGCGGGAGCTGAAAGACAATATACCATAAGTATTCGAAGAAAAGTGAAATAAATTGTCGAGGGAACTTTTAAATAAGACGCTTTATGGTTTGTTTTGCTTTTATATTACTTTGTGGAGAAGCCAAAGGAAAAAAATGAAGAAAGAGAGGAGTGATAGAAGATTTTAAAAAAAAAAAGCGATAAGCACCCGTGGGACATAAATATCGGAGAATGAATCAGAATGTTGTGTTCCGTACAGAGAAAAGAAAAGAGAATTGACTTTTAAAAAAAGGATATAATTTAGAGAAGATACCTTCATTCATTTCTCGTCGCTTGCAACTAAACCAGTCATGGGAGGAGAAGCTGCCAGGAGGAAAGAGATTTTAGCTAGTGTTACTTAGCGTTCAGCAGAAACCTCCCTCTCATAGAGATGGTCAACAGGGTGAAGATCGAATCGGGATACTCTCTATGTGATCTCCGGCTGCTCACAACATTCCGTTTTCGCAGGCAGTCACTCTCTCACTAAGTATTGACCAGACTTGACGTTGCTTAATTTCAGTTATGGACATTAAAGACGATGGAAAATAAAGAAAAAGAAACCAAAAAGAGTGAATGAAAAACAGCAAAAGAGAAGGGGGATAAAGAGAGCGAAAGAAATGCAGAGGGCTTTGAATTTGATGTAAAGACAATTTAGAAGGAGAGGCTAACTGGAACGGAAATGGAGACCAAATAAATAGAAAAAAAAACATTTAAAAATTAATTGGAAAAAAAACGAAAAGTATATGGAGAGATAAGCTATGAGGGGAAACAACTATTCAAAGAAAAACGGTATTTCGGGAAAAAAGATATGAAGAAAAGTTTTTGAGAAAACCGTTGAAAAAAGATTAAAAAAGGGATATGAAAAACAAATATCCTATTTGAATAAAGCATAATAAAAAATGATACATAAAAAACATATCTAAAACGAGGAAAGAGAAAAAAAAAGATGTCATAATCAAATGAAAAAAGAAAAAAATAATTAACTTTCAGCTAAGTGAAAGAGAAAGACATAACTCATGAAGCAGGAGAAAGATGGTCTGCAATTTGAAAAGTACAAAAGGGAAAAAAAAAGCAATGAAGTGAAATGAGAGAGATAAATGAAAAGAAAAAAAGGGAGAAAAAGGGACAGAAATAGAAGCATAACACCATGTCATCGAACAATGAAAATAAATTGACATTGCATCCGTGATAATAGAACTTTGGCTCCGACAATCCATACTGGATGGCGTCGGACAACTGAGTGCAGGAACATTGATTAAACTTCTTTTGCGCTCCAAGCAAAACTATTACCCTCCTTTCTTTGACCTGAAGTGAATGTGAATCAGACTGTATTTTTAATGGTGGACTAATAAAAGTTCTGGTTGAGAAGAACATTTGCACATAGGAGGCAGTAAAATTAGGGCTCCTTCAACTGAATGAAAAAAAAAACAGCGATTACCACGGGAGACCTCTTTAAATTACACTGGGCATATCTATTACCGTTATACAAAATAGGAAAACGAATTGAGAAATGATAAAGAAACCGGATTAAAAAGTAATCAGTTCCTCTCAAGTATATATATATATATATATATATATATATATATATATATATATATATATATATATGTATATATGTATATATGTATATATATATATATATATATATATATATATATATATATATATATATATATTCGTTTGTTGCAGCATGTCATCTTTTAAAAACGTTCAAACCTACTTTATAAAAAACATCAGAAAAGGAAAAATGGCTGTTGACAGTATATATATGAATATATATGTATATATATATATATGTGTGTGTGTGTGTGCATATATATATATATATACACACACACACATACACACACACACATACGCACACATACTTTTGGTTGTAATTTGACCAAGATGATGAGGATGATACGTTTAGTCGAGCCAGGAATGTTATTCTGGACTGACTGCAAGAGTAAAAAAAGTGTGCGCTATCTCTTTAAAGGAGCACTTCAAAACACTGGATGATCTTTTGGATTCTCACTTCTCTTCATGTAAGTGAGAAGAACAATGTGAAAGGGACCCTCAATCCTGTTAGTTGATAACTGTTAAAAAAAATCTCCTCGGTTGAAGAAGCCAGCTTCTTTCTCAAATTTGGGTCAAAGATGTGTGTACCCCTTTGGAAAAAAATATTCAAATGAAGAAGCCCATGGTTACAGATAAAGAATTTAGAAAAATCTCTTTGTTGATCTTAATCATGTTTTTTGTACTACTTTGAATTCAAAATGATTTTTTCTGCTTATCTATTCATGTCTTTTTGACATAATAACCTGCATTGAGAAACACGTGGAGCAGATATAGACAGTGAATGAACGAATCAGGAAGTCGTAAATGGAGCAATGATTTAGATAGTTGTATCACCAGCAGCTGTTTAGTCCAATGCTGAGATTAGTGGTACCGAAAAAGTCTATCAATCGGTTGCAGGTTCGATCACTGCGGGATTCCTTTTTACTTTGATTATTCATTCCATTCATGCTGTCCAGGCAAAATGATGAAGTCTATTTGTAATGACGAGAAATCATTCCAAATAGAGTTCCAAAGTAATATAAGGCATTTATAATTATTTCTGTCGGATTATACATCATATCTTAATATCAATTTATATATATATATATATATATATATATATATATATATATATATATATATATATATATATATATGTATATACATATATATGTGTATATATATATATGTATATATATGTATATATACACACACACATATATATATATATATATATATATATATATATATATATATATATATATATATATATATATATATATATATGAATACATACATACATACATACATACATACATACAGTAAACTGTGGTGAAGCACAGATGCATAATATTTGTAAAATGGAATGATGATACAATAATGTCTGGAACTTTGTGGGATCCACAGAAAGTTAAATGATATAAAAAGGGGAAGCCAAAATAGGGTTGAAGGTTAACTGGATATTTCACCACAAAAGAATTGATTACAAATCAAAATTTTAAAAAAATATTTAAAAAAAAAACACACACACACACGCAAACATGCACGTTACGGAATTTCATGCTGGGTTAGGTAAGATAAATATATCAAGTCAATGGACCTGTTTATAATTGGAATCTCGAGAAAAAAAAAGTCGAGATACTTTTGTATTTACCTATTACAATATTACTTTACTCATTATCTGCTATGAACATACAGATTCTTTGGAATACATTTAGATCGCATAAGTGGTAAAGCTAGGAAAGGGCCCCTAAAATGAGATAAGACTGCACGTATAGTCGGCCTAGGAAACATTCCGAATAAATAAAATCCAGCTGAAAAGCAAATTGATAACTTTTTTGAAACATGAAATGATAAATAACTGAATTATGCCAGCTAAGATATAAAAGCCAGAGAACTCACAAAACCATTCATAAACTGTATGCAAATAGAACAAGCAATGGAAAGAGCGACGTTGATGATGACTCTTAGCAGAAAAACATTAAAACGATGGAGGACCCGGGTGAAGGATATCCTACAAGTAACCAAGCCAAAGAAATTATGTTTGGGATTGGCACATAGCAAGAAGAAAAACATTGTCAAATATTAGAGTTTACGTGAGTCAAAAAGCAATGGATAGATTTTTTTAAAAATATTTCAGGCAATCATCTGAAATGCCCATCATCCAACTCAACGGGTCAAGCAGAATTGGATTTACCTAGTCCTAGTTATGTTGGACACGGACTGGTTGTTGATCTTTCCTTCTGAGCAGGTTCATATAGGAACAGATAGTGCCATGATGTTGTTCCTACCAGCAATGTCTAGTGACTTTTAGCCTGCAGATTCTCAACACACAGGTGATGCAATCAAGGTTCCAATCGACATATTTATTTGTTCCCTACTCACTCCACTGTTTGTCTTGTGCAATTTTGAACAATTTTGAGCAATTTTGATTAGAAAAATTACCAGTCAAACATTCAGCACCATACATTAAGACTACTGCAGACGTGTCAAAATATATGCTGCTGAAAACTTTGCTCTTTGAGAATAGAGGCGTTTTTATATGTTTTCTTTCCATAAGACTTGTAGAGGATAGTGTGTTTTCATCATTTGTTCAACTATATGTAATTTTGAAAAAAACATAACTATTGCCATTGTTAAAAGTCTTAGGCAGAATAAATTATTATTGCCAATGCTTCAATTAGTATAAACCGTAGAGCACTCAGAGTATTCATATATTTGTCGATGCTGTACGGGAACTCGATCAGGAAATTTCATTGAAATCCATTGAGAACATCCAGAGATATAGTGTGAATATAGAACAGGAAGACGGAAGGAAAGACAGAGGGTAATTCATGTACTGCCCCACATTGTTAGCAAAGATAATGGCCATGTCTCAACTCTCCATGTCTAGCCCCGTAAGGAATGGTTCAACATTCTCTATAATTCAGAAACTCGTATTTACACATAATCTCAAAGGCCAAATGGTGGATTGTCTAATCATCAAAATCAATAAAACCAGGTTCAATCTAATTAGATAATCTCCTGAACAAATAGATCGCTAGGGTACCATGTTGGGTCAGTCATGTGTTTATTCGGGTTTTACTTGGCGATATCCATTTCCTTTCCAATTAACATGTGACATGTTATACAGAGTTACATATCAGAAAGATTAATCGCTGACCTTCTCTTTAATACAATCACAGATCTGAAGTTGATAATAATCTCTTACCTCATAGGAAATATTGGTACAGTGACATCCAAAAACTCTATCGCAACATCAGTATGAACCTTTATATTTATCTGAATCCGGTAGTATTCACAGTCCAGCTTTTGGCTGAACCATAAGATGTTTCAACGTAGTTACGAGCATTGGTATAAAGTCATGATTGTTTAATGGTTTTGGTTTCAAAATCGAAGTAGGTTACTCATTACACTATACTCTTGGAGTGGACCGAAATTTTTCCTATCAATGATACGAGTTCAAATAAATCATGGGAGGGTCATGAAGTATTAGCATTTCAGGAATCCAGAACAAAAGTTTTCTAAACCTGCTTTGGCCGTCTGGATGCAGTCCTCTGTATTGATGAGCTCTCTGTCGCCTTCTTTTCTCTTCACGTACAGTCTATCGGTGTCATCTCTTGGGTGTAAGGCTCTGTGCATCGACATGAGATCCATTATTATTATTATTATTATTATTATTATTATTATTATTATTATTATTATTATTATTATTATTATTATTATCATTATTGTTGTTGTTGTTGTTGTTGCTGTTGTTGTTGTTGTAACCGGCTTGGTCTCAACCAGAGACATGAACCTGGCAACCAGCCAAGTTATGGTAGTACGATCTTTAGAGAGAGGGGAGGTGGAAGAGGAGGAGACAGAGAGAGTCAGACAGAAAGACAGAGAGACAAGGAAAATGGTACAGGGCTTTTACACGAACAGAAAATGTAGCACTTCCCAAAACTTACAATCATATATACATAATGGGATGTATCCTGGGCGTAGTATTAAAATTTATTTTAATTATGTATTCAGTGTAGGTAGGAGATATTTACTGTAATCAATTTATGCTAGGCTTCCCAGATATGCACTCAGCAAGTTCACTTGTCCCTGTTTCTAGCGATCCCAAGGCTCCATCCACAATCTGAGTATTGAATTGATCTTGACTTGCAACATTTCAGTGAATTTTGTTTCGTAGAGTTTTTCGAATTCTCTAACAGCATCGTGTTCCCCTTTGGGACAGTCACATGTACTAGGAGATCCAATTTTCTTACAGTCTTTTACTATAATATAAAGCCTGTTCACACTTTTAGTCCTATCAGTATGTATAGTGGAGTCATATTATTATTATTATTATTATTATTATTATCATTATTATTATTATTATTATTATTATTAATAATAAATGAAAAACCTGTATTGTTCAGCAGATATCTCCCAAATTGTCCTTTTCAATTAGTTTTTCATGAACGTCAATAATTATAACATTTTCAAATATATCACCTGCTTTAGAAAATAATCAAATATAGTCATCTGTTTAGGACAACAAATCTCTATTAAAAACCTCAAAAGGAAAAGAAAACAAGAACCATTTGTGGATGTCAAGTTTTTGGTAGAGCAAGCTACACTTTTGAGGACAAGGAAATCAGATTTTTTAAAAGAAGTGTCTACAACAAATGTATCCTCTCGATAGCGACCTATGGAGCTGAAATATTGAAGCTAACCAAACAATTGACCCTAAAATGAAAGCGATGGGAAACTCACATGAAAGAACCATCCTCAACATCACATGGAGAGACGACAAAACAGCGCAGAATATTTGAGAAAGGTCAGGAGTCATGTATATTATAGAATCCATTAGGAAACTTAACCCAGCAATGACCCAGCCATTTTGTAAGAATGTCAGAAAACCGATGTATACCAGAATTCACAATGAGGATCTCCAGAAACCATATGCAAAAGAGCAACCGGATGAATATAAGATAAGGTGACGAAAGAAATTTCAGAAAGTATTGGCTTCACGACGCTCTTGATAGAGAAGTTCGGAGAATCCAGGGAAAATCCTCGTTAAATGATGGGAGCTGAAAGGTTAATGCTATTGCTGCTGCTGATTCCAATTTGAATCATTAATCACCTTAGCCAACGCATACATCTTTTTCAAAGCAAAAATAAGGAAATGGTAGGAGTCAAAAGGTACGAATTCGACGAAAATACCACAGAATCATTCTTGATTTTAATTTTTCAAAAGTAAAAATGGTGATTCACTAAATAGAAAATTTGAGGTATTGAGGCAGCACAGCGTGTTTAGGGTGATCGATGTTGAAAAAAAAACTGGTAAAATAATTGATCAGACATCGTTTTTTTCGTTTTGTTTTGTTTTTGCTTTTGTCTGGGCCATTAACACTGAAAAGCCTAAAAACTTATAGGAAAAGCGTGCATACCGTGAACTAAGGGCTCAATTTTGTTACTATCCACATTGTAGATTGAACAGTATACTGCTATAAACCTGTTTGTGGGAAAATCGAAAAAAAAACCCCACAAAACACGGATGTTCCAATTAACTAAGGTGAGTTATTACGCATATTTTAAGCTTCAACTATGAACAATCAGGATTGGGCAAAATCTTAATTAATGGATACATATTCGTATATAAATGTCAGGTCAAATAATCAAAACTCAGCAACTCTGATTAAGCCAGTCTGTTTTTTAATAACAACGAATAGGATTTTTTTAGTATAAATTGATTTACAAATTTCAGAGGTGAAGTATAAGGCATAAAAATGCTGAAATTACCAGAAGATTTTCAATTTGGATAACAATTTTTTTTCACCTACAAATAATAGATGACTTCTGAATAGGAGGAAAACATGATATCTCGAAAAAAAAATAGTGTAAAATGAATAATTGTTCAATGTGTTAATATAATTGTAAATACTTACGAATCTCCAAAAAATGATATTTCAAAATAAAATAGACGAAGATTTTCATCTGGGAAGGTGGGTACAGGCAGCTGTATTGATATGTACGTCAATTTCATGTTGAAATAATTTTATTTCACGGGTTTTACAAAAGAACACACTCTGCAGGTATGTATTTTTCTCACTAGTATATCATGATTTCTAAGACATCGTTCTATACAAGCTCCAATGACAAGATATAGCATTAAATTAAAGTCCACAAATTACATATACCTTTATCATTATTCTGTGTGCATGCATGCACACAAAAAGTCTGATTACATTTGTTTGTGTGTCAGAATTTTTTGGAGAGAGAGAGAGAGTGAGTGTGTGTGTTTGTGTGTGTGTGTGTGTGTGTGTGTGAGAGAGAGGGAGAGAGAGGGGAAAAGAGAGAAAGAGTGTGCTCATGCATGCACATGTCCCTAAGGTTATATTCCGGACTCCAGTAAATCGTTTATGAAGTAAACTATTCAAACAAACAGCATGAAACTTCCAGGTTGGACTATAAAGTCACAGAGATGAATTTAGCAAACTCAAGTATATGCCAATATATACCTATCTACATTTATATATATATTTATATCTATCTATATATCTATCTATCTATCTATCTATCTATCTATATATATATATATATATATATATATATATATATATATATATATATATATATATATACCTCATTCTCAACGGTAGCCTGTTTTATTCTGGGCATCCCGAAAATGTCTCTTTTTGCATTCATTGTTGAGGGAATACAAGCGTTTTCCAGCGACGTAGATTTTTGCTCAAAGTGAAGCTTCTGCGATTAGGATCCCTAATTGTGGCACATTGCCTATGCAATGGAAGCAGAAATTCGTGTTGAGAGTTTCAGTGCACTCTCGGGTAATGACTTGAGTGGATTCTTCAATCCAAAACGCAGCTGATTAGGACTGGCCCTGAGGTTCCCATCACCTCAGGCAAGTACAATTCCGGTGCCCTTCAAAGCCTGATTTCCAATCGTTCAAGCAATTTTCTGATGTGTCAAGAGCGAATAAGAAGATTGGTTGGACGATTAAAAATATTATCCCAATATATACATATATAATTAATAGAATATACAAGAAGGCAATTAGACCAAATGCAGAATACAGTGATAAAGATCGAGCACCTGAAACCAGGCGGAGGGACTTGATTTCAATCTTAGAGCCTACAGCAAAAAGGAACTAATTAATGGAATGGACTATCTGACTTATAATGAAATATCAGAGTCGTTTAAACAATTTGTCTAGAGTGGCGAATCGGGATGAGGTAATCGGAACATTTCGAAGCATCAATTTGATTTCTGTATACGGCACATCATTTTGTGATATCTCTCCACAATTTTGAAATTTATCAGCAAGATAGAAGCAACCAAATCTACATTACAATCAGATTTGTTTCTGATATGATAATATATTTTAGATATATATGCCCTAATCACAGTCAATATAGCACGAGGGTGGAGAGATTTTTTTCTGATGATTTGAATACGATAGAAAACAACTAGGCTGGCAAAAGAACAGATGCGTATTTAGGAGCCAAACGCTCTTTTTTGATGGTATACAGTGTATGCATAATTTAGTTTCTTTTCTAAACGGAAAGTTAGGGTCATGTTTAGTATTAGAATAGCGCTGTAAATAGATCCTGATCCCAATTAAGACCTGGATTTTTTTCGCTTCGAAAAAAAAAAATACAAAGAATTTGACATACATTAAAAAGATGATTAATATGTCAATTCGGAGTCGAAATTAGACCCCGGAGAAAACTCCCTCGGTCTGTAATGGCCAGCGAGAGGAATAATGGACGGGCTCAAACTTTTTTTCCTACGTGCTTCACTATTGACTAATGTAATATTTGTGATTAGTTTTCTTTTTTAAATCCAAAAATTCTGCTTTGTTTCAGATCTGTTAACATAGACATTGTATTGTTGACATTTTTAGTAGCTTTCAATCATCTGTTGAAAAATATGAGTTGTAATTCTTAATTTCTGTTTGTGATGCATTCCAAAAAAACTTGGGACCAAAGCATTTCTGTTTCTTTTTTTTTTTCCTTAGAATGCGAATTTTAATTTTGGAACTGACAAAAAGTCATGGCCAATTTGTACATTATCGTTATGTTATGAATGAAACTCCCTTTCTGAATATTTGGAAATTTTTTTTTTCCATGAAATATAAATTTGGTTCCTATTTACCATCCATTAAGCAAAATCATTTATAACTGTTAACATTGTTTCACTCAACGTCTGAGTGGATATACATCCAAGTTTATAGCCTGACATATTTTTCATAGCAAATACAAAATCATCAGCTGGGGTTCATTCGTCCATGACGCTCGTAGAGTAATGTACCCTGGTACACACACATGCGCACACACACACGTATATATATATATATATGTGCATGTGTGTGTTTGTGTGCATGTGTGTGTGTTTGTGTGTGTGTATATATATATATATATATATATATATATATATATATATATATATATATATATATATATACATATATATTAGCTGGTGCACGATAATAGTAACTTTATGAATTTTGAAAAAGGTACTCCTTTCTCAGATGGAAATCAACCACATGAAAAGACTGAGAAAATGAACTGAATCCTTTTTTATGTACCCAAAAGCTGGTTGATTTTCTGTTACAATCATACAGGAATTGGCCATTTTTTTTTTTTTATCACCTGTTTGTTTTGACCCATTGCTTTCATTTTACAAACACACACACACACACGCGCGCGCGCGCGCGAGCGCGTTGACACACACACAGGCTTGTGCATTATTAACACGATGAACTACTTTTATTCATCAATATTTTTCTCTTATAACTTTTTTAGTTTGAATACTTATCAAATCGGTTTCTTTTCCAGATTGACACATGTCCTATTTGTTATTAATTCAAAGCTACTGGCAAGATAGAATATCACAACGCTGTGTGTTCGAAGCATCTCCATCGAAGAGACCTCATTACCGATAAGCCAAGGAAAATTTAGTCCACTCTAGGCTAATATTGTGTTATGTATCGTTTTTCTCAGGACATTCTATACAATTTTGCTAAAATGTTTTATATTATTCATGTTAGTATGTGCCTACCGCTATTTTGTACTGCAAATCTGATATTCTTTTTATAGGAATACAGTATCAATAATTATAATACTGTATCTTCTCTACTTGTTTTCACTCTTCATGAATTCTCTAACCAATTTTGGGTTATTATTTTTTGAAGTAAGGAATTTTGAGATGAAAAAAATGATTGCACATAGAATTGCAAGAGGCGTACAATATTGAAAAATAACCTAAGTGCCACGATTTAATGCATGATGAATGTGAATAAAAATGTGAGTAAGCTTGACTACGCTGCACTTACGTACAATATGCTATGCAGTATATAGCTGCACTTTTATGCGAGCAGTACTTGTTCAATTTTCCTTTTTTATATCAAAAGTATACATGTTACAGATGATGTCGGTACACAAGCATCTTCAAGCTAGCATGGAAAAGATTAATGATACCCGTTATATATATATATATATATATATATATATATATATATATATATATATATATATATATATATATATATATATATATATATATATATATATATATAAAATCGAGGTTTTCTCATATATACATATATGAGTGTGTATATATATATATATATATATATATATATATATATATATATATATATATATATATATATATATATATATATATATATATATACCATCAGATCAGGCTTTTTCATATATATATATATATATATATATATATATATATATATATATATATCTTGCATAAGGTAAAAGTCCAGTCTTTGGGTCTGAAGAGTAGGTTTCAATCCTTCCCCGTGGTACTGGATAAGATATAGGATAGTCTATAGCCACACTGAAAAGTTGTAATACTCCGAGACAGCTGTCTGTTGATGACGCAATTATCAATCATTTTTTTAATTAATGCTTTTTCCATCGGGGATGATCACTCTTCAGGTAGGGAAACTCGTTCATTGGAGCTATAAACAATGCTCCTCCAGTTTAAGAATTAAGCCCTCTGGTCGATGAGGAATTGTGTTTAAGTGAATATTACGCCTAAATTCGATCCTACTGATCGTACTGTTCTTAATAATATTCTAGCCTCTGGGTCTGAAATAAAGATTTCAATCTTACCCCGCTGGGATATTGGATAGTCTACAGCCAAAGTAAAAAGTTGTAATACAGCAAAACGACCCTCTGTGGAGGACACAATTATAAAATATATATATATATGAGAGAGAGAGAGAGAGAGACAGACAGACAGACAGACAGACAGACAGAGACAGCGAGGGGGGAAAAGACCATAATTCTGGCTGTTTAGTCTGTACTATCAGTGCACCCACGGTCCAGTATGCCATAACCGGCTAATATAGGACATATGATGTTTGATGTGATGTCGACTGACCAGAATGTAGCCTGGACGTTAAGCAACCCATATTTGTACATTCCTTGTATGAGTTTACTTATGGAGGCATTATTATTCATTATTTTGATTTATTTACTTTAACCTTGTTTTTATTTACCTTGTTCACAAGACTTACCTTTTCTCTGCATTTCCAAAGAAGAAAAAATTAAAACATTGAACTGAAGTGAGTAAAGATGTGAAAAAATCGTTAAAATAAGCATAACATGACAAAAATTGTTGACAACACAATGAGAGTAAAATTTCTAAAATTGGAAGAATTGACGGCCAAGTTTTACATCATTGTTGAATAAGAAATGGTACCCTTTGGGAAAATTGATAAAACTTCCCCATCATTCAATGAAAAATACAAGTGACTTGGAAATCTAATAAAAATACACTTCCTATTTCGATTTGTTGAATATTGGTCATACATACAGAGTTTTCGGTAGTGTGAACAAAAGGGGAAAAAAATTACCGCAGTAACTTACGAATCTTTTCAACGCCCATGATTACGCAAAAAGTATGTCGTAACAAAACTAATGAAGACTTTATATTGTTAAAACTGCATATATTGCTTCTATTTATGTACACTTACTTAACGATGTCTGTATGGGTTTCATTCATTTTAAACTTGTCCAAAAATAATAGCAATAGCAACATAAACAATAAAAAAAACTACCACGACAAAAATGCTGATAACTTAAATAATTAAAATGTAACAATAATAATAGCATTAACGTTTATGATATTAAAGAAAATCTATATTTTGAGCTGCCAAATTGGAGATGGAAAAAAGCAGAGGGAGACTGCTCGTAATACCAACTAAGCATTTGGCCAGGGCATGATCAACGAACTTACGGGTCAACATAGTTTTAAAAAAATACAGAACCCCCCCCAAAAAATGAGCTTTGAAGAGGTCGACATCTTTCTGTAATTGACGACATCCAATCGAGAGAAATTACTGATACAGGATCACGCAAAACAACAGGAGAGGTTACAGATGAACTGAACTTTGACCGTTCAAAAGTTCGACACTTAAACAAAGTTGTCAGAGCAAAAAATCTGTATATTTTGCCAAAATGGCTATGAATGGAGAGCAAAAAATCTCGCACGTCGCACGAAATGATCATGCAGGGATTGAACAAACTAGGCTCTTGAACTCTATCTCACCCTGTTTACTTACCAGATCTCCGACTTGCTATCACTTTTTCCAACATTTCGACCACTTCCTGCAAGGGTATGTCTTCAACAACTTCATTGGTGGTAGTTTGTAGGTTCTGTTTCCCGAATTATAACTTTCGTGCTATGGTGAGATTTTTCAGTTTATAGTAGAAAAACTGGATTTATCTTTGCTCCAACCTAATTCAGAGGAAGAGTTCACCAATTTTTCTCTGAAGTTGCCAAACCATCGAAAATGATAAGAAAACATAAACGTGAAATAAAAACAGTTTCAAGTGTTCCATATGTTCCCCCAATATATACATTTATGTGTACGTGTGTGTTTGTGTTTTTATATGTGTGCATTAGTATGTGCGTGTATGTGTTAATCTTACAGTTGTTGTACATGTGCATGTGTGCGTACATATTTCTACATATCTCTACTACTCTTATAGAACTGTATTTTTACGAAAATATTTTCAGCGTTAGTCGGCTTTCCACTTCTTATTTACATTGATCATATCATTCATCATTAGCCCCTTGATTTGTAATGTATTCAATATTGTGTAGCTTCGAACAACCCAGAAAGACAGAAGACATTCAAAGGCTGGAAATACAATTTAGAGCTGAAATAAACAATAACTGCATTGTTTAGACAAAGGAAATGCATACTTAATCGAGCCATGTCAGGTGCAGATGAAACGTATCAGAATATTCATGAAAAATACTCTGTTCTTTGCCTTAGGCTGACGAACTAGAAGCTTGAGTGCTTATTAATTATTGAAACCACTTTGACAAGCACGGTACCATTTCAGAACCAATTAACATAGCCTACAACTGAGTAAATGCACAGCTGTTCTTTTTCCATTTAACGAACCAATTCATTGGGTTGGTGCAAAAAATAAATGCCGTCTTTAATCACGAACTGTAAAGTAGTACATCCCAACAAGAAATAAATGTTGTTAATCGAAATAAGAACTTTCATAACGTGCTCGTTTTTACCACCTATATATTCTAGGAACCTGAAATTCTGAGGACCTCGAATGAATTCTACAATAGTGTTTTGAGGTACCACTTGGTCGTTAATAAATTTCTGTTGTAAGATTCGGTCGAAGTGCTTGAAAAAGTGGTAGTTTTCTGTCAGGTATTTCGAACAATATGCATCTATTTTGCATCACATTCAGGATCATTTGTACGAATTGGGATTATTTGCTTTTTCTATTTGTTTCATTCAATTTGTGAATGGTCTATGTTTTGTTCCCCTGTTACCACTTGAATTTTCTTTCCGCTTCAGTATTAGCCCCCGATCGAATGTTGTCAATCACAGAGAGATGTCTACGTCTTAAAGGATTTTTGCTCTGTTTTGAAATTTTGGGAAAAAATGTGGAATAGTACGTCCATTGATGGTCCCCCTGTTTGATTTTGCAAGCAATCCCAATTACCTAACAGCCCGTATTGAACTAATTCAACAAAATTACTTGGGTGTGTGCGGGTTTTTTCAACCCAGAATAAATGATGAAAAAACAGTATTCAACTTGAAAAAGAATAATGAGATATCCACTTTAAAATTGCGTACATAGTTGAAAAATACTTTAATCCGACATCTAAAACCTCAAACTAACCATACTTGCACTCATCTTAATACTGTGATAGTCTACAAAACATCCTAACTCAAAATCATCTTATATACTTATGCAATGTATCTTATAGTACGAAAGAGATAACAAGGATCACGAATATTAAACTAAGGAGCACTTGAAAAAAAAACTTGCCTCTGTCAAGGACCAACGGTAATCCCGAATCTGCTCGAGCCAATCAGGGGAAATGATAGGTTCTATCTTCAGTATATTGTGAACCTCTCCACAAAATCCCATTAAAAATCCATTGCATTTTTTGTTCAAATATCAGGCTGAATATAATGAAACAATGCATGAACGTATGTGAAAAATTTGAGAGAAATATCCCTCAATCGAGAATGATTCTTGGATCCAACCGTTTATGTTAGCAGTGTTATGTGTTTGTATTTATTTCTATACATTTCTGCTTTTTCCACTTTTTTACTATTTGTTAATGAGAATATACTGACTGTTAGCTGAGTATCCAATTCTCATATATTGTTCATATCATACCTATATTTCCAAGGAATTTGGGATGTATTCACTATTTTGTAGATTTGTGGATCCCAGAAAGAAAAACTCAAAGACAATATTTGATTGCTTCCACAAAATCTCATTGAAATTCATTACAATAATTTGAAAAAATCAAGAAGAAATTTCTGTCATCTGCTCTAAATATTTTACGTTTGAGATTTTGATACAGGGATTACTTTGATAATTTAGCCTGGACATCTGAAGATACCCATATCTTTGCTTCTCTATGATCAATATCTTATTTCTGTAGATTGTGTATTGCAAGGTATCCGAAATTTTTGGATATTTTTTTGTTTTTTGTTTTGTTTCCATTAAAGGTTTTCATTTAGTTTTTTTTTATTGTAGCACGTAACTCCATCCCCAACATTTCGGTTTCATTATCGGAGGTGTTGTTTTTGAGAGTTATATCATCAGCATAATCAATATCTATGATTGGCAGGATGTCGATGGCTTCTGGATATTTTTAATATCACAACTACATCTTTTATTTTGTCAGTTGAAATTTGACGGGTATAAACAGATGACAAAAGTATAAGGAGCTGATGTGTCTCTTCGGAGCATACCACCTACTGCATCAAAGAATTGCGTATTTCAGTCTAGAGAACAGACCTTTGTTGTCGTATCTTTGTACAACGTCATGATTGCTGACACTGTCTCGATTGGTGTTTCTTATTTTGGGAGTATGACTAGTAATTTGCTCGATCGATTGTATCAAAAGCTTCAGAAAGTCCATACATTGAGTGTTGCTTGTACATTCTTAGGCTTCGATTTATTCGACGATGCACAGAATGGTAGAACTTTGACCAAACGCAAATCTATTTCGTTAAATTGATATTCTCTTGATAAGTCATAAAATTCTTTGATGGTGAAACCTATTTTCTTTCAATTCAATTCACAAATGATACGTTTCTTGGTAGCTTTGTCTATGATTTTTAGTGGATTTTCAAGGATATTTTCAAAATGAGAATTACAGTATCTCATTTTGATCATTTGCTTCGAGCTTTGATTTGATGCGTGTTTAGCAATTGATCTCATTATCCCATCAATAATTTTCAATGCAGTGGCCACCTGTTTTGTTTCAAGCGATCTGTTCAGCTTCATCAGTTGCTGTCAATACTGCTTGTGCTTATTTTTGCAATTACCTTAATTTACTTGTGATGAGCTGGCATTTTTCAATACGGCTTTCCGTTCAGATTCTTTACGTTTGATTTGTAGGCTTCAATGAATCTTTGAATCTATTTATCAATCTAATCGTATCTTTCTCTGAGAGGTTTATCCGTCAGTAAGATTGTCCAGATGATATGATTTCTGTTCATTTGTTCAGAGAGAGAGGAACTCAAAGTGGCTTTGGGAACACATTGATCAGAACTAACTTTACAAAAATATTTTTTTGCCTGACTGTTTGATCAGTAGTTTTTCAAATTTACTGTCTTGATTGATTCGGCCTATGTGTGAGACAATACTTTATTTTGTTTTCCCTCGAACTTTGTGTTTAGACAAGTTAATTTGTTTTCCTTCCATATACTTGCTAAGGAATATACGATTCTTCTTTGTTTCTCCGAGGAACAAATGAATACATATCCGCAGTTTGGCCTAGTTTGGCCTTAAAATCACCTGTATAAAGCGTTCTAGCATGTTTTGGTATCTGAAATACGAGGGGAGACAATTCATTGTTGAGTTCTGGGCCTTCATTCCCTTCATTTATTGAAAGGTTTGGAATGGCATTGAAAATTTCTATAGCGATTATGGCTGTAATCATTTCGATATTTTCAGGTTGTCAGGGTGTTTACAAGGATACCCACACTTCTGACCATTGCATGTGTTTGTTTTTTTTGGGGGGGTTGGATTTTTTTTTTCATGGTAATGAGATGGTCAGTGTCAAATTTTGACCTAAATTATGTTGCTTCAATTTTATAACATAATGGGGAAAACAATGTTCCTGTAAACATATGGCTCTTCATTTATTTGATCTTGGATTTGCAAGACATTCACATAACCGATCACTTGACGTTAGTTTCTCAATCCACGGTTGAAACAAAAGAATGTTTCTCGCTTTGCATCAGTTTTGGTGCTGTTGGTCGTTTTGGAACGGTAGTAATTCTTCCTACTACATCTCAGACAACACGGCGTTCATCTCAGTGATATGAGCAACAGGTGATGAGGGAAAAGCATTTGAATCCGGTGGTAATCATTTGGATTTACTGTGGGCTTGATGACATCAATGATCAACAATTGAGTGGAGGATCCTGAGCTGCTCTTTTAACACAACAGAATTTGTATTGGAACGGATTGCTTTGCAGATTAATCAACGAAACCTGAACCACTGAAAACTGTGTCCAGCAGTCGTGTACTTCACCATCTTTTAGCACGCTATTGAGATTTTTGTCCTCCGGGTTTACTTCTCTGGCTTGATCAGCAATTAGTCTGGTTCCAGCACTTTGACCTATCTGGATTGCTTTGATTTGTCAGGAAAATGATCTCTCACCTCTATTCCTCCTCGGGTTTCTATAGCACACAAACATTGACACCACAGTAAGGTTGATGATTGAGTTTTATATATATATATATATATATATATATATATATATATATATATACTATTCAAATCATAACTCGGGTAAACTGGACACATTACCAGGTTTTCTCAGCGTATAAGTGGGTTATATCGCAGAGTCTACGTAGCATTGCTCTCCCAGGGGTTTCTGTCAGAGGTTTCATTATTTTCCCTAATTTTGAAGACTATTTAATGATATAATACTTGAAAAAGGTTGAACTTTAACTGAACCCAGGTGGCAGGGATCATAAAAATGGCCTTAAAAGTGATCACATAGTTCAATGTAATTTTTGAATTCTTTGACTATTTCAAAATTAGAAATAAACACGTCCATTTCATAGTCTGAAAAAAAAAAACAATTGGTCATCAAATGTTATGCAGAATTAACATTTTAACAGTATTGTCTTAATGACGGGCCAAATTCAAGTAAGATTGTTCACTAAGTCCGCAGAAATACCGGATAAAATTATTTACGTATGATGAGATAAAATGCCTGAATTTTCGTAAAGTAAACCTAAATGTTGTGGGATACAAAGGGAAGGACAATTTCAGCATGCATTATTTGGATAACTGTAGTGTATCTTAAAAACATGAAAGTATATTCATTGATATATTGAATAGAATGCACAGCCTGCCTGCATTTTGCAAGAGTCAGGCCTGTGTACACATATACACATGCACAAGAACTTAGAAAGACAATATGTTTATTAGCGATTGCTGGGATAAACATATCGAGGATGACGGATGGACAAGAGCAAAATCAAAAGTCTTTTTTCAAACTTACATGAAACCCGTTAGAAAAAATGCATCATTTTCCGTATAGATGTTCCTTACCGGCCAGTATCGGTGCCCTCATCCTAATATAAAACTGACACTCCAGACCAACCACTTTCCAATGCAATGTTGTGTACGCCTTTTTTTATATCTATGAGTGCACTTTCGCAAGCATATCGCTTTCTTCGTTCCTACTAAATGTTCAATTCTATTGGATTGGGGTAGCATCTCGGATTCCCAGTCAGGAGGTGAGATTCCAATGGTGTCTCTGGAGTAGTAATATAGAACGATAAATCAGTCAACTGTGGACAACACTCTTTCACTCTCTCTCTCTCCCTCTCTCTCTCTTTATAATTATATATATATATATATATATATATATATATATATATATATATATATATATATATATATATATATATATATATATATAAATATATCATGTATTATTCTTTCTAACCTTGAAAGATGGTTAACAATTGATGGGATTGATAGATAGACGGATATTCAGATATTGACAGGCTGAGATTGATAGATATATGTTGAGAGGGGGTAATAGATATATAGATATTGGGAGAGGTAGATGAACATCAATACATTGAGATAAATAGATATGCATAAAAAATCCACACAAATCCTTTGTAAGGTTCGTGTATAGGCACTGTGAGATAATTACAACACAGCTCCATCAATAATAATAATTGTTCCAAACCAGTAAGGTAATTCTTTCAGGGAGTTGATTTCTTTCTTGTTGAAGACCCTTTTTTTCCATAACAGTGCCACGGGGAAGATTTTCATCTGTTCTTCGAATCTCTTGCTGTTGAGTAAAAAAATTGTAAAGATTATCTTATTCCACCTCGTTCTATGTCCTATATTTCTACCCCAGGAATTTGAATACTAACAGACATAATAAAGTTGTTCCTGTGAGGATCTTATTGAACTTTCTTTTTGTTTCAATTAATTTGACTTGGGGAGTACAGATGTTCATGAAACTTTATTTCGAAGACATAAATTGTTTGGCTTGTTTTTTTTTTAAATCAAAGGTAATCATTACCGATGGGGTGCAAGTAGCGTATCGGCTGACGGTGAAGATTATAAAAATCGGCAAACTAAGTTCAAATTCCACTGAAAGCTGTTCATTTTATATAAATGCCCTTTAAAAAGGCATGCATCTATATCGCCTCTCTAAAACTATTGGGAAAATAACAGAGAAGATTGTGGTTGCAACCTGCAAAAGAGGCCACAATACAGATTCTAGACCGAGGTGCCGATTCCCTTTATGCAGCTGGATGCTTTTTTGTAGTTGTTCTAGGAGCTACTACAACCAAGCTGATGCCAAACATATCATACCCCATTTCTTTTGAACTACATCAGTGAGTCTGAGTGGATATTGTCTCGAATGGGTGTCCTGGGATCACTATACACTTCAGCCAGGCTCGATCCCTTAATGGGCTACTACAACGTCATTCTATCGGTCATTCAGACAGGAGGGCTCTATCAATGCACATGGTTTTACTCTCAGTTTCCATACGATTACCCCCAATTGAACTATTATGGTTGCACCCTGCTAGGAGTTTCTATGGATTTTGTATTGATAATGGGAAAATAAATTACCTTTCAATCATCGTTTCCCTAATTTCATCTGCAAAGTAATCTTCCATGTGCGTATTGCAGGAATATGAAAACAAACGTGCCGTGAAAAACATTTGTCAGTACGTAGTTCCATGGAACGAATGCTATTAAAACCAAAGTTTACTCTACCTTGATTATCTTTAGATGAAACACAATCAATTGAAAAATCACACCGTTAAAGCTGGTGAAGCGTTTCATCCTTTTTTTAAACATGGGCTTGTGTTTCTTTATGTGTTAATGGGTTCCTAGCCTTACTATTTTGTTTATATATCTGCAAAATTGGCATCAGTACTCCTCACACATCCTTTTGTCATTGTTCTCGAGGGGATATTTTGTTATTTGATTACTTCTTGATTATTTCAACTTCATTTTCTGCATCTGCCAGTTGAAAACATAAGTGATGTCATAAATATAATTTATTCTGACCATATTTATTTTTCGATGGAATTCATTTAAATGACTTCAAAATTTGCCAATTGTCCGATTATTGATCGTGATGGTGAGTTATCAATTATTTTATTAGCATTTCTTTTATCTTAATAACAATTGCTTTTTGTCGCAACTATCCATATCTTGGTCCACAGTCAGGAGATAAAATAATTACTAGTGAAAACTGACGATGATTCATCTGATAAATCACCGACATTATGTTACTGCTAGTAATACCATTATTGGTTGTATCGTCCATAGCAAATATTGCTCTGGATGGGAAAATGTAGTCGATTATAAAAGATCCAGTAGAGCTGCTACAGTACTCGAAAGGGTTTTCCGAGGTTAAAACATTATACATTCATATGTACTTAACAGGTAAGCAAGAATGACCAAATCGAACACTGAAGATACATATTTAAGCAGTTTTGTTGACAGTTTTTCAAGACAGCTTTGACAAATGAAAGATTATCAAAGTTAATTATACGTAAATTTCAACACGAATCTTACCAATTAAACAATCAAAGGAATAAGTATGTTGCCCTTTGTTGCTATGATCATTACTTTTCAGCTGAGGTGTTTTTCGAAAGGTATAATATTACCTTGATACTTGAATGAGGGGAGATAAAAAAAAAGATCAACATTATGGATAGGATATATGTCTGATTGAGATAGGTAATCACCGGACAAAAGTTTCTATAGAATGAAACTTACCCCTCAAATTTTTCTGTCGACAAACGATTCAAATTATTTCATTATCGCTGACTTTATAATCAGAAATCACGCAGAGTGCATAACTATTGCCCCCCCCCCCCCAAAAAAAATTGAATCAAAATCAGTTCATAGAAATCTACGGGGAGTAGTTCGAATTGCAAAAAAACATTCATATTATTTTTTTCTAAATTCTGAATTAGCACCAAATTTTGCCTTATCCCATGATATGAACCTTTCCAGAATAATTCTTAAAGAAAGCATTGAGAATCTTTGGAGACAGCAAGCAAGCGTAGAATATTTACCGATTCTTCATTACCCAGTGACATACCTTTCAAAAATGGTATTGAAATCCATTGTGAAATTTTGAGATATTCTGTTGACATATAGCTACAACACATTGAAGATGGAATCTTTCAATGTGCCAAAATACGTACAAAATCTCATATATATATATATATATATATATATATATATATATATATATATATATATATATATATATATATATATATATATATATATATATATTAATAATTGTGTTATCCACAGGCAGATGTATCAATGTATTACAACTCTTCAGTGTGGCTATAGACTCGTTATCCCTTCCAGTACAGATAGGTAAAGTCAAACCCTCACCTCAGAACCCGATTCTCTGCCCATGCTTTACGCAAAACTGGATAGTCAGTAGGACTGAATTGAGCAGTATATTCCAGATTTTAAAGAGCATTGCATATTTGCCTATAGCAGATGGGTGCCCTACCTTGGAGTGCTTAAGCCAAAGAAATGAGCATCAATCATATCCTTTCACTTTTTTCATCAAAATTTCAATATGGTACATCTCATTAGTAGAGAATATCTTTAAGTAATCAAAGACCATGAAAAATCTTTAAAAAATTAAAACACTTTCTGCAACACTTTTTCACTGCCTGTATGCAAGCAACGATTGCAATGGAATATTTCTGTTCTTCGCAAATCAAATATTCTCCCACCCTCAGCATATCCATATTGATATGATTCAAATACCGTTGCCCATGGCAAAAATTGCAAATTTTGTTCAAGATAAAATCTAGAATCGCCATGACAACGTTTTCATGGTGAATACGTCGATGCAACGTGCAATTATTTACTGTGAATTTTCATTCGATTATAACCAGCACAAATAATCTTTATTTCAAATTGAGCAAATGATTCTATGAGTTTTTGACTCTATTTTAGCAGGGCCGTAGCCTGAATGCCAAGTGCCTAGGACACCTGTAATGAGCTCGACACAGTAGGGTTTTCCAAATACAAATGAAAAAAAAAAGAGAATCGATGAATTAACTGGAATAAAAACAGTCAATATATTTTTCATAAATCCGACCTTCCTGGAAGATGATGGCGTACTTTGAAGGGCACCAAAGTCCAGCATGCCCAGGCAACAAAAACCTTATCGCTTGCCATGTCTGTAGTACTCTGATTGGTACAAGACTGAAACCTCTGAAAGATAAAAAATGATCATAAAAAATTTTTAGCTGGAATCGAATCGTCAAAGTGGTGGAACACCCAATCTGTATTCGCGCAACTATTGTGAAATCAGGGCTGACAGAAAAGCTGTAGGGGCTATTTTGAAACATCTTTACGGGGCTGCAGGTTGATAACCTAGGTCAGTTGAACCTCGTAGGTTTAAACTAACTTCTCCAGAGACAATACTTCTCTTGTAAAAAAAAAAAAAGCAATCAAAATGTTCAAATAAACACTTTGGATGCATTTTAATGACGATGTTTTCAAATTCTAAATTATAGTTTTAAAACATACGAATACAAGTAGTATAGAAGAAAGTTACTGCATTTGAAGAATTTAGAAGAAAATTTAAATATCTGCTGTTATCTTACTACCTACAATGTGATATTAGGTATAAATAGCAATTTGTTGTGTGTATTTGACTTGATTAGATTACCCTAGCGCAGACACCGTATCAGACGGAGAGCTCAACTGGGAGTATTAGGTCAAATTGGCTTAAGGCTAGCCCAGGGTGAAATACCAGTTGCAAAATCTCACCAAGGATAACAGCCCTGAATTTGAGCACTGACTTTCAATTCCACTTTTAGAACTGATAACTATTACATTGATCCACACCCTTTTTTAAAGCATTGACTGAAATTAGTTTAGTTTGGCCAAGCTTTGAAATTTTGGAGACTCAATTAAAGTCAAACTTTGTATTGTCAGTAGGTAAGATTTGCTTACTATACATGGATTTTCGAGCACCAAAACTAGTGCACATGCTGCAACGTATGAGAAACGCTAAGTGTACGTCTCAAGGATGCAAAACTGCATTTTCTTTTAACGTCTATCAGGAATAACCAGAGGGGATGGAGCGATAGTACAATGCAGAACTGCATCCATATCAAACAATCCATGAAATATAAGAATACCAATGACGAAAAGCTTACTCTACTTAGAGAGTAAAATATACAGATGGTCTTTTTTTTTAAGGGAAAAAATTTCTTTTAATTTCAGTTGGATCTTTCAAAATATCAGCAAAACATGAACAAATTTGCCGATAAATTGATGCATAGGACTTTCTTTCATCGGTAGTCTAATCTGTAGCTCGTTTAGTAATCATTTTGATTGTTGATTTTTAGTTTTTTTTTCACTTTCCTGTTTCTTTCCTGTCCTGAGGGGTGGGCCTGTAGGCATCAACTTGCAAAACTAAGCCGGTAACCACCAATAAAATTGAAACGAAGCAGAGTCCAAAATACTTTTAGCTCAGTAGTCAACATGGCTTCATCCTTTGTGTTTCTTGTGATCTTCTGTTCACCGTCAGTCGATCAAGAAAAGAGGAATTAGTTCAGCCTATATACTGACTATAGTCAGTAAGTTTATGCTAATCCCCCCGATGCCCACGACTTTGTCTCTTTAACTGACATGCGTACAACTATTCACAACATACGGAGAAACCTTTTTTTTTTTTTTTTTTGTAATATATTGCAATCATTACCCAATTCCTAAAAGTAAGATGAATCAAAAGAAAAAGAAAAATAACCCTTAGGGCTAAACTAGCAATTAGAACAATTCTGCTTGCACACGTTATCATAGATTTGAATCAAAGGACTGACCGTTTAAGTGATAAATTATTACTGCTTCCAGCCGGGGTCGATTGTTGAACTTTCAACTTTCGATTCAGATGAGTGTCGATTGTACCTGGTGCATTCGTTTTTTCATTTATTTAAAGAAACAACTTCTGTTTCCAATCGTTATTTGATTTATCATCACATATTTTTACTTAACATCTCTCTTAATCTTTGATTTCTACGCTCAACTCATACCAGAAGTGTATGCAAGAGGAGTTCTCATTGATAATAGCTACTTCTGTTGAATCTTTACTAAGTTAAAACTGAAAATATATGAGAATGGTTTGTTCAAGCCCAAACTACTTATCGAGCTGAACAAAAAATAATATAATCCATCAGACCTATTATTTATCCACCAATCCAAAGCTTGGTCGTATCGTGGATTCAAATAGTCTAGAGAAGGATGTAATCTGGTCTGGTCAATCCATATTGACCGAGTGGATGAAAAAATTCTATATAACTTATCTTATATCTTTTCAAACCTGTTACCCTTAATCCGTTATCCTTTACCCTCCACAGTGCTGCGTACACCAGTTCCTCTCTGCCTACTCACCAAGAGCAGATAGAGTGAATGCTAAGAACCGGAGAAGCTCTGAAGCCACTCCAAACAACATCCGTAGTGACCAACACGTCGTGCAGCAAGACTTGGCCCAACACACCCAATTTATACCGGCCGTTTAAGTAGGACAAAGAAACGAACACTGCATCAGCAAGTTGGGATACAAAATACAGTACAATATGATCTTGTAAACTTTGCAACCATCAACGAGTTCAAAAATCATTAATATATTCTTGATAATCAATATATCTTTCGTATAAGAACCAAATAAACTTGCAAGGGCACTAACTGTGGAACCAAAATCGAAGTAGACTACGTCCTAGCGGATAAAAACCCATACCATCAAACAATTGAAGTTGTAAATCAAGTAAATATAGGAAGCGACCATAAATGGTAAGATGTAAGATGCAGTTGAACAGCAATGAAGAACGTAGAAGAAGACATTCCACACTAAACCGAAATCCCTGAACATACCAGAAGAACTCTCGAACCCTTCAAAGTAGAATTAAAAACAGATATAGAATACTAACTCATAAAAAAATACCAATATCATCGAACTCACAGTGATATAACAACCTCTTTAACAGAAGCTTGTACTATGTTTCAACCAAGAAGTATACAAATCATTAGTAAAATCTCAAACAAAACTAAGGAACTCATTAAAAAGATCAAAGACCTCGAACTATCAACAACAACAAGGGATAATAGAGGAGACCGGACTGAACAAAACAATCAAGAAGAAAACTAAGAGAAGACAAAAGAAAGTCTCCGACAGCAATCATCGGAACGACTCCAGAAAATTGCTAGGGGTTCAATGCAACAAACCAAGCTGTTGGTATAGGACAGGAACCAAAAAAAAGCATACTCAGAGAAATTAAGATATAACGACGGATTGAAACGGATATGTCGAACGTGCCAAAGAATTCTACCAAGATCTCTACTATTTAAAACATAGACAAGAAAACAATAAACAGCACACGCAAGACATGAGCAACAGTTCGAAGACTTCCTACATGTTATACCATGAGAGCTGAAATAAACCATCGAACAAACAAAAAAGAAAAAGCCTCTTGACCATATAACATCACTATAGATCAACTCAAAAAAGCCGTTAATATCATCAATAAAAAATAACTTCCAATTCTATTCAACTTGTATCTAAACATAGTAAAGTCCGAAAAGACATGAACATGACAATAATAAGACATTTTCATTAAAAAGGGGGGGGGTAGAAAAACCTCAACAATAATAGGCCTACTTAACTGCTTTCACAACTTTCCATAAAAATGATCACGAATCGGATCACTGAAACACTAGATGAAAACCAACCACGGGAACAAGCTAGACTTAAAAGCAGTAATTCGACCTATCAATGTTATAACTGAAGGAAAAAGCAATAGGGAACAAAATGCCACTCACTGTAGCATTCATACACTTCAAAACAGCATTGAAATCTTCATGATCACGAAAGTTATCACCGTACAAGTCGTAGACCTCGTATACGTCAGAGAACTGCAACATATATAGGGTCACAACAACTCCTTCATCAGACTACGTAAAGAATCTGCTCCCTTCCAGCACCTTGAGATGATCCTCCGAAACCTTGATTTAGAGGATGGACGATTCAAAATAGACAGCGAATACCTGAGCAACCGCAAATTTGAAAACAACATCTTCCTCTCCCCAGATAATCTAAAAGACCTCCAACTAATGCACGATGAACCAAACAAACAAAAAAAGAAATTCGGTAAGATTTGGTAATCTTAAAAAAAAAAAAAAACGAATGTCATGCATAACACCCACATCAAAAATAATAACACAACCATCAAAATTGAAGATGCAAATCTGGAAAAAGAATGGCAGACGGCTGCTGGACATCGTGACTCACAATATGGTTTCCCAGAGATCAAACGCAAAAATGAAGCTAGGAGACAACAAGATAGAGAGACAAGCGATACAAATCAGGGAATGCTAGCTCAGCAACGCCTGGGATAGAGAGATGGTGCGAATCCCGGGAAAAGTTTATGTCCAACGACAAAAAATTAAAGAATGATTTTGATGATGATTTCTATGAATAAAATGAACATCACAACCCAAGCTAGATTATAAAGTAATTTCCTATAAAATCATGTCAAGTAGTTTTAAATACTGTTAATTGATTTTGTAGAGCCCCATACCTGTAGCTATATCTGAGATATTAAAGAAAGCATATCCGTATATCTCAGCTCAAAGCATATGTAAATGATATGTACGATTAACTTTCCATCAAACACCTCAATTACTTGCATATATTCATCCTTCATACTCAGTCAGCTTAACATAACCAACCATTAATGTTTACCAGAAGAAGAGAAAATCATGCAAATCTGTGTAATTTTTCAGGTTGATTTCTTTTTTCTTTCCTTTTTATTTTTTTACATTTCTGGTATCATAGTTTAGATAGAGTGTGATTTGAGTAAGTCAATGGTTAGAAAAGAACTTAACCTGAAGAATTACACAGATTGGATAATAAAAATATTGTATAGATTTCTTTCCTTCTATGACCATATATATAACCATTCAGGCACGTTTTCTTCCTCTCTCATCTCAAAATTGACTTGGGTCATGATTCTAAGAAAACTGATTTTATACACTTAAACTCATGCTTTACAACCGATGATAGACACATTGTATCATCAGTTTCTTATCTCAAAATTTACTCATGTCATGATTGTACGGTAAAGAGTGAACTTAGCAGAAATAAAAAGTATTCGAACTCTTTCTTCTTTCAAGAGTAAGTCCATTATACATCTCCCTGTCTAAAAAATTTGAATGAGAATCAACGTGGCAAATGAGCTTTGGCTCAGACCTCAAACATCTTAGTTTGACGTCTGGCTATGACTCCACCTAATTTTAGGATTTTTAGGAACAAACCTTGTATTAGAAATTCTGACACGAATCAAGTTCGAATCCTAGTGGCTGTGTATCGTAGGATTGAGAATACTCGACACTACATTAGTAATTCAATGTTGTTTTGCCGAGAACGTCTGTGAAAAAGATTTAGAAATTTGGGTATATGAGGGGATGCAGGACCCGTGGTTAATCATATTCCAGATTTTTTTCTCATGAAGTGCCGCTAGGTAGCTTCTATTATACACATGAAAATTACAGGTTTGTGAGTTTTGATCCTCGTGGATGAGCGTTACCCATTTTTAAAAGTTTTTTTCTCCTATACCTACTCCAAAAATCGAATCGAAGGGCTATGGTCAAGCTTCAATCGACCTAATAAGTAAGTTTTCCTTTAATTTGTTTCAATATATATATCGAATTCATTATACACGAGGTATTGCTCACCCCCAAAGCAGCTCTAAACAAATAGGTGAACAGTTGCATGTTTTTGGCACAATACAATCTTTACGCAGCATCTTTGCTGACAAAAGTGTAATTTTCATTAAAATCCCCAATAATGGTGACTGCTTGATGTGAAATATTCCTTATGGACATGAGATAGCGGCTCAGAATATGGGTAATTGATTTAGAATGCATCATCATTCTTTCAGAACATAATTGAAAAAAAAACAACAACATTGAATAGAAGTGTTTTCGAGATTCTAAGTTTGATCTTTTCGTTATTGTCAATTGGCTATACGTTATTCCTCCAGTGCTCAAATTTAATCTTTTCCATTTTTATCAGGGTTATCTCTACATTTCCCTATCATACATAAAATGCTCTGCATATGAATCCTTTTTCTCTGTTGCTGATCATCAAGGTAGGATTTTGATGATACGTGTATACACACACATGAACTCCTACTTTCAACAACGTTGCGCTGTCTTCCTCCTAATTTTGCAAGAGTTTAAGAGCCAAACTTTGTGTCATTTCTCTCGTCGTAAATTATGTATATTTTCCACCAAATCCCCAACATTACTCCCTTGGCTTAAAAGCACTGTTTGCCGCTCGGACTACTTAAGGGAATACAATTAACTTTGCCTGGCATTATTCTAAAAATATCACCATCCAAATAGGAAATTCTCACTTCCTCACAAATTGCACGTATTGAAATGTTCATTCATCATGCTTTCCTAACTTTGATAGGTAAACTACGTAAAATGATAGTATAATTTTAATGTATGCTTCACATAAAATAAAGGAACACTTTCTGATCAGGTATTGGCACAATGTAGCCGATCCATTACATTTTTTTAGGTAGAGAGATGCACGCAACTGTACTTGTTATATATGTTACAGGGTATTTGGGGCTGTATATGAGAAACTAACATTGGATTTTTTTTCTTTTCCTGCATAATCTCTCCAGTACGGTTCAAGTAACTAGAACTTTCAAGGACATCCTAGAATAGCTGGATTGAAATACTACCGAAATGTTCAGTATTGTAATGTTGAAAACGTCAAGGTTTCACCTTAAATAGGATCAAAGAAAAAGCTAGTTCTCCAGAATCTCCAAATTATGTTGAGCCAAACAGAAATTTAGAAAAATGATTTCGTTTTCGGAGTTTTGAGGATAAAGTCACTTGATGTGCCAATTCTCATTAGAATCTGTGATAGTTGTCTCAAATTTCTTCCCATGGTTTGTCGAAAGATGCTTCACGGCTTCAAAAAATATTCGGAATATGATTGATATCAAAGCAAACATTATAGAGAATTTTTCTCTCAAATTGAAGAATAGTTGGGGTGTAATGGTTGAATAATGTTTTGCATATTTTTTGCAATATGTATCCAAGCATAATCATGAAAGACGCACACTCATATACTTATACTGGTTGAAGTACTAGTCTACGATTTAAATATTCAGGGAGTTGATCAAAGGTTGAAATATTTGACACTTGTGAGTTTTCCCTCAACCAGTAACTATCTAAAAGGAACATTTCCCATAAATGTGGGAGAATTATCCTCACTCTTGATCGTTTAAAGAGGGAAAAAGTCCCCCTCACCTTTGGCCCTTTGAGAGAAAGGAAAAAAGCTTCTCTTTTCTATTGACCTAATGAGCGAGAAACTATTTCTTCTTTTTCGACCCCCTAAAGAGGAAACAATTCTCTTTTTGATCCTTAGAAAGGGGGGGGGGAGTTTCGTTAAAAAGAGTTCATCACTTCTTACCCCCTGAATGAGGGACAAGACTTCACCATAGTATGCATATATATATATATATATATATATATATATATATATATATATATATATATATATATATATATATATATATATATATATATATGGCATTGAATACTTATCTATACACGATTGTGGGTCAGTAATAATCTATTATATCTTGTTTTGTTGGTAGTACTGTTTTTGGGGTGTGCAAATGGGATTGTATGATGTTTGTTGTCACTACATTGAAATTCATCACTTGCCTTTGAGCTATCATACAGTGAACATGCCCCATATCCTTACTTTTGGTTTGCACAGGGGGAAAACAACGTGCATCATGCGCTTGTGTTTGGGCTTAATTTGTACCCGGGTTCAAATCTATGAAAGCTTTCAGCACAATATTGGAAGTGTATTTACCATGAAACAATGTGTGTAAATGGTTTTCGAGATTCAAATAGAGAGCAAAAACAGCTGCTTCAACCAACGTCCACGAATTCATATTTCTACATTCTGCCAAAAAGTTATGCGTACCATTTTGACATAGCTGGAACAATCTCTTGGAAGGACTCAACTGTGAACAGTGTATATCACAGTGTGATGTTGTAGGCCAAACTGACGTCTGCTACTTAAAGCAAACTCAAAAATCCATCGTCAAAAGGTGTTTTGCGTTTGCATGGAAATAGGCGCTCACGAACTGCTGCCAACAATGTTGAGAAGCTCCATGAATTAAGATGCATCGTGCTTCTTAAATTCCCGACCTCGTTTCCTCCGATCATCATATCATATCATTATATTTGGATCTCTCGACGACGCCTCAAGAAGTCATCGATTTCCCACGGGCCTACCTGTGAAAGACACAGAGCATGTGTTGCTCTGAACCCAACATCATTTTTCCTAGGGGCATTGCCAAACTCTTACAACACATGACCAACTGTACAGCAAAGCATGAGGACGATACATAAAAAAAAATGAATTTGTAAGTTTTGAACTGTTTCCTAATCGAATATTACACCCAAAATACAAGTACTTATTGACCCATCCTCCATTATTCAAAACTCTGTATACGAAACCCACATTTACATGGAATTGATACATCCTGCCAGTATTTGAAAAAATTATTATATATATATATATATATATATATATACATATATATATATATATATATATATATATATATATATATATATATATATATATATATATATATATATATATATATATATATATAATGAGCGTTTTATATATGATAAACAGACAGACAGACAGAGACAGGGAGACAGAGAGACAGAGACAGGGAGACAGAGAAAGAAAATGAGACACCAGATTTGTGACAGAACTGCACCGGATTGTTTTGTCTCTCCAACTTGTAGATATACACTCAGCCAGATGACGTATGTGTATATAATACATAAAGAGACTGGTTGCAGCAGTTCAGCTATAGAAGATATGAGATCCTATGTGGCAACTTGCTCAATTTTTTTTACCGTTCTTGGAAATGATAGTGTACACCTTCAAGAAAATGTGAAAGATAGCAGCACCCAATGAAAAATGCAAGTGCTGGCAGGTGATACAAATAAACGGGACAACCGGCGACTGATTAAGATTCTAACCATTCAGTGAAATGGCCCGTTGCATCAAATCAAATTAATGCTGTTGCCTCAAACCCGCCAATGGATGCATTGAAAAGCACACACTGCATTCCATAGAGTTTTGTTTTCGTCGACCAACTGTGTAATTATTGACGAAAAGGAATCGGTTACTGCACTTTATCTGAGCCAGAGAACAACAGCCCTGGGCCGTAGAAGGTTGGTGCCGGATACTTGTTCAGACGAGTCATGTTTCAAGATCTTTCTTGTAGCCACGTAACCGGTTCCAGCAACACTTGGCAGACTTCCACGTATGCAATCGGCTTCCCAAATTCAAACCCAATAGAGCATGTATAGGGTGTATTGTAGACTACTCAGTTATGGACTGCTTTGGGACCGGCCTGGATCGATATACCTATGCATGTTATTAGGTAGCTGTCTTTTTTGTTGTTGTTGGTTAATTAATATCAATGTGAGTAGTTTGCTTGATAACATTTTTCAATATGGAGAAGAAAAAAAAACAGGAACGTTATAAACTTACCATCTGAATGGAACTTATACGTTTATACGAATCAATATAGTTATGAATGATTATAGGAGTAAAATTTTTTTAATGTCCATCAGAATTGAATACCTGCTTATTGTACATTGGTAGGTCCATAGTGACTGTTTTCTCCGCAATCATCATTTCGAACCTAGAATTTTCTATATTGGGAAATTTCTTTTTACAAAGTCATTCCATTTAATTTGATGCAGAAATATTACATATATAGTAATAAATATAGTGACTCATGAGTTGGATGCTTACACAAATATCACTCTCTTACATTAGGAAAAATGTTGATGTGTAGCATGAAACACATTTTTTGAATAAAATTCAGCAGCATTTTCCTGCATTTAAATTTCGCAAACGTTCACAAAAGGAGTTTAGATGGAAAATGTTTGAGTAATTTTTAGCTTTTCGAACAAATAACTTAGTTTGTTCAATGAGGCTATACAATGAACCGACAAATCTCCTGCTAGTTGGAGCTTATCACTTCAAGAGCCTTCGATGAGAACATAATCACCTTTGTTAATGAAACAAGCGAAGAGTCAATGAATTTTAATTCGGAAGTGTTGGTGAAAAGATAAATAATGCCAAATTACTACGTCAGTGAAGCTGAAAATTGTCAGATTCTTAATTATATATTACGGTGTGCCTATCTTCGTGCCAAGATGTGTGATGTAACACTTGAGCCTAACATCACGTCTTGAGAGTGTGTAGACGTTGTACGCCTGCTTTCACACCTTTAAGACATAAAATGCGATTCCATACTGATTACCTGGTATTTGGCCGGGAAGTAGAGCTTACACGTTCATGTTTGATATCATCTCTAGCCGGGGTGTCTGTACTTGAAAGTCGAGGGAAGGAGAGAAGAGGCTGGGGAGAGAATATCCACTGTCCGGTTGCTGATGTGGGAAATCGGTTAGCAGAAAGTAAGTTGCCAGGGGAGGTGGAAATTCTTTTGTGAAAGATGTCTGCTTGTTGGTTCTTAATCTACGAATCAGGTAGCGAATATGCTTCCTCACGTCGACCATAAACTGTAAAAAGTTTTTGTCGGTGATGAAACATTTTGAAATCATCTGCCTTATATATATATATATATATATATATATATATATATATATATATATATATATATATAAAATGGAAAAGAGAGGGATTTTCAGTTTTGTTAATACTGGTCAGTTTCACGCTATTACGGTCAACAGACAACTGTTTTTTTTTTCTGTTTTCATTTTGCTTTTATCCTAAATTGTGGTTGTTCATGCGCCTTTTAGGGTTGTTTTTGTTTTCAGTACGTTGCTGTGTGTGCATGTGCGTGTGAGTGCGTGTGAGTGCGTGTGTGTGGATGTTCATTGAGTTACGGGTGAGTTTTCAGGTGGCTATTTTTTTGACAACTGATCCTGGTGTACGGGTGCGTTATCTTGGTAAGGATCAGGATTTTACTTTAATCCTCTGGGTTCCAGTATATATTTATTCTTTGGTAGTCAATTTTCAAATAAACCATCATCAAGATTAATTAGCTTCGATGATGTTGAATTAGATTTTGTATAAATATTCAGATAATTATTTGCCTTATCACATCAGTTTTTGATGGTCAACGCTAGAGCCTAAGTGACGGTGAGAATCCTCTGGTCTCCAGCTATATTTTCATATTGTTTTAACCAATCACGGTAACACTGTGATTTGTATCGCCTCAGCCATGCTCCTTCCTCAGGTTTTAGGCCATTGTTACCATCTGAGGGCGGAGGCCCAATATTCACCGAATCTTCGTTGGTATTTGTGCGGTCCCTAGTAGTGCTGTGGTCTGTAATGTCTGAATCCTTATTTTCATCCCCTGTTCCTCTTGTATTGTTTTGACTGGTTTTGATACAGTTCCGAGTGCACTTACTATTACTGGTACTACCCTGACTTTCAGGTCCAACAACTTGCTCGGTTCCTCTGAAAAGGTTCCGATATTTCTGCAGTTTTCATATTTTGCGTATTTACTCTGTGATACCTTAACCATGATCATCAGGTCAAGTCTTTCCGTTCGGAATGGATAGTCAGCCTGGATGTCAAAATCCTAGAGTAATTTAAGGCTTCCATTTTCCAGGTTTGTCTCCGTTTTGTACTGATACCACTTGTCAGTGTGGTTAAACTCAATCTGTTTGCTCTGTTCCCAATGTATCACTGCTGTCACCCAGTAATGTCCAATTGTGAACTCTTTTAGGGTTAGTTAACTATATCCACTTGTAATGTGGTTAACAGCTCTATCAATCTCTCTGCGAAGGTGGCATTTAGTGTTTGTTTGGGTTCTGTCAATTTCCGTCTTCACATAATTCTTCCTAAATCATCTGTTTTGGACTACAATGAGGATGATGACGACGATGGCAACGACTATTATTACAATTATTCATCCTCTAATTTTTCTTCTTTTCTTCTTCCTCTTCTTCTTTTTCTTCTTCTTCTCATTATTATATTATTATTATTAATATTATTATTATTATTAATATTATTATCATTATTATTATTATTATTATCATTATTATTATTATCATTATTATTATTATCATTATTATTATTATTATTATTATTTGTATCTAAGGTTATTTAAGATAAAGATTCAGTTTTTAACTAGTTGTCAACCAATTAACCTACACATAATTCGTTTGTATTGTTTGTGTGCACACACACATATATATATATATACACACATATATATATACCCATACTTACATACATATATATATATATATATGAATACATATATATATAAATATATATATATATATATATATATATACCCATACATACATATATATATATATATGAATACATATATATATATATATATATATATATATATATATATATATATATATATATATATATATATATATATATATACCCATACATACATATATATATATATGAATACATATACATATATATATATATATATATATATATATATTTGTGTGTGCATGCATGCGTTTGTGCATGTGTTAAAGGTATCTTGCTGTTAATGTTCTGCAGCTAAGTAATTGAAGCTGAAAATAACTCTCACCCTGTTCACAATGCGGCCGTCCAAATACATAAATTTTCAAATATCTCTCACTTCAATAATTACCCAAAACGTGTTGAACTAGTATGGAGAAATATTAGCCGGTATTGACTGATTGTGAATGTCCACATATTCATACACACATACGAACCCTGCACACAAACACACATACGAACCTCGCACACAAACACACATACACACACACACACACACACACATACGTACACAATATATATATATATAGAGAGAGAGGGGGGGGGGAAGAGAGAGAAAGAGGGAGAGAAAGACAAGCAGAAAAAGAAAAAGAGATCTACTGATATACAAACGATTCTTCTCATCTTGTGAAAGGTTCGGTCTTCGATTAAAGAGGCAGATCTGAAAAAGACGGTCAATTCCAGGATTCAGTTCTCAATTAACTCATAGCAAGCAGAATGAAGGAAATACAAAGATCATTTTTGTTTTAGTTAAATGAAAAAATACAGAATGAAAAAAATGCTAAGCTACAGTACATTTCACAGGTCCATACACTCACACACACACACACACACACACACACACACATATATATATATATATATATATATATATATATATATATATATATATATATATATACATATATATATTTTATTATTGTGTCATCCACAGACAGCTGTTTCGATGTATTACATCTCTTCAATGTGGCTATAGACTTCATCTCATCCAGTACCGCGAGGCAGAATTGACACCCTCATATCCAACCCGGGGGCCAATATCGTACCTCTGGACTACGAGTAAGTAAGGCTGAATTTAAGCGCTATATTTTTTTACGCAGAAACTCCTCATCCACCAGTGTGCTCCATTCCTATGGAAGAGCATTGCATAAGCTTACAATTGATAAGTTACCTCACTCAAAGTCTGCTCAACCTTGTGTAGAGTAGCATTAATTATTGTGTCATCCACAGACAGCTGTTTCGATATATTACATCTCTTCAGTGTGGCTATAGACTTTATCCCATCCAGTACCGCGATATCCTTTTGAGGTACGAAAAATAGTCATCATCATCCTTTCATATTCATGGCATCGGTATAAAGAGATTTACATCTTACGAAATTAGGTCTTTAGTTCTTTATTTGATGATCCAATTCTGCGATTTCGGGAATAATTTTTTTGTCCTATGCTGTGTACAATAAAAACTATATGCATAACAAAATCTTTATTCTATTATAAATTTTAAATTGACCAGGAATGGAACAATCATTTATATTGATCAATTAAATAATCAACATTACTGGATGGATTCTGAAATCAAGCTCATTAATCCGAAATTTTGGTCCTAATTCTCTTATTTTGAAGCCCACGTTAAAATTACCCCTTTGCAATGTATTGCATACTTTTCACACTCTGTAATGCAATGCATTTTTCGAAACCTCCTGGTAAATATGAATGTACATATTTCAATTCATAAATGTCCACGTGTTATTCCGTTGTTTTCCTTCTTTCGTTCAACAGACCATTCTAAACGTACGTGCTTGTCTCCGGAGCATCCATCCGCATAATTTACTCCAACTCTAACGCACTAATGCTAATTCAATAATCATTTTGGATACACGAACATCTGCAAATTCCGAAATATAATTTCACAGCACAATTCGTTTCCTAGCAGGGATACATGTCTGCTTCAAGATTTCATTTGAAAATGGCAAATTATCCCGATTAGGATAAGACTGAGCTGACACAATCAGATATTTTATATAATTCGTAAAGCACTATCATGCGGCCATTTGAGTTTCTTGTTTTTTTTTTGTTTTTCTGATTCGAAGGTAAATTAAATGTATAGTTTTGCTCTTTATATTTTGTGAGATTGTGCGTGTGGAAAGCTGATTATCGGCAGAGAAAGACTGCAAATCACACATACTATTTATAAATAGGACATGCATATATATATATATATATATATATATATATATATATTTATATAATGATAATTAGATATTTGTGTCATCCACAGAAAGCTGTTTCGTTGTATTATTGTTTGGACAGTCAGTGAGGTTAAATTTAAGCCATATATTCACTCTCACGTAATTTCTTATCTACCAGAGTGCACCATTCCTAAGTCGGAAGAGCATTGCATAAGCTTATAATGAATGAGTTACCTAACTTGAAGAGTGCTCAACTGTAATATATCTCGTGAAATTATCTTCGTACATTGCTGTGTAGTTCGAGCAGTATTTCCCAAAACTTCAAAAATTGATATTTCACCACTTCAAAGCTGTTAGTATTGTAAATATGTTGTCCAATCAATTATATGAAATATTTTATTGAATCGGTGGTTGGTTCAAGTGTAAGTGTTGGAAATTTTAAATGGTTGGTTGGTGATTTTTTTATCAGAGAACGTGTTGCCTATAGGTAGAAGTCTATAAATTTATCAGAGAGAAAAGCTTGGAAGAATCTGACGGTTACTTATCATGCTACAAAAAGTACAATCTACCTGATAAATCTCCACTAGATGCATACATGAATGAGCAGTAGTAAACACCAGAACAAAATTGCCTACACCTTCCAAACATGCACTTTTAGAACAGATAATGCTTGAATAATTCTGTTGGAATATTCCTGCGTGAAAAGGTTTACATTTGGGGTTTTTATATCATTTTTTATTCCATTTCACCGGATCCATTTTTTGGTGGAGGTTTTTACATGATCACTGGAATATCTAATAACAGGATCCAACCACCTTTTATATTACAAGTAAAACTTTTTTGCCTCATATTCACTGTTATTTCTTCAGAACTTCTTTTCATATACAATCTCAGGGGAATGTAATGAGGAAATTTCATATCTATGTACATGTGTTATTCATGAAGAAACCAACTGGAATATTTATTCCTAGAAGGTATTTCACATTTTTCATGTACATCATTGTAATGGATATTGGAAAGCAGGAAGAGCGTGATACAACAATCTTCCGATCAGGTAACGTTTGCTAGTCTCAAAAATCAGCATACTGGAATCTTGATTTTGAGTTTCAAAACAGATTTCACGCAGCAGAGGTGACATCACACCATCATGGCTTAGAAAAACCCAATGATACATGAAAAAAAAAATCACTGTATTTTGGATGATTTGGATAGTTTTTAATATATTGGATGTCAAGTGATTCACCCACATTTTTTTGAGTAGCGATCAAAGAAAATATGAATTTTCAAAAAAAAAAGAAAAAGAAATCCCTCGAATAAACAAAAACAAATGTGCCTACTCCTAGACACAATCAATGGGGCCAATTTTGTATAAACTTACATTCGCGAATTAAAGTCCCCCCAATATACCTATTTGGGCAGAAAAAATTCCGAAATTAAAAAAAAAACGTTTTGCTAGATATACTGATGAGTAAATGCAGAGAAATTCAGCCCCATACCTCCATTGATATGGTTTGTATGCTTGACACATAGCCAGCCAGTCAGCCGGTCAAACTTTGATTGAAAGTTTTAGTTGACAGCTTCGAAATAGTCTCCGTCGATCTCGATAGCCTTCAGTATAATCCTGAAAACCTCACGAGTGCCATACAAATCTCCCTCTCTTTTGTAGGAAGGGCAGCAGGGAATCAATTTGGCTCAAGGAGAATAGTATCATGATATTCATTTAACTTCAAATATATTCACGATAACTATAAGGCTATAAACGTTGGTACAAACATAACCATACAAACATATCCATTACTTTTTTTCAAAAATTAAGGAGATATCAAAACTAACCTACCCTTGGACGTGAGTACCTGAAGTACTTGTCTACACATCATAGAATATTCAAGGAATAAAAATAAAATGACGAAGTTTTGAGACTTCTGTGCCCTGGTATGAGAGAAAATGGTCCGTTTAATTTTAACTCTTGGAAGTGTTAAAAAGGTTTCCCTCAACTCTTCCCTTTAGAAAGAGTTAGGAAAGTTGCATTCTTTTTTTTACCCAAATGGGGGAGTCCATTCACTATTGAAGCCTCTGAAAAAGAATGTTTTATTTATGTTTTTGATCTCTAAAGGTGGAGAAAAGTTTCCTTTTTTTAAACCCTTGTTCACTTCTGAAACACCTAGCGATTATAATTGCTTTCAAAAATCCAAAAAGATTCTGTAGACAGATGCGCAACAAGTGTTGTTCAATTAAGTGAAGTAAAGTAGCAATTTTTGACAGGCTACAGCTTAACTTATCAAGAATCTCTCTAATTGATAGTTTTTCAGGGTTTGCAACATTCAAGATGAATTTATAGGCGATTGAATTCAACTCCAACTTTTGCTAATGCTAACCATTGTTTTGGGAGATGAAGACATTTTTATGCTTTTCCTAAGGACATCTATATCTGTGGGGTCCGATATCATTTTGGCCAATCCATTTTCAACGCCCTCAACAGATTGGTCGACGGCATTTCCTATGACGTTTGATGACTTCAAGGAAGTAAATCCTCATGTAAATATGATTGTTCAAGAAGGCACTAATTTAGCGGAAACTTATATTTCAAAATTGACCTACCATCCAAATCCTACTTAGAAGGTAAATACTAAGACGTAAAATGCTAGAAATCAGTTCCGAGGTCTCATTAATAACCCTAATGAATTCGGGTATGATACATAATGGAAAAAAATAAATGTAGCGGTCTAATCCATATCCTCTACTCCCTAGTTATCCTGCCACTCACAGAGGCAGAACTAATACAAGGATAGTTCATGGTGAGAAGCCGAACGCGTGCATGCAAGCAGTACAAAAGAGCTCTATTCCCTACGGACAATGTTCCCAAAGCATTGTAACAAATACTGGCCTTTCCCTTTTGTTGCAATGGAAAGAGCTGCTCCAGGGGAAACTGACCCTCCCTGACTGAGCAAAGGTGAATTGTCCACAGGAATCATCCGGGGTAAGTTATACCGAGCCTTAAACACCCTTTTATACTGTGTTAACACATCCCTCCATCAGTTTTCGTTCTGAACGAAAACACATCTCATATTATTTGCAAATGTTCGGATTGAAATTGTCGTTGCTATAGTTTACATCATCACAAACCCTTAACTCGATCCATCAATCAGTGAGGCAATAACACAATTGAGAAAATCTCATTTGCTAATTGGATTGCATGAGTGAACAACGCCTGACTTATAGCAGGCTTTTAGCGCAGAGTGGCACTAGATACACAGTCGCCATTCCTAAGTAGGTCTTGCGTTATTCTCTTTGTGAAACTGGGATATCCATATTTATGTTGATGTAATCTGAAATTATTCGCTAAAACCATTCATTCATCAACAAAATGCAATAGGATTAATCCTAAGAGACTATATTGTCATTCAGTGTAGACATTGGGAATTTTATAAATTGGAATAGAAAGAAAAAAATTCTACATACAAATACGCACACTGATTCATTGCATATTAATGGTAGCAGAATGTAAAACCACCTGACAGTTGTGATAAAATGAAACGATGATAAAATCGAAGATAAACCAGTCGAATATTAAAACAATAGATGGATACATAGGGTATAACACTTGGTAATGATTAAAGAGTGAAAGATTGAATATCATAGAGCTCTTGGAAACCATTCTAGAATCGTCATGGGTCAGCAACTGTTTTGAGTTGGGTGCTGGAGATTTGGAAATAAATGTGCTGCTTGATCCAACTGACTGCGACGGACAGATGTTATATGAAAAGTCTTCAGTCAATTGCCGAGGTACATCTTACCTACTTATCCCTGATTATACCTCGCCATAACATAAGTCACTTTGCTGCAGATGACAGGAATTTCGTTAATTGTAATTTTATGGCTGGAATGAAAATTGCAACAAATTAAGCCTTGTTATTATTCGTCAACCAAAGAGAATACAGAGTATTCGTCATATCTGTTTCAAGTTCTCCAGGCAATGAGGGTGAGAAGAAAATGGTTGATGAGCGGACATCTTGCTTGGTTGAGATAATAACTCTGTGAAAGAAAACTAATTAAAGAAAAAGACAAATGAACAATGTACAGGTACTGGAAGATCTATATAGATATTATCGTATTGCATGTTGTGTAGTGCGTATAATTCACTTTATGCTATAAATGATTGATTTACGCCAAAGTTGGTTGGCATCTATACTATCAGAACGTGACTCGGATGTAAGATGGTGCATACTTGTATATATGTTTCCAAGATTAACAAACAAAAGGAGAAACAAGTAAATGGGAATCAAACGAAATCTGAATCTTAGATAGTACTTTTCCAAAGATTCCTGCACTGCGAAGAACATACGACAGTATCTATGAGTTTAATCGGTGACAGTTCATAGTTTTACAATCAATATTCATCAGGTGATTTTTCATGGTTATACCCAATTCCTCGTAATTTTTCGATGGAAAATAAGGAACTGTTCTCTCTTCTAATCTCTGGCTTACTCCTGGGGCTTTCCTGCAAACCGGAATCAGAATGGTGCAGGCTTGCTCGAGCCTTTTTGGGGACATTTCCAAGTTTGCTGATTACCATGGCCATAATTCACACTTACATTCGACACTTATAGTAGCTCATCCGTAGCTCTGACTGATCGCTACTGCTTGGAATCAAGTGACAGCAAGTATCATTTATGATCCTCGAATATACTCAGTATTATAGTCAATTTCGGTTGTCAGCTTTCAGATTTCGATATTTTCAAACATCTTAGAAAGTTTCTGGAAGACAGTAACAAAGGACTATATCACAAACAGCTTTACTGTCATTGTTACTTCTCCCGATTTGTTCATTCCCAAAGCGAAAGTCAAATATTCTTTTCTCTCGTCCAAAGTCTTCATATTCATATATGTTCCACTCTTTTCTATTCTTCTCTGTAGTACACTATTTGGCAGATTTATTCTTTTCTCTTTAAAAAAAAATTGATCTTTTTGATTGATTTTTACCGTTATTCATCATTGCTTTAGTGGCTGTCATTCTTTTATAGATTTTACTGATATCAATGATAGCATGCATCTATTTAAAACTATTGCTTCACATAAATAGATCTGTTTCTAAATGTCCCGATGTTTCCAATAAATTTTGTGCTTTCTTTTTTATACCACCTTAATTTTCCTTTATTGTCCTCCCACTTCCCTTTTGTTCTTCTATCCAGGTTTGTTATCCAGGCTCCTCTTGCAAAACGGCCATTCCATGAAACGGAATAAAACTCCTAAGCTATTGATGAATAACACGATATTACAAAAGAGATTAAACAGCCTTCCCTTCAAAGGGATGAGATAAAAGGGAATAAAATTTAATATATATATATATATATTGCCAAGGCATAAATTCCACATCAAATGAAATATAATCTCTACCGGATTGTTCCTTATCAGTTGGGATGGGATTAGTTTTTTTGTTTTTTAGTACCTAAATTTATCGTCGTTTTTTTTTCCAATATCAGATTTATGATAGAATTCTTGTGCCTGGGTTATTTGAATAGGTGACAATATATTTCAGTTAGTCCTTTGTTCTCGATCTGTCATGGAAATGAAACCTGTGTTATGATGATGCACTTAAAAGCCGTTGTTAGCCAATTATCCTCTCTGCGCTATATTCAACGTGCGTTAATCTTTTTTTAATAGCACTAGAGACGGATCATTATGATGGCAAATAGACACTAATCTATTTTATTACTGGATGCCATTACACTCCACAGATCATATGCCTCTGGAGTACGCAAACATTAGGAGATTCCGCCTGCATTGTGGCTGAGATGATTGCATATTGTTCCACATTGAGGAGCTTGGATTTCAAACTGGTATAAAGCCAGATTTTCAATCGTCAAACTGGGTAAATATCGAGATGTACAGTCTTGAATGGATATCTAAAGAAATAGACGGATAAAGAAAAAGGAAGAGTGATGGAGAGGGTGTTTGAGAAGGTAGTCTGAAGCAAACAGTTGACAAGGCTACATTGAAAAAAAAACTATTATAACAATTTTGTAGATTTTCGAAATTTGGATCATAATTCATCAACAGCTGTAATTTTTTTGCCTTCGTCGTTGAACATAGACTACCCCAAAGATTCATCGAACCTCTCCATCATAGGCATCACCGAGCCAATACTTTCTTAAGTTTTCAGGCCATTTTCTGCCGGACATGGTTTTGCATGTGATCTATGATGATCCATTTTCTGAGTCATGGTGTCCAATTGTTATCTGACATTCTAACAACATGATCAGCTCATTTGCATTCCAGAGTTTTCTCATGAATTCTACGATACCATGGATTCTTTTTCTCCCTATTTCATCGTTCAGTCTTATGATAGTAAACATGATTTTCCCCTCTGTGTCTTGCATGATTGCCAATTTGAAGGCATATCTTTTATTCAACTTTCATGCTCCAGGTCCATACGTGACACTCGAGAAGATGCATTGGTTGTATACCCTTCTTTCCAGATCAAGAGGGACTTTCTCTTTCTTGATTGTTGAGCTGACTCAACCAAGAGCTTGCCAAACGAGAGTGATTCTTCATTGATTTCTTCTTCTCTCTAGGAATTTGCAAAAATTTGTTGTTCTAGGTAGATGCAGTGGTCTACTTTCTTGAGTTCTAAATTTTTGATTTGATTCTAATTAGTCCTTTGAATCTCATCAGTCAAGTGGTTTTCACAGCTTATAGAATATCCTAAGGTTTTGTCACCTGTTATATATTATGTATAAAGACGCGTATGTGTTCATTTTTAGACAGATTGACCGGAGAGTACAGTAAAAATTTATTTAGGACACTGTCCTTGTTGTCTTTTAACATTTATTTGGGAAATTTAGCACGATGAAATTCATCATAAGCCTTTTGGATAGAGTATTTTTTTGGCACAGAGAAGGTCTGAGGTTCGATTCTTCGAATGGAAAACTCTCCATTAGGACTTTATCTGTCACTCCTCAGTTACTAGTTGATTACACTCTAAGCTCTGTAATTAAGTTGGAGAACCCTGTGGTTGAATTCCACCCTATCAAGGAAGTGGTCATAAAATTTCTCTCAGCCAGACTCGAGACTAACAATGACCTCTAAGCTGATAAGAGTAACGGAAACTGTTGTTTCATTTGAAGAATCGGCGTTTTCTCTCAAGAGACAAGAGGTTTTTACCTTAAACTAATTGCGGGAAATTAGTGGCTGGAAAGCCAAATGTAAACAGTGTATTGATAAGCAGGATACTAATGTACATTGAAGAACAGCACGTTCCCCTGCATATACAAGTGCAAGTTATGGTACATTGAGACAAAAAGCAATATAGAAAATACCTGTCCCTATTGACAATGGGATGACACTAATGTGACTCCTCTGGGGCCCGCTCCTTGGAGAAGCGCATGGAGATCTTCAGATGCCGAATAAATCCAACACACAGTATCGTTGATTTAATCTAGAAGACATTGTGGTTGCGATTTATTTTGGTATCGTCTGAAGAGGCTCATTTCTTATCTATTAGATCCAGAGTTGTTATTCCCCTACACCGGTTGCTTAGTTTATTCTAGAAAACCCAAACTTCCCTGCAACTTCATCTGTTGATGGGAGTAAAAGTGATCGATTCATTCCTTTTCCCAAGGTGATAAGTGCAGAGTTTGAACTGGCGATGCTGATCAACTGTCAACGTCGTTAACTGCTTCGCCTCTCATGCATCTAACACAATGATGCACTTGAATTTCAAAGAGATCAAAATTTGATTTCTATGAATAAAGTAGCAACTTTTCGAGCGGAGAAAATTGAAGGATAATAAAAACAAAAAAAAGAGTCTAAAGCATGAAAATTGATAAAAATGAAGATTCTGACCAAAATGAAAAATAAAAATTAATTATATCATTCTCCAGACCTCACTTCCCTAATACAAAACTCTCAACGTACATCAAGGAAATAAAATGACAGTTAACACAAACACTAGAGGGAGATTATTAGCAAAAAGCAGAGATATAAATCAAAGTTCTGGCCTTGTCGACATCGGCTGTCAAAACGATGAAGTGGCAAATCGATCACTTGGCCAGATTTTTTTAATGTGTGTAGGGAAAGAGTTATTTGGTTTGGATGCGGTATTAAGTGGATGAACTTCATATTATTGAATGTAAATTATAACATGAGTACGCATATATGTATGTATGTATTGATAATTATAGAGATAGATCTTAGATATGAAAAGGATAAGTTAGATTGATGTGGTCATAATGAAATATATATGAACAGAATTATATAGCTGGATAATAACAGGGATATATATATATATATATATATATATATATATATATATATATATATAGAGAGAGAGAGAGAGAGAGAGAGAGAGAGAGAGAGAGAGAGAGGGCGTACAGAGAGAGTGAAAGAGAGAGAGAGAGTGACAGATGGACTGATAGACAGAAAGACAGACAGCCACAGAGACAGAGAGAGAGAGTTGGAAAAAGGGATAGAGATAGGTGGGGACAGAGGGGAGGTGTTAGTTAGTTACATGGAATTATTTCAATACGTTCTCAAATTGTTAGCTTAAACAGATTTTTATATGGAAAATTTGAAATTGGTATGGACAGTACTATCAACACACACGTACACACACATGAATACATACATAATTACGTACATTCATATGTGTGTGTATGCGTGCATGTGTGTGTGTGTGTGTGTGGAGATATAGAAATAGATACATGGATAAATGGATAGATATGAACAGAATATGATCGATAGGAACAGGACTAAATATATATATTTGTATGTATGAATTATTGTGTGTGTGTGTGTATGAATTATTTTGTGCACGTGTGTGTGTGTGTATGCGTGCGTGTAGATAGATGGCTAGAGAGATAATCAGATGGTATGATTGTCATTCTTTCCCGAATAATTAACTTATAACCGTGTTGTCAAAAAACGATCTTCCCAGATTAATACATTTCTTATGTTTTGATAGATTAGGAAAGAACTGAGACGTCACAGTTATTTTAACATTCCATGCTTCTCTCTCATTATTTTCTCCCCGTAAAATTGCTCTAGGCCTATTTATTTGCGTTTTTATTGGAAGATTTTATTTTTCTTCAGTGGTATATTATATAATATAATCCTCTCTCAGAAATAATTGAATGTAAATCATGACATACATTTACCGAAGTATGTATGTATGCATGCGTGTATGTATGGATAGATAGATAGATAGATAGATAGATAGATAGATAGATAGATAGATAGATAGATAGATAGATAGATAGATAGATAGATCGTAGGATGGATGGATTAGTAAATCGATTGGTATATAAATACATATAATAATAGACGGATTGATACAGATATTGAGAGAGAGACAGAGACTGAGAGAGAGAGAGAGAGAGAGGAGGAGTTAGAGGGAAGAGTAGCGAGAAAGAGGGGGGGAAAACAGGATAAAGTGAAAGATAGATATTGGCTAGATGAGATAGATAGATAGATAGATAGATAGATAGATAGATAGATAGATAGATACATACATACATACATACATACCTACCTACATACATAAATGCATACATACAAAGATACATACATGCATACATACATTCATACATACATACATACTTACATACATACGTAACCAACTGGAATGAATCAACTGATGAAGATCGAAATACTGCATATACTCATGGGAAAGTCAAAATGTTATGACTGTTCTTAGCTCAAATTTGGGGTGTTAGTATTACATGGATCCAAATTTCGTTGAGTGTTGAGATTCACATGACAATCCAAAGTACCATGTGAATAAATGATGGTAAAAACTGTCTCTAAATGAATAAAAGATAAAACAGTGAATTACCAATGTCTGTACACATTAAAACACATTTTATACCAACAACTCACGTGAATAAAACCATGTACCTCTTATAAATACGTACTTTTTTCTGTTGATTTTTTTCTGTAAGATATCTACGCTCGGAAAGTATTCCATGGAAGCTGTGTAGGTACTGACCTCAGTTGCAGAGGAAGATTCAGATTGGGAAAAGATCACATATAGCATCTATAAATTTGGTGTCAAATTCTTGGGATTCCTTTTTTCTTCTCGTTTAGATTTTGATGCTGAGAATGACATTTTGAGCTACTGTGTGTTTTGATGCATACAATAGCATAGCTTGTCAGTCTAATGTTATTTTTCGTGTGATTTCCCATTTCGAGGATATCAGGGATTCGTTGTCTTAGGTAGAAGCAATGAACAACTTACAGTTCTGCATTTTCGATTCTGATCGTTGTCTCTTTGCCCTCATAATCTCAAGTTAAACATTGCATTAGTTTCATAGAAGTTCGCACAGAGACTTACTTTTTTGCCCTGTGTAATCAGTTCAGCTAGGAATATTTGAAAATCATGAAAGTTTGGAGGGAAATTGACAATGTTGTCAGCAACTTTGGGTTTAGTTTCATATTCATCATCTATATTGATTCCTTCTAAGTTTTCGGGAATAATCTGTAAGTACCCTGTGGGGAGATTGGTAAGGTTGTTATCGCCATGGCTTACACTCTTTCCAAGCTGGAGGGGCTTTGGGTCACCAAGTAGGCAATATGAAATAGCATGTCCCATTTCCCATACTTTAGATATCTATGAGCAGAAAAACTGCTTTAATTGCAATTTCAAATCTTCAATTTTTTTATGTTTTGTTATTTTCTTCATTAAGAAATCTGTGAAGAGATTGAAATTTTGATCTGTTAGTGCAATTTTCGTTGAGCATAGTGGATCGGTGAACAATTTCAAAGAGTAACATTATTTTTACCTGGATACAAAATGGACATGTCGTATAGCAATGCTATCATTTCCATGGAATATGTTGCATTTCCCTTTTATCAATTCTAGGGTAGATATCTATCTTCAATCAATTGCGAGCAGTACATTATTAAATTAATGATTTTTTTCTTCTCAGACGACACTCATAATAGGGGACTGCTAATCTCTAGATGAATACCAGCTAGTGGTACAGTTAGCATTAATTCATTCCACTTACCTATGCCATTGCATATACACTCTTTCAATCGCTCTCATATTTTGTTTTTATAGTTGAACATGTTTTATGTTCTCAAGTTGGGATCGTACTCAGAAACAGCAAATTATTCATTTCTTGCATGAGTTTTTTTTCTTTTAGGTGAACATCAAAACAACTATCTTAACCAAGCAGGTGCAAATGTTGCTTGATACACCAAGCATGTTGAGTATCCCCCTCGCTGTATGTTAATTATTCTCAAGGATCGTATCTTTTTGAAATCCATCAACTCTAATTTGTTTACTGTACAGCATTGTTGAAAAAATATCTAGCTTAATCTTCCAAGACCTCTTTTTAACGTGTTCGATCACTTACAGTCCGTTATAATTGAACTCAAAATTGCTTGCTTTGAGTCACATTCCCAGATTTTTAAAAATAATTTTTGAATCAGTGGACTAAATGCCGTAGATATAACTTGATTTGACTGCTGACCAAACAGAATGGAAAGGGATGATCTTGAATGAATGCAATTAAGACTAAATCAATACTACTCAAAAGCATAAAAGAATAAACTAGGGTCGAAGCAATGATTTATATAAAAGGAACAAAACTTCCTGAACAATCTGGAGAGATCGATATATAGATAGACCTACGTTTATTTATATATTTGTGCTTGCTAAAAAGGTGTCAGGTAGGCGTATGTACGCATGAATTAATGTATGTCTGTTGGTGAATACTCACAAACGATTGATGTTTCTTTTTTCATGAAATTGAACAGAAAGTTTATCGGAGACACTAGATAATTTCCTGCTTTGAAACCATCTAAGATAGATATTTAGATTGACATCAGTTCACAGCCGTGCACGTGAGTATGTATGTCTGTGCTAATGTACGTGTGAAAGCTTCTAGGCGTGTGTATATGTGTATGTATGTGTGTGGCTGTGTGTTTGGGTGTTTTCTTTGCAACTTCAGCTGTTTGCATCGAGATTACCGTCGGCTAGCTAAACAGCGTTCATCTACCATTAAAACCTCGGCTTTGGTCCTTCATAATTCTTTACAAACGGGGAAGATAGAACGTCCCATTGAATTGTTCCATCCGATTTAATGGACCAACAACAAAGAGGAGAGAATATTTCCGAAGCCCATTTCCTGAGTCTGCCATGCGCTTCATTGGATTGTCACGTCGCTGTGATTTGATAAACGTGAGAATTGCGCCGTTTCCCATGTGTATATATTCTGTCAGAGAAGGAAGAAAGAAAGAAAGAAAGAACGAAAGAATAAGCTTTTCTGTCAAAGTGTTTGGAAAATTGGCTCATTCTTTCGGCACGTCGCTGTCGCTGCACGGCTTTACAGAAAGCACGCGAGGTAGGGAAGCCATGTTTTAGTCAAAAGACTCTCCTTGCATACACTGGATGTTTTTTTTTTCTTCCTGTTATTGTAGCAAGAAGCTATTGGTATACAAGGTGACTTTTGTGTTCATCCTACACGCCTTTAAACAAAATATTTTTATTACCAATTCGCACTTGTTTACTGACATATGTTTTTGGCCCTTCTAAGATCCTTCAGATTTATTTGCAGGCAATCTTATCCGATTTTCCCTTTTTCTTATTAATTCAACGCATAGGCGCGCTAGTTAAAGGACAACGAAGGTATCTGCCCTAAAAAAAATCCGGGCAAAACATTAGAGAAAATTCGGTCAATTGATATTTTTACCATCGAATGAGACAGACCACAATATATCATCAATCTGAAGGTTGTGCATCCTGAACTAGTAGTGTATTTTTGATTTTAAAAAAAAGATTTTTTTTGAAAATTAGTGTTTGTGTTCTCAATTGGAGTAAAGTCTCAGACAAATCTAGCTCCTTGCCCCCTTTAATCAAATAGTCCTTATTCATTCATACTCATTTCAACTCTATGAGTGTACAAGATATATAATTTAATAGCCACACGAATTTACAGAACAATTTTTTTTTTGGACTGGGGATTTCGGGTTTATCACGGTATATTGTGATGATTAGAAGCTTATTTTCCATGAATCCGTCTTTCAAAAATCTACATCGATTTAAATCATATTCAAAGAAATCATTTCGTACAATATCATAATATCCACTAAATTAGATGGCACATGCTATGTAGGCTTTTGTACTAGTATACAAGATATACTGATATATGATAGGTTTATTCCATAAAATTTACGAAGTATTAAACAGTCAAGTTTGAGTAAAGCTTGATGTATGATTTAATAGAAGGTTTACTACAAAAACACGATTATATTTCTGCCCTGTCTGGAGTTCATCAGGCGAGTGATTCAATTCATTTTTTGTATTCATTTAGGACGTTATTTCCAGGGATGTTTGTTTTTCTTCGTTGAGAAACTTCCTCTTGTTCTATTTATATTCATATTCTCTTCCCATCTCTTCTCTTTGATTAGATGTCGGTCATTGCTTGTTATGTTCTAACCTAGTGGAGATACTCTTTAGTGATTATGGATTAGCAAGATGTACTAAAGGCACTCTCTTTATCTGTATGTAACTAAAACTGTGCTTTCTGTTGTATGCTTGATCTTCAGAAGTATGTTATTCTTATTTTAACCAACCCTTAGTTTTCAGTTTCATCTTTACACGTCCCCAGCTGTGATTCTCATTGTTAAATATTTATTATAGGTCTAGTATTTTCTTAATATATGTTAGAGAATTGTGAGATGGTCGTTGGGTTGTTCTCTAAGTAGCTAAGGGAGCAATATGATGAAAACTTTAAAATTGAATGTAATGCTGCTAGTAACATTGCTAATGATATCAAAGGTAATAAGATACTTATGGTTACTTTTTTGTATACCTGTAAATGAAGCGTGGTATTAGGTTTGTTTTTTTTTATAGAAATCGTATCTCCTACTAATTAATAACAACTAGACCATAGATTATCTCAGGGATGTTGACACATAACAAGCAGCGTTCAGCAACAAGATAAGGAAAAAAAAAAGAAAAACAATAGATGAAAAAGTACTACAAAAAGAATGTTCTCCACCAAATAAAATAGACACTCAAAAGAAAAGAAGTGTCCCGAATAGAGGCGCAAAATTAATCAAATCATTCGCCTGAACGAACCAAAACAGGGCAAAAACATTAACTTGTTGTGTAGTAAATCATTTATTTCAAAACATAGAAATATACCATCGTCCAAATGTCGAAAAATATATATATATGTATATATATATATATATATAAATATATATATACATATATATATATATATATATTATATATATATATATATATATATATATATATATATATATATATATATATATATGAGAATACGGTGAAGTGGAAAAAAAATTTTGACCATGTATATAAACTCAGATGTATTCATACATGTGCACACCAACACTATACACACACACACACACACACACACATACACACATATATATATATATATATATATATATATATATATATATATATATATATATATATATATATAAATATATATATTACAAATCAGAAATACAATATAATGTAATATCCGATGTGTGAATCATTAATTTTATAAAGTGCTCAATACATTGAATGTTTGACCTTAAATTGATTTAGAGTGGAGCTCAAATTATAATGAAGTCCAGATTTTCTCCAAAACATGGAAAATGATAAATAATGAAGGGAAACAACTAGGAAAAAATACTTTCCAAAATGTCCTTTGAATGGTGGTAATATAAACCTGTTTGTCAAGTAATTCCTCATTCAACTATATATATATATATATATATATATATATATATATATATATATATATATATATATATATATATATATATATATATATATATATATATATATATATATATATATATATTATTGAAGGAGAGAGAGAGAGAGAGCAAGAGAGAAAGAACATTCAGTTTCCCACTTTGACTTTAAATTTCATGCAAGTGGTGCATTCGTCAGGCAGCTTATCTTCTGTGTGGACGTGTGTGGACGTGTCTGTATGCAAAATCGTGTACAATCCACTGTTGAGATATATTTTAATTTGTTTTTCATATATTTACTGATAATATCCGGCATATGAAGATTATGTTATTATGAAATCGATCAATCACCGTGAAAGACAATTGTGGATATATATATATATATATATATATATATATATATATATATATATATATATATATATATATATATATATATATATATATATATATATATATACATATATATATATATATATATATATATATATATATATATATATATATACATATATATATATATATATATATATATATATATATATATATATATATATATATATATATATATATAGTTTACTTCAATATCCAAAAATACAGTGTTTCCATAAAAGCCATTTGTAACTTGAGAGGGCATAAAGCAAAGGAAAAATTAGTATCAACCCTTATACGAACTAAATAAATACCCCAAGACCCGGAAAGGTGATGATTATAAAATCGACAAAAAGCAATAAATTCTCACCTGTTAAAGTTGATCATTTTACGTTTATGGACATAACACTAAAAAATTAAAAGCCTGAAATAGAAGTATATAACATTCAATTGATGATGTTACATTTACTGGAGTGTCGTTAGATTCGTATCAATCTATTACCTCAGATCACACATTCATGTGAATGACCTCTAATTATCTTTGACAATAATGAACTGCGATCGAAAAAAACTAATAGTGTTTTCAGATTACCCAGTTTACAAATCCATTGTTGATAGCTTCCATGGTCTTTAAAAGTCCTTGAGCATGGGTAAAACATTATATCTTGTACGATAATGACAGCTCTGTTTTAATTGATGGTCATTAAAATGTATCAACGTAAGCGCTGTCCAGACACAGTCAAATTACTTTTTTTGTTCAACAATCATTACTGTTATTCTCATTATATAGAGTATCGTAAATCATATTTGCCTATGCTTTGATGACTATTATCTTATTCTATTTCTGCTTTTACTGAGACTAGTTTCCCTTTGACGGTGAACAGTATTTGTAGGAAATGGAGGATAAACTTCAGGTGAGAATAAAACTGATACCTATCGTTGGAAGTCAGATATACAAACTGTGGCTACCAAGGCCAACTAGAAACTACGAACTTAGAAAAATACCAATTAACTCATTCTCTATACAAGGAGTAAGAAATTTTTCAGTGTTTGGAGGCTACATAGAAAATCATTGTCTTCTAACAAGGTGAAACGGGAGACATGTCTTGGAGAGCATTAGTTGATAATTGGAAAAGAGTAACAACAATGATTTTATTTGGTACAAAATTCAATTCTCAAACAAAACATCGAAATAGCGACAAATTTTTAATTAGAATTACTGATATTATGAATAATCAATCTTTGAATAAACAAATCTCATCCTTTCCTCGACAAGACTGCACAGGATAGTCGATGGACCTTCAATACCTGTCTGTTGAGGAAATGCTGAGTTTCAATACTTATACAGCATTTCTTTGCCATACAAATCAACAGGGAAAATCAGGATGAAGATAAATAGTTAAAAGATTATTATTATTATTATTATTATTATTATTATTATTATTATTATTATTATTAGTAGTAGTAGTAGTAGTAGTAGTAGTAGTAGTAGTAGTAGTAGTAGTATGCAATCTCACACCAGTTGCTTGGTGTTTACCACTGGAGGTTGAGTGACATCAAGTCTCCTCAAGTCTCCATCCCCCTCATTTAAATAGACCACAGTAACACTGTGGTCACTGTTTCACACCAGTTGCCCGGTGTTTATTGCTGAAGGTTGAGAGACAATGAATCTCCTCAGATCTTCAGTCAATATCTCTTCTCTCCCTGGCCTATCATGATGTATTCTGTGGTTCACATTTCTGCTTTCATTTTCCTCCCTCTGCTAACATTTAATGTTGCAGTCCTTATATTTCAAGCACTTTCCTCAGTATTCGTGCGATTTCTAGCAGTGCTGTGGTTTGTACAGACTTAATCCCTCCTTTTATCCCAAGCTACTCCAGTCTCACCCTCAGTGTTTTCAGGACAGTTCCCAGTGCGCGTACAATGACTGGCACTACCCTGACTTTCACGTTCCACATCTTCTTCAGTACTCTCGCTAGATCTTAGTATTTTTCCAGTTTTTCACTTTCCTTCCTCTTTACTCTATGGTCTGCAGGCACAATCACGTGTATTTTTGTCTACCATTAAAAGTCTAAAAATAATAATTAAATTAAATAATAATAATAATTAAAATGATAATAATTAAATTAATAATGATTAATAATAATTAAATCAATTAAATTAATGATAATTGAATTAAATTAATAATAATTGCAACAACGTTCCATTTTGGTTTTAAAAGATGATATTATGCAAATGTTTCAGGCAGGTGATAAAGATATGCCAAAATCCTCCTGCAGGTAATCCCACACAAACGCACATAATCGAGAACAATTTTGTGTTGGGAAACATAGCCCTTTTTCCATGCATTGACTATTCATTGTATGCTTTAGTGGGGGAAATTCAAGAATCAACGGAAGGGCTATTAGTATTTGGAAATCCAATGCATAAAAGTGTAACATCGTCTGGACTGCACTAAAAAGTCTTCAAGATCAATCGATCCCTTATTTAATCGAGATCTCTGGGAATCTATGTTGTCAGTTGTGGTGTCAATCGGTTGTCCGCCATTCTATCAATATGACCTGCCCATTGCCATTTAAGCTTTCTAATAGATTCTATGTTTTATCAAACTCCCGTTTTCTTCCTGACATACTACGCTGTCTTGAGATCAGATAGTCACTTAAGGAGCTGAAATATGGAACCTTACCAAGACACAGATCCGCAAATCAAGAAACCTGCAACATACACATGAGAGAATCATGCTCAAATTCACATCGAGAGATTACAAGACGGCACCGAAATATTTTCAAATAACTATGAATAGTTATCAATTTTTTTCAAAAATCAATATAAAAATTCATATTTCAAAGTTTATACAAGTTTTCAAAGTCACTGATGCCATCGTACAACAAGACATTGGTTACAAATATGCAAGAGTCTTGCAACAGATGGTTGTTTATCAGAAAAAAGGAAAGGAAAATCAACAATAGACCCTAAATTCAGCCACGATATCGTCTTGCAAGCCTTAGACTGGATAGCATGAATTATAAGACTATCGATTGCTATATAATCTCACATGTGCTAACACCAACTCTCTTTCCGCTGAAACACTCATGATTTTTTAATCATACTAAACTATGCGAAAAGCCAGAAAGTTGTTCTCAATATGAATTTCAGTAAAAAGAAAATTTGTTGTTTACCAAAAATATACAGAAGAAAAAGGCACAATGATTAAAATTGAGAATGTTGAGATGACAATAGACCAATGGATTTACCTGGGAGAACAACTCACCAAGAGATCTTCGAAAAAAAAAATCCAGCTAAGAATCAATATGAGTCGGCAAAACTTTCAGTTCAACCTGGTCAAATTTTAAGAGCAAGAAAATACTCTTGAAAACGACCAATGTATCCTTCCGATAGCAGAAGCATGGATTCTAACAGAAAGGTTTACCCTTAAACTTAGAACCCTGCAACGCGCACAGGTGAGAATCCTGCCAAGCATCACAGAGAGAGAGATCACCGCACAATTCAGTATATTACAGGAAACATGAGTCAGAGATTTCATAGAAATCATTGGAAAACTCAGATGATCGTGGGCTGGTCATGTTGTAAGACTACAAATTGACATCCCCACTCAAAACATAGATACGCAAAGATCAAAAGTACAACCGAGGCTGGCAGAATATGAGATGGCAAAACGAACTGGATGGGTTCAGAAAATATTTGCAATGGGCTTGTGAAGTTGCAAGAATGTCAGACAACAGCTGAACACTGAATCCCCAAAGAGTGTATGCAAAACTCAAATATAAGTTAGTGTGACGAACTGGACAAGTTCAGAAAAGTTCGGATCCCCCAACGGCCATGATAAAGACGCTTGGTGTATTCAAGGCAAGGTTTAATTCTAAAAGCCGACTTTAAAGGCTGCTGCTGCTGTTGCTACTGATGCTTATTATTATCATCATCATCCTTCTTTTTCCTGTTTTTTCTTCCGAACTCTGTTTACTATATCTTAGTAGTTCTCTTAACAGATAGCTTATATTGCATTTTTTTTTCATTCATATTTCAATTCCGGATAAGTTCGTACATGATAAAATGATAAAATCAAACTTTCAACACGAGATAGCCACTCAATATGTTTGTCCTCGTCTCCTTGATACTGCTATGAGTTTATTTGTAACTTCTTTTCAATTTGCGTTCATTCCATTAAGCGACTGACTGAAATCAACTTGAAGACATCAAGATGTCGATGATAACTTGCTTATCGAAAGAACGTGACTATGAAATGTCGCAAACTTGAAACACAATTATTTCAAGAAGAAGTGAATTAAATCGCCTGTCTCTTAAAGAGACAACTCCCAGTGGACTACACGGCTGGTGCTTGCTTCAACTTGGTGATCAAAGGAAATTTCAGTATCAGAATTGTTATTACTTATTACCCTCCCCTTGGCAGGATATGACTTTAATGAAGGGTTACTTCTATCCTAATTGCACGGCTTACTGAATCGAATTAGCAGGTTCAAGATATGATCTTGCTTTTTGTCGTTTAATCTGCCTGCCAGTGAACTAGGTATACACACAATCATATTCATATATATATATATATATATATATATATATATATATATATATATATATATATATATATATATATTTAATACTTACCACGGGAGTAAGTGCAATGATGGGGAGGGAACTGATCTTGATCAGACAGCAGAAACGATGTTTTTTTTTTATCAGAAGGCTGCATACTTATTGATGTACTTACTTGGTTCTCAAATTCCTGCCACAACTGCGATGCTAAGGAATATATTTTGAGACATCATAACCGTATCGCTTTGAATTATTTCATAGTGCATCCTTCAGCATTTCAGTGTGATGACAAGTGTCAGTATTTCATTGCCTTTTTTCTTTTCTGTAATCGATGATATGTAACAACCTGACCAGAAACTAACAATCCTTTTTTAGTGACATGGTCTCATTGAGTTCTGCTGGTTCCACGCGAAAGTGGGGAAAATATGGATTGGTAAAACTGTATATATTTTGAAATTCGAATAAGTATTCACGAACTCTTCCAATGCGTTAAAACGTTGAAAATAGTTGTTTGATTATCACAATACAACAGATACTGTCATTTACTCACTGCTGAGACGGAGAGGAATTTATGTCACCCTGAGTCTTTCCGTCAATCTTTCCAACAATCGACATTCCTTCCTGTCTTCATTCACGATATTTCACAAGGTTCTCAATGACTTTCAACGATTTCTTCCATGGATAGAAGGGCCATGGCCCAAGGAAAAATTTGGGTAGATACAGGAATGTTCCCCCGACCGAGAAATATGTTTCCATTTTTACATACATCTATGCATTCTCACAAGTTTATGAATACGACATCTAATCATAGTAGCCCCACATATACCCCGACCAACCAGCAAAATGGACAACAGATAGTTGTTTTCTATACTAAGCTGTTTGTGTCCACTCAGATTTTTATACCACAGGACACCATTAAAAGATACCTTTTGATCTCTTCAAATCGTAATTGGGGGGAGGGGGGCAAACCACCACAAATCATTTCATTTTTGGTCATTTTGGATGAAAGATTTGATTTATTTTAGATAATATTATATATAGAATCATAGGCAATTAGTTATTGTACACGCACGGGCTACACATATTCATTTATGTGAATTCCGGTTATTTTGGAAATTCAATGGATTTCAGTGTAACCTTGTGAAAAGGATGGCCAGGGTTAGAGTGAGGGATTATCGAATTTTGTCGTGGATCTGTTTTTTTTTTTCTGAATGAGTTTGTGTTGGAGGTTGACAAAGATGTGAGTTCTCATTGTGATTGCTACTAAATATGGTGATTGCAGCAAACTGTGTTTGTTGCAACTCAGTTTCAAAAGTCATCTCTGAGAAGTGTTCGAGAATCGATTGTAGCCGTGTAAATCGCTGGAAAACCTAACCTTCTACTTTTGTTAATTCACCTGGAAGAGATTCTATCTTCGACGTGCTGTAATATATTCGGCAACGTATCGTGACCAAATTGACTCAGGGATGACCTGATCTAAAGTCAAACCACTTATTCGGAAACAGAAAAATATCAAAAGGGAAGACAACACGCCCCCTTCCTTCAATGCAGTAAGGTGGATTTAGCCAGGGGATAGATCTTTAGAAAGGGACCAGTATTTGTACCAGCATTAGCCCAAGCCCATACTCACCTACCACAATAAACTTTGAGGTGATTAAATAAGGATAACATTCTACCATGACACCTTTCTTTCCTCCCCTCTCTCTCTCCATATATATATACATACATCTATATCGATATTTATTTTTATCTATCTATCTATCTATCTATCTATCTATCTATCTATCTATCTATCTATCTATATCTATATACCCATATATCCATATATCTATATCTATATATATCTATATATATCTATATCTATATCTATATCCATATCTATATATATATATATATATATATATATATATATATATATATATATATATATATCTATCTATATATATATATATATATATATATATATATATATATATATATATATATATATTTACTGAAGTCACAGTGTGAGTGAAACACAGAAAAAAATGAACATAACATATTAACAGTGATCAGAAAATAGGTATATATATATATATATATATATATATATATATATATATATATATATTTTCTGATCACTGTTAATATATATATATATATATATATATATATATATATATATATATATATATATATATATATATATGTATGTATGTACCTATTTTCTGATCACTGTTAATATCTTATGTTCAGAGTTTTCTGTGTTTCACTCACACTGTGACTTTATTACATTCGAACGTACATAACTAAACATAACTGACAAATGCAGTCTATTCAACTTTATGGTTATCTTCTTATATTTGCGTTTGAACTTCTTACCAGATTCAGTTCAAAGACCATCAAAAAAAGCAATACTGGAAGAATCCTTATCAAATATGAAACAAAATATCATAAAGCCTTTTTAAAAGTAACTAGATGCACTCAAACTACCGACAATCTCATGAGCTATACAAAGTATAGTCCGAAGATATAACATAAGCTATTGAATCCTTCTTTAAAAAGTCAAGATTAATCATATGATATGAAAAAAAGTCAGAACTTACAACGTTGTCACCAAAAAACAACACGCACCTAGATAATAGTGTCCTATATAAGATCAGAGTTGTGTATGAACTTGAATGGCCCACAGTAAAACCAATAAAAAAAACTTCCCAATATAGGGAATATAACCACGTTCCTCTCTTGAATAATAACTCATCACAAAATCAACTGCTATTTGCCTCAATCCTCAAAAAAAAAAAGGTACCACCGAAGACAGTTTTCATGAGCTCCACGTAAGTAACACAATGATTTTATATCGTTCGAACCACGAGTAGAAACTTTGGATAATAGAAGATCATCTGATAAAAGTCAGGCAACGTATAATTAATAAAATCTTCTTCCTTTTTTTCGAAGTTGTATGAACATTCTTGATTGCACGTTGCGTGTGAGAGCAAAAACACAGGTTAGCACGTCCCATTGGTTGCAGTTACACATTTGAAAACATATTACATCATTCTGATGATTCATCACGACGGACAAAAATCTTGGATTACCCACTTTGGGTTGCGTAATGATACTCAATATTTTCCATAAACATACGCAAATATCAAATAATAGTAAGAACACTATAAACAAAATGTTAAGAGAGATTTTGTTAGTTATTTTTGATGGTGTATGATATATATATATATATACATATGAATACATATATTGACGTCTCCAAGTTTATTGCACTCATCTGCTTGATGAATTGAACATGTCATAAAAAAAGATGCAAATAAACTCGAATAAATATATTTGTCGAAAAGAAACATTGAGAGTGCATCCTTTAAGTTGAGAATTTTATTTCAACGTCTCCAAACACACACACACACACACACACACGCACACACACACACACACACACACACACACACACACATATATATATGTTTATGTATAAAGTCTTGAGAACTTTATAGCTTTAAACATTCACTTTTTTTTTTCAGAAAATTTGTTTAGGTCACTTCAGTTACTTATTTCCCAATATCTGTAATGTAAATTATTGAAATTTCTGCATCATCAGTCTTTTAACGTCCGTAATTGGACGTAAACCTTCCCCAGTATTTGGCACAATTCACTATCATAAGCTTTGAAGAGCCAATATTTCCGTAATTAGTCTAGTTCATCTCTCTGTCTTGTTTTGTTGGCCTTGGTTTCTTATCTGATCTTTGGGGATCCATGTTGTGAGACGTGATGTTCATCGGTGATCTTTCATTCTTTCAACATGGGTGCCCATTGCCATTTTAGTTTTTTGATAGTTTCTATGATGTCATGGACTCCTGTTTATTTCTTTATATACCGTGCCGTTTTGTGATCTCTCCATGTAAGGTTGAGCATGATTTTTTCAAGTGCACGTTGCATAATTCTCAGTTTGTAGTTCTGTTTCTTGGTTCTTAGTTTGTTTTATTTATTATCACGTTTTACGTACCCTTTCTTATTATGCTCAATTTGCTCATGATAGGATCATTGGTTGTTCGCCAAGTAAGAGTTTTGGGGGATTAAAAATATTATTATGCTATCCCAGCTACGTTGATCAAACACCACCTCCCTTCCAACAGTGGTTTTAATTTATAGATTATTTCATTCATGTAGTTTCTTATTTTGTATAGGGTTTTATCAAATGTATCATATATTCAGGGTATTTTATACTACACATAATTTGAATCTGTTTCTAAACGAAGCTTGCTTACGTAACGTACCCCAAAAACGTATCTAAAGATTGCTGATCAGTAAGTACAATAACAGACATGATTCATGGTTTGTGTCACTTCTATTTTGCGTTCACCAATCTGGATATTGGATCTGTTATATCGGTTTTAATCACAGACTCTATGCAAAACAACAAATGATATTATCTTTATGAATACTAATAACCCAGAGGAATTCCTTCGAGTTGATTTTCTTCCAACATATACAACCGAGGAATTTCTTTCTATAAAACCTTACAGTTAATTTTTCCACGTCATATACCATATTGCTTCCATCATTATTTTTTTACTTTAAATTATTAGATAAATCATCATGGTATACGTAGTTGGAACACAACCAGACAACTTTCTCTGTTCATACGTTCCAGTGAATGGTCGGCTGCATCCATACAGAAGAAAGAGATTTGTAGTTGTTTTTTTTCTTTTTCTTTCATTTCATAAATAAGCTATCACTGCGACAAACAATAGTTGGCGAACGCCTTAACCGATAAACATTGATATTAAAACTGAAACTCTGATTTTTGTATATTGGAATGCTAAAACGAGAGCATGAAAACAATGCCCCCCCACACACACAAAAAAAAGACAGGAAGTCGATTCGCAAATTAATATATTCAAAATAACTTTAGAATTAAAGCATGCATTTATAAGCGATTATATCAGTAGAAACTCAATCCTTTAAAAACCTATATTTTCTCCGAATGATACATGTTATTATTTGTTAAAGCTTTAACTTCCATTTAGAAATGATAAAATGACATAAAATTCTATGAATATATTGAGCAGAGTCAGTGAAATTAAGTTTTGTCCAGACAAACGGGTCTCTTTTTGAAACCTTGATAAAAATAGGATTTATCATGGTCCAGTGGTTCCTTACTTGATTTATTACAATTGTACGATACTGCTTTCAAATTTAATGAAAGATTTGGTGATTAGGATTAACGACTTTGGCCAATCATCACCTTTAGTTAAACTTGTTATTTTGATACAGTAATCAATGCTAGCCTTGTATCTTTGCGACCAATATACGACACATACATACGAATTTTTTGAAACTATGCTATATGTTCCATCCCATATCAAATTTAATCCAGACCTGACTATGAGTGCTAAAAACTTATAAATAGAATGCAGTGTTGTGTTATTGTACGCAACGGCAAAAGTTCTCTGACTATGGCACAACCTCTGTATTAATTTGATGTGTGATCATGTGACTTGTATATTACAGTATCCACATTGTTTTGAACATAATCAAATATTCAGTGTTTTGAAATATAAGGGAAATGTTTGAATGACGCCTTTGCTGAAGACATAGCAATTATTTTTCTGTCAAGTTTCATCTTAACCCTGACCTTTGTGAAACAATCGTTCATTAAGTTTTGTGTCAAAATATTTCAGAGTCACATTTTTTAAACGTTTTGGACCTTTTGATCATTTCCAAAAATAAGCAGGTTGCTGCAAAAGAGTCTGTTTGATCGAAAAGCATTGAATATAGTGAAGTGAGACATCATTGGTTTCAAGTAATGCTTTCATTTTGAATAAATGCTATCATCATCATCATCATTAGCAGCAGCAGCAGCATCACCATTGATCATAGTAAGTTTAATGCTGAACAAATGCCTTTCTGTTACTTTCCCATAACGACATAATTGCGAATTTTATCTCATCGCTTTATCTTCAGCCTTTTTTTTTCTTACAATATTCACTGCCTCTTGAGCAGCAGTCAATTAACATTCCATTCTATCTATTTTCATTTCTTCTCACCAAGTGCCCAGGCCATTTACATTTTCGTGGATTAATTATTTTTACTATACCGTTTACAATAACCCTCTCTCTGGTCAACGTCCTCCGATTTTTTCCTATGTGTTAGAGTTATCTTTTGCATAACTCTTTCCATGGCTTCATGTGCGGTATCTCTCAGACCATTTCCATATTTTGCATCTGCATTTTATTGCTGGGATTAATTATGCTTTATTATATACTTCACGCTTATATCAGATTTGGACAGTGCCTTTCAATATGCTTATATTCATACCAAATTATGAAAAGCCGATTGTTATGTGTTGTTTAATTCAATCCGATGGTCTTTCTCTCGCTTTATTACCTGCCCGAAGTAAAAGTATTTTGTCAACCTTTTTTTGTGCTCCCATCTATTCTTATGGTATGGAAGGGGGATCACTAATATAGCGATGGAATGAATGCAAGTTTCTTGAAAACTGCATGATTTAATTACAGCCTCTTTTCATATCTGACTCAGCATTCGGTCACTAAAGATGATTAGTTTTCATTGTTTTGTATGAAGGAAATCCAACTTGGAGTCCATATCTTGGTGGAAAAAGGAGAAATTATTTGAGTGACTTTTTCTTATAACTGATATTATTTCTATCATATTGTAAATAATTATACTTTTTTGGTCTGAAGCTTATTAGAATTTTGAATTTAGTTCGAGGACCATTAGTTCAGGACAACCTTTGCTCGAACGAACTTCGGAATTTCAGCTTAAACAAACACGTGGATCCATCTGAGCTGACTTTGGATTCACCGTATGATGTAGGATAAATGCAGTGAATACGTGCATCAAACTTCATAGTGAAGCCTTTCACAACCTATATATCGAAATAAAACAGTACTTTCTGTTCTTCGAATGTTTGCAAAATTTTAAGCATCCCCAATTTCAAACGTTGTTATGGTTATATTCCAATCGATGGTTCACGAAACTGGGATAAAGCAAGGAACTCTCTTTTATTACCATTATCATAATTATCATTAGTTTAATGAAAGGAGAAGTCAATAGTGATTGAACTGCTTCTGGATTTACCGAACAATGATCGTTTAACTCGGTAAGCTTCCAGACTCATTTTTATTTACCAAACGAGTGGCAGTCATCTGATATAACAAACTTTCAAATAAACGAAAGAATCATGTCTCAATTGATGCGTTACATGAAGGTTTTCTGTAATAATTCAGTGGATCAATCAACATTGAGTCTTCATTTTTTTTATCAATTTTCGTGCATGTATCATATTTGACACAAAATTGTTTATCTAGCGGTTACAGTTTACATTGATCTCATGATGATGAGGATTTATGATTGTCTGTCTGTTTTTCCATGCGATATTTTCAAAAGATCTGAATTGATTTCAATTAAATTCTCTGGGAGAGCAGGCCTTTTTGTTACAGTAGAATTAGAGCAGATTCAGGAATACATTTTGATTTCGAGATACCTTTGTATTTTCTCATGCATTTATGTATTTCCTCATGACTGACCACATGATCTCAAAGATTTCTCAATGAATTTCAATTGAAATTCTGCGTAAGCCCTACAGGGAAGGTGATTGAATTTGGAGGTGGGTCAAGGAATTTAGTTTCCGATTGTTGGATATTTTATTTTTTCTAGTATTCTTCATGGGAAAAGAATCAGGAGAAGAAAGGAAATAAAATGTTTCATTTAAATTCCAGGGTAAGTAACCTCATACTTGTACACATTGCTCAGATTTCTCGTTTTTTATATTTTGTTTTCATTGAGCTTTTAATAGTACATGGTGATGACAAAAGTATGTGCACTCTCTGTCTCTGTCTCTGTCTGTCTGTCTGTCTGTCTGTCTCTCTCTCTCTCTCTCTCTCTCTCTCTCTCTCTCTCTCTCTCTATCTCTCTCTGTACTTATTTGATTAGCATATAAGTTGAATTATCATCGAATCAAGGCACCCAGCTATGATAAAAAGTAGATTTGTAATATGGAAATAATAAGATGTGAAGTTCCATGACGTACATTGAAATGCCTGAGTATTTGAATCGTCAGATCTTTAGAAAATCACTGTGAGTATCATTAAAACAGTAATAATGAATATTACAATAATTTGAATGATATCCAATATTTGCATAGGGACATATACTCAAACGCAAGATGCAAATTATACACTCAATGTCGGAGGAAAAAATGAAAAGGCTACGCTATTCACTGAATCAAAAAGCATTGTATTTTTAAAGATTAGTTAACCAGTTCATATTTTGGAAATTGTAAACACTGGAAATGATATTACAGTTCATTACATTAGAAATAATTTAATCTGAATAATTTGATATTGAAAACAAATTCTAAAAGTACGATTTTTTTGGAAGGTATATATATATATGTGTGTGTGTGTGTGTGTGTGTGTGTGTGTGTGTGTTTATGCGTGTAACGGTAGGAAAAATTAAAAGACAATCTCTGTTAATTCATTTCCTTAGTTATTTTTCTATTTCACATAAATTTAAAAAAAAATGTTTTTTATCATCGACGTTTTCAAAGACGTTTCAAAGTTGGTTTTTTCGACCATCATCGGTCATTATCGTTAAGAACATTTTATTTTCACTATGTATGTTTCACTGAAGGAGTGCAGCCTAGGTAAACTCTTTAAAAACACACGCACAAACACACATACACAAACATATATATATATATATATATATATATATATATATATATATATATATTTACATACACACACACTTATATATATACACACACATACACATATATATCCACACATGCATATATATATATATATATATATATATATATATATATATATATATATATATATATATATATATATATGTAAGTATGTGTGTGTGTGTGTGTATCTGTGCATGGTTAAACATGATTTTTTCATGGGCACGAAACCTGCATCTCAGTATGAGGACCAGTTTCTTGGTCAAGTTCCATATTTCAGCTCCATAGGAAACCATCAGGAGGATGCATCGGTTGTATACTCTTCGTTTTCAAGTAAAACTGGATTTTATAAAATATTCAAATTTTTTACGATTTTCCTTCGCCCTTTCACAATAAGGATAAGATAATGCTATACTTTAGAGTGAGTCAAAGCTCAGCTTACCCGGGATACTAGTAACCTTTGAGCTGGTACTGTGAACAACAACCGATTCGAATCGACTTGTGGCATTGCCCCTTGGATAAGGAATAATGTGATGGATTAAAACAGATAAGAAAAAAACATTGAAAACTCTGATATTACAAAATGTTATTCAATCTTTGTAACATCCACCGTTGGATATCATTTTTCCTCAAGATTTTCCAGATATCTTTCTATCGCTTGCATAGCAATACCATATCTCTTGAACTGTCAAAGTCACAATGCAACCCTATCTTCCTGCCGGCCACACTTTTGCATAAGATTTCTTTAGATCCATGTGGTGATATCACACGGTGGTCTGACATTAGATATTCTTAACATGGCTCGCTAATTGCTTTCTGAGTTCTCTAATGGATCCTATGATATAGCTGATGTTTTTTTCTTTAAGATACACGGTGTGATTTCCAAATGCCCTGCATGATTCTAGTTCTGAATGGTCAATAAATATATTGTTCATTTTACTATTGAGGGTATCTATAAGAGAAACAGAAAAGATGAAAGGAAAAAAATAGAACAACAAATGACTTTTTCATCGATCAAATGATCCTGAGAGAGATTGAAGGAAATGCCTTTCAATTTTGTCGATACTTACTATTATACTCTTACTGGGTATTTGCAGGGTTGCTAGCTTAACTGTGATCTTATTATGATTACCGGTATGAACAACAAGTATTGAAGACATATCCTCATGTGTACTCAGCAGCTAAACAATTACATCCTAAGCTGTGCATCTGGGGTGCTAATATTCTTTCGAGGGACTTGAATCCTGTCAAGGGGAGATTCATGAAACTAAGATAAAGTCCTGGTCGGAAAACTTGCAAAGATCACTAAGCTGAAGAATGTACCAGCTGTACAATCAATTGGGAGTTGTCCCTCAAGAGACCCACGCTTTAATTTACTTCTCCCCTTAAACAAATTGTGCTCCAAGTCTGCTAGTCTTCGTAGTCACGTTCTTTCGATAAGCAACTTACCGCTGACATCTTGATGTCTTCAAGTTTCTTTCAGTCTGTGGCTTAATGAAATGAATAGAACATGAAAAAAGGCGCATAGAACTCGAATAAGTATCTAGTTGATGAAGAAAAAACTATGGTAGTTTGACTTTATCATCTTCCCATTTACAAACTTATTCTGGAATTATACTTAAATAAAAACAAGACGCTAAATTATCAGCCTTAATCAATACGGGGAATATTCCGTGAATATGGTTGAGCTAACTATAATATTATATAAGTCTTGAAATGTAAATTCTCGTTCAAAGCACATAGTATATTAAATTTGATGACAATATATAGCCATTGTAAAAAAAATACTTTTATAGCTACAGTGTTTGAAAATTTTAGATAATACTCATTATAAAGAGATTTCCCTTTTAGTTCCATCATTTTTTTCTATTTAGTTGTGTTTTATCTGAACAATCTTTATTCAGCAAGCGAACAAAGGTTTCATGCTATGTGATCGATGACTGATGTTTTAGTTACTCGATCAGACTTGAAACTTGCACAGATCACTTGGCAGATGCATGCATTGGAAACAAGACCCTTTTCTCCAGTCAATTCAATTCACTATGTTTAGTTAGTTCATTCATTTTTGTTGAATTTCTGATTTCGTGAAATAACATGAGTTGTAGTAGTCATTGGATAGATTTTTTAAATGGTCACTCATCCACTCATTATTAAGTTAATATCTATCATGATTACTGCATGGATTTTCAATTCTATAATTCTTTCACAAATCATCCTATTTATTTGTTTTTTCCACGCTGTTTTTGACATCGAATCAACGAAGGTTTGACACTTTAACATGCTCGCAATACATAAACAATCTGATCAGATTTAACCCCTTATATATATATATATATATATATATATATATATATATATATACATACATATATATATATAGATATAGATATAGATATAGATATAGTGAAAGAAAGATGGATCGATTGATAGATTGATAGATGGATTGACAGAGAGAGAGAAAGTGGTTTGCTCCTATTTTACGGGCTCTATTTCATTTTCTCAAGTCAAATAATCACGTTTTATTCGTTCAGGATTATGAAATAGCGCTGATTCCAACAAATTTTGTTCCAAAAAACAAATATAATCTATACGGAAGCAGTCTTTAGGGATATTTTTAGATGCGTGTTGAATTTTTCTTTCAAATTAACAAAATTGTCTTTTATATTAATCAGGCTCACACGGCAGATGATCGTACTGTCCACTGAAAAATTAGAAAAACAAAACACAACAATACCGTACGCGGATTTAAATGTTGATACAGCGTCTGACATTAAGCCTAATTTGAAGCCTCTTCACCAATCGTTGTCTTAATCGAAATTTCATAATCAGATTTTCATTGTTTTTTGAAATAAAATGTATCATATTCCTTTTTAGTGAAATTTCTGTGATGGAATTGTTTCAAATGGCCCCCTTCGATATGTTTTTTTTCCGTCTGTCTGTCTATCTGTCTGTCTGTCTGTCTGTCTGTCTCTCTCTCTCAAGTTGAAGATGTTCTAAATTATAATTTTGCTAGCATAGATTATCGATGTAATTGATAGAATTTTCCAAACTTAAACTCTAGTTGAATAATTAAAAGTATTTACTCAATTTTGTTTCAAGTAGGATAACACAACTCAGAGCAGCTGCTGCTTCTGAAATAATTCGAAAGTTGCAATCCAAAAAAAATAAAACATTTAAATGTTAAGGCAAGACTTTTCAAACTGCACTGGTATTTTCATATTTTCTTCTTTTCTGTCTTTTCTCGAGGCAATAGTTATATTTTTGAGTTTGAAACTCTAAAAGGCAATGCACCCATGTGACCAGAAAAATACCAGTTTTTAGAAAGTAAGCCATTTTGTATTTTAGCTTCCAGGTTTATTCTTCCAAGTTATGAACCTAATATCTGTGTTTTCCTTGTTTATGTCTCGCCGCTGAATTCTGCCTAGAGGAATGTTTTCATGTGGGAATTAAAGGAACCGTACATTGGTCAACAAATGATGTAAATATCGTGTATTTATAAACATTGAAGTAGACAATTGATAATAATTGGAGATGAATTTAAGTTAATACTTACTGATCTTAAAACAAAGTTCATATATTTTCACAACGTGTAGGCTGGTCGATTTTACAAACACCTTCAGGTAAATGGATTTAGAGAACATTTCTTTCAAAAGTACTTTGTAAGGTTCAACCTTAGCTCTCTATATTATTGTCATAGTTGTTATTGCTGGCATGTACAGTTTAAGTCATTTTTATTGTGGGTATTAGAACTATATCTGTCGACTTCATTTATTTCATATTTTCGTCCCATTTCTGATGGTCTCTTTTTCTAAAGGGTTTCGTTTCTCGGTCCACTGCATAAAACTCGGTTCTTGTTTGACGTTGATTCGTTATGTCACGTTGATCTCCACTACAAAAGTATGCAATTTCAGGGTGAACACTCAGGTGCATATCCTAAACGTACATACTCACCATATATATATATATATATATATATATATATATATATATATATATATATATATATATATATATATATATATATATATATATATATATATCCAACACTTTCCCAACATTGGAATAGAGCACAGTTGGATGGGGAATAGTGCGTAAATGAATATATTGCCTAAATTCAACCCTCCTGACCGTCCATATCTGCATAGGGCGTGAGATAAGCGCCAACATCTGGGTTCGAAGCGAAGGATTTGATCCTAGCTTGTGGCACTGGATGGGATAATAGAAAGTCTATAGCCATGCCGAAGGATTGTAATACAACGAAACATCTGCCTGTGGATGATTTAATTATATATATATATATATATATATATATATATATATATATATATATATATATATATATATATATATATATATATATAATTCAACTACATGATAGTAAAGTGAAATTAACAAGAGTCTTTATTTTCATTGTTCATTCAGATGTTTGGCCCGTTACAATATTTATCAAGAAAGTATGACATCGTATTGTTTTATATAGAATTCCACAACTCATGAAAACAACTATTACAACACGTCATTTCTTGACAAAGCTCGGTTCGAACGAAACGACGGAATAAAAACTTTTTTTTTTCTTATAAAAATTTGGAGTATTTTCTTTTAATTATATATATATATGAGTGTGTATATGTTTGCATTCACTTAGCTTAGTTAGCCGAAAATTGAACTTCATTGACCAACCAATGTGCCAGCTAATCATCATTGATACCATTCAAAAACATTCAATACATACATCCATTTATCAACATCAACACAAATATTTTGATAATTAATGGGGGAAATTGAAACATGGAAGAAGGCGATTTGTACACTTTACTCCTATTCTTTGAAATTTACACAAATATATGTATGTGCATGTGTGTGTATACGTATTTATATCTGTACATGTGTATATACATATATATGTATCTTAATATGCATATACATATGTATGCATCTGAATAAATATCCATGTACCTATGTCTATATACATGTATGTATAATTTGGCCAAGACAACATAAATAAGACAACCAATTGAAGGTGTCGCAGTGAAAATCAAACTTGTGACTCATCTCCTGCAGCAGTCAAATGGTGTTGTGGGCCAGATGATAAATTCATTGTGAAATAATGCAAAACATTTTCAAATTGAGTTTTAATATACCGTAACCAATCCATTTCATTTATTGGAGCATATATCCATTTCCTTGTTACACACACACACACACACACACACACACACACACACACACACACACATATATATATATATATATATATATATATATATATATATATATATATATATATATATATTACTCTGCTCATCTATACTTTTGGAATTGGAAAGATGGAAAACCAACAGAAAACATTTCCTTGGCCTGATTGTTTTCGCAATGTTCGAAGCAGTATCCTCCGTCTCCGCAGTAAATAACACAAGAAATAAAATCATTTCTGAGAATACATAAACATCCACTCGCAAGAAAAGAGTTAAGGAATGTTATTTCATGGAGAAGGCATCAACTGTTTTCTTAAATCTGCCAAGGTAAGAAAATCAAAACATCCGCTGAAACTACACACGATTTTTTTCACTGGAGCTCTCAATATGGTTTGTAACCTTGATGTTATTATTGTACTTTTGATAGAGCATATCAATTTCAGAGAGCAGAGAAAGGCATGGGGTTGGTGGAAGAAAGAAAGGCAAACTATTGAGTGAAGTTGTCACGCAGACATGCAAGAAAGAAGGGGAAGAATTATCAAAGAGTGCGAAAGAGAAATATAATGGAAAATATTTTACAACAGGGATTCTATTCATATCATGACTATAATGCTAAACTTCCAGCTTAATCCAGCTATCTTATAAAAATTCTGATGGAAATGAAACTTACATCGCACCATGTTAAAATAGTACAAAGTGCATGATGTTGAAAAATGAGAAGAAATAAGAGATGGAAGAGGAGATAATTCATATAAGTGATCCTCCCATCAGTGCATCGTAAAAGTTGGAGAAATTAAATCCACACTTTAGTATTATTGTGACTATAATATAGCGATGTAGCGTAATGTGGTCACTATTTATCAAAGTATCCTTGTCAGTGTGTACAGATTTGTGTGTGCCCGTGAGATAACAAATCTGTATATTTCAATTTAAAAATGACTAAAGTATATTTTATAATGTGTTACAATACAAGTAGTTTTAAATGTACAATGAATGTATCTTTTTTACCGGCATTTATCATCGGGGAAAATCAATAAAAGATATATTTATAAAAAATATTATCATTATTGGTGTAAGCACGATAACACGATGACAATGCTATTTTGTCAGGGGATGGGCAGGAAACAACTTGCTTAAAATGTACCTGGTTTTCTATTACTAAACATATAAACTCCAATGGTTGTGTAGAACTACCTTACATGGTTATTGCGTTTCACTGTCACATATATACAGATAGTCATACATTTAGTCAATCTTAGTGTGTTTTGTTAAGAGAAGGAGTACACACAAGCGTATACGATGCATAAGTTATATTGATATGAATATTTATTTGAACATGACTCCTATACAGGGAAGATACTCTGTCATTTAAGAATGGCCTAGGTTCATATCTATGTGATACCGCCTCATTAATCATATGAATGTGAACACCTGTAACGTGTACAGATGTACGCATTGTCCGTCTTAATAATCACAAGTCACTCCTCCTCGTCTTACAAATTCAATATTTCTGTTACTCAGATTATACAGTGGATATCGTAGCGCAAAGGGCAGTGCGAATATAAACATGTCATCAATTAGGCAACAAGTAAATTAGATATATCTGTCAGTTTGCTAATATGTCTTCCATTTGGCCCTTGTTGTGTACAACTCCTGGAAGGCCATTGCCATACAAGATTATCGTGAACTGGGATTTAGTGATGCGAAAACTTCCAAAAGGTCAATTATTACAGATTTGGGAAATATATCGCACGATAAAAATACTTTGCTCACTTCTGCATTTATTCAATTGAGATCTGCATGCATAAGCCATTCTGGCCGATTATGCTCTGCACACTCTGATTCCTTTAATAATCTAAAACAGAGAATCAGTTAAGCAAGCCAGAAATAAGAATTAATTAACTTCACCTTTTGTTTGCAAATGTAGATTAAGAAAGGGTGATGGCGACGAATTTAGTTTAAATTGCTTTTAAAGTACCCTATAAAAATAGGCTTTCTTCTGTCTAGATAGACAATAGAACGACACAAGTGACCTTTCCATTTAGTAATCCTTGGCGAATTGTATGGAGATCCTAAGATAACTGGTCAAAATAATTCCCCTCCCAGACTTGTTTCTGTGGTCCAAAGTGAAGCAGAGCGTTTAGAATTAGTTTAGCTGCAAGAACAATCACCTGTCTGAAGGTCGTCATTTTTAGCAGGCAGGTTTCACTACCAGGTTCAGATTTAGATTTGTCCTTTTCCTACACCGGTCAACTCCCTAAGGCCAGAAAGCCTGCTGTGCTATTCTAGCAATAGCTTGGGTCGAGAATGATACATAATTCATGGTTTCCAAAGAAATCAGTGCTGAACTAACCATACCTCTTTTCCCAATATAGATTGTACAATTCATGGATTGTGTCACAATACATGGATTGAATTGTTTAGATTGGACGAGAAAATATAAGTTAAGACCAATGGACAACTACTGTAAATAAATACACGAATGTAACACTCCAATAGCTCTGTTCTGAACCAGCCATCTCATACGACGAAATATATTGCTAGTTAGACCAAGGGAAAGTTCCTTGTAACAAGTAAAGTGAAATGTAGTTTGTTGTAAGATATTTGGAGAAGTGAGCACTGCAATATAGGAGCGTTCCATCAACAGACTCGGGGGGTGAGCTCAGTGTAGCATGGTAACCCGAACACTACCTCTAGTCATGGAAAAAAGTCGAGTCGAATCGAAATCAGAATCTGGCACCAAAAATCTGTTTATCAATTCTAATCAAGACATTGCTAAATAATGTTTCCGTCCTATAACGCATCCGCCAACGTCGCACCGGTGACGAATGATTCTAAATATAGTTGCTTCTCGTTGAATCTTTGGCATCCCGGGTGGGACTTGTTGATTGGAAACAGTCGAAATATCTACTCACCCAAAGGATCGTTTCTCGTATAGAGCAGCATGAGCAAATCTTGTGCTGGAGAAATATGATGAAGAAAGAAGATTGGCTGCTTAAGGGTCAAACCCTGCTCTGATAGGAGCTTATAAGTTCTAGAAATATTTCTTCCTTTGTAGAAAGATTTTCATTTAACTGAAAAATCATTGAATTTGGCCATTGAAAAGCACTCGAATGAAATAGAATTACTACTTTTTCCTGATAAATTTAATGGACATCTAGATAGCTTCAGAAATGATTTAAAATATATATGCATATTAACTTTAAAATAGCATCCAAGTCCTTGCATTATCTTTTCTCTCTCCTTTCTCTCCTTTTCCTTTACATCTGCTCTTTCTCTTTCCTTTCCCTGTCATTCTCTCTTTTCTTTTTCGTCTTTTCTTCCTTTCCTGACACAGGAAAGAATCCGTCACTCTTATTCCTGCTCTCAACTTAGATCTAAATTTCAACACATTTTACAGTTGAGTCTCGACTCTGAATCTGACATTGCCAGCGTTTTTGGGTGATGAAAATAAAATCAAAACCCCAGTAAATGTTCAATAAAAAATGTACTAAGCAATAACGACAGTTGCATTAGTACCTGATATATCAAGACAAAGATTTCTCTGTCGCTGCCCAATAATTTAAAAAATGTTTTACCTCCCAATTAAACATTATTCATTTTTGCATTGAAAAACCAAATATTCTTGGCTGAGCAAGGAAAATTAGCCAATTGGAGATAATTTTGTTTTAGCTTTTCTGAATATAATACATCCAAAATCATTAAGAAAGATGTTATCAGTGGTCAGGAATGAAGGCAAACATGATTGAAAAAATACAGTTATTATAGAAGATAGCATCAATCGGTCTGCAGTCTGGCATGTAGTTATTAGCTGATCTACTATCCAGAAAATTCCATTGTATAATATTCAGTGTACGTGATTATTTGAAGAACGTTGGTGTAAATATATGGACGAGGAGGGTAGTCGTTTTGAAAAATATACATGTTTCGGCGAAATAAATTATTGTTTTACCCTAAGACTTCAGAATTATTGATTAACCTAGTTATATAGGGACTTCTTCCTGATTCTGTATAATTCCACTGGATGATGACAGATTGAAAAAAACAAAACAATGCGCTATGTCGTATCACTTTCCCATATTCGTCTCTGTTTTTCCACCGTCAGCGCTAAGCTTACGCATTTACTGAGATAAGTAGTTCCCATAAGAATCTTCTGAACTCTTTATTATACTTGTTTCTGTCTTTTACGCACAAAATCTCAGGCAATGTTATTTGTACTTAATTGTTAAACGGTGATTCTACTGAAACTTTATCGTAAGACAACTCTCTAAGAAATATATCGATTTACAGACCCACCAACTGTAAAGAGTATATGAATTGGACAAAAACATTGCAGTGACTTGAAATATCATTTACATAGATGCCATCATTTTTGACGGAATGTTCATAGTGGATATTACGTAAGTTATTGAAGTACATACTTCAGAAGGACTGTCCTGGTCATCACTGTTTCCGGATATTGGGGAAATATCACGGAGCTTTTGATAGTTCTCTGTATATCAAGAGCCTTCAAGAATTACAAACACAACTCAATTGGTTTGTACGCAAAATAATATCATTATTCGATTTTTTACTCTCAGCAGTGCTGTGCAGACAGCATAAATAACTTAAATTGCATATCTGTACTCAGACAAGAACGTCACTCTGAACTCCGAATATCCGACTTTTTTTGAAGTGGTCAATTTGTTCCAATCAGATAGCAGTAAATTGGTGTGTGATATTACATTTGCTCGGGCTTATTGCCATGGCTACCACTGGCAATGATATATATGTCTCGTCTTTTGGATATTATTACTCTTTATCTCAAGTATAATGCATTTTTCAGACATTGGAGCCTCAGTACACGTTCATTTGATTACCAATCAGAAAGAAACACTACCTGCTTTATATATTCAGCCAACTAAGCGTTTTCTACCTTTTTATTGAGAGAAAAAACTGTTGCAGATGTATAAGCTATAAAAAAGTGGATATTTAATCCGACAAATGTATTTACAGTCAAATCCAAATTGATTGATTGGCTATAGTGTTTACACCAAAGCTAAGTAACATCGAACCTGGTCAGTACTTAAATGGCTGATCACATGGGGATATTAAGAGCCTTAAGCGTAGATGAAGCCACTTTTCCTCTGAGTCTGTTTCACATATTGCAAGCAGAGACAAAAGAAATGTGATATGAGAAGCCTGGGCTGGGACAGATGATATTATATAATCCCACTGTGATTTACCAAACGTGTGCCAGTGTTTGCATGTGATGCAAATAATACACAAGATAAAATTAAATTTTCAGCAAAATCATTGTTTTTCTAAAATTGTGACAGATATTCGGATTGAATACGATTCAAATGTCCATGGTGCTGATTGTTCTCAAATAAAAGATCTCATTTTGAGGCCAAAGGAGCTTTTAGACATCTAGTAGGGTGGCTTTTCAGCTACTCTAAAAAAACTTGAAAATTATCAATCATCTATGTATATAATGAACTTCAATGTGAGTTTTTTTTCTTGTCTGTTTGCTCGCTTGCCCTTAAATGGGATGGTCTCATTCAGCTTCCTATCATGATGCAACAAAAAAAAAGAGGCCATAAAAACTCTTAAAAGTTCATGTCCAATCATGCATCAAAACATCAAGTCGTTTTGGCAATTAAAAATCCTGATTATGGTACTTTAATGATAATTTTTTTAAAAAATCTAATAAATAGCTCTTGCCTCTTTAATGCTGATCCAAACATAAACAACCCCATGAACGAGTATATCCTACTCTGTATACGTTAATAATCGTGTAGCTAGTGATCCAAATTCCCGTTATAAAAGAAACAAGTTTGCCTAAAAACTTTTCTTTTAGAATCACCAATCACATTATACTCAGTTCTTTGTTGGAGAAAAATCAATGTGTGGGGATGATTGGTACTTTGGTGACCAAAATCACAATAATGGCTTCGAGAAAAGATGAAAATGATAAGACATAAATCATATATCGCGAGAAATGCTGTTACATCTAATATCATAAAAACGATGATGCTTCTTTGCTTGTACTTAACTTTGTTTTTAATTATGTTTTTTCTATTGGCAAAAATGAATGGAGGATGGGTGACACTGACGTCTGGTTATATCTAAAGGTCAATTAGAGGTCTAGTTCAGATCTGCTAATCTTGTACCAGACAAAATATGTTTCTTAATAAAATTTCACTGCAATTATGACATTGTGTTGGACATGGACTGTTCAATATATATATATATATATATATATATATATATATATATATATATATATATATATATATATATATGTGTGTGTGTGTGTGTGTGTGTGTGTGTGTGTGTGTCTGTGTGTCTGTGGGTAAATATCCATGTTTACGACAATAGAGTTGAGAAATGAGCGATTCATATTTGCCAATTCAGATTTATGCTCCCCAAGTTGATTGCTAACTCAGAAAAAAGTTGCATTGAGACTGCTTCCTGCTCGATGCAGGTTCGATTAGTTCTCGACGCTCATTTTTCTATTCATTTACGTGACTAGCGGTTAGATATGCTGTCTTGTTAACACTGGCTCTGGACAGAATGAGTTACCGAATAAAAGGTCTTCACAATTATCTCACATCATGGGCTTCTTCAAGCGAATAAATCTTTGTATAGTGGCTGGTTTTCTAAAATGATTTAGCTAACAACAAGAGTCATGTTAGGGTTAACCCTAACACTGGGAAATAGATTCAAGTAAGGATAAAATACTCCCGGAAAGGAAACTTATCATAAAGTGCTGATGCTTTGACAACGTACCGATAAGAAAAATGCCCAAAGTATCACGTCCTGATCAATAATGTATGGCTAACTGAAAACAGAGTTTCACCAATATGTAAAATAGAAACAAAACATAACAAACAATGGCCAACCATAGAACAGAGAAAAGGATAGAATAAAAATAAAAGATTCGTAAACAGAATAAGAAGATCCTACATCCTAGAAAAATTGACTGCCAAAAAAATAAAAATCCCTAATAGAGATCTGAGTTAAACCAAATCGATTACCCGAAAAAGCCAAAACAAGGCAGGAACATGGACGTGTCTTCATAGCAAATTCTTTACTTCATCATATTTTATGACTAAACCTAAGCCTAAACTCGTTGATCATTCGATGTATTGAGTGCTTTATGAAATAAACCGATTACACAACAAATATGGTAATATATCATATCATGCAATATTGCATTCTTGATTTGTATTATATCTATATATCTATATATCTATATATCTATATAAATATATATATATTTATATTTATATATACATGAATGATTGATTAAATCTGATTTTTATTTCAGAATTTCTTTATTTGGAATATGGGCAATACTCGAACACAACCGATATTATGCTGCTTTATAGAAAATCTGTTTATCAATACATTTAACCGTCATTTAACCCTACTAAGCTTACAAAAAGATTGTGTAATTCTGGTGACATCTTGTTATATATATATATATATATATATATATATATGTGAGATAATGTACTTTTATTTTACAGTGTTTCCATCGTGCTATGTAACATGAATGTAAGTATTTGTTCTGGCTCCTACATTTTTGGTAATTCAAATTGGTAACTTTTATTTATTACTACGAATTTCAACGTTTTTGTAAATTCATGGTGTCGAAGTGTTCTTTTCTTTTGTCCATCAATGGGTATATCCAAGTTGAGCATTTTTTTCCTTCAATTGAAAATAGTTGCATGCATATCATTTTATATTTATTTGTGCTGTAACCTTATTATTCTTGGAAAACATAATCCAAATAACTTTTGTTATCTGTACACATTGTTTCTTGTTATTAGTGAATAAGAGTCGTTTATGGGAAAATGAAGTTGCTTATTTTTGTTCTTTTTAATCGGTTTTCTATGTGTGGTTAATTCTTTTGAGTTGTTTCCTCATATGGATTAACACAAGATAAAGTGAAAATAATTGGTGTTGAAGGCTATATGTATTCACGCACACACACACACACACCCACACACACATTCATACACACACACACACACAAACACACACACACACACACGTGTGTGAGTATGTGCGTTTAGGGGTTAAAGGTTTCATGCGGAACCAGTTTTGCCTTGTGTGTAAAATATTGTATCCAGGCTGCTGGAGGCATCCTGCACTGTGAGGGAAAGTCCAGCCAGTGATGAGTCGGTGAACATGATAAGTGCTCAACAAATCATTTTTAAAAAGTTAAGAAAAATTGGATTCAAAGTTTGACAGACTTTTGCTTGAAATATTTTTGTTTCTTCTAGAAGATACAAGGCTCATTTCTTCACTCATCAAACACTTCAGTGGATGTATTGATCTGCATCATACCAGATCGATACCGTTTTAAAGATCAATACCATTGAAGCACTATGAATGAAGAAAACTAATATAGCATATAATATATGAATCAATAGAAAATTAGTTTTTATCGAAACCAAAAGGCATGCATTTCATTTAGGGCTAAGTTGAAGTAAAAAGTACTTTCCCATGAAGAACCTTATTTCTATTTTAGGTAATATGTTTTTGTCAATCTTGGAGCGAACTGAGTATTATACCCATACTTTTTGTTAAGATATCATGACTAGCTTCTTTATATATACGATACCAAAGTTACAGTGATCATTGGAATAGAAATCAGGTAAAAGTTTGACCCTGAGACACACTGGCTCGTTATAGTATATTTCATGTCTTTTCTGCATTCTTATTTTTCTTTTTTTTTCTATTACTAACAACTGACTCTGCTAAAGAATGATTTTAAATGTTTGTGTAAAATAAGACAGCACACGAAACCTTCATTCAAACCTCCGCATCGTCTAGAATTTATCATTATCTCTCACCACAGACGCGTATTGTTCCACCTGTCAAATAATTCTTATCTAAAGATAAATATATAAATATTACTTTTGGGACAATGATGTCTGTGTAGCTGATTAAATTCCGTCAAAGCCCTCCGGATATCTCTTCCGCAAGTGGTCATTTTCAGAACTTGAAGCCGTAACAATATCATAAACACGTATCATTTTCTGTCAGCTAATAACATATTTACCATACATTTCAGTTATATTGTCACCCACCATCGCATAGCCTTGCATTACTTTCTAAGCCAAGATATTTTATCACAATGCTCACAGCTATATTTTCTTCTAAGCGGTGAGACGGTCTGCATGTTTTGCAACCAGGGCACAAATGGGAATTATAAGAGCAAAAAAGGTCATATATATATATATATATATATATATATATATATATATATATATATATATATATATATATATATATATATATATATATATATATATATATATATATATTCGTATGTGTGTGTGTGTGTGTATATATATATATATATATGTATATACATATGTATATATATATATATATGTAAATGTATGCATGCATCTTCTCAGAGGTACAAATCGTGATAGGAGACCTTTCATCACTTTAAGGAGTCAGAAGTGTCGTGGGAAGACTTTTTTTTCTTATTTGTGGAATGAAAATCCAGGGGTAACTATTTTCTTCAATTATTATTGTAAGAAACTGAAAAGGAAACTCCTCTCATTCCCCCAGTGATCAGTATCAGAGTGTAGGCGTTTTTCTTTTTTGAGAGTTCAAAATCGAGGAAATCACTTTCTCTTTTCTTTTTTTCATTTAAAATCAGGGGGGGGGTTCTCTTTTGTTTTTTCACTTTCAAAGGGGACTTTTTTTTATTTTAAAGACCAAAGCAGCGAGCAGCTTTTCATCCCTTCCAAAGTTCAAGAGAGGCAAGGAGGCACTGTTATTATTATCACAGTGATATCCCTCCAGGCAATGTCGTGTATCATTGCTAATTTATCAGGAATAAACTTTTAAAAAATCTCCTAGCTAAGTGAGTCTGTTGACTAGTTACTTTCCTTAACTGAATACGTTATAAAGCATAAATATCAATCACAATTTAATAATTCAAGTATGATTAGAGTTTAACTTACTAGCAGCAAAGGCTTTTTGTTCACTGTTTCTTATTTCTTGAATATTTCTATTTCATCCTTTTCTTTTTTTTCTTGTCTTTTTTTTTCTTTCGATGTGAAAGTCTCTCCATTTCCTATGACGTTTCTAACTGAATGACTGACTGACAGGCTGATATACCGGAATGATCTACCTCATGTTTCTACTTTTCTTCTCAAAAATGTCTGAAAGTGCAGAGGAGGGAGCTCAAATTTAGTTCGTGTTTGAGAGACATTATTTTGACAAGCTGTGTGGACGGATTGGTCTCATTTGACAGATCTTCAAGACAAAAATCCATGCAATTGAAGTAATGCATCTATGGCCTGCCTTTTGTTTTGTCAATTTCTTATCTGTTTTGTGTTTTGCTCAACTTAATATTTATTCTATTGATGAATTTAATCGTCAATCACTTTATACATTTTCAAATTTATGATCCCCCAGCCACCTTTTCAAGAAGAATCGTTAACTGAACAGACTCTTTATATTGTTTGCTACTGTAGTGAGATCAGTTTTAACTGAGTGGCCTTGTACCAACAAAAGTTATACCCTGTTCAATTTACTGATGTGTTTCATGGTTAGGGATCGTGTGATATGATATTACAGGTACGATAACAAAATCTTGTTTGGAATAATTAGGATTACAAGGAGATGTAGTAAGCCAATTAACTGCCCTTCCCCAAACTGTCACGGAAGAATTTAGATTTTATGAGTGGTAAAAAAAAATGTTGACAAAGCGTCTGTAGAGAAAAGAACAAAGAGTGGAGTGGTTAGCCCTTTTAGCAACTGTTTTAGATGCAGAAGAAAGACTAGAGGAGAGACGAAATAGGTAAATGGATGTAAAAAGTACTTCTGATAGTCGTAGTTTCACAGTGTTTTTCGTAGGTCTTTCCCGAAAAAAATGTTTTGCTGCCGTCTTTAGATTCGAAACTGTTGGTGCTGGCATAATGGGATTAAAAAAATAACACACACACACATATATATATATATATATATATATATATATATATACACTAACTCCATAGCATTCCTTGACATGCATAGATAACAATAGAAACACCAAGATCACCTTCTATACAAAGCTTTAAGACACTTGAAACAACTTTTACTCTAAATTGGCTCACCTAAAAATCCTACAAAAGAAGTACGATTTTCACAAGCAAGAAACCCGTGAAGTTCTGCCAACCTTGCAACAGAAGGAATAGCCCATGATGCAACCTCTGGCAGTTTCACTAGTTCTACCAATGACAAAACTTTCTACAGCTACCATAATTCCAACAGTGGAAGCGAACATGTCATCTACCTCCTTTGCAGCCCACTCACAATCATTGAAACAATTTAAAAAATACATCTCCTGACACGACTAAAATTCCTGAACTACTTGGAGATATGTGGATTAACAGAGATCAAACTTTCTCCCCCCGTAAGGGATTAAACAACGCTAACCACACCGATCGTTAACACAATTATCCTCCTGCTCTTAAATACTTTATACTCACCAACACATAATCTCTATACCTGCACCTTGTACGACTTCTACCCAGGCTAAACATCTTTCAATATTCATATATCTTTATTCCCCAAAAAACAACATATAAAACTTGAATTTCACTCACATATAAATAATTTTACAAACTTACCTCATTTCATCCATATCTAATCATGACCCTTACTTACCAAGTACCAAAAGAGTGTAACACTAAATTACAATCCCCAGCATCCATAACAACTGGCACTTAAGAAGATCTACCTCATCTGACTATAAAACCTATAAAATACCAACAACTGCTGCTACTTCTCCCAATGAAATATCCTACTATACCATCGGAGTTTTTGTCAACATGATACTGTCTTGATTCAACGTCATGAACTGCCAAGAATTGTTGTTCCTGATTCTTATTTTTGCCTCTAAAGTGAAACATCTAGTGGTAAATTTGTTTTTTGTGGAAGCTTTTCAACCACTTAAAGTACACGGATGTTACTGAAGATTTGCACCCCTACTGGAACATGTATAACATACTAATTAATTCATCTATTATTTAGTTGATCATCAAATAAAGTCCAGATAAACTTTTCCCTAATCAGTCTCATTTTGTATACTTCAGTTATGTATACACACACACACACACAAACACACACACACACACACATATATATATATATATATATATATATATATAACTTGAGAAAAAATGGACGCCGTTGTTTTGAATTTTCTCCTGACGAAAAAATTACTTACAAATTATATTCTTCCTTCCAGATCTCTGTTCGCATATAAACATGTTTCCAGTGTTTTGTCTTGCTTCCATGTTTCCACTGTGATATTTTTGGCTGTGGTCCTGCTTCCTTTCCGACCTTGCCACGTCATCACATTTCCTGCCACTACAACCCAACACCTTTACAACGTACAAAAATGGACAACAAATAAAAAGCAAAGCTGATTTTCAAAGGAGACTGAGTTTTCTAAATCTGATGATTGATTGTCGTTTTGTGCTTACGCAGGCTTCGGCCACAGCCATCCCTGTCCATGTACCACAGCGTATTTGGCCCAGGTTTCAAAATGTTGGAAAAGACTAGCGAGCAGCAAGCCTACACTTTCCACTTGTTCTATTATAACCGTAGCTGGAAGAGGACTGAATTAATGTACTTCCGAAAGGACTATAGTACATAAAGAAAACATTCTTCCTCATTTCAATTTTTAACTCAGTTGGGGATGTCCATTTGCCATGCCGACACCTGGTTGGCTCTTCGATTCCGCGTTGGTGTTCAATTCAGCACAATTAAGCTCTCCCTATTTGTTTGGCCTTGTGCCAGTTTCTGGTTAGTTTTGTAATACAAAAAATCGTCTGACCATCCTAATTATATTCTGCATATCTTCTGGGTTTAATCCATTCCGACACCGCGACATTTCCTCAGTCCGCCTCCGCAGTCCGCTCGATTTTCATTTCTTCTCTTTTTGGTTCCGCATTGAGTAGTCGCTATTTTATATGCACCTCTTAATATCTGATAAAAGTGGACAGAACAAAAGTGGACACAATGAAACCTTCGATGTGGACGGTGGACACGGGGAAGACGACGTCTTGAAGTAGCAAGAAGAGACACAAAGCAAATGGACATACGATTTATCTCTCTGTACTTTGGCGTCCGTCTGGTTTTCCTTTGAAAATCTCCGGATTCAACACAAGAAACATAGAAAGTAAAATACTTATTAGCTAAATCTAAATTGCACAGGGGCTTCAAAAGTATCTGCGCATACACATATACTGAGAGGGCGAAAACTATCCGATGCATTAGGAAAAGTATGTATTTTAACACACAGATTTAAAACCGAGGGATTTAAACCAAACATTACAATAAATTAAGCATAAATAGATATTTACAACCAATACGGATATGTTCATTAAAAGTGACTATACGAAGCTCCCTCACAATCATATAACTACGAAAATGCTCAACTGGGGATTATACTTTTGCTATTTTTATGAAGATCCTGAGGGAAGGCTTGCATGAGTTATCTTTACTTTGATTTCGTCTGAATTATCTTTTTTCGTTTCATTTTTTGACATCATGTAGCTTGCACAATTTTTTTTTTTTTTTACAAGGGATCATGTAAGCCGTACTCTCATCCTTACTTCCATAGAAAGATCGGAAATTAGGAACCAAGTTTAGTTTTACATTTTCAAACTATTCTTTTTTTTTCTTTATACTTTTGAAGGCTCGGAAGTTTTATGGATAGAATGCACCTGATATTGAAATGGAAAAAAATCTTGTGACAAAACAATTTTATGTACGCAAGAAGGGAAATCATGTGATTTTATGCAGTACCTCAATTACTAAATGAAAATAACTTTTCAATACTTGCAAATAAAAGCTACACATTTTTATTCAAGTTTAGTTGAGATACTGGGATATCCATTTGTATAGAATAATTATTTCAAAAGTCTTCATAGGATCTTTTAGATTGTGTCAATGATTCGATCTTTCTCCTTTTCAAAATATAGATTCTTCAAATATATATAATCAACATGATTATCTGAGCTATCATGATTTTACTGCTTGACAAACGCCTTTCCCGGCTAATTCCATATCGACTGTGACTGTTCTAAAATACTGTGTTTTACCTGCAATTTTTCTTCTCATTTCAACCCTCATCATGTTTCAACTCTCTCCCTACTGCCTTTATTTATTTTAGGGCTCTAATCCGTTGACCCCTTTTGCACAATCAGTTATTTTAACTTCTTGACGGATATCCATCCAGCCATTTTGATTTTCAAATTCTTAATTATTTATTTGTAATATATCGAGTTACTTCTATTCTCTCGCCCGTTTCCGTTATTTTGTTTCCTCAACATTACTGTGGTTTGCAAAGGACAAAATTATTTTGATGGAGATGGAGCTGGTTGATCTTAATAACTTTAAATCTAAAGCAATCCTTATTTTATGACTGCTCATATACATGTTATCTCGCCCCCACTTTTAACTGTCCCCGATTGTGGGATGCTACTCGAAAATCAAGTTTTTGTTCAATTTTTTTCTATAAGCTTATATGGGCATGGAGTTTTTCAGCCACTGTTTGAATGATACTTGTAATTCAGAAGTAAAAAATCCAAGAGGTACCTCCGAATTTTTGTGAAAACAAATAAAACATTCAGGAGAATGAAGAGCGGGGTGTTACTTGACTAAAGTATTAATCTGACAACAATTCTGAAATATTTTCTGTTCCTGTAAGTCAGTTGTAGGAATCAATATTATCGAGTACTTGTGGTTAGCAAAAGACAAACGTATTTGCTTGAATATGGTTGTTTGTTGATTCCCAGCACCTCGATACCGCAGTGTAATTCCTAAAATATTCTCTTCAAACGCTCTTGGTGTTATTCTGAATTGGCTTTCAGGCAATTTAGTTAGTGCCTGTATTTCACAACCGTACGTCATAACTGGTATTATACATCTATTATACACTTCCCGTTCCAAGCATATGAATGAGGCTCTTTTCAAAATAGTCCTACATTTACTAAATGTTTTGAAGCCAAACATTACCTTGTTTTAATTCGATTCTATGTTCTTTCTCACACTAAGTTAAACAGATTTCAACTTGCATTTCACTTTACATATTGTAATAAGTGATCAGGTGACAACATTCCTGAAGTCAATTTTTTGTTAAACTCAAAATCATCTTCTTTTCAAAATTGACTAATTCCTTAGGGAAAGTCCCATGAATTTGAAATTCATGTAATCAATTGCGTTTTTTTTAATGGGCCACTCGAAATTAATAGGACCACAATTGTTTGAATATTGATTTTGTCATATAATGTCCTGAAGCCGATCAAGGAACGTAAACATCGTTATGTCACTAATGATGAACAATGAATCAAAACATTATTGAATAATTTAATACATATTTGGATATGAAATTATCTCTTTCAATAAAAAGACGAATATTTTCAATAATTTCTATTTTGTACCGAATGTTATGAGTGTAAATAAATGTTTATTTACACTTGCAGGATCGCCAAGCGGAGATAAATGTAAGGAATATGGGAATATAAACCAGCAATACTGGGGAAAATGAATATATTTACAATGAACATATATTGAAATTATTTGTTATTATAATAGATAATAACGGAAAACAAGCACAAGTACTACTGCTACATAATTCTGAGCGCTGCACATCGATATAATCACGGACTAATTGTATTATTCATTATATAACCAGTATAGCGATTTATCTCAAAGAGAGACTCAGGCTTCTGCTGCTGCTGCTGCTGCTGCTGCTGCTGATGATGATGATGATTGAACTTGTCAACTCTGACACCCCCGTTGACTCCTTCAAAGGGACGTAAATCATGTATACCTTGATTTGTATACATGAATACTTACATTTATTTTTTAAATATATGTTGGGATGCGAAAGGACAATTGAAAAGGAATTTCAACAACTTTGGATCCTCAATGAGCGCTATTCGGAAGAAAAAGTGATCATTTTGTTTAAGTTGACCCCCAAGAAAGTATGTCCCTTAACTTTTCAAAATTGCTCTTCTCAATTCTAATAATTTTTTTCTTTCCCATTTGATTAGGGGTGAAGGGTTAGGGTGATTGCTGAAAATCACACTCGTCTTAATTCGGTCCATCTTTTACTTTATTTGGTCGATTTCTCAATTCAAACAGTGATATTATCAAAAAACATCAAATGCTTCATATATTATCCGCCTATATTTATCCCTGTTTTTGCAAATCAGTTTTCACAAAGATGTTTTCAAGACTTACGGTAAATACTTCTGGAGAAATAGTACCCCTGTAGTCTTACTCCTTTTCAAATCTTTTTCTTCATGAAAAAGAATTCGATATGGTTCCATTTCAATCTATACTCGCCATCAGAGTCAATAAATGAACAATCGTAGTGCGAACGTTTGAAGTCGTGTAAAAAAAATTTTATGGTCTGAATTTATCGTATTCTCGATAGCACAGGCGTTTCCCATCTGGGAACATCTGAAATAGAGTATGGACACGTGTGAATCATGTCGATTTTAGATGTTATTGATAAACCTGTTAAAATAAGGTCCAAAAAGATTGGAAATTTTTCCTTCAAAAAATTGGTGAAAATATTTCCGGAAGTGGAGTGTTGTTGGCAAATTCGTAAACAAAATAGGTATGGGAATGAGCGCTGGACCGGGCAAATACATAAACAAACACTCAAACACACTTACCTATATAAATAAAAGAATCTTTTGCTACGTCAAGTGGCCCCAGTGGTCCAAACATCAACAACTCTTACAAAATCTCGTTAATACTTCAATTTTACAGATGCTTTATGTCTTACTGAGTTTCATGCTTACTATAATCAACAATGTCCAAATAAAGTGATTCGTTGCATACCTTTTGATAAGCTAATTTCTCTCATTTGAGTTATGGATATGTTGAGTACTTACTCCTAAAACCTACGTATTAGCGTCAATTTTCCTCTGAAGTGTTCGAAGAGTCTGCTTGTGATTATTTTGACAAATATATATATATATATATATATATATATATATATATATATATATATATATATATATATATATATATATATATACGCGAGTGTGTGTGTGTGTTCGATAATAATGGAATAGTGTAATAGTTGTCAAGTCAGTTTTAGTATCTCTATCTTAGAAGGTGAGATTACTATTTCTAGACAGCAGTTTGAGGCACATTCTTCGTCTTATTCTGAGTAAATAGCAATGTGAGACCGGTGAAAATCTTCTCCTGCATCTTTTAAAAGGTTTGTCGTAATGCCATCTTTGCCTGGGGATTTTTCACTGTTAATATTCTTTGCACTAACTCTATTTCTGTTGTTATATCTTGAACACCAAGTCTACCGGTGGTACTTTTATTTTTGAAGCATATAACTTCTCATACTAATTTTCTGTCATTTTTATGATAGAATTAAGTAATTTCAGCTTCTATATTTCTCAAAGTAAGCATCTGCTGTTTGCCATTGTGTGCTGGTAATGTAGCGTGTCCTTGAATCCCAATTTTGATACATTTCTCTGACCTGATCAGGTTTATTCTTCTTTTTTACATCAGTTATTCTTTTGTTTAACAGTTTGTTTATTAATGTCCTCTTTATATTGTCTCTTATGTTTTTTACATTTCACATCATTTTGATCAAGTATCGTGACATCTTTTAGTACAATGTCATATTACTGTTTTAATAAGTTTTGACTTCTATCTCTGCTGCTTCTTGAATTAGATTCTAAAGATTTCTACTTTTCTGACCTCTGCAAGGTTTGATTTTCCGCAAATGATGGAATTTATATTTTTAATTACGCTAACATTTTTTCTGACCAACTGTGTAGATATTTTCGAAGAATTACTCCCTTTTTCATACACATGTGTGTGCGCGCACGTGTGTATGTGTGTGTGTGTGTGTTTAAAGATAAAGAGACTTAGTTTAAGAGGGAACATGTGCATGAATATATTGACATTTCAAATGTTGTGCCGAATTATATTAAAAATCTATTTATGATAATAATGCATATGTGTTCGAAAAATCTATGCGTATCGGAATAACATATGTAAACCGTATACACTGTGCATACGAATTTATAAATCGACTTTAAGCATGCATGAAAGTTAAATATAGAATGATACACCAAACAAAACCCTTCAATTAAACTGCTCCTTTCGAAACATTTGAATTGAATATATTCCTTCGTGTTTTTTGATACAATTTCGCCTGACAACTCGGTATTGAAAGTAAATTTGCGAAACAAAAATACCTTTGCAAGATTCTGTTGGTACAGGTATATGGAGACAAAATCAAATCAACACAAATACACACATATTCAACCCCCTCTCATATATATATATATATATATATATATATATATATATATATATATATATATATATATATATATATATATAGATAGATAGATAGATAGATAGATAGATAGATGGATAGATATATAGATAGATGGATGGATATAGATAGATATGTATATGAAAAAAATTATCTTGTCCATTTATTTTCAACGTAGTATCATTCATTGTAAATGTATTTGATCATGCAATTAATCATGCACTTTTTGCAAGAATATTACACACTTGTTTTCCCGGATACGAATTCGGCCAAGACATGATAGTCAACGAGGTTATCGAACAACCATCATATTTATTTATGTATGAAGAGAGTGAGAGAGACTGAGACAGTCAAGCGAGAGAGACAGACAGAGTGAGAGAGAGAGAGGAACTGCAAGTATAGAGATTGATAGATAGATAAAGTCTGAGTGCCCACAGTCTAAAAACACTCGAACATTTATCCCCCCTGATGATTTTTCTTATATATATATATATATATATACGTATATATATATATATATACGTATATATATATATGTATATATATATATATATATATATATATATATATATATATATATATATATATATATATATATATATATATATATATATATATATATATATGCGATATTGCATTCAAGTGTATATTTGAATTATAATCATATATTGATGTCACGTTACAGCCAATTCTGTTTTCCTGAAATTCATTTTCATTTTGAGTTGATTACATATTTTCACTCTCATAATTCGTGTAAAATTATTACTTGTGTAAGTATTTTCCGCAAATTTTGCTCTACTTAGATTATTCATTTGAATAAATGTATATACATACATACATACATACATATACATATATATATATATGTATATATATATATGTATATATTTATATATATATATATATATATATATATATATATATATATATATATATATATATATATTCATTTGCACTTACTTCCCCGATGTGTCTGCAAATTAAGTATTTTCAGATAATGAGATTTGTTAAACATTTGAAATTTCAACTTGAAACGGAAGATTGTTAATATATGATAAACAAGAAAATACCCAAAGATTACATATTCTTCCAACACATCGCAGTGGGATCATAGCTAAGATGTGGGAGAGGAGGGATCCACTCCCGGGATCAATCAGTCCTTCCGTTAACCATTATCCACCAACAAAACAAATTTTTATTTTGATTCATTGAGAATATATTGTGTTGATAGGTACATGGAAAGACAATGAAACAGACGGACACTGATTAGTACATATGCCTCTCCAACTTTTCCAGACAGGTAATTACTGTTAAATGGAACCTCTGTAATCAAACCCAGCTTATATTTCGTTATTATTATCACATATGGTATATATCTCGCAAAAATATTTACACTATTATAAATTCAAGACCAGGAGCTGTAAGGTCAAACTCGATTTTAACTCATTTCCTGACTAGTAATGATCATTATATATATATATATATATATATATATATATATATATATATATATATATATATATATATATATATATATATATGTATAAATTCTAATGTCAAAATCAGTGCAGACTTTAAATTCTCAATCCTAATCCCCCAAATAAGTCACCAAATCTATAAATTGAGAACCATTGGCAGGTATCAAATATATAGGTTGCACATATTGATTGCTCGACAGTAATGGTCTGTTGATCATCTCTATAGTATTCATTTCGAAAATGGCTTTAGTTGTCGAAATCGTACAAATGCAATCCTCACGATTAAATCTGTTTGATGAATGCTGAGCTATATCTATCCTTGTCTTTCAGTGTTCTTGTTTTACAACTGCACATGCTTACTTGAGAACATCTCAAAAACAAACATACCAACACACACTCCAGCAGTACACGTCTGGAACACTCATTGCCAACTGACGGGAACTAGTCATTGGTGTACGTTTATTTAATCAATATTCCCACACTCATTATTTGCAGTAAGATTAATTTTCGTGCAAAAAGATATCCTATTTTTGTCAAGATTGTTGTGGATTAGGAAAAAAGAGCATTGGATGAAGTACCACTACCCGGACAATAGTCAGGGTTTGATACACCATTTTATCGCCTGAGTAATGCTCCTTGATTGTTGAAACACTTGAAACACATAATGACCCCAGAAAACATAATCGATTTTTATGTGGGCTTTATATAAACACTTTAGATGTGTCGGGACAACGTTTGACACATGAGTCGAAGTATTTTCACTGGAATTATACAGCAGGGCTTCAACGTTTCATCTACAAATATTTAAATGGCACAGAAGGCGAGCAGAAACTAATTTCACTGTAGGCTTCCATCGTTTGATCAAAGAGCGATGAATCTCGTATTCCATGTTGGAGAAGAAAGATGCTTTAACTGCTAGGCTTCTAATATTCACTACGGTGAAAGCTAATTTGAGTATATAATTGATATGTTGCCAGCTTACATAATTATTTGCCAGCTGCATTTATTGTTGTTATTCGATACTATTCGAAGAGGTAACGAAGAAGATACACGAAACACTAGACGAAACATCTCAAGTCTCTGTTTGAACAGAAAATTATTGTGCGATATAAAAGTCGAAATTTTGAATGCACATAATTTGTAAATATTTTTATTTTCTTTTAATTCTGGTTAAATTGGTACCAAACAATCTCGACTCTGAAACCTGCATTAAGTTCTTTTTCAAAAAAACACGTATCATGTTTTATTTAAGGAGAAACAATTTGTATTAAATCAACGATAATCAGGGTTCATTTTAAGAAACTTTTTTTCTTTTCCCGAGCTTTGTATTTAACTTGAGTCAGGAAAGACTCTTGCTTTGAGTACGGGATGTATATTTTCATTGATTCACACAGAATCGAATGAATATAATGGAAATTTGGCAGTTCAGCAGCTTGGTCAAAGCAAACGGCACTTTGGTCATTATAAACGATGCAAATTAGTGATGATTACCAACGTTTCTTACAGGAATACAATATATTTTCATCGTGCATGGTACATGAATTTCTATGAATCTATTTGAACTCATTCTTACACACACACACACACACACACATATATATATATATATGCGCACGTGTGTGTCTTCGTGAGTGTGTGTGTTACAGTCAAGTACTTTTTACAAATTAAGAGAAAGTCAACTTTCAAGAAAGATAGATATAGATAGATGAATTGATAGATAGATAGATAGATAGATGGATGGATAGATAGATGGATAGATAACATACTCCTTTCCTACAAATTCGAACGTGCACACATCATTCTATTTGTTTTCCAGAATGGGAGATAACTTGATTTTGAATTTGCTTCGATCCATAAGGAGAAACCAGTGGAGATCAAAACAACAGTTCGACATAAAAGTCATTTCTAATATCATATATCAGTTTCAGGCAAGAATTGTCCCCCATAAACAACTGTACCTAATGCATTGAAGAGAACTCATTTACCAAGAGACTGGTATATTCAGTTGGCCTTTTTATGAGCTCATGTAATCGTGTTCAGGTTGCCATGATTACACGCAGGAGGAATCGGTGCAAAAAATCCCTTATATAAGCATGTTTCTATAAGTTTTTCCTGATATATATATATATATATATATATATATATATATATATATATATATATATATATATATATATATATATATATATATATATATGTGTGTGTGTGTGTGTGTGTGTGTGCGTGTATGTGTATGTGTGTGTTGTGTGTGTGGTACAAATCAGGCTAGCAGTATAACATAATATGATAATATATCAGTAACATAGAGCCACTTCAGAAATGTAAAGGATTTATTTCATAGAATGCACGATACATACTACTTGTTAGTGTTGAAGTTGTTTTTGAGTAGAGCTGAAAATAGACAGTAGAATGTGGATTTGCTACGCAAAGTAGCTCATTATTCTACCCTGTTCAGGCCTCATCAGGCAAATCTTTGCTTGTTTGTGTAGCGAATCCACATTGTACTATGTACGCAAGCGTCAAAATAAAACACACACATACACACACACACACACACACATATATATATATATATATATATATATATATATATATATATATATATATATATATATATATATTTATACGCATGTAAGCATGCATATACATTCATTCACATATATACATGCAAAAATATATGAACATGCACACTCTCACGTATCATTTAACAATGTGTGGAAACTTTTTTGAGTGGTCATGCAATAGTGAAGCAAAAATTATCACAAATTTTGACTCATGCACATCAATTGCGATCCATTCACAGCGGCCAATGAATAGCCATGCAAATAAGATCCAGTTTTCTTTTGAGTAAATATTTAAATACATTATTCGACCTAAAATGTAATATTGTCACGTTGATCGAGGTAAAATAACTCTTGTCTTTAATTTTTGATACATCCTTATATAAACAACTCAAAATCCCTTGATATTATCCTTCGTGCTTTTTACGTATGGCTTCATCAAAGAAGCTTCACCACTCGATAAGACAGAATGGCTTTCTTCACGAGAAGATTGCTCAACAGAAAAATCCATCCGACAAAATAGAACATACTGCGAGGACCACTGCTTTGATGTTTCATGTAATTGATTTTTCAAAAAAAATCATATTCAAAGACAATATAAAGACAATTAATATTGAATGATTAATATATTTATCAGTGAACAGTATTTTTGCAATTGTTGGAAAATAAATGTTTACAAAAAAATTTACTCTCGATTCACAGACACTTCAAGGACATGTTACTGCAGAAGAAAAGGCTTATGTCTATCACAAATTATTGAGTGACCAGTACTGGAAAGTGTTTTTCAACTCAGTGCAAATATCAGCTGACCTTGAGCAAGATTCATATGCATCCTCCTGAGACGTTCAGTGGTTAATGTGACTCATCCTCTTCACTGCATGCTATCAGCATTGAGTATTCAAAGTGAATGTTGCTGCCCCCCTTGAAGGTGTGATAATACAGAATTTAACAACGCCAAAGATTCAGCACAATACACAATGTTTTTCCCCACAGTGATAAGGAGTGTTTTCCTAGCTCCGTTAATAACGGAGAATTTTGATGCTGATTTCAAGGCAGGCAGATGCTTTCCATGTCTTTTGAATTAATAATTCCAAACATCTGTTAAAATCTTATTGTAATCAATTATCATATGAATGTTTTGCAAGTAGGCACAAAAAATCATCATTTTGTTGATTTTGTGCAGACAAACAACAGTTGAAGAAAAAAACCAAGATATCTTCCCTCAGGAGCAAAACAGTTCACATTTAGCATAGCAATCGAAAGCAAGTATCAAGTACAATCTCCTTCATGGTAGACTCGAGACTGTGAATTATATTGACTTCAAACTCAAGGGGGTTAAAGTAACAGTGGACGAGAAATGCAGAACAAAGAACTATCTGTCGGGGAGCAAGAAACTTTGATAAATATTGAACTTCGGAGGGCAGGAGTTAAAATACGTAGTCATCGTTACGTACAAATCTTCATTTAATTCCTAATTTGTTTTGAGTAGGAACTAAATGGAAACCAAATTGGGCCGATTTCAACAGTGATATATTTCCATTTTAAACTTTACCAGAAAGAGTAGTTGACTCAAGGCTCTTTTTTCAAGATGACATTAGAAATTCTGGTTTGCAGAATTTTGTAGGGTTATAAATGATACAGGTTTCATAAATAATACATTTTCCGTTTACTCCCTCTATCTATCTTGAAGTTAATTTCCTATGAAACAGCCCCTTTGGCTGGTTCGTTAATGTTGAAAAATCCCACCAAAATCTTCTGAAAGAAACGTTATTAAATATCAAATAACATCATCTGCTTTTTATATACGCAGATATATCTGAAGTATATGCAATAAATACGGCTGGAGTTTTTATTAATACAGAGAGTTACATCGAAATAAACGGATATTTTTCAAGAACCATATTGTTTTCACTTGAACAATGTCCATGAGATTACAATCCGTCGAATTGAGAATTGATTTTAAGAGTCTGAACAAGTTATGTATCATTTTCGAGCATTGTCAAGATTTCCTTGACAAAAACAATTGAAGATGAATTAACATCAAGAAAAAAAGATTTGGAATATTTTTGTTATTGAACAACCGTAGCCATCATAGATTGTAGTGGTTCCATCCCCTTTTATACGGGCGTGTCTCCGAGTTGGGATGTCCGAGAAATTTGAGCCATAATGTTTTGTCTGCAGACTTGAAAATTTGCACCAGTATTCTAATTGAACCATTGGAAATATGTTTATACTTTTTTTCATTAGACATTTTGGGGCAACTTATTTTAACAGGTCTATTAATAATGTATAGATTCTCCAGGATCTACCTGCTGTTAGATCTTTTTCAGCAGAAACGCCAGTGCTGTCATCGATAGAATTCAATATGATCATATCACTCGTTCGATGGAATTTTTTGCATGACTTCGAAATTTGACGCTATGTTTGTTAAATATTAACCATAATGTCGAGTCACTTTCTATTCTTTTTTTCTTCTTTTTTCTTTTCCACATTTTCTAGACAACGGGTTTTGTGTGCCCCGTGTCGTTCCAGGTGAGTGATATCTGTCAATAAAGTATCCAAATATTTTGAACATTACGAACGATACTCAAACAGCTTTGATGGACCTAGTTAAACGATTACAGAGGACGTTACAGCGCAAGTGTGAACATATAATCTTCGATGGATAAGGCAAGTGAAGATGTCTATTGTGCAATCATTGCATTTGCAATGCCTCAGCGAACACATTCCCCACATTGCTCAACGTTAATCATAGGTGCTTAATTGGAGGAGGGTCGAATAAAGCAGGCTTTTGGGAAATATGTCACAATTCGATAAACTGGGAATCAGAATAAGCAGGGGATGGGATAATCTGTCACAATTTAATAAGCAGCGAGCCGGATATGCGTGAAGGTTGAAAAACCTGTCATAATTTAATATGCAGGAAGCGGAAAAGGATTGACGGTTGAAATATCTGTCACAATATAATAAGCGGGTGTTGGAATAAGCCGTTTGATAGGAAACTATGGCTGCGTACAAAATTTATTAGGATATGAACAAAACCGTTTGAGAATGATTTATAATGATGGTTGGGGAGGCACGTTAGAAGTTAAGGCATATAGTATTGACAGGCACAAGAAAATTGTTTGTTTGTTTTTCGAGAAAAAGTTCACTTGAACTCTTTTGGTGGTACGAGATAACAAAATCGCTGAAATTAGCGTATATGCGTAAATTCGATCAAAATTACCATTATATACATTATACGTTAAACTAAGTACTGGGGGTATTTTCATTGTTTTATAATAATTGTCTTTTGACGAGAAAAGTATTTTCAAAAATCTTTAAGGTCTTCTCTCCCTCTACCCTGAAACAATAGTACGTAGAATGTAGGAAATAAATAGCGGATGGGAATTTTAACAAGAGCTGGTGGACCTTTTTCCCCAAAATCAATTAGCAGGGCGGATGGGGATTTTCATAAGAGCTGGGTGGTTCTTTTTTTTCCCCAAAAATCAATTAGCGGGGCTAGGACAGCAAATTCACATCTGAAAATAAGGTGAAGTTTGGTGAAACACAGCATCATCCACGTCTAGTAGCTTTTTACAGTCAAGATTTGCCAGTACAACGAAAACATTGCTAACATATCCTTCCTTTGGCATATTGCCAACCGGTCCGGAAGAATAAGCAAAGATCAAGAACTATTAGCCTGGAGAAGTAAAGATTTGAAAAACAACTTCCCCAATGACATACGGACAGAACCAAACAGCTTGACTCCCAGCTAAGTAGCAAAAATCAAAATTACTACATTATTCCTTGAACTGTAGTTCATAGTATTGCAATGCAGCGATAGACCCCCGCCGTTTCAATATATAAAGGGACAACACTAAATTGACCTCTCTAGAATGCCAGTCTGAGCGAAACGTAAGTAGATCCGGGGTGTCCAGTCTACCCCCTGCCTTCACAGACTCGGAAAGCCTGATATGTTTGGCATCAGGCTGGCTGCAGGAGTTGGTGTAAGGACGTCAAATTAGCATCCGACCACCTTAAGACGTCTTCACTCTATGGATTTGAATCAATTATCCTTCTCCTAGACTGGTTGCTTGCCAAATCTTGATGGTCAAATCTGTCTTATTATTCCAACCTCAGCCTTGGTGGGAAGATATGGATTCTTGCCATCCTCGAGGGCATTAGTACGAAGTGAACGTAAAAAGTATCGACTTAAGCTTCAATTATGTCGGCCAATTTTGTCTCTGTGCTGTTAACTGCTAGGCAACTCGCATGGTAAAATAAGTGACTGCAAATATAAACTTTTACATGGGAGAAAGTGAATATGCTGAAAATCTTATTCTCTTACAGAAAGCTCTGAATGTTCTCTGATTTATGAACTACTATTTTCCTGAAGTAAGTGAAAAACCAAAGAAAACAAATTAAAAATTTCGGCGACCATATTTGGAAATACGGCAACAAAATTATGAAGCAAAGCAAACTAAATCATTGCTGTATATTCAATATGCTTGGTGTATTTTTTTTTCAATTTGCAGAATGAATTTCTATTTGGTGGCCTTCTTTTTTTAATTTGATAACCGTAGGTCCTAATTCCCTTGGTGCATTTCAAAGTTTGGTTCCTTTTGTATTTTAATTTTATTGCAGTTGGTTTCTCTTTACTGGCCTTTTTTAAAAATTTGGTTACCTTATTCTTGAACTTGATTGCAGTTATTTTTTTTTCGCGTGGCTTATTCCTAAGAAGGTCAATTATTTTTTCTCAAAAGTCCGATAAGCAGTAGATTTTTAAAAAGGTCACTGCCTTCCAAAGTTTTTTTGTTGTATATTTAATTTGGTTGCCCTATGATTTTAGAAATCCGTCTTTTTCAATCAAATCGATCACTTCGTTTTTTTTCTTCAGTTTACAGGATAGAAGTTATAGAACGTAAATACATCCAAACTGTAAATCGCGTTTCTTTTCTTTCTTGATTTAAATGATCAAATAATCCAAAACATTATTTCTTATTCACAATCAATTGACGATTAGTTCTACAAGCTTCAAACTAAAGTTACTGTATTAAGAATCTGACTGTTTGCTCGATTTCATAGAAGCTCACAGCAAATATGTGAGCACAGACCAGTACTTTATTTCCAGTTCAATTGAAATCTGGCAAATTCATTTGATTCGATGAATGATTCGATATGATTTATTCGCTCCGGTTAAGCCGTTTCTGCCCAACATTCCTTTTATATGAAAGACACGAGACAATATTGCAGTCCATAAATTGCGATATTCTTGATGTGCTTTGCTTATATCCGTTTGTGCAGTAAGTAAATCTGATTTAAGCATATATTTCCTCAAAATAGTAAGTATATATTCTAATTACTGCAAATATCAAACATGACGTCCAAGTTACAGTTTGGTATTACGCCAAACTGGAAGAAATCCTGGCGTAATCAGAATAATTCTGTTTGGACAGTGTCCACTCCTGTGTTGATTTACAAATAATATTCATTGTAATTAGTGTTCTCAGAGGCTTTTCTACTTGAACGAGTAGTTATATTTAGATTGTGCTTCCAGGGCTCGACAGAGCTTGTACTAGGCCCAGGCAAAATAAAAAATAGCTGACCCTATTTTAGAATTTTCATCAAGTACTTCTGTAATCAATGCTGAGTATATATATATATATATATATATATATATATATATATATATATATATATATATATATATATATATATATATATATATATATATATGTGTGTGTGTGTGTGTATGTATGTGTGTGTATATATATATATATATATATATATATATATATATATATATATATATATATATATATAATACAAATAGAGAATATGATATATGTTGGGATATCCGATGTGTGATGGATTTATTTTATAAAGTGATATATGCATTCAACATTAAACATAAAGTTTATTTGAACTAATGTCCTAAATAGGAATCTAAAAAAAATACTGAATCACTCTCCTGAAGAAGGGCAATCGGAGTGGAAATATATAACATGTTCAAGCAAACTTATTATCCAAACTATCTGTAACAGGGTGCCTGCTGTAGATCAATAGTTAAAGAGTTAGAGACGGTAACGATGTCATGTATGCTATCCTTCAGGAAAGCACTAAGCTATTCAATACCCGTCGGCCCAATCTAATGCACTGACGCCTTAGTGCCTCTCAAAGTAACCCGCTTAGGTCCTTGCTGACTTAACTTGGCATGTTGTTTACTTCAGAATTTTCTGCAAATACCTCTTTGGTGATCACCATCGGCCATCTATCCATTTTCACTGTAATCACCTCTGCGGTCTTAAATCACATCTGGTGAAGTTAAAACTGGCGTTTTTTGCTTTTTTTTACGGACAAGAAAGATGAATGCTTTGCTAAAAAATTGCACGATACTTAACCATTATGTACAGGTCAGCCAGTGTGTAAACTCACTCCATGACCCCCTTTCTGTCTCCATCCCACTTGAAAATAGTGTTTCCAAACAAGTACGAAGTGCACCTCTCTTTGATAGGTCTACAAGTTAAGTGAAGGCTGGGAAACACGTTCTCGAGGTATTAAAATGTCATGTTGACCGGTTCTCAATTACGTTTTTTTTTTTTCGAAAGGTCGAGTCGTCATCAGTGTTGTGTGCCATAAGTCTTGAGTTAATTACTTTTTCTGGTCGGGTTGTCGCAGGGATATGTAGTCTACAGTGTATGATTAGTGTTCGCCAAGAAAATATGACTGTAACAGCTAGTTGTGAAGATACAGCCAAACAAATGATTATCAACTAAAATTATTCGGAAATTCAGGTGTATCCATTTTCCATAATCCTGCCTAAAGAAAGATAGCGTGGACTTAACGGATGGAAATAAAACCATCAGTTTTTTTCGGTGTCAATCAAAAGATTCAGAATGATATTTATAAAGTGTATCCTTGAACCATTCCAGGCATGGACGAAATGACAGGATCAATTTTCCACTCAGATCAGAGATCTTGTGCGCGACCGAGGGTGTCAGGATATAAGATGACGAGGTGATTTAGACAGAATCAGGAAGTATTGGCTACACAACGCCCATGATAGGGGAGTGTGGTGAATCCTGGCAAAGATACATGTCCAACAGCAGACGCTAAAAGGCTGCTGTGGCTGAGGATAAAATTAGGAGGGTAGACTTGTATATTAACAAACACACGTGCGAACACACACACACACTCATTTATACCTTTATATATATGTACGGAACATTTTTTTTCGGATTCATAAACATAAAGACGTGTAGCTGCACATGCATGCACATCTATATATCTCTCCATCTCTCTATCTCTCCCTCTATCCGTCTATCTATCTATCTATCTATCTATATATGTGTGTGTGTGTGTGTGTGTGTGTGTGTGTGTGTGTGTGTGTGTGTGTGTGTGTGTGCGTATAATGTGTAAATATGTTTAGTTGTTATATGTGTTTTCAACTGAATAGTTTCAACGTAAGATGCATGTAGTGTAAACTAATACACTCAGTTTTAATGCTACGATGAGGCAAATTATTCAGCAACCATAAGCAGACGTACACTAACGGTAATTAATGCATAAAAATTAAATAAACTTATTGTCATTGCGATACTACATTAACTGGATTTTATTTGCATTAATGAGAGTCTCCAATAAAACTGAAATCGAGATCTAATCAAAATACAGTAAAGTCTTCATTAAAATGATCATTGTCTATGTTTATTCCACTTGATCTTACTGATGGAAATCACTCAAACAGTTTTAATGTTCCTAACTTCATGAGTCAATTTAACCCTCTTAATGTTGTTTTATTTAGTTCAGTTGTCGTGACTCGTTTTAGCGTTTCATGTGTTACAGTTTGATTATCAATAAGCTATTGTAACATGTTTTTACCCATAACTCTTTTGACCCTTTGATGTGAGAAGTGGCTGAAAGGCCTAGGTCAGAATGAAAGTAAATAGGACAAAATCCTGAGTGTAATTCTTCATACAATAAGTTTTTTTTTCCATGACAACATCCAAACTATTCTCCTGAAAACATTTTATTGCAAAGAGGAGAAGTTGTTCTATATGACTCAATGACTGATCAAATAGAACAAGTAAGTAATTGAATAGAAAAAATGCCAGCAAAATAACCTGCCCATGCGCAGATCAACAAAGTATTTTCTCTAGCATATCGTCAACGTGGCGGAGTCAGTTTAGATAAAAGGACTCTGAACCCTTGCTTTGTTTTATTTTAGAAACCAAGGAGTAATATTCATATTTTACTCATGATTGTTATATTCATCAACATGTTCGGGTCGATGTTTTGTTTCTTCTCGTGTATAATCCATCTGATAATAACACTCATCGATGAATATTTAAGGTTTGCTCCACGAAGGGTTTCTACAGGCAGCATTATTGTGTTTCTTCCCAGGATAGCTTGGAAGGAATATCAGGCAGCATATATCGTGAAGATTGACATTGATACCATCTATATTATATCTGTTGGGCACTTGGAGATGATGAAATAGAATATTCAAGGAAAATGTGTTTTAATAATATCATGAATTAATTTCTGGTTAACGGCTGATTTAGGGAAACTTATAGTTTTCCCGTTCGTTCAAATGATCCCGGTGCTAAAAAGTGTAGTTTTTGATAACGTGGAACTGAGACCTTGCAAAAGGATTTGGAAAGTACGAGGGCATCAGTAAAATAGCTGGGTGAGGAGTGAGCAGCATTTTTTTTGTGTGTTTTTGGGAGCGTGTACCTCAGTGTGTGTGTGTGTGTGTGTGTGTGTGCGCGCATGCGTGTGTGTGTGCGTGCCTCTATGTGTGCATCATTGTTTGTTTGTATGTTAAAGAATAAATGAGTGAGCACGCGCCGTCATCGCGTGGCATTTGACTGATCATTGATATGAAAAGTTCCCCCTCGAGATTTAGGTAAGAAAAACGTTCACGTGATAAACCCAACCCTTAATTCATTTATCGAAAAAGAAATTCCATCTATATTTTGTGGAACCATGATATTTATGAATATAGAAAACTGGGTTAATGGCATGATAAGTTTTGTTGAAATTTTGGAAAAGAAAAAGCTATGAAGTTCAATACAAAAGCCTCATGAGGGAATTTTGAAAGATTAAAGTGAAATATTCAACTTTTGGTGGATTTTCATTTACATTTTTAGTTTCAATTCATATATTCCGTAAAGAAGAAAATATTTACATCAAAAGAATACCTTTGAGTTTTTTTTATTAGATTTGATTGAAAACTGTGACTTGCATAAATTGTGACGGATCAAGATTATTGTATTATAAAATGAATTCACTGAATATTCGGGTACAATATTTTCAAAAAATCCTACTCCATGAATTTTTTGCTGTATTTACTGTGGTTCTTTTTCTCATTTTCATATGTCTACTTCGTCTGTGGATGGTTATAACTGTTATAAAATGCTGCTAATGAATTGACACTCAGTCTTTTGGAGGATATTGGATAGAACGTATGTTGTTGTTAAACTGTCTGCGATAAACCGTCCTATTCTCTGTTGCTGCTTCTACTGTATCAAATTTGATATGAATTTGTCAATAGCCCATGGACCTGTGATTATAGATTGTACAACCTCTACTGTTAAAAAAACAAAACATTTCTCATTGTTCTCCCACCGAGAGTGATAGTTTCTTTTTGCATACCTCACGAGAGAAATGATTGAGCCACGTATTGATGATCACGTTATTTTCATTAACGTGTACCCAGTTTTAGTTGTCTTTTTAACGATAGAGGTCAATCTTGTAAAATTCAAAGGATCGTATAGAAAAAAGCATCCTAATTATTGATCGAAAGTAAACATTGATTTCAATTGACTTCAATTCCACGCAACAATTACAGAAAATTGTTTGGTTTTTTTTTTTGACGCTTTTCTTCAAACCAAAACAAAAAAATCTAGATAATACTTTTAAAAAATCGTTTTTTTTTTAACGCTACTTGTTAATACCTAGCCTCAAAAACAAAATATTGTTACTTCTCTTCGTGGGATTACGTGATTGAGTTGTTTTCGAAACGTAACTTAATCAGTCAGAAAACAAAAAAACAAGTGAAATGTTTTGGAGATTCAGTTGCGTCAGTCACTGAAAACCAATCCTTTTGCAAAACTGCTCCCCCAGAAAATTAGTAGTCTATATCAACAGTTTTATACTGGCTCGATTGACGATCATTAGTGTAGAATGCAGCAGATCAGACATTAAGCAGAATCCATTCTCAGTAAATGACAGAAACTCCAGACATTGCAGATATTTGGCTAGCAAAAGACAGTCCTATATATGGGTCTAGTTTTTCATTTTGCAATGAGTACCTCGCTATTGGATATCATGCAAATGACAAGGACTTTTATCCATCAATGTACATCTATTATTGCCCCCTGCATTTAATGGGTTAAAATGTATGCATATTGTTCAGAAATGCACTAGGCTTGAAGTAGGAATTCCTAATGCGGCTATTGAGGCCAAATATGTCTAGTAGCTACGAAAATCTAGTCACTTCAAGAGAGTGAGAGAGTACTGATGAGAAATCCATTATTACGGAATTCTTTAGTGTAACGTGTAGAGAAAAAAAACTTTGGAAAAATAGGCTCAGGGAATAACATTGCATTCATTCAATTTAACCACGTATTTTTCTCACTCTACAGATGACGACCCACTAATAACAAACTCTTCGTTTTGTTGCAAAATGAAAACCACCTCCCTATGAAAGAGAACTATTCCAGCTTCGGCTGAGCGTTATCTTTTCAATTACTTTGAATCATATTGTTGAGATGTAAGACTGCTTTTAGCCAGTAACGATGAACGGAAATCTGTAATCGTTATATTGAAAATGGAGATGAAAAAAAAATTATTTACTTAGCATTAGATAATTGCCTCTTGGTCAGAATGGAACTTAATGCATTTCTCGTAAGAACGTGATGAATGCAAGGAGAACGGTGGCAGTACGTGGTCAATGGGAGATTGAGTTGACGAAGTGCGCCGAACATTTTTAAATGAATGCGGAAATAAACGAAACGGATAGAAAGCTCTTTCTGATTTTTTTTTAAAGAAAGTGTCGTATTTGTTTCTCTTTTTTTTTTAATGCACGAGCATCTCTACTGCAGGGGGCCGTCACTTACTGACAGGCAGACCTACGAAAACACCCCCTCTATAGATGCCCTATAGTGCGAGGAAAGGACTCGCATTCACTATATTCCAGTAAATGACATCCCTTCTAATCTTCTCACAGAAATAGATGCAATCTGCCCATCTAAGAGATCGGTGTCACTTGGTCGCCTCCTGGGCTGGTAATCTATGAAATCGAACTTTTGCTTATATGGTCTGATATCCACACACGTTTCCGGAGGGAGAAAAGAAGGTGACAAATGGATTTATAATTAAAAAAAATGGATAAAAAATATAATACTAAATGATTTATTGAAGATCTATTATTTTAACAGGATATTACGATATGATAATCAAGATGCTGATAAAAAATTGAAAATAAATGGGGTATCTATAACAATCAATATTGTTTATATTACTGATTAAATCCTTTCACAAAATATCATCTATATGACAGTTGAGTCTGAAAGAAACCGATTTTTTCCCCAGAAACAAATTGCTTTACCTACAATGTCTATACAATGGCTATACACTGTTCCAGGCCTTTTCCTTAATTCTGGGATGTTTTGCAAGGATCATGTCCAATTATATTGATACATTTTCTTGTATTCTCTATTGTCTGAAATCAAAGACTTTTCAGGGTGGGTTTCATTAATTTGAAACCCCAGAAGTATTAAGGAGAGTAAGCTGGTTGAGACGAGAGAGCTGTTCCGTGTATAATTAAAAGTTTCTGTCAGCAAGGTGGTATTGGTTTTGAAGCAACGCAATTAAGTAGTACCAACTCTTCAAATATGGATAGTCAGGCGACGATTTCCACGAGTCACATCTCTCAATTCTTTTATGCGATCGTTGTCCGTTGATATGAATAGAAGTCAAAGATTTGGCATCGTCTTTTGGCATCGATTCGATGTTGTGATGAGGAAGAATCGGTCACATGATTTCGAGACTGTACGCAGCCACTTGCGACGTCGGAGGGGTGTTTGTCTATTTTGAGATGCGCTGCCATCTTGGTAGGTGTTAGCGAATTACTTTTCACAGTTCTCACGTACGCAGTCTTGCAGACACGTAATAGAGAACATCAAACAAATTAAAACAAATTGAATGGCTTTTAATAGTCACCTAAAACTCTGGCATATATATACATATATATATATATATATATATATATATATATATATATATATATATATATATATATGTGTGTGTGTGTGTGTGTGTGTGTGTGTGTATATATACTCATATATATATATATATATATATATATATATATATATATATATATATATATGTATATATATATATATATATATATGTGTGTGTGTGTGTGTCTGTGTAACCTAGAATGCTTCACAGCTTCGAACACAAAACACTTCCCAGTCACTTTTTTTCTAAATATCAGTTCATGTAATTTGTGCAAAGTGTTTAGTTTATTTTACATGTTTTACATATTTTTTGTCATTATTATACTATGCTTATATCAGGTGATGGCTCTTGAGTTTTCCGTTTAAATTGGTGCTGGTGGTTACTACATGAGTTAGCGAAGAACGCCTCGACTGTTCTACACACATGAGGGATATACAACGTCAAAGAATTGTGGAGTTTTTCAAACTTTCCCCTCCAAATCAATTCTTTTACCCATTTTTTTTCCCTATTTCGACCGTTTATTCTCGAGTTTGTTGCTTGATTGTCTTTCTAGACATTGGATTCCTCGGGCTTTCACATTTTCTCCAATTGTTCTACCACCAAAACTGCTATATACCTGAACTCAACCGATTTCTTACCAGAGCCCATCAATATTTTTATTTTAACTACTATTTAGATTCATAGGGTTGTTGTATCCACTTATATCTTATTTTTCGACCCAAACTACAAGAATAAGAGTAAAAACAATCCTTATGTCATGGTGGCACTCTTCATCCATTCCAATCCCAATTTTGAAATTTTGAAAATGTGATAAGTGAGATGTGGCTTTTAATGAATTAAACAAAAAAAAAAAACAATGGAAGGAGGATAGAAGTTTGACTGTGCACCAGACAAGCTTTTTGCAATTTTACAGATAGAATCATTACATACATTGGATAAATCATTTAACTTCTTTTCTGTTGTGACACCAGACTAGAAAGTAGCGAAGCCATGGATTCATCGTTTATTTAAAAAGAGAATTATTTGATCCATCTTTAAGAAGTTCAACATAGCAAAAAAAACAAATGAAATGAAATAAAAGAGATAACCTACCTGTCCCTGCTGAAGATCAGCAGACGCATAGCGTTCTTTTCACGTACGAACCCAGTTTACTGACACCAGTGGATCATTAAATATGCTCTGGGTCCCATGCCAATTACAGCATTAGCGATTACGTGGTTAGCGGAGAACAGACCCACTATTGTCCTTATGGAACACAACAAGAAAGGATCGAACCTTGTACGCAGTTGTAATGCTGTGCGTTGGTAGTTGTCCAAAGTTTCTCAAACAACGATGAGATATTCATTTTTTCTGCATACAATGTGACGCTCATATAAAAGTCTGTATATCTATATACAAAGTTTGGTTTCACGTTGACAATGTCACAACTGTAAAGCACTCCGTGAGGATCGACAAAGCCGATGGATGGTTTTCATGCACCCTTGCCAAGACTTGAAATTTGAGCTCGGGTTCCATCTCTGCCCTGGTTGTATTTAACTATTATTTTCTTATCATGGAGTGTATCCTTAGAGCTGCTGTGCACTAAATGACTGTCTGGTGGACGAGTCCGCCTAAAAAATCAAACGCACCATAGTGGTAATGAAGTACATCATTCGTTTGTCAACCATAGTCCCTAGACTATGTTTGTCAGTGGAACTTGTTTAGATGCAGAATTGGAGTTGATTTTCATCCTTAATATTGCATATAATTCACGAATCTTATAATTGGGAATAAACATATTTCCAACTATCAAGTCCTTGCAACCGGATATTATTTTTATTCCTAGGATGTCATGAATAAGTTTCTGTATCATTGGCGTAGCAAAGCCAGTATTTCCTAAATTTGTCCAGTTCATCTCTCCATGTTCTATTCTGTCAGCTTCGATTTTGCATATGATCTCTAGAGTTCCTAGTTGTGAGTCGTGATTTCCCTCGGTTGTCTTTCATTCTTGCAACATGACCAGCCCATTATCATTTTAGTTTTGTTATAAATTCTATGATTTCCAAGATTTTTTTTTCTCACTGATATACTGCGTTGTCTTGTGATTCCTGCATGAGAATGATGCACGTTTCCACGGTTTGACTTTCTTTCTTGGTCATGTTCCATATTTCAGCCCCATAGGTGACTATCGAGAGGATGTATTGGTTGTATTTTATTCCTTTTAGAATTGTTGGGATTGTCTTGTTTTTGAAGATTGGGTTTGTTCTGCCGAAAATTTGCCACCCCAAAGTGATTGTTTACTTGATTTCTTCCTCTCTGTTTCATAGAGATTCGTTGACTTAGGTAGATGTTGTGTTTTACTACAAATAAGTGGTTTGATCTCTATGAAACGTTAAAGAAAAGGAAACCAAGCCATTTCTCTCTTTGTTGCACGGTACAGGAAGTAACTTTGCTTTGTTTGACCCTTCATCTCGATTGCCACTCTGTACATTTGATCACAGTGTTTTCCATTTTTTTCGCACATCATGTCCAGCAGTTCTCCTTGTGATGAAAATTCTTTTTTTCTTGTTTGCCAAGATTTTGTTCATTAGGTCGTCTACAAATGAGTCTGATGTCCTACATCATTTCAAGTTTTCCTTGTTCCTCATAAATGTTGCTTGGTGTCTATGGCTGTGCATTAGATTGTTCTAAGAGACCAATTGGGATGAAAACAGGTTAAAAAAGGCAACGCCCAACAATACTCATTCTTCTTCAAACAACTTTATTGCTGATGTACCAGAGTCTGCATGGAAGTACGGGATTTGGATCGAGATCAGGCCATCTTAAATTGAGAACACTTCCCAACATTTATTGGTGATCGTTCAAACATTGCATCTCTAAATCAATTCCTACAATATCATCGTGGGCTGCTAAAGAATACTTATTATAAATAATAGATATTTGATTTGGTAGGAATTATGTTAACAAAAATAAGATTGAGAATGAGTTACAAAAGATAGGGTCGTGTTTAGAAGGATTTTTTCAATAAGAAATTATTTGAATATTCTAATGAAATAGGAGGACGATAGGTGAGTCTGTGAAACAAAAAAAAAGAGTCAATGCAACTGGGATTATAGGTAGAGTCCGTAGTGCTGTAATTCCAAAAGGTTGTATTTAAGAATTACAATTGTATTTCGAAAATAGTAGCTTTATGTGAGTGTAGGTGTGTGTACGCTACTTTCAACCCTAGCAAAGGTAAAAAAGGATCTATGAGCGCACTTTTTCTGGCTGCTGTGGGGAAAGGGGAAGATTTTTGGATACGGTGTCTGTGCATAGCATTCCAAGTTAGAAAAAGGGTATGTCAGAGCAAGAGAATATGTCTGTACTATAAGGAAATAACTTCAATATCCAATTTCTTTTTCATATAAATCATTATATTTTGACTTGAAACACACACTAAAATAGCATAGGGTTAATTGGATAGAAGCCTATTCAATTCATATCTAAAAAAAAACAAACAAGAACAATGACAATATCTGTATTTGGCATTGAAATATCGTTAATCCGTTGCAAGCAAAGATGCAAATTATTCATTTCATCCTAAAGGAATCCTTTCAAGAGTGAAAATTATTAAAGACAATGCAAAGACGATAATCAGTTGTACTTTTGAGATTAGTCAGAAAGCTGGTCATTAGAAACCTTTCAAGAGTGAAGATTATCGATTGCAATGCAAAGACGTTGGTCGATGGTACCTATAAGAATAAGCAGGACGCTGGATATCAGCTGTTAGCCAACTACTTCAGCTCCTCCTAATTGACCTATGAACAATTCATCTCAACTCATCTAATGGCATCGATTAAAATTCAGTTAATATATATTTAAGATGTCCCTCTTCATGGCCAAGTATCAGAATATTCACGCTTGGGAAAGAAGACTTTTAAAAGTTTGGCGCCTCTTTTTCTTATTTGGATAAGCATTGCTCTATTGTTGTTTCATATAGATCCTAATACATTGCAACCTATGAATATATACTATAACTAGACAGTATCCTGAGAGCACATACATTTTGCAACTACGTTTAACTTAGAACTGGATTGAAATAAGTTTAAAAACAGATATAATGCAGGGAAGGTAAATGTGAAAATTTCCTTTGTTTTCCCCGAAATTTAATCGATTGTTCGTTTGCCCATACCTTGCAACGTGATGTGATTGGAATTCAATGAGAATTTCCAAAGACTCTGTGTGAATAAATGAATGTATGGAGAAATAACAGAAATCTCTCAGAAAAAAAATTATCTGATCCACCCGATATTTCATTAATTCTTCCACAGCCAATTTCCCAACTTGCCTTTGAATTTCATGAAATTTTTGTTGGAAGATATTGTGTGGTGTGGACACATTACTAAGATGCTGGGAAAGCGAGTGTACGTGTATCTGCTTCAAAATTGAATCACTTCTTGTGTATCCAATCGCCCATCTCTCATCGAGAATTCAATTAAATTATTTGAGGATGTTTTGAGACATCGCGCTGACAAAATGACACCGCAATAACAATAAAAATGCTAACATGAATGAATACGTATACCTCTCTGAAATCTGCAAATCATACCATATACATACATACATATATATATATATATATATATATATATATATATATATATAGTTATATATATATATATATAGTTATATATAGTTATATGTATATATATATAGTTATGTAGTTATATAGTTATAAAACTAAAAGCACTCTATGCTAAATATATATATGAGGTAAATGGGTAACCTCGGACCAAATATAGGATCCATACATCAAAGATGGCTAGAGTCAAAGGAATAAAGCATCAGCTTCCACCGTGTACGGCACATATTGTGTAATATATGTGAATGTTTAATATTTCAGTTTTTACTATTGTATATAAATTCAATCCAATCAAAACTACTGCACAACAACTAGGAATTTTTAATCTCATAGATTTGCGACTTACATAAGATATCTCTGTACATCTCCTATATCAGAGTGGTGTGAATTGTGCAAACGATGGAAAATATACAAATCACGTAATAATGTCTTTTTTAAAAACTGACTGACTCATTTTTGTTTTACCATTCAATTGTTTTAGGGTCACCTTAAGTTAGAAATTTTAATCGTGCAAGATAACTGTTTGATATCCCAACTCACATTATGGATCCCCAGGGATCACATGCTAAACCAGAGCCAACAAAATGAGATTGCATAACGAAATAAATAAATCCTGAAAATACTGACTGTATGACACCCACGATAGAGAGGTTTGGTGAATCTTGGGGAGGTCTACATCCAACGATGGAAGCTGAAAAGTAGATGATGATAGAAATGGCTAAGTAAATAGCAGTTCTTTAAAAAAATCAATAAAATTATCAATTTTGTACAGTCAGAGAATGTTGCAAATAAAGATGATTAAATATTCAAGAGAAAATAAGCAGAAGGGGATTGGAATAAGTATAGTTTCGATAAAATGAAAATAACAACATTGGCTCCACATTCTAATAATATTGAGCAGTTTTCACGAGAAGCTGACTGCAAATTTGGGGATATTTTTGGATTTGAAATCAACTGATTTTATGAAGTTAATCGCCATCAGCAAGTTTGCAGATATGTTTGAATTTAAATGAGATTATGCTGTAAGGGAATAAAATACGGAAGCCATTTTAGTGGAAAAAGCCCAATGCTTTAAAATATGGATAGAAGATATTTGCAACGGTAAAAATTCTTCTAGTGGAAGAACCCATTCTTATGGATAGAAATAAAACAGTAAGCACCACACTGTTGTTTGTTATGATAGTACTTTCTTTATCTTTTTATCGTATCTTGTTTCCCAAATAGCGACATCTACGTCATATTTACATTGATCCGACGAGCGATGAAAACATAGAATCTGTATTTCCTGATCAAACAATGAGTGCTATTGCACTGCTGTGCCACCCAAAACTTTGATGAAAGCTGATATGATATTACAAGTAAAAAGAATATAGAATCTTTACCGAAACTATAAGAATGTTGAGAAGAAAGCATCTGGTCAAACATTATTGTTACATTCTGAAAACAATATCCTTCCCCTCGCTAAAACCTTACAAAATGAAATATATTAACAAAACTGCAAAAACTAACGCCGGAACGGTATTTGTACGTAGAAAGCTGTTGAAGAAGTGGCATGTATTGGGAGTAATGGAATAGCTACTGCTGAGATTTTAGCACGTATCCCTTCTAAGATTTTGTCTGAATCTTATTGTTTATCCCGGATCCATGCAGCATAATTAATGACCCTATGATAAAAGCAAACAATGGACTGAGCCATGCAGTGAAAACATTACAAGATGAAAGGAAACTATTAGAACAATGATGATAATAGCAATGTTCCACCTAAAAATTATGAATAATTATAAATATAAACTGCGTTGCTTCTTCGTTGGTTGAAAATCCTTTTTTACCTCCCCGATAAATACGTATATATACATATATATATATATATATATATATATATATATATATATATATATATATATATATATATATACATATATATATATATATATATGTGTGTGTGTGTGTGTGTGTTTGTGTGTGTGTGTGTGTGTATTGTGTGTGTGTGTGTTTGTGTGTGTGTGTGTGTGTGTGTGTGTGTGTGTGTGTGTGTGTATGTGTGTGTGTGTGTGTAGAAAAGTTCCAAATTCTTCCTCACAGATTACCTGTACTAGCAATTCAGGCGTTAATGGAAGACTCAATAAAAGAACAGAAACAAAAAATTAAACGGAGCAATGGGCAGTATTGACAAAAATCTGGGATGCATCCATAAGAGAAATTCATTTGAAAATCTAATAATCTTGGTTTGGTTACAAATTTGAAAAGTTACAAAAGATATGAGCAACCATACAATTATTTGTGGCAGATCACGATCAACAAGATATTATTGGAAGCTAACAGGATGTGTTGAGAATTCTTCCACGGTTGGTCATGTGGTGGGAACGGCATATCCCAAAGGCTTGGGATTTTGTCGTGACTTCTCATTGGTTGAAAATTAAAAGGATGGCCTGTGGTCCGTCGCTTCGTTTGATTGCAGGAAATGACTGGACAAAAAATGTTATGCTATTTAGGTAGGATAGAAAAGACCGGTGATACAACGTATTACAGAGCTTGACGCCTGAAAATTGTCACCCGAGCGTTTTCCTCCAGCAGGTTCCAACACCATTCCTTGTTTTGAAAAAATGAGGGACCTGTGCCGACGTGAGTGGAAAATAGAAGGTATTTCCCTAATCATTCTGACTTTGTCCCAGCAGCATCTGCAATTTTACAACATGCATTCGGTGTTTAAAGTCTGTTTTGTAAGCAACACCGGTACCCACAGTAGTTGCTCCCAGTAGATTAGAAACTTTTCGATCTGGCTAACACAACGTGGCACACAACAGAAAAAAAGAGAAAAGCGAGGCGTTCAATAATATTAAATGGCGCAGTTATCTGTTGAATGGAAGAGAGAACACAGTGACCAAATGCAATAACGTGGATTGAGTCATAAATTCAAAAGTTACATTAGAAACAAGCAACCGTATAATTAGTTCTGGCAGATAAGGATTATTTATTTAGGATCAACTCTAATGAACAGAACATTTCATTTTTACCATCTTTTCTTTCTCTTTTTTTCTAATATTATTCCATTTTATTGTATTTTATTGTTTTTAGATTTCTTCTTTGCTGAATAACGCAAGTCATTTAAATTATACAATTTTGAAAATGAGAAGTGTAAAATCATATTTTTTTCAAAAAGAGTTACTCCTAATGGATTATATATTGTCCTTCAGAATTATTTTCGAATCAGAAGGATTCCAATTTCTTCCAAAATCTAAATAATCTTCAATAAAATATTTTTTTATATACATACCATGAGCAGCCTCTAAAGGGAATCAAATTAATCTCTCCCCCATCGACCAAGATTCTGACAAATATCTCGAATATTCTACCATGACATTAAACCGAGGAGAACATTCAGTCAGGTGAATGATAATTCCCAAATGCTGTTATAAGGTGACTCATGATTACTTGTCACGATACATGGAGAAAAGATGGGCCCTGCCAAATAACCGTATAAGATTAAACAGAGGGTAAGAATATCGGATCCAAACATCCGTATAAATCAAGACACATAATAATAATCGATATCTTTTTATTCATTTATATTTATCTGTGTATTTATTTATCCATTTATTTCGGTCTTGCTGGAGGAGATCAATTTATAAAATTGAGTGAATCCACTGCAAACAATGACCCTGACTTGAGAAATAGGTCTAGTGTACAGTCATGACACTTTGTTGAAATCTCGCATTATGTATGGCAGTTAGAGTGTAAACATAGTGGAAAGGGACTTCGTCAATAAAATAACGGCTTACAAGGCCAGAATTGCCGGAGCAAAGAAAAAAAAAAAAAAAAAAAACGTACATGAAATTAAGCAATGCATGTACAAGCAAAATACTGTCTGTATTAATAAATAAATAAAGATATTATTCTTCATAATCTTTCACGATTTTTTTCTTGAAAAGGAAGTCCCTTATTATTTTTCCAAAGATACTTGAAGTGCCTTACCCTACTAAGTGTTCTTATGTAATTTGTGGCGAACTGCTATATTTGAAAAGCTGTTTCCCCCTTATAAATGTTAATCTAAAGCAAAATTCCCCACTGTTCTCTGACTTTTTTGTTCATATGAATTTATAACAACGGTTTTAAGCAAGTGAAGTTTTTCTGTTCTTTATTGCTTAAGATATCTTTTGGCTAGATTATGTTTTAATACGATCGCTTAGTTTCTTGCTGTGTGCATGCTGATATGTGTATTACTATTATTTAGCAAACACAACACATGGTACCCTGAGTTTATTTTAGCGATAAGTGTAGGGATGAAAAAATCAGGCTGATTTCAGTAGTTATATTGTTGAAAATCGTTCCATCTGTCTAGTACTTATAATGTTCAGCGTTCCTTGATTTGATTTCATTGTTGATGGGGTCCAAAGAGGCCATTTAGCATTCATTACAGACTTCCATGCCATCATCATAGGATTGTTTATGTCCTCATGACACTTTTTTTTTCAAGTCGGATTTTAACCTGGCTTCGAATTCTTTTCACACTCCTCCTTGAAAGTTTGTGTTTAAATTAGTGGAACATTTTTTTTTCATCTTTTAGGTCTCAAAATTGTGATCTTTTCCCTCTTTCCATGGGGCAAGAATAAAGGGAGATTTCCCTCTGGGATCAAAAATGGAGGAGGGGGAATATATTTTTCAGTTTCAGGAATCAAAAGTGAGAAGATTTTTTTTTTTTAGAAAAAAATCAATTCTGTAGTAGGTTTCTTTGATGTATTCGTTTACAAATAATTTTTTCTGGAAAACATTGGATATTAAGCCGAAAAGGTTGACTTAAAATGAAGTCTACGATGAGAACTATTCTTGTTTTTATCTGCTAGATTTATTGAAGAATGATTCACTATTTTGAGAAATGCGTTGATAAATAACATGAATCTAGGCGTTGTCACACAGGATGATCGTCCCGAATCGTGATCTATAAACTCAGGCTGAATTCCAATCATCACCTAACAACCGGAGTGGTCACAAAAATGTGACCATTTTAGAATGAGTCCGAAATAGAAATTACCCCGCCCAACGCACGCATCAAAAACAAGTTGGGGTAAGATTTTGAAAACTCAACTTGATTAAACCCTGCGTTGGGCGCCAAGGAGTACGAACAGAAAATTTCATTGTATTACGTAGGATATTTTTTTTTCTTTCTGTAGGCTGTAAAATACTGGTGCAAAGGCAGACAGACTTTTGGTGAATAATGATGAGATTACACATCACTAAAAGAGAAGGTGGTTATACTGATTGGTATAATGCGCCTCGTTTTCACCCAAACTTTGACCATGACGAAATTAAAATCGAGAATTATATATTCTGAGACGTTTTCAGATATTTAATCTAACTTTCAGTTGCTGCTTCTCTTCTGCATTTGAACAAAATTCTCTGCTGAAGTTGTCGCCCAAGCAGAAGCAAGATCTCTAAAGAGATTCAGAAATAGTCATTCGAACAAATGCTTTCATAATTTTAATGAGAACATAACTGGAAACAGTTTTTTATAAATTCAACTGTGATTCTGAAGAAGTAATGTTTGTGCCCATATTCTTACAAGACTACAGTTTGAGATTAGTTTGCAGCAATAGCACGTAAATTAAATCTTAAAGTAATGCCAAAGTTTAGGAGTTCTTGAACTTTTATCTCTCTAAGGTATTTCCTAAGAATTCTTTGATATGTCTGATAAACATTCTTTTTTTTTAATAATCGTATGCGTATGACTAAGACAATTACTTCTTAGTTTCTTTGTTTTGTAACCTGTGTACTTGGTATTATACTGTGAAAGGGTAACACAAAGTCACATTTTCGGTGCTTTTTAGTTTCTTATTATTAATACACCTCACATGAAATCAGCCCAAATCTTTTTAAAAGAACTCTTCAATACCCCTGAGTTTAGCAATATCGGAATATACCTCAAAACACTTTGTAGAAAATCTACCTGTTATAACGAAACGGTCATTTTAACGACATTCAAGTCTCACTGGATGCAGTAAGTAACGGAAGTGTATCGTAAATGTTTGGTTTTCTAATCTCCTTCAAATCACCTACCAACCGAAAACATTCAAAATCAGTAAAATAAACCAGAGATAGAATAGTTTTTTTACCAAATGACAGAGATCTACTGAATACAAGTCAGATAGCTATAAACTCATGAATATTAATGAATTAAACAATATACCCATTAATATTAATAAATTCAGTTTTTTGAAATAAAGTCTTTGGGTGTAGGGGCCAACGTTTACAACTTAGCAATGAGCCGTTTGAGTTTGCTTTTTCAAATCATTTGTAATCGCGATGTAACTTGAAAATTCTTTTCAGTGTCACGTTAGATTGAACGGAGTCTTTGAGCACTTGCTTATTGTGAAACTTGATACATTTTCACCAGAATATCAAGATCCTTCGTTCAGTATTGGCAACGGAAAATAAATTAATGACCTCGGTGAATTTATTTCTCAGTTTCACTGCGACGGAGGGTATTTACATGTCAGTTGTTTCACAGCGTAGCGAGTCTTTTTTTACTGCTTTGGCCCCGTTCGATTTCGGTGTTTTTTCAATTTTTTTTTTCAATTCGGCAAGTCTTACTGCCTTGAAAACCAGACGGACGCCTTTTTGCACGTCAGAAGCTTGGTAGTTCCCCCTGTTGCTGGTGAGTTTGGCTGATTTTAAATTATATACAAGAACTTTTATCTTTGAAAAAAAATCGTTTTGTGAGGTGTATTTCAAACCGTCTGTTCTGAAGTCTTGGTCGGGTGCATCGGTCATGTACCACTCACTATTGTATGTGGTTTGTTCGAATTGATTTTCCTCTCTTTATTAATATTTTTTCCACACAACACTTCAGCCGGGTACTTTTCCGACTCGTTGAGTTGTCTGTTTCATTCTGTAATGTTGTTGAATCTTATTCACGTCATGCCTACTAATTGCATCTGTGTGTTCGTGGGACTCTCTACTCTGGTCTCTGTGCTGATTTGTCCACTTTTTGCTGAACTTTGCCCTCTTTGGGTTCGACAAATGCATACACTCTTTAGTGTAAGCAATCAGGCCTGAAAAGTATATTGCACTTTTAGATTACACTTGAAAAAAATATAAGCTATCCGTTTTTACATGTGCGAGTGAATGTTTTTGTGATAGACATTTTTTCTAAATATTTGAAATCAAGTCATTTGCACAATTTTATGGGTAAATATAACTATAAGAGATGGATTCTTCCACTCGGAATCCAAGTTGTAATGTGAAATATCATTGTAAAAGAACTTTGAATTCAGCAAACATAATTTGACAGAAATCGAAAATTTTGAAAAAAAGAATTCATCAGTTTGAATTTTTGTTCAAAAGAAACAAACAAAATAGCAAAGTGAAAAGAATTGAGAAATGCCTCATTGAAAACAAGACTGACGTCAACAATAGTAGAGTTTCAAAACGCTCAGAGATATACTCGAATATTACTAAGTACTTCTTTGGTTCCACAACAGTTAAAAAGGAATAGGAATGGACGAGATATTGTCTTCACAAAACTTTTTAAAAAATTTCCAGCAGATATAGATCTTACTGATTCCTCTTTCCATTCAATTATTTTACTCCGAAATAGTACAATCAGTCAGCCATTCCACCACTTTCGCAACCATATGTGCCGGTAGCTTATTTGGCATCGAAATCTATCATGAGGCATTCACTTGGCCCGTGGAAGTTCCAGTAGAGCCCTGTTTAACACTACATTTTGGATTTGTATTGGTGTGAAGTTAATGCACATCATATCAGCTGTGTTTTTTAGACTTAAAAAGGTTTAAGACTAATGCATCCTCCCGTGAAGCCGAAAAATCGAACCTGACCAAGAGATTAATCCTCAAAACGAGAAACTTTCAACGTATATAAGTGAGTATCATGCTCAACCCCATTAAAACATATTGCAAGACAGCACAGTATATCAGAGAAAATCCATTAGTCGATGATATCATAGAAACCGTTGAAAAAACAAATAAAATGGCAAAGGATTAGTCATCTTGCAGGAATATCAGACAACCAATGGCTATCTAGACTTGTAACTCAGGAGATCATATGTAAAACAGAACTGAACAGATTTTGGAAATATCTGCTCAGCGATGCTCACGAAAAAAAGTTTGGTAAATCATGGGGGATGTCTGTGTCCAACAATGGACGCTTAAAGGCTAAAGATGATGATGGCGACGATGGTTAGACGATCCTATATTCTATCCTGCTAACCACGAACCGCACGCCTATCGGCGCTTCCACACTGTATCGAAAGTCACAAAGGAATCTTTCTTAATGATGATAAATGGAAACCGAATTGCACTAGATCATGATGTTAAATTATATGAATTTTATGACGTTAATTGAACCGGATTTCCTTATTTTTCATTCGAGTAGCCAACACCGTAATTATGAACAATTTTATGCTCAAGAAATCGAGTGAAATATGAACGTCAATAGTTGGCATCTTGTAATGTTCCCAAATATTTCCTTTTATGCGCCTGGTCATAGGGCTCCAGGCTCTCAAACCATCGTTATCTCTTTTACTAATCGATTGATGTTTCTCAATTCCTCTCCGAATGCGGGAAATAAAGCTTGCCTTCCGTGCCCACTCTGTTTATTTAACTGCTTTTGATAAATCAATAAATTCGCTTAGAGCAAACATCTTATGAAGCGCTCCACGGCAAAATATCTACTAATGCATCGGGAATTGATGTGAATATATTGCTTTAGTAACAATACGAAAGTAATCTAAGTTAGGAATAATAAGAAGGAAGCATTTCGCAGAGCGGGGTCTGTTTGTAGCTACTATCCCATTTAATGCTTCAATATTTTCCGATAGATTAAGAAGCAGGGTTATAATGGTTGCTTTGAATATTCTAAGTAATAAAGCGATCTCGACACTTTGTCTGCTCACACGTTTACACATATTTTCCCTCGCTAATGTTTTCAGCTCATTTTGGAACATGCTACTCAAACATAGTTTTCACACGAATTCAGGAGATTCTACCCTTAGTTTTGTTTTATTGTAGGTCTGCTCCATCGGTGTGAGTCCAATCAGTGTAATCATTTGTAACGCTGCGTAATGCATACGAAGTCCCTGGGTCGATTCTTGGTATGAATGAAGGAATAATTAAGATGAAATCTTCCTGTAAACTCAGCAGCTAACTGAGTATTGTTTAGTCAGGTTTGAGTAATCTTTTTGATTGATTTAATTCTTGCTTAAGGTAGGGAATAAAAGATGGAGGGAAATAAAGTATCGGTCTTAACCTGATGTAAAATCTGTCGGGTCCCCATACTCCACTGGGAGTTGTTTCTCAAGAGACAGAAAGCTTCAATTTGTTATAATAGGGTTGCATGGCGGATAGACTTGTGTGCGTACAACGAAAATGGCAATGCAAGTCTGTATATACTTGAGTGCGTATATTTGGCAAGTATAGGACATAAAGTGATCCGTACCGAGAAAAAAAGTTTCGTACGACGGCTATATTTTCCTTTACTTCAGATAAATACTTGAGGTATTTACTGGTACAAATAGAGCCCTTTTGATTCGAAGATTTTGTCGCCATTTTGGACATTCAAAAGATCTGACCCAGTGTCATCCTCTGTTTAATTAGATTCTAATCCGACAAGTGTATTGGTATAGATTTTGATTAAACAGTCAATATGATTATGGGATGACACTTACAAATAATTCCTTGCTTCGTTGTTTTTCTGACACGCTTTTTCTTAGAAAAAATCGGAGTAACATGTAGGAAATAACGGTGTCTACTGCTCTGACCAAGTTTGAATCCACGATTTGGTCTTTACGGATCTTGGTTAAGATCGTTTCTCAAAGATTAGTGCTCTTCGGAAATCGAGGAATAATCATTAAGCGCTTGAAAATTTTTGTCATTGAACAAATAAGTAGCGGCAAAATTTAACTCACAGACTGAATA
>OY735199.1:80031224-80111224 GCA_963457665.1 Thysanoteuthis rhombus
AAAATCATATGGTAATATATATCTTGAGGATCTTGAGTAAAGTTGTGAACATAGCAGAACGCATGCAACGTTTTTAGATGTTGATATCAAAATCGGATAGAATATTTGTCAGTATATCGTTTGATGAAAAAGACTAATTTCTGTTTCATATCATACGTATATCATTTAGATCAAATATCATTCCAGCTTATGTATCTAGTTCAACTAAATATGTGTCATCTGAATATTTGAGGAAAGCTAGAGCTCTTCTTAGATTTATTGATTCCAAACCGAAAATTAGTTTTTCATTTGAAAGAATGGTCAATCAAGGCAGCACAATTTGTAAGATTTATAAACGATCAAAAAAATCCATGACCAGATATCCTGATCTTATTAAAACTTGTCAGCTTGACCATGATGAAATACTCACTGAATTTGAAGAATACGTTAACAAGAATGTGAAGATAGAATCAATAAGAGATTTATATCCGAATAAATAAATTTACAAAAATGTTAGGGGAATTATGTAATCAAAAGAGATGGATCCAGTTTTAGTCAGTGTGAAAAATGTTTGGATCAAACCTGGGGAAGGGGGAAACATTTGGTTCTAGTTCATTTTTCTGACTGATAGGTACTTTTGGCAGGAGATGAAACATGGAATTCCAAGTAACAAATCGTCTACCTACTTTGATTGAACAGGCAATTTAGCTGCTATACCTGCTAAAAAGTCGTTTTGTTTCGTTTTAATTATCAGTATAGGGATAATATATTTTATTGTATAAACGGAAAACAAACTGCCAGGAGCAAAATGCTATACGACGAGGAAAAATTAACTCCAAGGTCAGTAGGAAAAAAAGTTGATTATGTTGGCAGTGGATCAACTTGAAGGAATCTTTCAGTGCAATTAGTATTTTCAGAGATGATATCATGGTTTCCATGCAGTCTGAGATTGAAACTGACACGACAGATTTAAAATTGAAATGGGTGAACACCCGATATAAGTGCCGCATATAGCAAGTAACGTCCGTTGTTATACTTTCTGCAAGCTCATTGTTGAGTACATTTCAATGTACCCCACGTAAGTAGCCCTGTTTTACAAGAATTCGAACGATGCGTAGTATAGAATTTATTCGTATGCTTTACATATTATGATACCCAATCTGAGAAAAAAAAACAAGCTATATGTATGACATGAGCTATATATAAAATCATCACTGAAAGGGAGGTGTTATTTGTCTGATATTGCCAGGGTGCCATGTTGATATTTATCACATCGTAACTGTGTTTGTATCATATCTTTGAAATGGTTTAATGGTAATTAACTGATGTTCCGAGTAAGCGAAAATGCACATGAAGCAGCATAATAATTGAGTATATGTAAAACATTTAAAGAAAAAACATGATGAAAATTAACAGATATTTTTAAATGAGTGACAGGAGCGACTGAAAAATATCATGAAAAAAATTCTCTAATGTTTAGTGTTTGAAACTTTAAAGTAATTGCTTAATTACAATTTTTTTAAAGAAAAATCAGTTGTTTTCAAGCTGTATTTTGTGGCTGGTACTTGCATAAATGATATTGGAGATTTCTTATCCATCGCTTCTTTCCTGGATCTCAACCGTGACGGGATATTTTGTCAAAGTACCCAAACTCGAGGGTATTCAACGTCTACAAGAATCATTTCGGTCATATTGATTCTTTCCGTAACATATGATCGCTGAAGACTTGTCACAAAGAGAAAAAAACGTTGAACAAACTGCTGCAATCATTCACCTTTGGAAAAAGTCTGGTTTTAGAATTATATTTGATATATGAATGGAAAAAAAAACATTCGGAGAGAAATCAGGAATTTTCTTCATCGAAGAATACCTCAAACAAAACATATCATATTTATTTTACATTAATGAATTATTTAGAAGCTTTTTTCAGAAAGCAATTTAAATTCAAATTTTGGAACTGATGTCAAACTTCAAAATTCCTAACTCAGTAAATGGAAAGAAAAAAAACATCACACAGCTACTGACTTATCAACGAAAATGCTCAAAAGAAAGGAAAATAAATTCCATTTTTAGATCACCGAAAGATTACTAAGATAATATCCTTGATTCTATGTTTATAAGAAAGCATAAACCATAGATAGGTAATAGATAGATTGAGAGATGTTTTTACTTGGAAATATATCCAATACAAAGTTATCATAATGGAGCTCGCATTGACGATAGAGTTAAGTAGTACTATCCAGCGTTGATATACGGTAGGTGACATGTAAATGTCCCTGTCACCCATTTAAAGTGAATTTATCCCTTGTTATGATTTTTATCTTTACACTTGCAGTATTACTAATGGACCAATAATAAACACTCATCCCCCCCAAATACCCCGAGGGGAATGATCAGAATTCAACGAATTTTGACTCCTAACTAAGAAATCCATCTTATTTAGTGCATAAAGATCGATCACTTTGAGATCTTACTTTGCAAAATCCAAGTTTACATATTTAAGAGATATGTCCAAACAAATCCATTGATTCAATTACAATTTTATGAGGCCTGTCTCCTCCAGAGTGATCCACTTTTTTGTCAATACACCGTTCCGAACTTTTTTCAAGATGCATTTAATTCTTCCACTTCGATCATCTGATATCAATGCCTTTCAGCGTATATTTATCGTTAAAAAAAGAACCATACACAGAGAGTATAGTAGCCGGGAGAAGAGAGTTTCTATATCTCACCAAAAAAAAGTGTATGTTCATCAGCAAACGCTCAAGAAATATTTTGGCAACGAAGTGCATCATCATATTGCATATACATGTGCATATACATATATATATATATATACACACACACACACACACACACAAAAACACAAACACACACACACACACACACACACACACATATATATAAATATATATATATATATATATATATATATATATATATAAAGTGTGTTAGTATAGATTCTGGCTTAGTCGACAAACCAAAATGGTTTGCTGCAACTGATGACTATCTTTGCTACTCCAAAATGACTCCTTTTGAGACTTTTCGGTTTAGAGGGTAGAAAACCTATTTAATGAAAGTTGCCTACTTCATTTCATACTCTTCTCAAAATTATGATAACAGTGTCATTGGTGAATCAAAAGATTGATTCACAAACACAAACTTACCAAAATATCTTAAGATGATTTTGGAAAAAAACGTTAAATATGTTCCATTTCGAAGCAAAATGAATAAATGCAAAACAGGACCATCATCTGTAGAGCTAAACCCAACTTTGATTTTAATTGTGAAGGAAGACGATTTCTTATACTTTGTATGTAAAAAATTAAATGAATTTGTAAATATAGATGGTAAGAGATTGGCCTACCTATTACTTGTTCATACTTTTAGATCTCGATAATCATATTTATTTACACAGGCAGACCGACACACACACACACACACACACACACACACGTATATATATATATATATATATATATATATATATATATATATATATATTGTGTACTGTAGAGAGTGAGACAGACTCGGGAGTAAGGTGTTTTGAGGTAGGGTTTATTAATTCTTATAAGTAAATTGTCTGGACATGTTTCGGGATTCTTCCCATCATCAGTGGTGTGTGCTGTGTGAGAGTGTATTGAAATTTCCCATGTGGAACTCGAGTCCACTGTCAGGAGCTATGCATTGTGGGTAAATTGTGTTGTCAGGGCTGTTCGAGGCCTCCTGCTGAGTGGGAGAATGTCCAGTAAGATATTAGGTCTTTGGTTAAGCAGTAGCAGTTGGTCTTGGGGAGTGATACTGAGTTAAATTTTCTGTTATGTCAGGGATAATGTAAATGGAGGTGAAGTCAAGGAGCTACATAGACATCAACCTCATAAGTCATTGAAAATGTGTTGGCTATGATTTAAACAGGGGTTACAACTGGTTAAGGCGAAATTTTTCCTATAGGTCTGGGTGACTTTGGAGCTTCCATTATTGAATGTGTCTTAGATGTGGGTGCAAGGATATTAATTGTAGGAGTTTTGTGCATTAGGGTTCTGTGTGATGAGGGTTGTTCAGTTTAGTGTTTAATCCATCAGGATATAGGGTTTTAAGTTTGTTGATCCACATATATTCGTGTTTCTCTAGAACTTTAGTTATGTCAATTGGAGTAGTTTTTTCTATTTTTTCTATGATGGTAAAGCTAGCGTCAGTGGCATATATATATATATATATATATATATATATATATATATATATATATATATATATATATATATATATATATATACATACATACATACATACATACATGCATACATATATATACATATTTATATATATATAGATAGATAGATAGATACATAGATAGATAGATAGATATGTGTGTGTCTGTGAGTCTATATATATGTATAAATGTACGTATGTGTGTTTTTGTGTGTCTGTGTCTGTATAGTTTGATATGAAACGATAGACAAAGAGTGAAGAATATCCTCCTTGATTTAGATTGGGATTAGTATTCGTTTTTGTTTTATTCTTGTTGTTACGGGAAATTAAAGTCAACTCCAAAACTGAATCGAGTTTGATAATAAAGTCTCTCCAGTTTTTATGTCTATTTTTGTCTTGGGAACCTCAGTCTGGAAGTTGTTTTTGTTTTTTTCAATAAAAAGAATCAAAAAACAGAAAGAAGAGAACTTATTCCTGAAAGCAGTGAACGAAGAGGGAAAAGAGAAATAAAAGTCTCATTTTAAAATTCGTTAAACACAAGTAATTCGGGTATCTGTTTCAATCTCGTAACATAAACTCTGATCTCGCTTCAGTTGAGTTGATTTTGCATCGTTGATTAGAATTCACCGATAAAAGTGTCCCTTACCCCTTCCCCGGAAACAGTTAAAGTATAAAAATAAAGAATTTGTCGCGACCATCCAGTCAGGCATTAAAACTCTAAATTGAACGATGCCAGTGCTATTGTAAAGATAAAAATGTTATTTAGATTGAAATTCGTTTTCTAATTATTTTGGGATTAAGTAACAGCAATGAATGATTGAATCTGAGGTCGTAAATTTCAAGAGGGGCTTTAGCCAAAGTTCGATTGATGTAAAAAAAAAAGAAAAGTATAACTACCTTTTGAATCAAGTAAACTATTTGAATCTCTCTGCATTATTTTTACGCATTTGTTATAATAATTTTCCAAGGGTCCATCAATCTGTCTGTTTGTTTGTCCGTATATGATAACCTATCGCATAAATCACGCAGCAGGACTCCGTTTAATTTTTGGTGCATACCAATGTGACCTCGACTCAGGTTCGTAGCGAAAAAAGCTTTTTTAGGGCAAAAAAGCCTTTTCAGGGCTAAGGGTGATTAACATTCTTAATCATGATAAAATAGACCCATATCTTATGCCCACTTGTCTAACTCTGACTACTGGGTGCTACAGAAAACTTCTGAATTAGAGAGCGACTCACGAATCCATATAGATTGGTATTAGAGGGGGATTTATCTCACTACCTTTGGGCACTTTGGCATAATCATTAAGTAAGATCAGTGTGTGGGAAGATGAATGATTGTATACATCCTGTTAATCAGCATGTACGGACATCTAACATTTTCTAGATTCAGAAAAAAACTGTAAACATTACAAATATTACCATTAATATATAATATATATATTTATGTATTTTATTGATTTTTTTTGTGTGTTTGTGTATGTGTGTCTGTGAGAGTATGTGTGTGTGTGTGTGTGTGTGTGTGTGTGTGTGTGTGTGTGTGTGTGTGTGTGTGTGTCAATTCAGCTGGCAAAAATAATCCAATTGTACCGTACATGTGCAACTGGATACCAAAATAAACGCACCTGGACAAGCACATACCAACCCACACATACACACGGTATACGTATATATATATATATATATATATATATATATATATATAGAGAGAGAGAGAGAGAGAGAGAGAGAGAGAGAGAGAGAGAGAAAGAGAGAGAGAGAGAAAGAGAGTGAGCCTCACATACAGACACGAACATACACACGCATGCAAATACGCACGCTTGACATGTCTTTTTGACTGAGATATTCGGAATGGGGGAAATCCATATTACTTTTCATTAAGTTATCAGTACGTATCAGACATAAAAGTAGGATTCAATTACCCATTGATGTTGAGCTTCTCATTACAGCACTTCATCACGAAGATCAACCAGCAGGGACCACGTAAATTCACATATATGAGACCCTGCTCGTCGAATTCGACAGCAAGTACTCTTCAGAAAGATATTCACTGCACATCATATACTTCATTTCAGTAACTACCCTATCTTGGTAGTTCATGCAGTTGAAAAATAATGAAAGGATTAGATTCAGGGAATTGGGGAATTTTTTTAACAATTGTTTTTTGAACAATGACTTTGAAAATGTATAAACAATAACTATTTCTAGTGATACAGCTCCTGAGTATACATTGGAACATGTTTGATATCATTGAACATTCATACCATAAACAGGAACGGTCAATAATTAGTACATTACAACATGGACATTGCAACTCACAATATGGATCCCCAGGAGACCAGATGCTTGACCATGACCGGCAGAATACAATATGGGAACAGGAACTATACACGTTCTGAAAGTAAGGGATCCACAACGCCCATGATGTAGAAATCTGGCGAAACCAAAGGAAGGTCTAGTTCCAAAGACAAAAGATAAAAGACTGATGCTGATAAGTATTGTTTGAATATAGCATTCAAAAATCTTAAAGTATTTTGACATTACTAAAATTTATTCCACATGCGTCCTAACAACATACGTATATTTTTAAATTTTTTTTCAACATAAACGCTGCAAGCATTGAAAATATGAGAAAAACTGTGAAGGAGACCCTAAGACAATCGATTCAGTGTATGGGTCGCTACAAAACATTGTGTTGTATCTGCCACAAATAAGAAAAGAACAAAAATGACAGAACGAAAATAACATTTGATTTGTACACAATGGTATGGATGCAGGAAGGGAGCTAAATGCTACTCTTTTCTCAGCAAAGAATCAAACGAATCAAATAGGCAGAATATGTAAAATAAATTCCCCTTGATGTTATAGTACTTTGATTGAAGTATCGGTAAAGCAACTCTCTTTTATCATATTTTTGCTACAACATGAACTGTTGTCAAGTCTGTAGTTGACTTTTTTCTCCATCGTGACAAGAGCAAGGAAGAAACTCAGTAAAGAGCACGGAGATGATTATAACAATCATCTCCAGACTCTTCACTGTGTTTCTGTTCTATCACATTGAACTAAACTGGTTGACACATTTGACATGACTGTATTGATATTTGGAATCAGCAGTTTTGTAGGTGGATCCTTACTAACAGAGCAGAATTGTCAAGTCTTACGTATCTACCAAAGTTTATGTTCAAAATACGCTAAAGCACATCCCATTCTATTTGATTTATTATTATGTAAAGTTAAGTTTCCCTAACCATGATTTGAAATCTTATTAGCAGCCGGACTCTTTACCGATTGAGCCAAACCGAAAAGATTAACTTATCCACGGAAATGTATCTAAGATATACGCCAAGGTTTATCTTATCCCAATATTGTACTTAAACTATTGCTGATGTGAAATGATAAGCGATTCAGATAGAATTATAAGTATTATTTTGATATACAATCTGACAATTTCCAAGTATTATGACATTTAGGAAATTGATCTGTTGTGTTCGTCTCTCAACATAAATGTCAACAGATTGTTGCAGAAAGAAACTTCGACGATAAAACATGCATCCCAAATAATACCCACTAAAACAAACATAAGTACGGACGTTGGCAATAGGGAACATTATACCAAAAGATAATTTATATCTATATACAGTAAATATCATCATATGTATAATACAAAAGTTACAGTGAACATTTTTCAGTTGAAATAGAAGTAAGACTAAATTTTCCCCGGCTGCATCTGGGCCTATAACTGTTATTTTCATCCATTCCAATGTGCAAGTTCTGTCTATCACAATATAACAAAGCTATCAATAATTTTGACAGGTTTTTCACCTTCATCCTAACATTCACAAACCAACAAGAATATGTCGGATATAAGGAGTTGGGTAGACGGTGTAAAATCAGCTTTTGTTTAACTACACTGTCCCCGTGGTTGAATGTTTTAAAGCAGTCACGAGTAAATCTGACCCCCACCTAAGGGTCAAAGGGTGTGGTTTGATTCTAACCGTGGATTTGCTGTTAATTTTCCGATTACGCTGTTCGATTGTTAGGGTCTGATTTGAAACTATGATGAAAGAAATAATTGAATGTTCGGTTGAAGGTGAATGCAAGTCAAAATTGATAATAATAATGACCCCATGATTCATTAAAAAATGAATTCGGAAGAAATATCCTTACCTTAAAAGAGGAAACTTTCAATATGAAAGCAGTAATGACGTGTTTAACCATAGACAAATTTGTCAGCTTATTTTTTTTCTGGCTCTCAAGAGATATTTCTTACTAATTGTTGGGTATAACATTCTATGAATGTTTCCTATTTTCTCCCTCGCTGAGTCAGACCCATTCAGAGTGGCTCCCTATTACACACTGTCTATCTGCTACCACTGTTCTAATTCCGAAGAGTAATTAAGATAATTGTCGATATCTGCAACCGACAAATGATATCTGTCTAATTATTTGCAGTCACATTCAACTTGAATTAACAATGACAAATCGAATATTTTTCTATTTACGCCATTCAGCTTCTTGCTCATTCCATAGAATTGGATGTTAGAAATATCATAATGTCACACTTTAATGGGAATTGGAACAGGAAAAAAAAGAGAAAAAATGAGCCGAAATCAGCGCCAAATATTATACCGAATAAGAACCTGAAATAAAGAAAGAGCAAGTCTGGAAGTCAAACTATTGATGGACAAGTCCTATCCATTGTATTTTAATATATATATTTGAACGGAGTTGGATAAACAAGAGGTAGTGGGAGTTCAATGCATCAGACTGTCAGATAAACAACATAAGTAATTCAACCACGGAGTGAAATCAATACTAAAGATGCTAGCGCATCTGAATACGCCTGAAAGTCCAACTAAAGGTGTATAAGTACACTTTCTTGCACTCTCGGGTATACATATAAAGAGATTGGAGAAAACAAGGGGTATTTTTCTGTATGTTAGCTAATCAGCGGTCAATAAGCAATCAATGACGGAAATATGGTATGAAATTCTCACACATTTGAAATATAAAAGCAGAATGATATCACTGTTTTCCTTACAAAACGCAACCCTCATATTTGGATGCAAGGCTTTCTTTAACTTTTCCAACAAAGTTAATTACGTTGCTTATATCGTAATGACATTCGCATTCTCACTTTTACATATGCATTGTTTTCATTTACTATCACATCGAATATTTTCGGTCTCCAATTTTTTCGTGAATTTTCTGTACCGTTTAATGAGTTCCGGTACGCATGCGCATATGCCATTATCTTTGCTGATTTGAAATTTCTACACGAATAAATATTTGAAAAATAAGAACAGAAAAACAACAAAAAATTGAAACAGCTCTATCATGTTCATTACCATGCTGAGTGTGGAAACATCAATGTTCTGCGTACAAAGCCAAAATTTAAAAAAAAAAGAAAAAGAAATTAGGATGTTTATTTTACAAACTTCCTCCGTTAGCACGTATGTGCTACAAAATGAATCCATTGTGTTTGTACTCGAAATACAAATTTTTACTAATATGTTTTCTTTCTAGAATGAAACCTTCACCGTCACACATACTTTCCAAACAATGCTGAGTAAATCAAGGATACATACGTACAGTTATAGCTATAGAATTTATAGGGTTCATCGGGGGAAAACAACGAGTAATAAAGGGCAGTATGACAGATTGGTAAACATTCTTTCCGATGACATTTTTTTTTATCATTCATGTGGAACACTCTTCGTCACGTATTAACTACCCCAAGATCGTTGAAAATCAGATAGGCTCCCTCATTTAATCAAGGGCTGGATATATAAAGATGAAAAAGAGTAAGTACCCTGGGCATCTTTATATATATATATATATAATTTTCTTTAATAAGAAACAGATTAATAATTGAGCGAGCTATTTATGTCTTCATGATATTTTCAATGGTTCTAAATTGGCCAAAGATATTGGTGCCAGTAATTTGGTGTTTTTTTTTAATTGCTCCTGAAAAAATTCAAGGGGGACTACGAATGATGACTGTTGAGGTCACCAAAATTCATCATTTTCTTCATATTTGGGAAATTTGTAACAGACTTTATCTTCAGATTGAGTATCCATACAATAAGTTTTGCTTTGGATGAATTTATGAGGCCTCTCATTCTATCCAGCGTAGGGTTTGCAATGAAGCAGGAGGGAGAAATGACAGCGACCCCCTAAACAAAAATATAATTATTAAGGAAATAATTCCTTTGATAATTCACCATAACATAGTTGTCTTTTTACAGGAACAAATAGAGCAAATGTACACTGTGAATGAATAAGAACAAAAATGAATTAAATCAGTTGTATAGGTCTTTGCACTACCGGCTGTCGTTTAGCTCAGTGATAAGAAGAACGTTACTTTGAAGTAGCTACCCTATCATTCAATGATTCAATCCCTGCTGCAGCCCTGTTCTTTTCAATTGTTTGTTCAATTTATGATGTCCAAACCAGATGATAAATTCATTGTGTATTATTGAAAGATTATTTCGAGTAAATTGCAATATAGTATAATGCAACTTATAATCCTTTTATCAAGTGTAATTAATAATGTTAGGTTTTTAAAGCTGTAAAGCTTTCTAATCGATCCATCTTTTTCTCTCTCTCTCTCTCTATATATATGTGTATATATATATATATAAATATATATATATATATATATATATATATATATATATATATACATATATATATATATATATATATATATATATATATATATATATACATATATATATATATATTTAGATAGATAGATAGATAGATAGATAGATAGATAGATAGATAGATAGAGATTGATGTATGGATATCGCGCTTTTGATTCTGATTCAATATCGAACATCCGTAATGTCGATGCTGTTCATACATTGACAATGATGACTCTGTTTTGATAATTGATTCGAACATCATATTTGGATATTTAGGGTATAAATAAGATTTGTTCCTCGATGCACGCAAAAACGGTTTGTTAATATCATAGAAAAGTAATTCTGCTTAATAAAATTTAGCGCGTTGCGCATAAAACAAATGAAGTTTTTCATTCAATGGCGTTCCATTATGGATATTTGTCATATTTATTTCAATCTGGAAACATTGGTAAAGCATATTTTGAAACATGGTTCTTTATGAAATCGAATTTGATACTTGTCAATCGCAAGCATAATGTCTCACTGGAATATGAAACATTCAGGGAAGTAATGTCATCAATATGTTACAGAGAAAATAGTGACTTAAAGAAACTTTCTGACATTTCTTCAAGTTAATGGAATCTGTTGCTCCCATATTTTCGATCTAATAGTTAACCAACTTTCAGAGCTGAATATTACAGTTCTAACGTGTTTGATCCGTCCTGGGTACATCATTACTCTGGGCATGGATCAAACTGAATTTAATATACAATGTAAATGATGAATTATAATGTACTTTATATTTACTAAGACTAACTTTTTTTTGCAACAGATCTCAGTATTCTGACAGCCAGTAAGAATCAAACTCGTTACAGTGGCAATGGTGAGCATTAGAAGGTTTTTATCCTTCAGCGTAATAATTTTGAAATCAGGGATTTTTACTGAAATGTTCACGGGCTTCAATAATCTCTAGACATTCTACAAAATCACGAGGTCCATAATCTTACGTGGCGAAGTATCCAATCCTTTTTATATGTGTGCGTGTGTTCCAACGCTTTTGGCCATCCTGTCTCATCCATAGACTTGATAATTGACCAGTACTCCACTATAAGACTCCTAAAAATGTTTTTGTTGGTTTATTTTTGGTAAGATGCATTTTAAAATAATTTTTGGTGCCTTAAATTGAAAGGTTTTTTGTAACATTTTTCTCTAGATATAGATATGTTTGCATTATTTTAGGTGTTTTCCAGTCGAATTTGCCGGTGATGTTATAAACAGAAGGTAATCTAACCACGTTTATTTTTAATGGAATCTTCTCACATGACTTCAAATTTCAACGCTATGGTCGTTCAATTATTCATTGTGATGCACACATTCTTAATATTTATCTTCCTCCCAAAATGGCTGAGCTATTTGCAGAGATAACTCAAATAAGGCGATTTCTCTGTATTGGAAAAGATAACATTTTTCGGTTGCTAAGGAAAGTTTTCAACCTGGGACGGGTGGAGATTAACTGCAAATCTTCTGCTTTCATTTGTTTATCACCTATAGGATTAGATTTTCACATCAAACGGAAAAAAACGAGGCGAGAGGAGAAGGAAAAGATTACGAGGCGCGAAATTGTTCATTTTCCAAGATAAAGCTCCAAGTCGATTCATTGAAATTGGCCTATAAAAAAGAGAAATATGAATACTTTTGAGACTTGGGTTAAAAAGATCCAAACAAAACCATGGCGAAATTCTGCCGTTGTTTGCATGGACTTTCATCTTATCCATCTTTGATTATGGGCTTTCGACAATACCGTAAAAACAAAAACAATAAATGCTATTATTAATAATTTCTATACTTTGGATTTTAGTGAACTTTTTCTTATTTCTGTCTTTTGAAATTATTTCTCATTTTTTGACATCTATTGAATCTGTTCGTCACAAGATCTCCAACGATGTGAAAACAGGCAGACATTTGATCTAGTGAACGGAGGAAAGTGTTTTCATAGAAACAATGCAATGATTATGTCTTTATAAATGCTAAAAGAAACAATTGGTATTCACTTTTGTTAAGACGAAGAAACATTGTTCATTCCATGATTTTGCAGACGTGACGGACTTTTTTCTCATTGAATTAATTTGCATCAAAGCAACAAAAAAATAAGTTCAATTTGTGAGCAGTGGCGCCAAAATATTTGTAGAAATGTGTACTTCCCTTCTTCATCTTGCACCAGTACACGATGATATATATTCACTTACAGGTTTCGTCGAACATTTTTTTCAGTTTAGAGGATAATTTTACAAATTCACAAGACTCACAATCATTAATGTTTTTGGGTAAAAAAAAAAAACACACGATATTTTGGTTATAATCATAGTCTGAATAAGAAAATTCAAAACCGCCGTAAAAAATCGACTTTTATTCCAATTGGTAACATTTTGTTTACTTTGGCTGAATTATAAAAATAAAAATTATATTTGGATACCTTGAATGAACAAAATGTAATCGCTAAAGAATTATTAATTTTTAATAGAATGTATGAAGATGTGTTTAAATGTTTAATGTTTTACTCTTTCCGCTCTTGTTTGAACCTGAAATATTCCTGTTTATTTGGATCTGGTAAAAACCATCCAATGCATATTAGAGAGACCCACACCTAACAGCGCTTTGAAAACAAGAAAACCACGGTATATTGCAACAAAAATCCATCAGAAAAACTAAAATAGGAATAGACAGGTAATATTGCTGAAATGTTTGGCCACTGTTGAACATAGTGGCTTACAATATGGATATCAAATATCGTACGTGAAATTGTGACCGGCATTGGGTTGAAAGTAAACATTTTGGCCTCAGTATCACCGGTAGCTATTGAGTTTAATGGAAAGAGCATCGGTAATTTGAAGTTGCTACCCTGTTTATGACACGTTTAATTCCGGCACAAGCTTTATTATCTTTACTCGTTATTTTTTCTAATTCCGTTGTCTAAGATGAAGGATTCATTACCCGACAGGAAAATGTCTGGAATCCATTTCAAACAACTTTATATATATATATGAGTATGTGTGTGTGTGTGTGTGTGTGTGTGTTCAATCGTTCAATGCTGTTTGGGAAACCATTTTTCTTTGCTTTGCGTATTATGCAGTGAACATATTTCCTAGTGATTCACTCCATGCAACGACAAAACAATCAAAGCACGCATCTATCTCAACTACAGCCCCGGTTTATATTTGCCTTGGAATGAGTTCATTGAAATTGTTCCATCCACACATATTGCTTTGCTGATAGACTTTGTTATCATTCATAATTTTCATAGAAAAAACCAAAGTTGGAAAATGTACAGAAATTTGAATAAATTCCTTTGCATCGAAATACACACGCGGTCAGATATATCCAATCTCTTCAATAAGTGCCGAATTTTAGATATGAAATAAGAAGTGGATTAAACTGTTGCAGACCCAGCAGTATATGGCATAAAGGTGGCCAAGATTAGGAGATAAATATTGAGAGTTGAATATGTACACATTTCGCATGCAAATAATTATTTCTTTTTGTTTGTTGCACTGAAAAAAAAAAGGACAAAAATCTCTGACGTTTTTGGTATATTACTACTTACGTGTTCTTATTCTTTGCAGTGTTTGTGACATCAGTTTCAAATAACTTCCAGTCAAGGGCGGTCCGGGCTAAAAAGTGAAAATAAGAAAGAAGAAAAGTAAAGAAAAAAAGGGAAAGTAAAAATGGAACGTTAATAGACACAAAACAATTCGGAGAGATTGTCCCCCCCCCTTCCCTCTCTTCCATGTTTGATTGATTGCAATGATAAAGTCATCTCTCTAAGAGTTGTCAAAAGTGGTAGGATTACAGAGACAATGGTCTATTATAATCATGTATAATGTCATTACACGGTCACTGTTCATAAACTCCGATGAACGCCAACGCTTCATTCATTTTGGATCAAATCAAAATCAATCCATAATTCATATTGTTTTGCTCTATTTCTTCATGATGTGAAGTAGATCATCAAAATAGAAATAAAAACATACTAATAAATTCATAACTATGGATGTAACTTTTCAACAATGAATGTGAATTGTTCTAATTTCGTATCTTTCGCTCAATATTATATTACAGTTACTGTTTACACCACGATTTTCGGTATTCTGCAAGATCTTGTTCGGTCTACTAATATTTTACATGCAAGCATTTCCCCTCCCTTTTCAGTACCTCACTCGTAATCTATCATCGGTACCTGCAATAAACATCATGGTCAATACGAGTCAAATTTCTTTCAGACAAAACTGAAAAAAGATTAAAAACATCCATTGATAGACGGTGGAGACTACCGTGAGAAAGTGGAAGAGGGAAATAGATATACGAGAGCCAAAGTCATTTTCAATCTGACCGAATTGAAAAACGATCAGAAGGTTCTTGCTGCTTGCTAAGAGAGGTTGAACTTTCTAACCAGACAAAGAGAAGAGAAATAAGTCACCTGTTACTTGCTGAACGAAAAACAAGTAGAGGAGAGGGGCAAAGAGGAAAGTCACCAAGAAATATGAGAACCAAATTCCCTTTTTTTCAGACAACATTTTTCAAAGAAAAAAAAATTAAAGCATCCGTATTTCCAACTCTTCATCACAATTATCTGCAGGTGTCAACAATTGTCAACATTTGTTTCAGTGATAGAGATATCTAATTCGATAATCCCTGGGAACGAAAATATTCCTGACTGAAAATGTGTGGTTGTTGAGAGAAAGTACGAGTAAAATTTTTCAATTCTGCAATTTTGTAGATAATGTCAGGAACGAATATATATATATATATATATATATATATATATATATATATATATATATATATATATATATATATATATATATATATATATATATATATGTATGTATATATATATATATATATATATATATATATATATATATATATATATTTATATATATATATATATATTCATATATAGGACCCGTTTTTATTTCTTTTCTCATTAAAAAAGATTCCACCAAAATGGATAAAGTTTGTTCACAAAATGTAAAGGCACGAGAGGGTGGATACGAATTCATTGCATGCTTACTTATTTGTAGCAGAATGATCCAAGATAGCTAATCCTGGTCTAGATGATTAGGACATACACGTTAATTAAAAACCTGAAGAATATATTTTTCTAGAAGTTATAACATTGGTCTGTCTGACTGTATATGTTTGTATCACGCGTAAGAGCTATACAGATGGAGCTAAAAGCCTGAAATTTAGTCCCTTCTGTGTTTACAAAAAGTTGTTTTTCATTGTTTTATTGGATACCTTCTCCCTGAATAGTTTTATTTTTCTCAGTAATTGGATCTATTTGCAGTGAAATCTCATGCTGAATTGTTTATTTATTTGAAAAAGCAGAGCTTTTTCTACAATCAACAGAAGTTGGGAGGAACAACTTCTTTATTGATTGCTCCTTTTTCAAAATTTTTGATGGATAACCACCATGCGGCATACTACCTTAAGAATCTGGCTACATTATGATTTCTATTGAAGGACAAACAAGACCAGTATTATATTTATCATATTCATCGTCGTACATGTCAAATAGCTTTATCATAAAAACGAAATTGTTTTCAAAATGCAGTGGAGGCTTTCTCATCAATATTTCTACAAGAATCAATTGGTATATGAGTAATTGAGTTCAAAAATATGCAATAAAGCCAACAGAAATATTGGAATTTCATAAAGCACGCAGCTTTTGTTTTCATCCCTATTGGAAAACATACCTTTTCTTGTTCGTATCGTAAAATGGGTCGATGGATTTTAAAGAATAACCCGTTTTTGCTACGTTTTAGTAATTGGAGCCAACGGGTTGAAATTGATGTAATTGAATCTTCATACGTATTCAGTATTCTGTTCATGTTTTCATCCTCCCAAAGTGTACGTTTCTGGGATTTTAAACATGAAATTCCGATTGCAAGGTGAACCGACAGAAATACACACACGCGTTTTCGCGTGTTCTTAGAATCAGACTATAACAACAAGGCAGGGTGAACTACGGAAATCCCTTATCAAAAAAGTGTCTCATAATAATTTGCCTTGCAAAACGGGGTTGCAAATGGAAACAGTTTGAGAAGTTTTAATTTGATTATTTTTTCCGAGTATTCACTGCTCATGAGTCCCTCTCTTCCCATCGAGCTGCATTGAAATTGTTCATAAACCTTCCGAGCACGACCCTTTCTACCTAACCACGAGCGATTTCTATCTTCCATCAGAAAGCGAAGACATTCAATATTGGCCACAACAGAGTGATTCCTGATTTCATCAGGATTATTGCATATTTTATAGGTGGCTTTTACCTCTGCATATTGCCTTTGATCCCTCCAGAGATATGATACGTTGATGTATCTTACGCAAAAGTTAAGATAATTCAATGGGGAAATGCAAACTAGATAGTATCCTTATACTTGATATGAAATCAGCTGTCTCTGATCGAGTTTCTATTGCTAAGGATTGCAACGTGGGAAATTGTCAGAGGCAACAAGCAATCAAAATGGCGTCACCCCAGCATTCTCGCTGGTGTCCAAGGGCTGCCACCCATTTAGGTACACACTGGGATCGATGTTGCTTAACTTTATTGATAACACAAGAACCAGTGTATCCTAGGTAATTTTGCCGTAAGACTAGGCATAGTTAAATTTGATTGGGAAAGTTTTCTCTTTTCACCCTGTCAAAACCCTTTCCGAGAATGTTTCTCCATTTTTTTTTTTTTTTACTCCAGGAAGCCAACCTCTATGGCATAGATTTAAACTGATCGTTACCATAGACGGGGTATCATTCATAACCAAGTCGTTGGTCCTTTACTACATATGGGATAACTTGTCTTGTGATACTGAGTTTATCATTTTGTAGGATAGAAAGAACCGCTAATTAGTATAAAAATGTGTTTACAAAATGCAAAACCAGAGAGTACATATGGATGTATTGAATGTGAGGTGGCCATATAGGTAACTCGATGAGTATATGTATTTTACACTCGTTTAAATCATTGATATATTTGTGTTATACATATATGTACATATACAGGTTTTTAGATATTCTATTGTACATATTAAATTAGTATGGAAATTGAACTGGTTTGAGGATGCAAATAAGACTTTCTCTTCTCATCATTCTCTTTTACATGAAACATCCGGTACATGATTTACAAAATTGGATATATATGTTGGAGTCAACTGGTTTACATTCTGGTACAATCCCTTCTTTTCTGTCATAGGTAAATTCCTGTTCCGGCCCTACATTAGGAAAAAGTATGATGTAAATTTCTCGAGCTTTCAAATCAATCTGGATGGCTGGATGGCTGGCCGGCTGGCCGACTGGCTTGCTGGGTATGCATAAACCACGCGTACGAGCCGCACCGATGGAGCTAAATGGCTGATATTCTCAACATTTACGCCTTGACATACGTACTAAAAACATATCATTTTTTTTCTTTTTAAAAATCCTCCCCTAAACAGGTTTTTCATGAAAAAAGATTCGATTTGCGCTTTCAATTTATGAAAAACTGATGTGTAGTTTGTGTTCATTTGCTGGCTTTCATTTTAGTTATCACTTCAAACAAAAAGACGCAAGGAGTAACGGTTCAATTGATCACAGCATTTTCCATTTTTGAAATATATTACTCCGTCCATCTTGACTTTTTTTTCTTATTTTTCTTCTATTCAATCCATATTCAATCCCTTCAAGTAATGTATTGATGAAGACTGTATTGAGCCAACGCAGGAACAGCCTACTCAAGCAAGCATAGCAACCTGGTAAGCGGATTTTTAGAATTGAAGATTGCTTCAAGTCCTATACAAAATTTAATCAATTTCACGGATATCTGAGATCATCTGTGATGAATATTTGGATATATAAGCACTAATTGTAGTTTGTATCCTCTGCAATGCCCATGATAGAGTTTTGGAAAATCTTGGGGAAGGTGTATGCACAAAAACAGACCCCCAAAAAGTCACTGATGATGATGATAATGACGAATCAACATACATACCTACAATGAATCATTTAGACTGATTCGAGGGTACAGTCAGATGAATAGAAACAGCATTTAAATGATACATAGATGGTGAGGGAATGGAGATAATTGTTTTCTCTAGAAACAGTCCTGATTCAGTCTGAAAGTTGATTTTTATTGCATTTGATGAGTATGAAGTTTGTGAGAAATCTCATCGAATATAACGATAGTCCCTTTTTTTCTATAGAGGTTTTATATTAAAGAGACATTGGCATCAAAAAGAGGCTTGCAACTGAACTGGAGCTCCTACTTTTAGTCGTCGTTAAAAGGAAATAAATTAAGGAAGTCAAAACTCATGACTCTGGCCACTTCAGGGTATTGTACTGAGATCGCTCCAGTTTTCAAAGAATCCGTTCTAACCGGACCCTCAGCGATTTTGAGCATTTATCAGATAGCAAAGCCATTTAATTTTCAGCACAGCTTGAAGATCCCTGATTTTATCGAGATCTTTGCATATTTTATAGGCGGCCTCCATCTCTGCATTTCACCTTTGATCACACAGATTTTTGCTATGTTGATAAATCTTGTAAAAGATTCGAAATTACTTCATCAGGTAATGGGGGCCAGCTAGTACCCTCGCACTAGATATTGCATCAGTTGATCACACCCTGCAGGTTTCTCTACGGTGCGCACTGCCTAAGGGTTCACTGAAAAACAAACACTGGACGCCGTTTTCAATTCCCACCTGATTCATAAAAACAGTAGAAGAGACATCAAGCAAACTTTCGAAATCTGAGAGGATGCCTGTATTCTTTTCCGTTTGATTCCCATCACTACGGCCAGCCAACGCTGTTTTTCAAAGTTCTGAAAACTATGATTGTCATGATTTCATACTATTTCCCGTTTAGTAATTCTTTGTAGTTTTTTACGGTGATATTTTTGGGGTGTTTTTCTCCTCCATGTACTTTCTCTCAAGTGTTTATTGCAACAAGCAAAAAAAAAAAATATATATGACAATCGAATCTGAAAACAAATCCAGCAAATTGAAAGATATGCCAACCAAAGTTTGAAATACGGTTACCAAATTTAAAATCACATCGGGCAAATTACTAATTAATGCACCTGAAACTTGAAAAAAAAAAAGAAAATCAAATTTGAAATTCTTCAGTCAAATTCAACGAAAACCATCCTGCAAATTATAAATCCCTACCATGATCCAGTACCCTTCATATTATGTTTTTCGGTTTTGTTTTTATTTTGATCGGCATGTTTTGGATTTTTTCATTTTCATACAGCATTTCAAAATTCCATTTCCTTACTTTCTAATTTGATTGTAGTTGCTTGTTAATCAACTTTGCATATTTTAGAATTTGGTCGCCAAATTTAATTGCCTAAGGGTGTATGAGTATGTGCGTCCAAGTGTGACCCTCTGCCCTCATTTTCGAGGAGAGAGGATCAGTGCGTGATAAGATCAATCAAAAAAAGAAAGCAAGATGTATTTGATTTTTTTTTTCAATTTTTTGAGTCGCTAAATCCACTAATATTTTTTACAGAAATTGTACTGCTTGTATTCCTTTCACATTGGATTAATATATACATTCATAATGCAAAAGGGATTAAACGTTTTGGTATTATTCTCTCATTAATTATGAAATAAACTACCAAGACCTGTGCAAATCAGAGTTTCTCGACAACTGAGAATAAATAAAACTATATTCCTTTCACATGTAACTCTTCAAAATGCATCATGTCATAATTTTAAATCATTATCATCATCTACAGTAGAAGCTGCAGTATCTTTTGAGCGTCCGTTGTTAGATATAGACTTCCGCCCGAATTAGCAAGACCTCACTATGATTAGCATGGCAGTGCTGATACTCTGAATTCGGGTAGTTCATCAGTCCATCTTATCTTCTGTCAATGCACGCTTTGCATACGAGCTCTCTGGATCAATGTTGCAGGTTCTGATGTCCAGCGGTTGTCTGACATCCTTGCACCATGACCACCCATTTACCATTTGTTCTTTTCTGATGTAGCTGATGCCGGTGTATACCCTATTAAAATTATTATTATCTCCTCATGTGAAATTGAGCTTGATTCTCTGATACCCTTGTTAGATGGTTTTCAGTTCGAGAATCAATCCTATGGTCAAGATGAACGTTTAAGCTCTATAGGTGACTATCAGATGGACCATTGGTTGTATATCAAACTTTTTTCCCCAGGACGAATGGCATATTCTTGTTTTTGAAGTTTGCCAACATAGAGTGGATTTCGCTTGAGTTCTCATTCATGGAGATCCGTTGTCCTTGGTAGAGACAGTGTTCCAGTTTTAGAGATCCGAGTTTTGTACTTTGACCGTTGTGTTTTTGTCCTCAACATACTTGTTGTTTATCACATTTGTTCTTACCGAAGTTTATGTGGAGAATCGACAAACCAGAAATTTTATGTAACAGTTGAAGAAAACTGTTTTTTACTCAAAAGACTGAAAAAGATTCTAGACATTTTTATCGCTGCAGACATTGAAAACTCGGGATATGTATATATATATATATATATATATATATATATATATATATATATATATATATATATATATATATATATATATATATATATATGTATATATATATATATATATATATGTATATATATATATATATATATATATATATATATATATATATATATATATATATAGGTATGTATATATATACACACACGCAAACACACAAGAATCTGCAAAAAATTGAGACGTTGCTCTATATTTCCCTTTATACGGTATAAAATGCAGTGTTACAAATAAATTTATAGGATACATGAATATATTCAGATTGCTTTAAGGTTATCAGCATGTCTGTAGAAGCGGTTGGTACATGAAGTTGACCTTTTCATACAATCAGAATGCATCGGGATGCATCAAAATTCAATGTAATACCATGAAACAAAATTGAACAAACAACACCCACATGAACACACGCACACACATATATGCATTTATGACTCCCCTCCTGTTTCTCTCTCTCTCTCTTTCTCTCTCTCTCTCTCTCTCTATATATATATATATATATCTATATCTATATCTATCTATCTATCTCTCTCTCTCTCTCTCTCTCTCTCTATATATATATATATATATATATATATATATATATATATATATATATATGCGTGTATATATATATATGTGTATATGAAGTTTATTTATCCAAGTGAGCATCATAAAATTTCCACCTCTACCAATAAAAAAAACCTTGGTCGATGTTGCATCATTGAATACGTGTGGAGCTGAGAGACTGCAGCAAAATTGAATGAACTCCAAAAGTCTGTTGGAGACACGTAGAGCTTTGTTAAGAATTGTCATTTTTAAATGCCGTACAGAGACTCACAATCACCACTCTGCTGCTGTTACTTACGTTTCCGCAGCAGAAAATATCAAACAATTACATTTACCTTGTTGTTATCAGTTGTGTCGCGATTCTCACTTAAATTTGTGTCAGAGTTTTTAATTGATCTGGGAAATGAAATGCAAGTGCAGACAAAGTGTGCCCATGTTTGTACGCCGCCTGTAAAGAGAAAGCATTGATGTGCAGAAAAATATTGGTAATCAAGATTGGTTTCGAAAGAATATAATTGAAAATTGATCGAAAGAAACGAACCTTAAGAACCTCTAATACGAAAGTCTCCTTTAAAAAGATCTTAAGGTTTTCGATTAAATCGACCAGTTGAAATATTCAAGTTTGCGAGTGATTAAAAAAAATGCTTCAGATAACCAGTTATCTTGAACCAGTTGATAGATAGATAGATGAAAGCAATTTATTGAAAAATATTCTGTAAGGCCATTTCATATCTAGGATGAGGTTGCTAATAGATGAAAGATTTTTTTGTTTTTTTCACTTATAACAATAAAATTTCTTATTTAGAAAACCATTATATGTATCAACAAGAGCAAAAATCATCTGATAGATTCCCAAAAGTTATTTGAATTTCCTTAAACGTTTTCAAAATTCACAAAATTTGAACAAAAGTTTTTAGATTTTGCAGTGTTCAATTTTACTTCAATATCTCTTTTTATTTGCACTTTTTGTCTTGGGTCTAAATCATAGTGGAAAATTGCCGAAACAGGAATATGCTTTCAGACATCTAAGTAAAAAATTTATCAACAAGATTCCACCATTAAAGAAGATCAGGACTGTGCAGATGGTGAGCCTGTCGGGCCACTTGGCTTAGTCCTGCGGCTTTTTTTTTTAAGGTGGGGCATACTCAGAACACATTTTCAATAGTTTTTAATGGTTGACACAAAGGGACATTCAAATCACGGAACAATATTGACTATTCTGCCATATAATTGATCATTTTAATCGTTGCTACGTTTTTGTTAAAATAACTTCACTGTGTGCCTTACTTCATTGTCTTATTTACTCAACCTGATTCTTTTGACAGAGACAATGTGGCTGATCAGGGTTATCAACTTCAAACAGTGTCAGGTTTTGAAAAAGGGATGTAATTTTTGATAAAAAATTAGACATATACTCATTCAAACTTCTTAATAATAATAATAATAATAATAATAATAATAATAATAATAATAATAATAATAATAACAACAACAATAAATTGCGATGGATAACACAATAGCTACATTTGCTAAAAGCTTGGTCACTAAATATGTCTTCGTCTATAAGCAGTAAATGTTTCACAGTTCAGTCCTCTTGCTCTGTCGGTGCGGACTGTGCTAGCTAGATCAACTTGAAAACAGAGGATATCCATGTTGACGATTTTAATGACAGTTTTTGCTGATGGTTTCTATTCATTGATCCAATGCCAAGAGCGTCAAATATTGCTTGTGTGGATTAATGAATCTAATGCTATGAAAATATTCACGGGTAGGACAGTAAGTATTATCAACAGTTATTTCGTTCTGTTCTATAAGACAGAAAGAAAACATTCAGTGAAATTTTTGTACTTTCAACCAAAGAACCAAACAAATGTGGATAGTATCAACTTCTAAACACATCCCAGTAAGTTTTGCTCCGAACATTCACAAAACATCTTTTCAAAGAATCCATTATTATAGAATCTTTAATAAATCAATTTACTAATTTACTCATCCAAAATAGCCACTATTACGCATATAAACATACATTTAGAATACTTCTAATCTCCTAAGCATCAACAATATTGTATCAAGTGCCCAATGTTTGTCGATCTAAATTAAATCAGTGAGCCACAATGTTTTGCCCTGCAGTCTTTTTGATATTTATACCCCGACAAAAAGAAAAGTTGTCAGGAACAAACAGAAAGATTATACACTGATTTACGCCACTAATATACACACTTATACCAGCAGTTCTCCTGTGTCGTACATTTTATCCACAAATGCCATGATATATTTGCAATTTTTGTGAAATATTTTGAAACATTTTCTGGCAATTTTAATCCCGTATTATCCAATAACTATTTTTTTCCGGCGAGGGGAGCACAGTTAAAACCAGCTTGTAAACAACTTTTTAACTTGTTCGGATTGATCTAAGATTGAGTTTTCTGTAATTTGTGGAAAGATTATTTCATATGGAACTCACAGGGTATATTAAAAAAAAACACCAAGAAGAATGAAAAAAAATTAAATTCGAAATAAAAGGGATTAGATTTATTTTGGTTAGCATCTTTTGGGATGTGTCTACTCGGGATTATATCTGTGCGTTCAATGTGAATTTTTCGAACCTAATGATATCAACATTCATAATTTTGTGTCTATCTATCTATGCATAACGTAGATGTAAAATATCCTTGCTTCAAAGTGAATCTCTTTATAAGCATATTCTATTATTCATTGCAACTTTCTGTACGCTTTTTTTCATACGACGTATTTCTTTAAAATATGTTACGACATGTTCAGGAAATAGCATGGATATAATTTATTACTGACATGTCTTTTGTACAAAATCAAATTCATTTTTTTTTCTTGGACTTGCATGCATTCCTCTTTCATATATGCTACTTTTATATTGGACTATAGCATTACTAAAACAGTATCTAAATATGGACGTGTTTATTATTCAAAAGATATTACGGACATATAATTTTTCTATTGTCAGTTAATAATTTACATTTTCTTCGAACAAATAACTTTTCATTGCAATTGAAACCTCAGTCAATGGTGACTTTGGTAAAAGTTTACGAATAAACAGGTCTCCTTGGAGTTCATCTTCTATAGAAATCACTTCGATACAACTTGCATTCTCAACAAATTGCTGACCAAACATTCAAAGAATGATTTGTACCATCACAATATACTCGTACCAACATGACTGCATTTAAACTACATACACATACCTATCCACAAAAATCAGTTATTGAACATTGATTATAAAAAAAATTGATGTGCAGTTTGGAATAGGGGGTACCTTTCCAATTTTGTCCGAGCCTACTGCACGACCCTGCAGAGAGGTCACTGCCAAATCATATATATATATATATATATATATATATATAGTGCCAGCCTCTGAGTCTGAGGCAAAGGTTTCGATAAAACCCCATGATATTGGATTTGTTTGCTGTCCCACCACAGCAAAATGTGACACAAGGTCGAGCCTAACGTGGGGAAAATAGTAACTCTCCATCCAAAAATAGCTCAAGCTGACATGACTTTGATTGCTAAAACAACCTCCGTCATAAGAGCGTCAGGACAGTCCCGGCCAGATCCTCTGAGTGCAATGGAGCAGTCCTACCTTGGGCAACAGATCCTCTGCTGCTAAGCCAAGTAATAATAGGAGAGCCCACGGACGAGTCCCAAGGCTCCCCACGTAGCAGTGCACAGCCCTTGTAAAACTTCATTGGCTGATGCACTGCACTGGTGCACTCGGTCTTGAAACCACACACAACCAAATATCCAGTACATTCGACAGGCAACTGTCATTACGTGCACCTCAGGCTCTGCCATGGAACAGATACTACCCTTTGATCCTGTTGGAAAGGCAAGAAAAATTGTTGCGGCTGATTCCTTCATTTACTGTCCCATCACAGCAAATGTGATACAAAGTCGAGGCTTAAGTTTAGGGAAAAAGGAGTTGCCCTGGAAAAATAGCTCCAGCCGACGCAACTTGACTGGCCGAACGACTGTAGTTGCTTAAACAACCTCTGCCACGGAAGCGTCAGGACAATCCCGACCTGCTCATTCAAGTGCAATGGAGCAGTGTTGCCCCAGGGCACTATTTATATGCTGTCCTACCACAATAAAATATTATACAAGGTTAGACTTAACATGGGGAAAATAGGAGCTCTTCATCCAAAAATGGTTCTAACCGACGCAACTTCAGTTTGCTAAGCAACCAAAGCAACCTCCGCCACAAAAGCGTTAGGACAAGTCCTGACCTGCTCCGTTAAGTGCAATGGAGCAGTGCTACCCCGACGCAACGGACCCCTCACAGCTGGGCCGAGTAATTGAAAGGGAACCGGAAGGTTCCCGATGCACGTAACATTGCGCAGCCCCAGTATAATCTCCCTGGTTAATGCATTGCACCGGTGCATTCAGTCTTTGAAACCCACCATCTCCGGCCCATTTGGCTGGCTAGTGTCAGTACCGGCACTTCGGTCTCTGCCACGGAACAGATACTACATTTGGATCCTGCTAAAAAAATGGGAGCAGCAGGTCTATCAATTTGTTGTCACACCACAGCAAAATGCATACTAGGTCAAGGCTTGACGTGGGGAAAATAGGAGTCTTTCATCCAAAAATGACTCCAGCTGATGCAGCTTTGGTTTGCTAAACAACAAAAGCAATTTCTGCCACGAAAGCGTCAGGCCAAGTCCCGACCTTCTCTTTTAAGTGCAATGGAGCTGTGCCGCCCTGGCTTTGTAATTATTTACTACCCCACCACAGCGAAATGTGGCACAAGGTCGGGGCTTAACGTGAGGAAAATAGGAGCCCTTGATCTAAACTGGCTCCATCTGACACAGATTTGTTTTTTTCTAAGCAACCAAAGCAACTTTCACACGAAAGCGTCAGGACATGTGTGTATGTTTATGTGATTCTCAGTGTGTGTATTTACATTCAAACATGTGTGTGTGCTTGTATCTACGGATAAACATTGGTTTAACTTCCAATGGATGACAAAATACTTTTTACTTAATTTTTTAGTTTTTTCTCCTATGATGAAATGCAATTTGATGTGTGTAAATATTGTCCATGAGTGTATTATTGTGGAGCACCTTTAGCAATACCATTATAGATACCCGGGGGAAACAGAGTTGCTGGGTTTATTTTCCAATTTGGTTATCGTCAATTTTGGTGTTCATACTCAGTTGGTTAGAGTAACGCAACATAGCAAGTTAAGAGCAAATAAAGTTTTTTTCCAAGTTACAATGTTCTATAATTCATTTTTTATTCGAGTTTTTCAATCAAAGAACATTTTGAAGTTCTTCCATTTTAGTTCATGTTTTTGATGACAAATGGCGTGCATATTTATATCTTGTCTTTTACAATTCTGAACTGTGATATTTATGTACTTACGCTTAGTAGTTAGATCGGACAAGCAAGAATATCTTAATATCTTTGACGATGTACGGTAAATTTTTTGTTAGGTTTTCATGAACACCTTTCAATGTTATCACTTTTGTCTTATACAATTTACAGCCTACCTGTCAGATACAGGGAGAATGAACATCAAGGTCAATGTACCTAGTTCATAAAAGAGAAGGCTGCCGAATATGAAGGATTGAAAGATAACTATCAAGGAGACGCAGAACCGAACAGGTGCGTACCCAAGCGCAAAGCAACAATTATTTTCTTGATTTTTGTATAAGTATACCTTCTTTTTTTTAATCATGGAAGGCTTTCAAAATGTATAGAAATTATGTTCCCTGAAAAAATTTATGCATTGTGAGCCACTCTACACAGAAAAAAAATACATAAACACATTTGCAAAATCGTCTTAATAAAGACGAATGAGAAAGAAATAAACAAAACAAGAAGTGATTCAAAGTTTAGTTATCACGCGCTTTGATGATTCAAGCTTTTGTTGCTAATTTGAAGAAAATTATCTCATATTTCAGTTTACCCAATACTCATTCAGCATAATATTCCTCCTATTTGATGATAAATATATATATATATATATACATATATGTATATATATATTACAAACATATATATCTGTTTGATGTTGATATTTCGTGTCTCTTTCACTCAACAGAATCCGATGATGCATTGCGTCCTGTGAATTATAAAGATGAAAAACGCATTTGCATTGGCATAACATATCCTTCAATAATCCAATCAGGTTTGCATGTTTCTGAAACTATAATGGTTCATACCATTATCACTGTGTACGTATCACAATGATCAGTGAGAACTATCCCGTTCCTCCACCTGCTTTACCAAAAAATATAAATAATGACAAGGCCCTCTTTTCACAATGTATGCCATGAGTTTATTCCAGTGATTTTAAGCCTCGTATTATATCTTAATACTTACTGCCATATATATATATATATATATATATATATATATATATATATATATATATATATATATATATATTCAATACTTTCCAAAATGTTTCAATGATAGAAAAAAAATATGTATCTACAAAAAATCAATATATATATATATATATATATATATATATATATATATATATATATATATATATATATATATATATATATATATATATATTTATTAAAGTTTGTCCAAGTTCCAATCACTTTTGTACTTGAACATATCTATCGACACTCCATGAAATTAGGTTGACTGCGTGCTTCGGAACACAACGGAAATCGATGCAATAGTCCCGTCCTAAGGAAGAAGAGAAAAGTTTAAATTTCTAAGTTTTTTGAAATAGGGTGTTTTAACTATTGCATATAGTATAGTTAGATTATTTCTTCCCTTTATGATTTTTATCTCTTTCACAAATATGCGATATTTTATGTCTCAAATAAATACATCCATGATTGACGCAGTTGTTTTAAATAGACGTTTTAAAGTTTTGAAGAAAAAAAATGTGTTGAGTAAAATGAAAACATGTTTTCCAAGACTTGAAAAAAAAATGTTGTTTTTTTTGTTTTTGTTTTCAATGTCAATCCACCTTTGATATCAGACAGAAGAAGACAGAAAACCTAGAACCACCAAATATGCCTGGAGGGCAGATGATGTTGCGATAAAAATGACAGCAGAGATGAGGAAAGGAGTCTGACTATACCCCACAAAATGATTGAATCATCTCCCTTGTTCAGTTGGAAACATTTTTGTCACAATTAAAGCCGTTTAAATGTGTGAAGCCCAAGGTAGCAGATTGCGCTTAACGAAAAAATTCACTGTGATATAATATCTTAAAAGCTATGTCACCGAGTGTTATTGTTGAAAGCTTTCCCCATGAATCTGAATCTGTACAGAATGCACCGCAAAAGTTGCACGGGGGAATTTATTAAATAATCTGAACCAAATGTTTTGGTGTCAAAACTAATCAATATGCCATGATATACCATGAAACATCCGGTACAATTTCCTGCACTTAACATCCTAATATGTTTGAGATATTTATATATGATTACATGGAGGAAACTTAGTGTGTGAATATACACACACACAATCACAAACTCGTCAAAACACATACACACACACACACACACAAACACACACACACACACACACACACACACATATATATATATGTATATATATATATATATTACATTGATCTCCTAATGCATAACCGTCGCAAGTAAGGAAACAAAAAAAGCCAATATAGACCAATGAATAAACAAGATGATGATCTGGAGTGAAAACAGTTATCTCAGTGTCTGCATTGCCGGTAGCTGTTTGAGTCAACGCTACATTGAAGCTGCTACGCAATCGGTTGCAGGTTCAATTCCCACAGCAGCCGAATTTTGTTAAATGGTCTATTCTGTTTACGTTGTCGAGGGCCAAGTTATACATCTTCATGTTTTTATCTTATATGACGGTATGTAAAATTATACATATATTGTGTTACTCTCTAAAATTTGACTGCAAAGTAATATATATTTATAGGTGTAAGTTACCACCTTGCAAAGACTGATTGGGTATTAACTCTCTTAAGTAAAAATTCTTTAGCCAATCGTCGCGGTTGGGGAAACAAGGAGAAAGGGGGGCTTTAAAAATTAGTAGTGAGTGATGATGACACATCCTGAAATTCATTTTAGTGTTTATTGAATATGAAGTCAAAACGTAACATCTATGACATTATCACTGATAGTTTTGTTTTGCTCATAGTTTTGATAGGAAGTTTGTTTTTTTTTTTACCTGGCATCATACTCTGATAATCTATTTCAAGTTACTCCTTTTTACTCTAACAGATTTTTTTTATCATACTCCTTCTTCTAATTGTTCATTTGTTTTTGATTTCTGCTTTTGGTTTTTTTTTCCCACCTGGTTTCTTTTTCTGATCACATCTTTTGAACAGTTGTGGTCAAAAGTGAGGCTGGTTTCTCTCTTTTGGGGGTCATAAGGGGGAGGAAATATTTTTTCACGAGTTAAAATCTCAAGTGATTCATTTTCTATTTCTGTGGTTAAAATGTTGGAGAAAAGTTTCTCCATTTCAGGGTTCAAGAGTGAGGCTAATATGTTTTTTTCTTTCCAAGGGTCAACATTGACTGAGACATTTTACAGATCAAAACAGAGAATAATCTTTTCACCTTTGGGGGCGAAAGGGAAAAAATTGTTTGTCTTTCAGAGGGTCAAAAGTGAGGGGAAGCTTCACCCTTTTCCAGGAAAATACAAGTTTTAGAATGTATTTTCGTATTTATATACTCATACTTATGATATAAGTCACTCAATGTCCTCCTGTCTGTGTTGTCGACCACCAAAAATAGCAAGAGCATTAGTCACCAAATTCAGAAAAACATATTTGAAGGTTGGTTTGAAAAAAAAATGATATGCTTCATTTTACATCGTAAATTAAGGCTAAATTTGATCATCAACGTTCATAGCTGACTAACACACGCACACATGCACACACGCACACACACACATATATATATATGTTTGTGTGTATATATATATATATATATATATATATATATATATATATATATATATATATATATATATATATATATATATATATATATATTTCATCCACTCGATTGATCTCTGGTAGTATCCTTAGGAATTTGTGGTATCATGCAAGGATCTCAAATACTCATATATTTTTTTCATGAGCAGTCCATGCTGTCCCCACCCCCGTGAATAGTAGCTATTTGGAATCAAAATCAATAACTCAGAATCTTATTTGACCAATCTGAACCAAATTTGATAGGGATATTGAATACCATGTAAAAATTTACGAGTTAAAATGTTGGGACTGATCTTTGTTGTAGCCTCAAGCCACCCCTCCCAATTTTTTTAGAACAATGTTCGGACACAGTTAGAAGAGTAGTTAATCTTCAGGACGATTGATTAAGTGAATTGTAACAAGAAGTATTGGAATAACGTTTGATACGTGTTTAGACTCAAGAACATATCCAGGTTTCCCGCTGGATTTATCTGAAAATCTATTCTATGAGCATGTCATATATATATATATATATATATATATATATATATATATATATATATATATATATATATATATACATTGTTTAATCCACTGGCAGCAGTTTAATTCTAATACAACGGTTCAGTGTGGCTATAAACTCACTCTTATCCCATCTTCTCCACGGAACTGGACGGTCAGTAAGGTTGAATTTAAGCAATATATATATATTTTTGCAAATGTTTTCCGTATCAAAAAGAGTGGTGTATATATATGTATATATATATATATATATATATATATATATATATATATATATATATATATATATATGTAGTTGTGTGTTCGTGTGTGTGTGCTTGCATAGGTAATGCAAAGATTAATTGCACAGTTTTTGATTCCTTAACTCATCAGTTACAAAGTAGGCAAAGCCTTTCAGTGGCAACTATCGAAAAAGATTACCAGCAATGAGAGACCTGCACACATCATGTACAGCCAGATAAGACTTGAAAGATTATATCTACAGCGGTCATTTTTGTAACCACCGTGTTGCTCTAAAATGTGTTTCTCGAACAGAAACAACAGGAATAACCCCATGAATGTACAGTGTTTGTGGAAGATGAGACGTATGATTGTCCTGTTCTAACTGGATTTCACACAGTTATGATTGATTCAAAGATGCACCCCAGGAATAGCGGACAGAAGGCCTTGATCATGATGAACTGATGATTTGTTTCCATTTAAACTGTTCCAAGTGTGCTAGATGCTTGCCTTAGTCTTGCACGAACGATGAGAATATACGTTTGTACTTCCAATGCATCAAAAAAATATATGCTACATGGAGAGGGATGCCGTACTATTGGGGAAACAGAGTAATATAGTACGAATCCTTTTGTTCACATGAAATACGATTTTTCCAAGACAGACCTGCTTCTCAATAATTCAGTTTCGAGAACAATGAACAACACAGACCTATTGTAGACTCACAATTTCAAACACGACCCATTTCCTATTTGCTGAATACTTATTACTACAATCATGCCAGCATGCACAACCTTTGTTACTCTTTGTACGTTTTAAAACCTATTCTCTTTCCGACTCTTTTGGTGCCGTCTCTCCAAAAGTTTTCAAACGATAATTGGTGCGGTCTTTCGCTAACATATTGTCTCAACAGTAATATTTTTAGTATTTTGATATGACTTTAATCTTAAAACAGAGCTTTACTTTTCGTCATTAATACGGAAATACAAACTGGAAGAATTACGCCACCTGCAAACCTTGGGAAAGTTGTAATTCAATTCTATTTTGGTGCTTTCATTTAGTCTTTCCTCAAATTATTGTAATTTGCCAGTAACACATTAATGTCTCGTGCTGATTAGGATTTTCAAAAAGCTTTTTACAAGTTAGGATTGTGTAACAGTTGCCAAATCTGCTTCTCTATCTCTATAGAGATCGGGGTTCGATTCCCAGTATGAGTCGAGGATATGGAAATCTCCCCATTAGGACAAATTCCATCATGTACCCGGCAACTCAATGAACATATCCTGAGCTGTATGATTACAGTGGAATATAAAAGTCGTGTCCTCTCCAATTTGGAAAGGTCATAGTAAACAAACGAGGAGCCTTCGGGTTAACTTCAGCTTTAGTCTGCTCATTTATGTTGGCTTAAGCGTGGGACAGTGTATATTGGATTATGATTTCATTAGGATTTTATAATTCTTTTCATAATTATTCCATTTTTATTGTACATAACTTAGCTTTGCTTCGTAACCGTAAATACATCCTCTGCGTGTACAAAAAGTATCCAATAAATTATATAATGTTTTCATCATAAGGAAAAAAATGAAAAAAAATGGAATTTGAACTCAGATATCCCTAACATTTGTACTTAGATTTTCTATATTCAATCTCCTAGATTTTCAGTTTTTTTTAAATTATTTTTCAAACATTGGCTAAAATTTTTATAATATTGAAGCTGTACAATGATGTTAAAATAAGCTTTTGAAGGTATTGGATAGTTTTTGCACTCACAGTATATGAGCGCTCCTGTGATTTTTCTCACAGCATTAATGTGATGTTTATCAAATTTGATCGTCTAAAATAGATAAATTATTTGTATCTTTCTTCTGGAAATGTCCAGATGTTTCAAAGAAATAAATGTATATATATTTGAAGACATATCAGAATAAACTCATTTGCTCAAAATATGAGTATTCATATTTTTACAATATTTTACTTCTTCTGCTGAGATAATTGCATTTGAAAAAAAAACCCTGCAAAAGACCTCATACGTATTCTTATGTAAATTACTACCTAGTCGAAGCATGGTGTATTTACACAAAGTAATTTACATTGAAACTGAGTAATTACTCTATCATGTGTCAGCCATTTTTCTTAATCATCAAAAACAGTATTCAGAACTGCTACATACCTGTCATATCTGCGATGATTTTTATAGCACGTTCTTCTAAAACCTTTCTGTTGAAACAATCTTCTCGACCATGCATTAAATCCTAATTAATATTTTATGTCTTTTTCTATTTATTGAATCGAAATAAATATGCATTTTAGATTGAATTGCATTCGTCAGATTCCAAAATATGTTTGTTATATCTGTAAAGAGTGAATTGCTTTATTGCTTTGATATGTTAAAATCTGTTTCCATTCTGACATAAGGAATGGCCATTCTGGATTCGCTAGTCTGTGAATGGTATTGATGTATCATCGTCAAATATCATTCAAGTTTTCCGTTCGTAATTATGTGATAAAATTACAAGAGGCACTAAAATACCATGAAAAAAGCTTTTCTTGCTTATTGTTTCTCCTTCAGGAATACTATTTTGTCCCATTTTTAAAATCTAAATTTATGACGCAGCAGATTCGACAAAATCATAACAAACACAAACTGTCTCCTTGAAAGGCAGGGGTCAGCAACTATAGCTTGCGGGAAAAATCCAGCCAATCGCTTCATTTCATTTTTTGTTTTTCTAATCTATCTTTCGATGGCAACAATAAAATTCAATATCTTAAATTAGAGCGATATTTCTATGTGAAAAACGTTTTTTAAAGATGAAGTATATCAAATCTGTTTATAGGTCATCATTCATTGATCATCACTGGCAGTCAATTTTGATTAGATGAACCAAATTTGAATTTCAATTTGTAGAAATTTTGTCAACAAGAATCAATCAATAATCCACATTAATTGGTATTACACAGACGGATGAATTTAGTTTAACATCATTGTTTTACACGTATTTATGTGTCATTAAAGTGTTTATCAGGATAAGCTTAAGTATGTATCTTTCATTTAACAGAATGGGAAACGTTAGTGTTGATCCCAACACATTCTTATTGCATTTATTCTCGGTTCAAAATAAATTGTGCAAGTTATGATTCCCTTGAGACATTGAGATCTCAGTTTTATCATGGTGCTAATATTTCTTGAAAAATATTTGCTCGAGAAAAAATCTAAAGATATTTCTTTTTCATTTCAAACGTAGTATCAGTTTTAGATTGAGAGGAATCGTCCTCTCGCGAGACTAAAATCACTATTAAATATCAGTTCGATCGAATAGATGTGCCCATCGTTGTAGTAAATAAAAGAAACGAGTTTCCCCAGGAAACCCGCTGGCACTGGTGGCACAGACAATCATGTCACATGTCTGAGACAATGGGATTTCAAGATACTAATAGGAAAATGAATAAAACAAATTATTTGAATGGAATAAAACAGTCAAAATTAGAAAACTTCCTGGTTTGACATATTTTTTAGGAAATTTACTATACTTTGTAAGGTACACAGCGTCGACTTGCCTTGAGTATCATGAACCTTTGGAACGGTCATACGTTTTCCATTAAACATACATCAGCAGTTTGCTCTGACAGAAATTACTATATGAAAAAGAAAGTTTTACGGGTCTACATTTAAGTGACATATTCCTGCTATAAGTTTGAGTGAACAATTTTTGTTATCCAATGTAATAAATGTCCTCATCAGGAGGAAATATTAATTTTTTTCCGTATCGATTAAAACTGATATTCACAACAAAACAGGAATATGTTATTCCAATAATGTGAAACTATCTATTATTATCATTATCATCATCATCATCATCATCATCGTCATCATCATCATCATCATCACCACCACCACCATCATCATCATCATCATCATCATCATCATCATCATCATCATCATCATTATTATTATCATTATCATTATTATTATTATTATTTGCAATCTTGCACCTGTTGCCTGGTGGTATTTGCTGGAGTTTGAATGACAGCAAGTCTCTTCAAGTCTCCAGCCCTCCTCTCCTAGTACTCATAGATCACAATAATACTGCGATTTACAGTTTCACAATGGTTGCCCAGTGGTCATTGCTGAAGGCTGAGTGACAATAAGTCTCCTCAGGTTTTCAGCCAGCATCTCTTCTCTCTTTCACCTATCATATCAGTGCTGCAATTTGCATTTCCGCTTTCATTTCCCTTCCTCTGTTGGGTCACTGTTAACAATTAACGTTGGAGTCTTTATATTTCTAGCATTTTCCTCAGTATTCAATCCACTAATGCTTATTCATTATTCGTCAAACTAATAGTGGAAAATCATTCATTCTATACAATGCTAAAAATTCGACATAATTTCCGATCTTGTCGAAGCATTAAATGTTGCAGCGATGATTGATTTCAAATATCAAACATGCTCATTGAAATTCACAGGTCAAATTAGGCTAGAACTGATAAATTTAGGTCATGGTCATTTGGTACAAAACAACAGCAACATTTATGTAAGAAGTTTTGATTTTGGAAGTCTATAACAAGAATCTAATTTTTTTTCTTCTCAAAGTTCTATTTAGTTTGTCCCAAACATTAGAAAAAGGGGTTTTTTTTCGAAATATATAAAAAAAGTTTTTTTTTTCTTTTTTTTTTCTGTTTTGCTTCCCTTTTTTTTATTACCAAAGATCATAGATTACAATAAAGGACAAATTATGAAGCATAATATATTCGTTGCATTCACAGAATTCACTTCTGAGCCAAATTGTCTGAGAATATCTCCAAGTCTAATCATAATATCCAATCAATTCTCAGTAACTGAAATGCCATAAATACTTATCTAAAAACCTAAAAACTCTAAATAGAATTGACGATATCTGTGTGTGTGTTTGTGTGTGTGTGTGTGTGTGTTTGTGTGTGTGTGTGTGTGTGTATGTGTGTGTGTGTACAGTTATTACTTGGAGAGTAGCCTGTATAATAATTCAACATTCATTAGATGTATTAGTCAGCGCACAAAGCTGTCCGATGTCATTTTTTTTTTCAATCAGAACCTCTCAAGATATCTGACAGGTCAGTATAGAAAGTAAAAACTTCTTCATATCTCTCCAGGGATTTTGAAATCAACTACCTGACCTTCCACTCTCAATAATTATTTGAATTCAGTCATAAACTATCTAGATTTACCAACATGAAGGGACGTAACCGAAATACTTCTGAGCCGTGGTTTACAACAACGGACGGAAAATATTTCACATGATGAATATATATATATATATATATATATATATATATATATATATATATATATAGAGAGAGAGAGAGAGAGAGAGAGAGAGAGAGAGAGAGAGAGATAGATAGATATATTGATGGATAGATGGACATAAGACAGAGAGAGGGAGGGGAAGAGAATAAGGGGAAGATATATATATATATATATATATATATATATATATATATATATATATATCAGATTGTATACCACTCATTATTACTTTTCACAATGCTACAACGCACATCCCCTGAAATCAAGAATGATTAAACACAGATGGAAAATCTTAACATGAATATTCAGATAGATAAAATTGGAAAAAAAACAGGCATTCTTTCTTTCCCCTAGACTGACAATACTGATGAAATAGTTGGCTTTAATATCATCATCACTAACGATATTCTTTCATTGTCCTTCTTCAAGAATCACCACACCTCTATCATTGGCGTTGCAGAGGTAATATTTTCTGAGCCCATGGTGTACGTCAAGTCAGCTCCTATTCAGCTGGTCTCGGTTCCATATTCGTTTTTTGGGGACCTATGTTGCAAGTCGTGATGTTCACCAGTTGCCAGGCATTCTTGCAACGTGGCCAGATCATCCAAATGATTTTTTTATGATTCATCGGACACTTTTTTTTTCTTTAACATACTGTGCTGCCTTGTGGTCACTCCATGTGATATTGAACACTATTTTTTAATGTGTCCATTGCATGAAAATGTCCTGTGATATGAATGGCCCCCAAATCGGTAAATTCTGTTACGGATGAAATAGCAAAAAATATCTATGCTGTAATCGCATTGAACTTACTAACCCTTTCACAAGTTCTACCACCAAAATCACTTTCGATATTTGCCACAGCTCTAACTGCAAATATAGCAACCTTATTTACATCCTTGAATGCACATACTGCAAAATACAATACGAAGGAAAATTTGAATGACCATTCAATATCAATCTCAATAATCACATACACTGAGTTAAATCCACCAATCATAACAATTTACTCCCCAAAATAGAATCATTTTTGCCTACCAATCGTCACAATGAACTTAAATTCAACATAATCAAAAGGATAAAAGAAATTATTCCTCATGAAAATACAAACATTAAAAAAACTATGATGACATGTGATATTACTTCCACGAATTCTTTCCTAAGGGACTAAATATCAAATCGAACAACCGGCAACATAATTCCATTTCATAAAGTTATCACTAATACCGAATACACAAATTGCTTTAGTACCCCACATCCACATGCCAGAATACACCTGAACAAAGATAGAAATATTTCGAACAATCAAAAAGAAACATCACCAACCCTGACCTCAAAAGAATGAATTTCAAAAAATTGATTTTCAAAACTAAGTCTAACTGCTTATGCAATAACTTTTGATCACTGGATTATTTCCTAAAATTAAACCTATTCACCATTTAATCCCATCATCATCAACATCACCACTTTTATCGTCTGTCATTGGGAACAGACCTTCCTTGGGATTTGACTAACCCTTCTATCATGGGCATCATGGAGCCAGTATTTTCTGACTTTGTATAGTTCGTCTTTCCACTTTCTATTCTGCTTACCTCTGTTGAACGTTTGATCTCCGGAGATCTATGCTGTGTTTCGATGTCCATCGACCGTCTGCAATTCTAACATCATGTCAATTGCCATTTGAGGTTATAAATGTTAGTGTGATATCGCTGACTCCTGTTTTTTTACCTGATATACTGTGTTGTCTCATGATCTCTCCATGTGAGATTCAGCACGATTTTCTTATGCCCACGATCAATGCTCCTCAATCAGCAGATATGTCTCTTGGTGAGGTTCCATGTGTCAGTTCTCTTAGTGACCGTCGAGAGCTTGCATTGGTTACATACTCTTCTTTCTATAATTAATCAGATTCGAATGATAAGCTTGCAATGCCGAAGACTTGCCATCTTTGGGTGATTCTTTGCTTGATTTCTTCCTTTTGTGGGTTTCATGGAGATTTGTTGTTCTTGGTAGACGTAGTATTTTTCCCTCCAATTTCACGTCTTCGATTTAGATGGTTGCGTTATTATTTCCGACGTAGTTGTTGCACATGACCTTCGTTTTGCTGAAGTTTGTGTATAGGCCGACTTTCCAATTTTTTTTTCTCTTACTTTTTCTTGTTGTTTAGCACATCTACAATAAATGAAAGTCGTGTAGGTTTTTTTGTGAATAGGACAATGTCGTTTGCAAATCTGAGGTTACTCAGATATTCATCGCATCCAGGATTCCTATTCATCACTTCTTGTTAGTGTGATCCCTTTATTCTATTCCACCATTTCTTTCCTCATCTGGGAGGTTCCAAGGCAACCAGTTCCTTTGGGACCTGACACTTGGATGATCTATGCTCACACAGCCGGTAACCAATTATCGAGACAGCCATTACCATTACCAATCCAGATTGCTGTCCCACAGCAAAAGGGTGGACTTAAAAGAAAATCTTCCATTTCACTGATTTTACTAAACCATCAATCTGTCCTTCTAATGCTGAGGATGGCAGACTTTTCCAGCAAAGTTAAATCTATTTTGTTCGTTATAACAATGCGAAACTCAAAAGATACGATACACTCAGACCCAGTCCAACTTTTTTCACAGTACACACACACACACAAATATATATATATATATATATATATATATATATATATATATATATATATATATATATATATATATATATATATAATCGTACTATGAAAAGTTCGTGTGTGTATGTGAGTGATGATTCAACAATTAGAATGTGCAGAGAAATCCAAGGGTAATAGCAGTTTTCTACGTGTTCATTATCACGTGGACATGCCTCTTTGGATATATATATATATATATATATATATATATATATATATATATATATATATATATATATATATATATATATATATATATATATATATGTGTGTGTGTGTATATATGTATATATATATATATATGAAATAGTAAACGGAGTTCGGAGAAAACAAATGAAAGTTTATATTCATTGAAGAATACGATTTGGTCATCCCTATAAATATTAGCTTGATGTGAAAATAATTGCTGTTTTCGACCATATCAGTTTAGCATAAAGATTATCAATGAATATAAGAATCTTCGAAATCCTCGTATTTTCTTAAACTAGATCTTATTAGACGGGGAAGCATGGATTCACTGACTTCTGAGACCTATACGTTCTTTGAAAGGTGTTGTTGGAAACCATCCCATGAGTTTGAAATGCATGAAAGGTGGTAGAGATAGGTCAGATGAGTAAATCGAGGGAGATAGAGATTCAAAGCTTGCTTTGATGAATTTCTAAAGGATTATTCGCTCCACAAGTTAAATATTTTGCTTTTCATCAAGTATTTTTCGAGCAACATAACCTGCTTTATTGATTTCTTATTTAGTGCAATAGCTGTTGAATGTCTAACACTCACTTCCTCTCCAACACCTCAGGTTGATTATTAGTGGGTCTTCTTCAGTGATGGCCTTCAATCGGGTGTTGTCAAACACAGAAGAACATTATCTATAGTGTTTTCGTCTTTGTTTCAAAATATTTGGAACCAATGTTGACTCGTACTTTAGTTGATGTTCCCCTAATCTAATGCTTGGTTGATATTGCCATCAATTCTTACTGATTTACCTTTTTTTTTTCAGGATTCATACAACAAAATTTGCATATTTTTTTAACACTGATTTGACTGCCTCAAAAAATTGCATTACATAGGGAGAAGAAAAGGAATTGGGATGGGACAAAATATACGCTTTCAAAAGGTATATTACATAGACATAAATAAGTAGGAGTTGTCTCAAGAGATAAGCATCACATTTTAATATAACATTTTTCATCAACCTAATAGATATGTTTTTGGTTGTCTGATTCATAAACCTTAATCTCATGAAAAGTCAACAAAGTAAGTTGGTTGAAAATGAAATTATTGCTAGCAAAGAATGTGGACCTGGCTAATAATGAGACAAGTTGTAAGAATCCCAATATTTGAAGACGACCACAGCCTATGGCACACACAAGCGGGATGCTAACAGTTCAACAGCTTGCACATTGCGTTCATAACAACTAAAATGAACGCAATGGCCCAAGTAAATCGGTGTATAATAATGTCCATGATAATCCTAGAATAGGCCCAGATTTTATCTCACAATTGATGTCTATCACTCCTGTCAACTTCAACGAAATATTGGGTAAATAGCGTTGGGGTCGTAGCAGGGAGTTGCCAATCCTTTTTCAAAACGTTGAAGCGAACAAAAATAGTTTGACATATATAAACAGTAGATCAGATTCATATCTGTGTTGTACATTTTCTATTTTGGCTGAGGTGAGTCATTTTGGCCAAATTGTTTCAAATGTAATATAGAAATCGACAGCTTGAAAGCAATTTATTTTTTACTCCATGAGAATAACTTTTATCTCGTTATTCTGTATGTGGCTAATAAATCATCAGAATCACATTTTGACACTTTTCTGATACTTCGACCAAATCGGATCAGATACACTGGTTATCGTATGATCGCAGAATATTTGCGACGTCCAGTGCCAATCATAACTTAGATGGTTGGATGACAGGATTTACAAGGTGCTGTTAGCTGCTCAAAATCGAGTCCGAGCAATCAAGGGACGATCCACCAATTTTCCTATTGTGATCAGATCTCTATACTACAACCACTCCCCGCTGAATCCACTCATTTGCTTGACTGCATGCGACTAGAAATGATGGAATTAACATACTGACTCCATTGCTGTCGGATATCATGATATTCAGTGTGTTGACTACATAATCAGTCTTGGTTCTTCATTTTCTTTAAAAGAAATTCCCAACTTGGTTTTTGATTCAGAATCGATAAATCCAGCTTCGATTACTTTGAGTAAATCTTATGAGGGAAGTTCATTCGACACAAAGATGTATTTGCAAAAGAAAATTATGTTGATCTTGGTCTCTAATCTCAACACTTGACAATGGACAGCAAATAAAACCCTTCCCATCTCGACTAATATTTGAATTAATTTGAGTGCTTTTGACAAACAACATAAACAGTCAGAAATAAGTACTCTAAGATCTTAGGAGTTTGCTATCGTTTTTTTCAATTGTGAATGAAGTGTATCCTTATCTACAAATAGGTAACTATACTTACATTTGCCATACATCATACTTGTGTATTGAACTTTCATTTTACTCTCTACTAATTTCACGATGAAAAATCATCAGTCATAACATTTATTGGTCTTCAAGGCTTGCTAGTTGCAAAAAAAAATTGATGATAAGTACCAGACTTATATATCTTTCAACGCACACACACACAAATACAAACTTTTATATATATATATATATATATATATATATATATATATATATATATATATATATATATATATAGAGAGAGAGAGAGAGAGAGAGAGAGAGACAGACAGACAGACAGACAGACAGACAGACAGACAGACTGAGAGAGAGAGAGTGAAAAGTAAGTTTGGCACTGATGTAGTTTTTCTTAAATATGTTTTTACATAGTTTCGCATTAGGATACTGAATCATACCATCCAATTTCCATTCCCTAGCAGGCATTTAGTAACTCAAGTTGATAGCCAAAATTGGCATCTTTGATGTAAACCTTCCATTTCAACTTCCAGGGAACCACGCACATTCTCAAGTTTTAAATATTTACCTCACGCCTCCGTTTCGAATATAACTGCAAGGCCCATCGTCTCTTATCTTGTTATACAAATGTGAAGAGTTTTCGCCGCCAGCAATAGATTACCGATTTTCTTTCATGTATGCATGCTTTGAGGAATCGGTGCGGTAGCAAGCAAATAAGCACTCATCAAATAGATTCACAGGATAGAAATTCCATTGATGGCACTTTAATAGCAGGCTTTACCTCTCGGCATCTGTACCCTTTTGACACTGAGTCTTCCGTAACGGAAGTCTTGGTTGGCTCAAAAGTCATTGCGTTTTCTTTGCAATTTTAACTTTAATGTGGCTATTAAATTCCTTTGTGTAGAACCACTCAGCGACTCAGATGTAATCCCTTGAGTACATTAGAATGTGCCTTCCATGTAATAAAGTATAATTTTATTCAATTCGTTAATATTGCATGGATCTCAAGCCTGGAAGTTAGACCATACATGGGCTGGTTTAGTCTCAAACATAGCCATCCTTGAACATGATGATAATAACACAAAAAAAACCAGTAAATATTGGATTGAAATATGGCCCATTCTCCCTTGTGATGATGTCATATGGTTACTGTTGAAATTGTAAAGTCCCCAGAAAGTGTCCCAACCGTTTCGATGGTTTGTGAACCACTGCTGTCGACGATTTCTTATCGTTGAGGACAAGTTTTAGTCCCAAGACCTGGATCTATTTTTTCATCACTGAATAGTTTGCACTGATGTAAGGTCTATTTCAAATGTCTTTGTGATGTTATCAATAGCTCGAGCAGCGTTATGTTTTGATTTGAAATTTAACAACAAAATTAGTCTAACATCTAGGGCGAACATAATTGCTCCCAAGACCTCAGAAACCTTGGATCAGAAAGCATTTTGTCTCCATCTACATTAAATATGGAACAAATGCAATCACGATAGTAAATCTATTACTTTTGATCCCCTCATATGTAAGGAAAAAATGACATTCCAAGTGTATCTAAACCGTACGGTCGAATCGCTTATTTAGTGAATTTTATCCTCTCGGGGTCATCAACTGGGGAAGCTGTGTGTCAGATTGAGCAAATCCTAGTAAATCGCGACGTCATTTATGTTTGTACATATGGGCATTTTGTTCAGTCAAAATGTGATCAGATATAATCTGATGCTGGGGTCCTATTTATCGATAAGCAATTTTCTGGGCAGACACCCGTATAATATTACATCGAAATATACAAGAGGGATAAAAAGTTTTCAATTTTTTAAATCGATATCTATATATTTTCACGTGAGACAAGCAATGGATCCATATTTTCGATTTTCCAGAATGTGAGTGGTTTCCCGCTTACTAATGGACACTTTAAAAAGGATGACAAATTGGGAACCATGCAACGTGTACATGAAACATTTATGATGAGCCTCACATAGACAAACCACAAGACAGCACAGTGCATCCTGAAAAAGACAGGAAGGACATCATAGAATCCATGAAAAATCTCAAATGGCAGGGGCCTGGCCAAGTCATAAGAATGGCAGACAACTGATGGACATCGCGAACCACGACATGGATCCCCTGAGATCACATGTGCAACCAAGGTTGGCAGAATTTTAGATGGAGAGACGAGCTAGACAAATTAGGAAAATTAGTTTTGAGATTAATTCATACGTACCTTGATTAATGCAGCATGTTTTTTTTCATTGTATCCGAATCCTAAGGCTTCAAAATGTCTGCACATTGATGCTTAACCTGATTTACTGAAGTAATAGGAAGAGTAATTTTAAACGTACAGGTTTCATGATATTGAATGCTTCTGACCGTTCGTGCAAAATGCATGATAATCAATTAGAATAATTGTCTGGGAAGTTGAAGATTCATCTCTTTTTGGGTAATGGAAACAAAGGGGTCATTTCCAAAACAAGCTGCAGACAAGAATAGTCTGTCTATTTTCAGACGGGGAGCACATATTATTGTAAGTTTTATACCCGTGTATATATTCCTACACATATCTGGAAAATAATATTTTTTTTATGTCGATGTCGTTCTGTCGGTATCTCGAGCATGCTACGATGGGCCCCTGTCGATTACTTCTGGTAACATTTTCTCAGCGTTAATATACCTGAAAATTTTCCCACTCAAGCATGTTTATCAGGATCAGGTTTCGTACCAACTAAATTCCTTATCAAATTAATTGAAATCGTTTACCATCCTCTAACATTGCACGTGATTCTAGTCAGCAAAATGATACTTGTAAATATTTTACTTATCTTATTGCATTAGATCACATTAGTTGACAAATTGCGAATACAATCCTTACAAACCACGCACTGGTTTGATATAGTCATTTGGGGTCAGGGAAAAGGGAGAACAGGCAGCAAGTATCATACTGAGTGAAACAATGTATGGCTTGGTATCAACAGAAAGCGGTGGCCTCTCCATTTATTGCTGATCATTTTTTCTTCCTGACTCCTCAGATCTTTACAATTCTATTGGGGATGATGATGTAACATTCCACTAATAGTTGATCTTATCACTGCTTATAATTACATCAAGAAGATTACTTAGATGTGAAATGCTTGTTTATAGCCAATATCTGGAATTACATGAAATAAACCCATCATTCCGCTACACGTTAGATGTAATTCCATCCTTTTCAATGTAGGCAGTCCATTATCGAAGAATTGAGGAGGAAGATATGACATGCATTGATGTTGAGGTCAGGTTATAGGATAAAAGGTACACAAGTGTGCAGAATTAAATGCATGAAGGTTGTTATTTTCAAAAAATCCTAGAGTCACGCACTAATTATAGATCGAATACGAATCTCGGTTTTTAATTTCCATGACATTTTTCCTATTTCTTCCTGGGAGCAGGGAAGATTATTTCTTTTTTCCCAGATAAATATCAAATGATCTCATAAGCATTAGGCCTGCTGTCGATCTCTTAGCTTTGAAGTTGATAGAAATGAAAACATGGTAATTCTAAAAACAGATAATGCCCTCATTTGCCTTATTCGTAAAAGTTTGAACTTGCTGAACTCCTCTTCTCTGTTGCCCATCGCTCTTTGACTTGCGCCAAACAATGGTTTCAGTAATGGACTAGCAGCATGCCCAGCGTCGCTCAGGCTCAACGGGGACTATAAATGGTTCAGAATTGTTGTTGATGACGGAATATCCAGCATTAAAAAGTACTATTAGAGTCACTATAAAGAGTTATTAATCATATGAAGAATTGAATGATTTCCCATCAGGGTTATAGCAGTCCGTCTATAATCTGAGAAAAGACTACACATAAATAGATAGACGGATAGATAGATAGATAGATAGATAGATAGATAGAGGGAGAGCGAGAGAGAGAGAAAGGAAGAAATCAGTCAGCCGGTTGTCATTATTAAAGTGCAAATCACCTACATGGTTCCTTTGATCAATTTTCTTCATTTGCCTTTTTAGTTGACTTTAATTCATTACCTATGGTTACAATGCTTCTAGGAAAAGAAGATTGGTATATTCACAAACTTTGTTATTACAAACTAAAAAGAAAATATGAAAAATTGATAGATTGATACACATTAGATCATTATTTTTATATGGGTAAGTGCGAACGCAGACCAAACTCATTTTTATTAATAAGTTTGTAAATCCTTGATACCATTTTTCTATCCACCGAATAAGAGCATTTCAGGGGAAATCAGGTAACAGGAAAAAGAGTATGATAGAGAGCCATAGATAGAGAGAGAGAGAGAGAGAGAGAGAGTGACAGACAAATAGACAGACAGAGACTGAACGTTATATTCTATGGTCATTAGTCGTGGCGATTTGATTCTACGGTTAGACTTGGAGACTCAGTCCCAAATCTTACGGAAGTCGGTTAGCTGTGAACTAACATTTTTCTCCAACAGACTTTAGAACACAGCTGGCTTATTGATGTTATTTTAAAAGCTACACTAAAAGAAGACGCAATTCGATTGGCATGTGGAATCATTTTTTGGTACTTCTATGTTCCGGATTTCTCATGCAAGAAAATCCACCCAACACTCCTCTAGTGTTTGGCATTTGAGAACGGAGGCAGTAAATAAACATCCAAATCAAAAAAACCACACTTGACCTCTCCGTTGGGGTTAATGCTTGATCATTTCGGATGTTGTTTGGTATCTCCACGTAAGCAGTATCAGTATTCAGTCCAGGGATAATTAAAATCAGGAAAGATTTGTCTATTAGTCCTTTGCACATTTTCCTCATTTTTCTCTTTTGCTGCAATTAGCAAGATTGATACAGTCTGTTTTCCCCAATATTTACAAGTAGACTGATACGCATAATGCTTACTACTTACTCAACGCGTTATCACTGTGTCTCCGGCTTGTAGGCAAATCATCAGGCTTCTTAGTTCCGTCGGGGTTCAAATTGCAGCAGATCCACTTTTTCCTTCGGGTTTAGGGGGAACAAATAAATGGATAAAAACCCATTGACAATCGTTATATATTTTCATATTAAGTACCAACAGCTATTTTACATTTCCCAGTTTTGGAAATGACAGCTCTGAAACATTTAACCTTAAGTCGTTTGCTTTCCTCATTTTTTGAGTGTAGACTACCTTTTTTATTTATTCAGTTTTCATATGATTTTAATAGAAAATAAAATTTGGCCTGCCATTCACCGGAAGCTTGCTTTTTATTTAGACTCCTGTTGTTCACTTGTAACTATAGAAACATTTATCATTTGATGCTATTACTTTTCCTTACCTTACAATGTCTGGATTAGATTTGTCATTTTTTTTCTATCTCGATAGTGGAAATCTTTACACCATTCTTTAATCGTTATTGAAAAAGTGTTCTTTATATAAGAATAATAAAGCTTTGGTTGTAATGAAAGGGTTAGATCACTATATATTGAACGGGTATAGATTTCTTTTTTGATAAAAAATATTCTAAAATATCTATTTTACGCAAAAGATGCCACTTGGAAATGGGTCATTTTCATAAAGTAGTGAGATGAGCACACCTCAAAAAACGCATTTTCTGATTTTTGGCAATCTATTATAAATCCATTCATCCACAGTTTCCTGGAACAAACTTACAGTTGTTGATTTATTTATTCTATAAAAAAAAAAACAGCATGCGTATCGAATCGTTTTTGCCTGGATTTTCAACAATTTTTTCAAAGCGCAGATTTCTCTTTGAATCAGAAATGGTATCATTCCAGTGTCCAACCTTTCTTTTTCATCGATCCTAGTCAAATGCACCGAGTGCACGTTGCACATTCAACATCAATGGGTTATTGTCGCCACTTTCCCTTGAATAAATATCACCATCCAGGGGTCCCAAGGCGATACAATGAAAGTACCGAAATGACCGCCTAGAAAGACCAACATTTGCAAGTAAACAAAACGATAATTATATTAACTGCAATTCTATGCTTTAGTTATAATTATGACAATAAAACGCAACAATAAATTTTCATTATATTTGCAAATATATAAGTTAAAAGATATACCAACCAGTGATCCCAAATCAGCTCTTTTAGAGCAATAGCGAGATGGAAAAGGGCTGTATTAGCACCAAACATTTGTCTCGAAGTAGACGTTCATTCTCACGAACATAATACATTAAAATTTCAGAAAATGATATTTGTTTCCAATTTAAAGCTGAATTATTTTGTCTACATGTATCTTAATTTTTGATCGTGTTTTTAAGATCAAATCAGTGTAATTAATGGGAATACCAAATCTCAATAAGAACTTTTTTCGGTAGGGTAAATCCAAATTCAGCAACCCCGTCTCTATCCCATCGGTATACTGATCCTAAATTGGAAGATTAATTAAAAGCGATGGTTGTTACATATGTAACAATTATCTGATAATTACTGAAGATGATCTGTTTAATCTAACAATAAGGTTTAATCAGTAATGTCTATAACATGCTATTATATCAGTTTCATGAAGACATTCAGACCGTTCAAATGAAATACACGTGTGGAAATTGTAATACGTTATCATTACACAATTTACCAAGAGACACTTTAGCAGATGAGGTACTAACCATACATTAGCTGATGGAAACCTGGTTAAGGTGATCGCACTCGGGCATAGACTATTATCAACCAACAAATAAGTTTCTGTAAATACTTATCATTATAAATGCCTTGAAGCCAAAAGCGTATTACAATGACCCTGTCAGGTCAAAGAAATTCCTTGATGGATGGTACAATAGTGGCATAGTAATATTTTTCGATAATTTGGAAAAATCTATTCTCTGAGAGCCCTGTAGCTTCTGAGAGGAATCATCAATACAGAAGAAATTTCTCTCTCTCTCTCTCCCTCCCCCCCCTCTCTCTCTCTCTCTCTCTCTCTCTCTCTCTCTCTATATATATATATATATATATATATATATATATATATATATATATATATATATATAATAAAAGAGCGCACATGAAGAACTGCTGAGCAAGTTTTCATCATCTCCGGGGATTGTGTTCAGGATAGATTTTAGAAAATAAAAAGCACGTTGGTCTCAAATCTACGCAATTTACATGTGAAGAATTTAGTGAGTGACAAAAATCAAACGTGTAGCACATTAGCAGCTGGATATCTGGTTAGCATTGAACTCACTTCACCAGGGGAAAAGATCTATCAAACAAGCTTGTCGAACTATGTTCTATGATAACCACTCACAAATTTGTTGTACTTTTGAAAATACACAGAAATGAGCCTGTACATTAATTATCAACAAAAAAGAAATCATCAAGGTACCGACTGTTTTGCTGCACCCAACAAAAGGTACTCATATTGAGTTCTTGTGATCACTGTATATGTTTATGTGTGTAATGGAAGCGTTGAATGTAGGGTGAAAAAAGCTCTTTCCACTGTACAGGTACGCAATCTCCTACCCGAAATCCTAAGGAAAAAGACATTTCGGGGAATTGAAATTCTTCTGATATCTAAATAATAGCACAGATACCGTGTATAAATAAGACAACTGGGTTGGTTGTTAAGGAATCTCATTTTTCCCTGCAATCAACCTTGTAATTTTTCACAATGGTCGTGGTCAATGAAACCATCAATCCCATTACTGTTCATCTTTACAATGGTGATTAAATGAGGTAAAGACATTCCATAAAATTAGGGGCATTTTTTTTTTCGGAGAAAACAATGTGTACTCGTAAAAGTTGATTATATCTAAGTCGATTTTGATTCGTCTTTTGTTCTTGTTTTTGTTGAATATATAAGTCGATTGTGATTTGTTTTCATTTCTGGTATTTACCCGATCCATTCTGATACATTTTGACTCGAATGTTTTGTTATTTTTAAAGCGAACCAAAAGGTCCGACAATACACAGTTGGCAGTGTTGCACGTGTCTTTCTTCAAATTGACCCACATCATGAAGGAACAATTAAGAGGGATGTGTCAGAGTTGAATGGCGTTTTGCCAAGCAATAAACAAAATGCACTCAAACGTTTACACGTTCTTGTCACCACTCAGTCGTCCGGGCCATTTAGAGCCTATTCTACAATTTCGCTAATAACAAAGGACAATTTGCTGTTGGTAAGAAGTCACTGAACAAGTCAGGGATATAAAACTGTACAGCTCAGACCTTCAGCGAACATCAGGTACGAGATCGGCATACCCTAATCGTATTGTATCTCAGGGGACAATATGTTTTCTAATGTACGTTAGTCTGTTGCCATATCCTAATCAATAAGTAAACGTTCACCTGCAAATTGCCAATTCAGTTGACCGATGATATTTTCCTCCTGATAAGATTGAGAGGATTTCCTGCGCAGAGCATTCACTTGCTCTCCATGGAAGAGATCATTAGGCTGTCTGACATTAATTCAGAAAGATATTGGAGAGCATCGATTAGCTGAGGCTCCTTAATGTTTTCATAGGAAATCAGGTTTTGAGCTTGAATGAACGAGATCAGAGAGGAAATTGAGGCTGTACTCTATCATAATATCATATGTTACCAGTAGTGTATTACTAGAGATGCTGAAGGTGAACACGGGGTTACCTGCGGTAGAACCTCAAGAGAATCCAACCAATTTCAGAGACATTTCACAACACATAGGGAGAGTATTTCTATATATAGTTTGTCGTTTTTTTCAATGGCTAAAATAGATCATTTTAGTACTTCACTGATAATAAGGAAAGGTCTTGTCTTTCTCCATAAGTATAAAGAAATTGATGCTACTCTCCTAAATTTGAATATCAAAATCAAAAGTTATATCTATCTACAGAATGTTTGATAAACAAGATAGTTTCCCGGTCTGCATAACGAAAATGCATCGTAGAACAAGTAGTATACCAGCATATATATTTTACAGAAAATTATTATCCGAATATCTTGGTATTGCAAGAGCAACTATGAAATTTATTGATTTTACACTGAAATTGGTTTCTTTGGTTGTAAAAATGGTCAATCAAGTCAGGAAAAATTAGTGAAATTTTTAGACAATTTGATAAAGCCATCATTAGACATCCTAATCCTTTCAAAAATGATGAGCTTAACTGTAGGGATATAATAATAGTGTATATTGAAATAAATAAATATGTGTTGATATTAAGGTAACCTAAACAGATGGATTCAGTCTGTGTCAAAACGAAAGATTATTCTATTGCCTGGAACCAAGGTAATGGGGAAACATTTGGCTTTGAGTTATTTGTGTTATTGATGGGTAGTTGTCCAGGGTGGGGGATTGAACATGGCCATGCCATTAAAAAAATTTGACTATATAAATAGAATTTGCCATCGGGGTGTCATTACCCACTAGAAAGGGATTTTGTTTCAACCATGTATATAAAAATACTTTATTTGATGATTAAAAGTTTTAATAAAACATTTAGTAGAAGCTGGATGATATTGGGGAAAAATTATCAAATTCTCCGAATTATATCTTGGTAGAGAATCGACCCGATTTTTTCTATGTAATTAGTATTCTTAATGATTATATCAATTGTTGGTTTGCATGCAGTCTGGGATTGAAACTGGCATGACGGATTGAATATTCACATGGGTGAACATTCAACCGCAATGACATGAACAGCAAGTAATGTCTGTTGTTATACTCACTGATCCCTCATCATAGAGAAAGTTTTTTGGTAACCTACATAAGTTAACACTGTTTAAAAAAAATAGACATGAAGTATAAAATGATATCAATATACAATACACATGAAAACTTTTCATAGAATGACAGACTACATGTATGACATATACTATATAATAATGTAAAAAAGAGGTGGTATTTAATCGACCTCACTGGGTGCCATGTTAATAGAACTATTTTCTTCAATCCCTGGAACAGTTATGCAATGAACCACTGATGATCCAAACAAGAAACGATTCACCCATTGTACCATAATAACAAAGTACAGTTATAATAAAACAAGTTCAAATTAGCATGATTTGATACATGAAAAAATTACTAAAATCAGATAATTATAAAAACATACGTCACGATTAGGAATTGTCTTTCAAAAAATCTATTGAAGTCACAAATATGTCAATGGCCTATGCTTTTTTGGGCGATGTGTTGATGATCACATATCTATATTAGAAACCAACTGCAGGCACACACACAAACACACATATGCATATATTTATATATATATATATATATATATATATATATATATATATATATATATATATATATATATATATATATATACTTGTGTGTATGTGATAACAAGTTATAATGGGATGTACAGCCATTCTAACATTTCCCTGGTATTGTATACACAATTATTCACTTTTTACTATGGAATATAATAATATGGGTGTGAATATGTGCATGTGTACTTGCAGATATGCGTGATTGTGGGTGCAAGTGTGTTGAAAGGGTCTCGTCGCCAGAGCAGGAACACTCAAACATACGCTTTGCTAGGGGCAATACAAACCATCATATAAATGAGAGCATTTCATATATATATATACATACACACATATATATATATGTATGTATATATATATATATATATATATATATATATATATATATATATATATATATATATATATATATATATATATATATATATTCTTAAAGTAAGAAGACATGAACATACTGTAGTATATACACATGATCACTGCCAAAGACGACCTTTTAAAACAACCAGTTCTTTCAGCCAAAAACATTCTAAGTATTTTGTTATTTAAGAAAAAGCGAAAAAGAAAAGAGGGAAGCGTGTTCGTATTTAAATTCCGTGGGAAACGGAGCCTAAAATTATCATTTTATTGCTTTTAACTGACAGCATCATGTTTTAAATCCATGCTAAACCAAGTCTAAAATTCGTCCGATAATTACTTTGTCTATTTAAATGTGTTTCTATGCAGTTCTCGAGAAAATAGAGACGAGATTAAGCGAGGAAAAGAAAAGGGAGAAAAAGTAAATATTTTCTCGCTCCAAGCAATTTCCAATAGATTCTTGTGTACGTGCTGATCTGAATCTTGTTAAGCAAGAGATTATTTGTTCATTCCTTCTTTATCATTATTATTATTATTATTATTATTATTATTATTATTATTATTATTATCATTATTATTAGTATCATTATTATTAGTCGTAGTAGTAGTAGTATTATCATTATTATCATTATTATTATTATTATTATTAGTAGTAGTAGTAGTAGTAGTAGTAGTAGTAGCAGTAGTAGTAGTATCATTATTATTTAGATATTTGAATATGATTTAGGACAAAAGTGTACAGTACATTCTAGATTGATTGAGTAGAGACAACCTTTCTTCAATCGACATCAGAAAGGAGAACCGATGCTGGTCGTGAGGCATGAACATTAACTACATTTACAATTGTTTGCTGGGTTCATAATAGAGATTGGCTGATGCTTGACTAATCCATATACATGAAATAATCTACAAAGTATCAATCTATTTTACGTCAACGGAAAAAAAACATTGTTGTGGTGTTCTTACCTTACGCCTTTTTTTGATTATATAGACAGCGTACGTGTATGTATTTCTGCGAGAAAGAGAGAAAGGGGGGAAGGAGAGATTGGGAGAGAGGAGAAAAGAGAGAAAAATGATGGATGGATACGTCAATATTGAAATGTTTAAAGGATATGAAAATTGCAAGGATAAAATTAATTATACTCATTCTTCATATATTTCTATATTAGTATACGACTTTTTAGGCAATATTATGACGATCCCTTATTGGCCCTTGTACCTGACTCAGATAGTATTAGTAAATCCTATCTGTTTGTATAGTGAGTACGTGGTTGAATATTGTTGCTTTTTTTTTCGTACTGGAAAATCCAGGTCTCATCTCATCACAGATAAGGATGATATCTGCTATATCGAGTGAGAACTTGAAAACCAAAAACTGATTTCCTCTGGGTTCGAACACGGACTGATTACACCACAGGGGAAAATACAATTATCCCTGACTTATTTCTTCACATGAAGGTGTGTTTGCATTTTTTCAAAATTATTTTCATGGTTGTTCATCTCTAAAAGCGAAAAGCTAGTCATCCTACAGTCTGTTAGTATTGCATAACTACTCGGTCAATATTTGCCACTTACGACGCTGGACAAGGGATTTGACGGTTTATTTATTTATTTATATATTCATTTTGCTGTTTCGCTATTTAGTCCGTAGCTTGGAAGAGACAACAGATGAAATCATGCCATTCCCAAGGGCGTTAATGCTAAGTGAGCGTGGATTGTCTCAGCTGGGGTTTGAACCCAACTCGCCGATTCTATTTCCCCTAGCGTTGCATTGATATTTCCCGCTATCTCTTACGTAAATCTCTCTCGGGCTATTCCTTCAGGGCTACATTTTCTACTGGTGGTCATTTAGTTATAAGGCACCGTAAGAGTTCACTTTTATTTGTAACCACAACTGTGTTCTTGTTCGTTGATGCATCCAACACAAATGCAAAATGGTGATTTGTCTGCGACAGTTATGCCACGATTTATTCGGTTGTAAAACGTGTGAAATCTTACAACATAAAGATTTGATAATAATTTTGGTCTGTTTACGGTTGTTTCTGGGTTTAGGGAGGGGGCCTCTCTTGTGTGTGGAGTTGCACCGAACTGGCTTTTATTGTTTCAAGTTGTTCTGGCCCCTGGCTCCGAGTTTCCGCGGCCGCAAACCCGACGAGATGCCTTGCTGCTCACTTCTCACCAGATCCACCGGTGCGTCGAGATGAATCGATAAGAGCATAAAAGTTTGAACCGGCGATATAGCCTTATCAAACAATGCTGACAGAAAACGATTTTCAAAAGGATGCATTATCGCTTCTTCGATTCTATATTTGCTTCGGACACGCACTACCTATTTCCTGGAGCCTACGCCGATCGTCTCTCTCTTTCTCTCTCCCCCTCTCTCCCTCTCTCTCCCCCCTCTTCCTTTCTCTCTCTCTCTCTCTCTCTCCCCCCTCTTCCTTTCTCTCTCTCTCTCTCTCTCTCTCTCTTCGTTTTTCTCACCCTGTATAACTTCTGTACACACCACCTTGATACATGCTAGCAATCCTGCCCCTTTACACTCATTTTTCTTTTCACGTTTCATGGTCGCCCATAATTCACGCATTTCCCCCGTTAGTGCAATGTGGCTGAACAGATTAAGGGTCGGAGAAAGGACTTGACGAACCAAGTTCAAACTCTAGCTTAGACAGTTTGTGTTCACTTAACACTAAGACCTATTGATTAAATAGCAAAGATCAAATTATGTCATGCTTCATAGAGTGCTAATCACCTATGAGCCCGTTAAGTAACCCATATAATTAGGTCTGAGGTAAATTCGGTTTCACTTCTTTTCACTAGTTGATTTTCAGTCACGATTTTCAAGACAGCAACCACCATGTAAAAGAGTGAGTGATGTCCTTAATTAGATTGTTATTCTAAGAAATTTGCTATTATCTGATAGACGTATTTCATCTTTACGTACATAACACACCCGCGAAAGATTCAAACAAATTTAATTTGCACCTTTGGTTGTTGAAGAAGGGCTAATGGATTGGGGGGTATATTCAATCACAAACTAAAAAAGGTGGGGAGATTTTATCTTAAAACCAATTGTTCAAAACATGTGATGTTGTTTATCCGACGCCCTCGTTGAAGTACCTGGACCATCGTTTCAAGCAGTAAACAGTGTCAAGCCTTTTGCGATCTGGTCTGAAAGAAAGTTGATTTAGCACTCTTAGGCCACTCTCTTTGTCTCACTCTTCCCCAATCTCTCTCTTTGTCTTTCCCCTTTTGATATCATCCATAGTTTTGAACTTTTCCAATTCGGTCCAAAAGGAAGTGAATTAAGCTCTCATAGATTTCACTCACTCTATCAATTCATATTGCTGGCGCCTTTCTCTCTTTATAGATGCTATCGATTTTTAAAATTGTGTTCGCTCTTATGGACTCGGTAACGTCTGTCAATTGAAGAAAAGATTTTTTATGCGCTCAAGGGACATAACCGCTACACAACGAGTGACACGTTGGACTTCGAACGAGGTTGAAAACTGGCAAAGGGTTAAGAGAAGAAAATCGAATTTCAGAGATGGATGAATTCATTATTCCAGTGATCCATTTCTCCGCAAGTCGTTTATCCTTTTTTCATGGCTAGGATTTCTTAATGAATCGTAAAAAGATGAATAATTGAACTGAATTTTCATGTCAACAGGAATCAGTCTTCAGAGAAAAAATAACCGATATACATCATATAATATCAAAAGAGACACCGCAAAGTGAAACATAAATTACATTTCGATCCAGTTTTCGGAGAAAGCCAAGAACATTCCTAAACCTGAATTTAAAATGTATCTACTGCTATCACATGATATCAGTTCACGTTTGTAAAGCAGGAGATGTTTGGATAACGTTAGTCGGTTCCAAACAAACTATTTTCCGATCAATCTCAGGGTGCATATGATTGGTCCCACTTAGCAAGTACCACATTCTCATCCACTTTCGTTACACACCTATTAATATCCCTTTTATATTCCTGGCCCCAAAATTCAGATTCCTTTTTTTTTTTTTAACAGCTTTGACACTCACAAGCTAGATATTTGTAAAGGCCTGTCAAAAACAAACACGATAGGTGACTGACTGCTACACATATTCCATTCTCAATAATGAAGACAAATTGAGAAATTAAAAATAATGTAATTGTGCATATTTTTCCTAAATACTTTATGGAAAAAAACGTGTCCACCTATATTTACATATTCCCGTCGCTTACAGTTCACAAAATGTAAATTATTTGCATTTTTGAACAAATATTGCCTTCCACAATTTATTTCTAATATATCTGACTAAAATGTTGTCTAATACATTGAAGGAAAAATAAACAAAAAAGCAAATAAATCACATTCACCAGTCTCTTTTACTCATACAGACGGGTCTAACTCTAACCTTCACCCGAACACATTGTTTCTTCTACTTTGTCGAAATTCGTTTCATGAAAATCATCACCAAAAAATTTCATTCGATTGTCAATGTATCTTTCAATCAGACCCTGCATTAATATCGATAGGAATTCCGTCGTAATGGAAAAACATCCTCAGTATTGCCTCAAAAGTTTTAGGAATTGCAAGATCCTGCGATAAATATCAGCATGAAGATCCAAATTGCATGGCCAAATCAGACCACACAAAATATAAGTCACAGAGAATGTGTACAAATTTCTGGAATTAAGTTTATAATAATCAAAACGTGGACTATATTATTTTTTTTGTTTTATTCTCCCTCCCCCAAATGTCTAAATAAATAACAAAATAAATGTTTGCCCAAAAATCTCTTGCAACATCCTGCACAAATTCCTTTTAAGAAACCAAAAGATATGGTAGAAAAATCAACATATCTATGGGTTTTACAAATTTGGATAAAAACTTCAATCATACGATCAATTTATTCCGGAGAATACTGTCCGACCATGAATTTTTTAAGGTGTCAATTTTTCGAACGTACGATCGAATTTAGACCGAAACCTTCAGTCAACGCTTCTCATCGTAACCAAAACTAAAGTACAGTGATTTCACCTCGTGACGTCGTGTACTTTTTTGTGATTGATAACACTTGAAAGAGGTAAACCGTTAAAAGTCTCTAAAACAATCATATTCAAAAGTTCAGTTTCATAAACATGAACAAATAGACGAACATTCAAAAATTTAAGCAATGTTTTACTGAAATAAAGAAGGCAATTGATCACTGATGGAGCAACTGGTAAAAAAATATGTTGATTTTTGAATTAGAAAAAAATCACAATAATCTTTAAATTTGATAGAAAGAGGGAACTGTGTGTGCTATTGATTTTCTGTGTCTTTTGTACACAGTTCATGGTTTTACTCTTCTTTTTATCTTAGAATATCTGCAGGATTCTTACTGTTCTCTTATTTTTTCCTGTTTCTGCTCAAAAAGTATATTTTTTTTAATTTGACATCTTCTTTTCATACCTTGCCCCTTGTGTCGTGTTGAAACTTGCTGCTTCTTGGTTAGTTTATCAGATATTGGAGTCATCTTTTCATTTTAGAACCAACGTTTAGGGGGGGGGTGCAATTCAACGAGCACACCTGCCGGTGAGCATCGCGATTAGACGCAGGTGAAAAAAGTTAAAATCGGGAGTGTAGCACAACGAAGTGTCGGCAAGAGAAAAGATATTCGAATTTGAAAGGGAAAATACTTCGATAGTTCCTGTTCTCTCTTCGTCATTTATTATTTCTTTCGACAGGACTTTTTACGGGTATCATACAAGGAAGGAGAATTGCAACGCCTCCCCTCGTTGATGGAAATTTATGCCATTTCCTTCATGTTTCAAGAAAAAAAAACTTCTCATCTATTTTCCAAGACATAATAGTAAGTAAAATCCAACTAGTATCACTGAACCTTCCTCTCTCGAGTCTTGCAGCTTACTCATCAGCTCTTCATACACTCTTTTCATTATCAACAGGAAAATCATATTTTCTCTGTTTAATAGCTTACTATTTACTACTTAAAAATGACTCATCATTTTTTTCATGTTTACGTTATCAACCGATTTGCTTTTGAATATAGTGATACTACCTTGGTCAGCAAAAAAATGTCATGCGCCTTGAACGAGATATAAAATTCGTGCAAACGTTTCATTTGCCCCAGGCATAAATTAAAATTTTTGTCTCTTGTTTTATCCTAGCGACTATATTTCTCCCGTTTGGGAAACGGCCACAGGACTTTTGCATCCAATCAAAACACCGGTGATGTAGGCTCCATAGGCCTAACTTAAAATTTGTGCCTGCATTTTTATCCTGGCGACTTTTTTTTCTGTTTGGCGGGCGGCCTTAAGGGGGGCCCTCACGTTTAATGGACGCACCAGGCCTGTATGCTTTTTAAAAAGATTATTTTGCTCTGAGTAATTGATCATGTCATTCACCTTCACTGAAGAAAGACAAATGGAGAGAAGATATCTTGCAGGAGGCATCAAATTCTTGAATAAGATACACTAGGCATGCACAAATAGATAATGTTGCCTTTTCTGTCAACTAAAGATTGAACAGAGAAGTAATCTCTGAGGGTAAGAAAAAAGAGTCTTGACTCAAATGTAAAAGCGTAGATGATGATTCAAATTTCACCTGTCGTATGAGATCATTCCAGATATGTCCATTCCTTTTATATTTATTTACCTTTTCCACTGAAAAGTTTGATTTTCCTTTTTACAGATATGTATTCGATCCTTATTACCGAATATATATATATATATATATATATATATATATATATATATATATATATATATATGTGTGTGTGTGTGTGTGTCTATGTATGTGTGTGTGTCTATAATATATATATATATGTATATACATATATATATATATATGTATATTTATATATATATATATATATATATATATATATATATATATATATATTGTTGTTGTCGTTTTTATCAGAAATAAAATGAAAAGATGACGTATAGATTTTTGAAATATGCTGTACAACCTAATTAAAATTCAAATGTAAAACACATTTGAAAGCAGTAATAGTATGTTCTGTAAAAGGAAACAAAATGGAAGTTTCAATAATATGGTGATAGTTTCAGAATGTAGTTGAAGATGCAGAATGTGAGTTATCTGAAGGATAAAGAACTTGAAAGTCACGCATTGATGCCATGGAAAAAAGAGTGAATTTCTAAATCTTTGGTACACGATTCCCCCCCGAAGTATTCTCAATACTAATCAATCCACCAAAATTATTATTTAAACCATTTGGTCCTTGATTTTTCAGCCTTAATATCTGCTTTCTCTTGTGTTGTGCTAGAGCATCAAAGCTTCCTTCCAATTACTTTAGGGCATGTAACCAGCGATTATTATAGAAATTGCAATTCTTGATTCTACTGGAACGCTTGTTTAGATGTATCGCCGCCGGTGTATTTGGAAAATCTCTCCGATGTTTATAGAAACGTCACTACCACCTGGTAGATGTAAATCCCTAGTATAACGGTGCATGTTTTGCACAATCTACTGCATGAAAAGGAACATTCCAAAAGTTCTCAGTTAATGCCAGATATAATTTTTTTTGTCAAGTATAGTTACATAATTTGCATAAGAAACATCGCTTGTCAGTCTCTTGTTTGTATTTGATACTTCAACTGATGTCAGTCATTTATTAGTTGAAAAAAGACTAAAATTGATTGAGGATTTAGGGTTCAGCATTACAAAACTATACAAGGTTCTGGGAATACTGCAGCAAGTTCAGGGCAATCCTCGATTGATATAAAATGATCTCTTCGCAGGATTGGGGCAAGTCTTTTGAACTCTTGATAGAATCAAATTGGCTTCTAGGAGCAATATCATCACAAATTTTGCTTTAATGAATTGCAAAAATGAATCCGATTTAATTATGTGATTCGAATCATCTGAAAGTATATGTGTGTAGGAGTTGGTTTATAATATAATTGTGTTGTACTGGAATTTCTATGGATTCTTTTTCATTTGTGTCTAAAAAAGATATAACTTCTTCTGAATTCACAGATGAAAATTTTGCTTGTAGTTGTTCCATTTGACCGATGAATTACCATATAAAAGAAATGTTTTGAAACATTTTCGATTCGTCTCATGTATTGCATTTGGATCTCATGAAATCCAAGAGAGGATATATGGCAAGAGGGAGGAAAATCTGTGATCGTTTGATAGATGTATGGATGAGCCATATAGGTAAAAAAACAACCACGCTTTGAATATCAATCTTCTTGTTTTAATGTCAATCATCGGATTCTTATGCTTTTTGTAAGTATCCATATCCATTACACAGATGGAAATCATCTAGTGACAACAACATCAATCGGAAATATTTACGGCTATTCCATGGCTTGAGTCTTCCATCAGTGCTATTAACCTTTAGATTAATTTCTTCTATACATTTCAGACGGAGATGTTGACTACAAAATAAGAATAAAAAATGACCATTATTCCAGAACAAGAAAGCTATTTTGACTGCAATATTTATGCATAAGTATTCGCAATGGAATTAACATCTAATATGGACCCACCAACCGCGATCTTTTACCAAAACAAAATAATAAATCATTTTTAACTTGCCTAGAAAAAGTAATGCAATAATTTCCTAAACTCAGATATTTTTTTAAAACCAAGTAGTAAAAATGACATCACAAAATCAATGAAAGATACACATACTTTGTTTGTTTCAAATCACTCTCACGAAAAAGTGGGAAGGGTAATTAGAAATAGGAAAAAATAAACACAGAAAAATTGTCCTGATGTTCTCGATGTTATTTTACATGAAAGAAATATTTTTTAGATTTGATAAGGATACTAACATCACATTCACAGGGACAATAAATTCTTCCGAGGAAACGATTAACAAAACCCCAACTTACAATTTCCAAGTCGGACCCTGATCGAAAATGGAAAAAAAGTGTTTTAGAATGCGAACCTTCTGCCCCATTCAATCATATTTTAATGAAGATAAATCTGTAAACAATGTTCACCAATTTTTCAGGTGGATGAAACACGGAAAAAAAATATTTCTAGAAAAAGGCAATCAGATAGCGCCAGAAGACTCTAATCACGGAACAGGCAAACTTGATGAAGACGGATCCACCTTAGTACCCAGGGAAAGTGAGTAGGGGTAGGTCTGTCAGTCTTTCAAATTATATAGAAAAAATCTTTCACGATTTTCGATGACTGTTGATTCACAACAACCAAAAAAAAAAAAAAAAATGAATTTAACAACCTACCATTGACGGTATAAGCGAATTCTTGAGTCCCCTTCTACTGATGATTCCTTAACAATTAAACCAGCAGATAAAAGGAAGTCGTATTGTAATTATGGATATTAAAGACAACATAAAAATTTTTTAGACAAAATGTGTGAAATTTTAGGAAGTTTCTGTCGCTCTAATATATTATTTATGCTGCAAAATATGCAGAACATTAACAATTACATTAAATTCTCTATGACTAAACACCCATTTCACTTTTTTAAAGTTATCTATTAAAGCCCTCCCCAAAAAGGCACTTCTTCATTGCAACCTTGGTATATGACGTTTTTACAATTTCTTTAGAACGTCTTTGTAGATTCTATTTCAAATAAGAGGAATTGACCACAAAGAATTGAGACGAGGTGGGAAACCATATTCAAATTATTTTTCAAGTGCAGAGGATATATCAAAAATGATAATAGAGCAACTCCTCCGCATTTCCTTTTTAAAATGCATGAACTAATAAAAAAGACAAGGATATTAAATACTAAAGGTATACACTGTGTTCAAATTGCCTGAGATACGCGAATTTGGAAGCGGTTAAAATCATAAACAATTTGATCATTTGGCGGCCATAGTTTTAGACGTCCTTGAGCAATTAGATGTTGAGTTAGATACACAGTACGAGAGTCATAGTAAGATTTGATACAGTAATCTCAAGTTTGCTTCGATGTATGAATCACTGCGATAAAGTTCTTCATATGGTATTTAAACAAAAGCAAATAGTGTAAATACAAACAACACTACGTCAGCATTCTTATATTAAGTTGATAATGCATGGATACAGATTCAACAGTAAGGAAAACTTCGATAAGATATAAAGAAGTTCTTTAAATCTTTAAATAACACTTTGATATTTGGAGAAACAAATGTTTCACATCAGCAATAAGAATCATGTAAAGAGAAAGACGAATTCGAATGACAAATTCTATCAGCCTAGTAATCCCTGAGAGTTTCTAAGCTAGTTGAGACAAGGACTGTATTCTCACATGTTTGGGGACAGGATGCAAGTCTTCCATAGGAATATCTCCCCCTTTTCGCGCAGCTACCTTGTGTACAGAATTTATTTTTCTAACAGCAGGATTCAAAATACTTTTCGCTTATACAAGGAATCGAAACGACACTTTCTATGTATGAGTCAGGGGTACTAACCGTTACACTATCAAACCGGACATTCATAACCACGGAACCAAAATAAACACCTGTTATGTCCAATCAAAACTTGGGATAGTTCATTTATTTTTATTATGCTATAATTTTCTAGGTATCTTGTGTTGGCAACCACCGGATAGTTAGTAATTTCCTTTGACGTATGAGAGACGCTCAATGATTCATGAGAAAATGCTATGAATAATTTTGTCATTGAAAGAATTGATGAAACTCAGACAAATTTGCACACAATATTTACTCTTAATCAAATATGCATAAATATATACTTGAGGCATATATATATATATATATATATATATATATATATATATATATATATATATATATATATATATATAGAGAGAGAGAGAGAGAGAGAGAGAGAGAGGGAGGGAGGGGGAGACAGAGATAGACGGACAGAGACAAACAAAATCATATTGCTATATAAATACGATCTTGAATTCATGCATACATGTAAATATATATATATATATATATATATATATATATATATATATATATATATACACACACACACACACACACACACACACACACACACACTGTGTTTGTGTGTGTGTTGTGAGAAAATTGTGTATCTGTGTGTAGGAGAGAGAGAATCATAACGCGTGTGCATGTATGTATATGAGCATGTACGTGTGTGTATGTGTTGGTGTACGTTGGTTTTATTCAATAAACATCTAGAACCTTCACAATTAGATATTTATTTAATACACGGTGTTAAATTGCACTTTTTCCGCTTTTAGGGGATATCTACTACCATCTGGTTCTCATGACGCTGATCTGGTTCCTTTCACTGAACCAGTACTTGACTTTAACTGGTCTGACCCCAGGATTGAACTCACGATCACCAACACTTTTATTCACCAAGTCCTGCAGGAGAATCAAATTTTCAAGCCCGGAACTTGACTTCTGGTTACTTTTGTGGTGTTTTATACTCAAACAACGCAAACATAAAAGGAGTAATTGAATCATGTAATCACGCTGATGACGCACATTCATAATTCAAAAATATCTGTTTTCATCATGTGAAACTTTTTAGGAAATGTTGTTATCAAAAAAGTTTATTAAGCTGCTACATCTGGTGTCTAATTCAGAAACATTGTAGATTGATAGTTAACAACCTTTTGAATGAATTTAGTCCGATATTTCCTGCACACGAGTAGTGCAATCATGATAATCGTGCAAAACGGATTGGCCTATTCAAATGATTAGAATTACTTGGAGGTGTTAATGTCATAAAACACGGCACAGGTCTGCCTTTTTGCTACATAGCTGCTTAATTGGTGCATTTAATGAAATGTTATTTTTTTGAAAATGCCGCCTTAAATTAAATCATCTTATCTATAAGATCTTGCGAAGTCACGTTTCCAATTTGAAGCCCGAATATTCTCGGCGAAAAAAAAAAAGCTGAAAAATTATTTTGATTAAATTGCAAGAAAATCCAATTAATTCGAAATAGAAAGAAAAAAAAAGAAAATTTGGGAAATAATTTACACTAAATGAAAATAATGTTAAGAAGTTGAAAAAAAATCTTATATAACTTTCGAATCTAACTGCAAGCAACGTAAATTATTGTTGGACTATTTTATTGCTATAAATTGAATCTTAACTAAATCTGATCTGCATGTGGAGTGACATTGAAATTATTTTTTGTCAAACTCTCGTCGAAACCCTCAGTTAACTTGTCTTTTTACTGAAGCAATAAGAATCCTTGTCGAAATTAAGGGAGTATAGATTGAACATTCCCCCGAATGGATATGAAATCACGACCGAATGAATAGAAAGCCTGCATCTTTCTGACTGAAGTAACCATACAAGTCGTACATATGAAGGGCTTTCTTTTTATAGATATGCAGGAGCGTGTTTCATTCTAATAAATAGATGTATATTTACAAAAAATGTACGTATGTGGGTATGTATGAATTATACATTGCGTTATATTACATAGAAATTCATTTTAAATGATCATCTGTCATTGCACGGTTAAGATATCACTCAGTTTAGACAGCATGAATGAAATAAACAGTTAAAGAAAATACGGGGCTGGTGCAAGAATAGAACCTTCAACCGTTAAGGTAGCTGCTTCAACGTAGCGTTGCACTTACAATGAGCAAGATATATATATATATATATATATATATATATATATATATATATATACATATATATATATATATATATATATATACATATATATATATATATATATATATATATATATATATATATATATATATATATAGTATATGTGGTACAAATCAGTTGAGCAGTATAAAATAGTATATAATTTGCCTGATGAGCTAGTTTGTGTAGCAAATCCACTTTTTACTATATATATACATACATATATATATATATATATATATACATATATATACATATATATATATATAAATAAGTATATAAATATATATATATGAATATATACGTATATATATAATATATATATATATATATATATATATATATATATATATATATATATATATATATATATATATATACACATACATATATATATATATACATTTATATAGGATACAAAAATTGCCGTATTCATCGAGTATGTAAATCATTTCAAGAACGTAATGACAAGTTAAACTGTATGAATAATTAGCATTTCCTGGTCATCTGAATTTGAAACACCTAGTATATAATTATTTTGATACAGACCAATATGAATAAAGCGCCGATTTATAAATTAACGTATGTTATCTTGAGCTCAGTTTTTCCCCACCGACCAAAAGAAATGCTTCTTTGATTGCACTGAATCAGATGATATCAATTTCTCGAACCGAGCCAATAGATTTTTCCTCAGTCTTCTACACATTTTCAATATATTATTTTTCGAACATGTGTCCACCAATGAGAAAATAATTTACTTTGATTTTTTCTATGATATCACAAACACAAATTTTCCAGCGCAGTTGGTTTGCTCTAGAAACGCTTTATAGAAAAATTGGAGAAGTAAACTTTCACAAAAATATGAAGATTAAAAAAAGGCCTCTGTATAATATATGTTTGCAAACGAAATTGATTTGATTAGTCTTTTTCATCAGTAAACTGTATATTACTCTTCCTTTATTGATATACCATATGTGTCTATGTATAACTTATGGTTAACACAGTTATTTATAAGTTTATAATCCATTGAAATCATAGACATACTAGCCTGGTCTTTTCCACCCCATATTAGACGCAACACTGCAGAATTTAGGATAAATCAGAGTACTCCGGCCAACGCAATGCATAATTCCAGCCTTTTGCACCCTGTTGCCAAGAGTTTCCAAGCTAAAAAAATTGAAAGAACTGAAAGCCTAACATCTTTCACATCGAGCCTCATCTAATCGTCCTTGAATTAAAATACCTGTTTATCATGCGCATTGTGAAACCTACATGAATCTTTTTGAATTTTCTTCAGCATATTTTTCAAGTGCATTTACCTGCAATTTTATCGTTTCACAAATAACTATATTATATTAGTCTTTTCTTCAAAGTTTAATAGAAAATCATTTGTATGTTCGTTGGAAATAGACATCCACACATATCAGGTTTAATTTTGATTTCATATTTGAGTTTTTGTGTGTACGTTGTGAGTTCTGAAATGATATCTTAGGCTTCAAAATTAATACGCACTATGATCAAAAAAGTATACAGAGGTAGTTTTCGAGATGACAAGAAAAATTCTCATTTGATATAATGTCAAATGAATTAATCAGGTTTTTGAATTTTTCTCAAAGGATATATGAACCAGGCATTGGTTGTCATACTAATCTGAATAACTGTAATAAAAATGGAATGAGTATTCAAAAAACACAAATCAACATCAATTATAAATTCTTATCTGATGTTCATATATATATATATATATATATATATATATATATATATATATATATATATACTTAAGTGTCAGTTACCTTAGTTAATCATGAAATAAGAATTCACAAGCGAGAATGTATATATATATATATATATATATATATATATATATATATATATATATATATATATATATATATATATATATATTATTATTATTATTATTATTATTATTATTATTATTATTATTATCCACATACAGCTGTTTTGTTGCATTACAACTCTTCAGTGTGGCTATAGACAATCCATCATCCCATCGTGTACCAAAAGGTAGGATCAAAACTTTAACTTTACATATATATACGTGTGTGTGTATGTGTGTGTGCTTTTATATATGTGTGTACGTGTGTATGATACTTACAACATATAATTACGGAAGATCATTTCAAATGGAGTTTTAAAATATTATCATTTACAAACATCAGGGGTTCTGCATGGGCAAGGAAGGAAAAACACTATGACCTCTTATAAACTTCAGCTTATCTTGATTGCATATTCAAACTTCTTTTAAAGGTACATCTGTTCAGATAAAACGATTGTAAGAATATTTGTTCCATTATCACTACGAATGATGTAATTTGATTGTTGATTCCAAGAAATTTTTCCTAGGATTTTGATGAATACATTATACTTTATCTTCATTTACGTTTCCTAATTAAATACTCCCGCTGATCATCTTGAAAGGGAAGAAAACTATTATTTGTCCAACTTGAATCACTAAATGGTGCAATGAGAGTTACATTCCACCTATATGAATAAACAATTTTCTTTGTATTTCAACAGCAGTTTGTCTGTTTTTGTGTATATTAATGCGATCATGGCATGTCTCAGCAATACACCCGTGCAGTACGAAAATTCTGGCTCTGTCCTGGAAAGGTACTTTGTAGACGGATGAGTATAAATAAAGAAGCTTCGAATAAATTTTGATGTCTTATTGAGGTTCAGTGTCTTATTTAGGACTCCAACAGTAGTTAGATGAAAATCGAGCGGTTTAGATGTGTTTCCACGAGTATAATTTAATCAAAGTACAACATGATCTAATAAGAAGTTCTACTTATTTTCACTTGATAGTATTCATTGGTGAATTTTGTTATATTTTTAGAAATTCACATACATTGTCTATATCCTGATTCGATTACACTGTGCACTACTTTTCAAAGACTTGTTGTTCAGCTAAAAAGTCTTATTTTCCGATTGATTATATCTTAAATGTACTGAAAATGTCAATTATATGTTTCCAACTTTGCTTATATAACCAGAAGAATAACATTTGTAATTTTTCAATTTACATATTCAAACTGAGACAGCGAGGGTAATGTACTTAAAAGCTGTTTCTTATGTTTTGCTACAACAAGTCATATCATGTTATTTCATAATAAGCCATGTCGTATTAGGTCATGTTATGTATTGTAATCTAGTTATCATGTCATGATTCTGACATTGAACATAGTATAATCTCATATCTCCAAAAATACTCAATTTCTAATCTAATTGTGGTCACTTTTTTTCCGCATAGCTTTATATATTATTGTATGTTCCTTGAGGCTAATATACCTGAGTTTATAGGGGGAAAAGTGATTTTTTTGTACGATTGAAGGGATACAAATTTATCAGTAGTACATATGGGAATAAGTCCGTTAAAAAAAACAAAAGCAAAGATAGAATATGCGTTTCTAAACTTTTTTACACTTATAAAATAAGAAAATAAGGATCTCAAAATTTCTCTTCAGTCAAATAATTTCCGATTGATCTAAGAATCAGAAGGCACCTCACAACAGCTCATACCTCAAAAAGCTAACTCCAGCATTAGAAATACACAGGAGGATAAAGTGCACCTTAAAAATGTGCAACTGAACCTACTACTGGAAAAGTGAGCTGTATAGTCACAGCTGACGATACAACTAAACACTGGCTCTGCCAGTGGGCTTACTTCGTTGTCTTCCAAAACAGAAATTGACTAACAAACCTTACTTGATGTTTACTTCTTAGATTTTTGGGGGTGCATTCTGATATGATTGACAAGACAATTACACTATCAACAAAGCTTGATGTTAATATCACAGTAAGGTATTACACTTCTAACTTCAACCATTTTCAATGATTACCTTTCATTTTGTTAATATCGTAGATAATACGTCATATTGATATATATTGATATAGTATATATACATTTATTTATGTCCTGTTGAACATCCGTAACGTAATATTATATAATGTTGGGAAAGATATAGAGCAAATGTAGACAACATATGAACAAAATACAACTTTGGATTTAAAGCATCGATTTTAGCCTTTGCATTACAATGTTAAGAGCAACTATACCGTGAGGAATCACCCTATCGTTTGCAGTTTCAATTCCTGCAGCTGCTCCATTTTTGTAATAGTTTATTTTGTTTAAGTCGAATGATATATCCATCGGGGGATCATTCCAAATAGTGTTTCTAAGTAATAAAGGACATTAATGATATAATAAACAAACGACTTCCTAACTTTAACTGTTACGTAATGTATGTTTTCTGGATTAAAACTGTATATATTTCCTCTGCCAAATTAAGCAGGCAGCTGCGTTACGTCCAATCTCTTTTTTTTCCGACGGACTGTCAATATTATATCCCCAAAAGTCCTCAATGACTTTCGATGAAATATCCCTGAAGGTTTGGCCGATGTTTAAAGGGGAGATTATCAGATTTTAATGGAGGATCTGGGAATCATTTATCAATTTAGAGATATCTTCAATTTTCCCCGAACATTTATGCATTCATTCAGTCCACTGAAATGCCTCTCAATGAAATTGTGCACAAAGATCGGATGAGGGGACAAAAAATGCTTATAATCTGGGACAGATCAAGGAAATTATTTCTGATTGAATTTGTGAGAACCACTGGCTGAATTATCTGCTCACTGCATGCTTTTTTCTTCTGATATGTTTTTATTTGGATTATATAATAACTATATGTCTGAAGACGTCCGTAGTACGAGTCTGTTCTTCTTTAAATCAATACTGCTGGAGCTGGCGAGCTTAGAACTTCCATATCAAATAATACTTATACTTGCATTTTTATTTTTCTCTATTCAATGTGAAAAAAGGGCCAATGAATGGAAAAGCTCGGCTTTAGCCTGCCAGGAATGTTCATTATTTTCGCTGGCGGAAATATAGCAGGGATTATCATTTGCTTTAGTTGTCTTTCGGCGTCACCATTGTTGTCATCGTTGAGTTTTTTCTTTCATTGGATAACTTCGTTGCTCCTAAATATATTTCAATCAAATTTTGTATATATGCCTGCGGAAACAACAGCAACAAAAAAAAAAAAACATTATTTGGGTGAGGGGGAGTTGTAGCCGATCCAATAGTTTGTTTACATTTCATACGTTCACAATCGGAAAAATTTCTTGAATCTTGGATGAAATTGCTCAAATATGACAAAAATGAGGACAACACCCAAAGAGTTGGGAAATGATGAAATCATATCCACCCGAGTGTTTGTTTACATTTTATACGTAAATAACTACGTGTCAAATGTTGGAATATTGCATTCTGAAAGTCCATAACCAAGAATGAAAATTGGTCTATGAGTGGCTGTTTATAGAAAATATATTTCAAGGAAATCTGTTAGGTAAGAGTCAACGGTTATGATAAACCAATACCTTACCCGCTCGCTCGTTGAATTCAATCATATTCTCACAAGAATCTGTAAACTTTTGATAATGCAAACAGGATGTTTGCACGATAAGAACTCTTTCACGTATGGATATTATTTGCAAATATGTACAATATTTAGACACACACGCATTTGCATGCATATTTCGAGAAAGAGAGACAGAGAATGAGAGAAAGAAAGAGAGAAAGGGAACCGAAAGTGGATAAAAAGAATGATACAAAGGGCGGGAGAACGGGAAATGGGACCATGAAGTGAAAGAAAGCATGAGAGAGAGAGAGAGAGTGAGAGAGAGAGAGAGAGAGAGAGAGAGAGAGAGAGAGAGTTATTCAATTAGTTGTGACAGAGTCATGGTAAATGACATCTACCTTGAACAAGAAATGTCCATGGAATCTTCAAAAGTAGAAAAAATCGAACCAAGATTCACTCTACGGTGAATATCCGATCTTAGGGTAAACTCAACCTTTAAGAACAAAAAATCCCATCAGTCCTAAAAAATTGTATAATACAACCAATAATTTCTCCTGATAGTTACTTATGGAGCCAAAACATATGACCTAACCAATAGACTGACCCACAAAATGAGAATTATGCAACCATAAGATGAACAGCAAATTGAGAGACTACTAGACTGCAGAGTCTTTATGTTGCTTGATAAAGGAGTTTCAGTTGATTGTATATATGTTGTATAACATTGACGCACACAGGGTCTACACCCTATTGAGTGATAGTTTTCATGACCATTGGAATTTCTACAGAGTCGAATGCTTTCTTGAAGTCTATAAATACCACAACAAGATGAATTTTGTATTCTACTGCTTTCTCTTTCAGCTGATTTATTGAATGAAAATGAACAATGGTCGAGTAGTTTTTTCTAAATACAGTCTGTTTCTATTGCTTGTTTTTATATAGTAATCTAGTTATCCAGTTAGTAACGATCATTGGGAACTGTTTATAGATGCAGTTTAGTATGCTTTTAGGCCTAGTTGTTGGGGTTTTCCTTTTTTATGTAGAAGCATTATGATAGCTGTGATCCAGTCTTCTGGGACTCTACTCTGTTCTAGTCATAAGTTGAATAGATGATCTGTTTTTTTTTGTAGACAATCTTACCACTTTTGGGGGGTTTATCGATGGTGATCGTATCTGGTCAGGGGGAGGGGTCCCTTTTTTTTGTTTATTTAATAGTTTTACCTCCCATGGTGCAACTTCTTGGAAGTCATCGTACTGATTATCATCGATTTGCATATCCTAGTTGTGAAGAATATTCGTAAATGGAAAGAAAAACCCGTTGAATTTGTTGACTTTGTATTTTATACCATATGAATAATATCCAGCCTGTTTTGTAAAATGCAAAGATGCGTAGTCGGATTTCTGAGTTGTCTATCCATAGTTCTATTCTGCGATATCATAGGTAGGTGAGGTGACGCATAAATCAAGCACTTGATAAGATAGCAGTGTATAGGAAGGGCTTGGAAAAAATCGAAAAATACTGCATTGATCTTTTTTATTAACAAACTGATGATAAACTAATTTGGAAAAAAAAATATATATATATATGTTGGAAAAAATATATGTCCTTTGATTTTAGGTTTGATTTTGGTGTTGGCCCCGGTCGCCCGGTCGGATATTGGAATATTTCCCCGCTGTCGAGGACAACATCACCGAATTGCACTTTTTGATAGCCTGAGGCAGAGCAAATATCTGTGTGTGTCAGTGCATCGTAGCTGATTCTTCGGATCTTCAGTCACCAAGGCTACCTTTGATATTTCCTAACGACACTCTCTGTCTCGCCCTCTCTTGCCCTTCCTCCCAGTCCCTCTCTCTCACTTTTGCACTGATTATATATATATATATATATATATATATATATATATATATATATATATATATATATATATATATATATATATATATACATATGTATATATATATATATATATATATATATATATATATATATATATATATATATCATAACAGCAGTCTATATTAGTAGAGACTGATATTTTTTAACCTGTGCACCGAAACAGATAATCAAATATCAATACGATGTGTGATCATATTTTATACTGACTATTAGGAAGATAAAATATTCAATAAAGGATTGCCGTCTTATAATGAATGAGAAAAGTCCAGGAAGCTCAGTCATCCTGCCTTCAAATCAAACCTGATCATATTTTTTGTATATTCAGAAAGTATTCTTGTTAAATCATACTACCATAACCATAACATCATTTCATATATTTGAATAAACCATTAACTCCATATATTAAGGTATAACAACATCTATTTCGCATGAACATATTTATTTTTCACCATAACCAAACCTTTCCAATGCACTTGCCCATGAATCATATCATTAAAATGAAGTTTTTATTTTATCTTTATTAAACAACAGTTTTTTTCTGCTCAGCGTAATGTACATTGATAAACTTAGTGAACTTGAAAGTCTTGTGCATTATCAAGTCATTGATTTGAGATTATCGGTTGAATATCTTCTGACAAGCCAAAAAATATACAGTATGTTTCTTTTTGATACGAGGATAAAAAAAAATTGTAACAAATTCTTTCTTTTGAGTCCCTTGTGTGAATATCAACACGATTTGTTTGTGTAGTTATATATATATATATATATATATATATATATATATATATATATATAAACAACCAAATCGTGTTGATATTCACACACACACACACACATATATATATATATATATATATATATATATATATATATATATATATATATATATATATATATATATATATATATATATATATCAACAATAGTCAGCACTTTCGTTGTATTATAACTCTTCAGTGTGGCTATGGACTATCAAGTATCCCTTCCAATACCGTTGAGTAGGGTGGGGACCTTCCTTTCAGACCTAGATTCAGATGCTCTATCCCTGTTCTACGCAGAACTGGACAGTCAGTGAGACCGAATTAAGTTAAAGGTATCCTTACAAATAATTTCCTATCAGCATGCTCCATTCCAAAGTTGGAACGGCATTTGCATGGTAGCTTACAGTAGAAGAAAGACTCACCTAAGTATGGTCAACCCTACAGACGGGAGCTTAATCGTGTCATCTACCAATACCACTCATATGGATCCAGTTAAATTAGGAAAGGCACGGAGAGAAGTTGAATTTCAGTGTTAGAACAGGATTTGGCAATATAACCGAAAACAAAATCGATACTGATAAGAACAAAAACATTCTGGTGTTCCCACATATTCACGACGAATACAGAAAAATCAATGTTTATCCATTATTTTAATGTGTCGATAGGGAAAAAAATTACATATGAAATCAATCATAGTACTGCAGGTGAGATGTGAAGTCGGATATCCTTCATGTTGTCAAGAACAAACAATCCTTACCTCATTATAAGGGATGCAACGATTTTAAGGGTAGATGTGGCTTCAATGCTACTTTGATTGAAATCAGTTCTTACAAATCCATCAGAACCCCACCAACACATGGGATCGCACGGCTGGGTACGACATAGCAATTCCTACAGTCCACATGATACTAGATATACAATCCTCCTTGCTCGTTCATTCGTTTCAAAAGCCTCAGCTGCACCATTGGCTTTTGATCGGAGTGATGTGCTTCAAAGGCGGTTGCCTAAACATACACATGTTTTTTTTGTTTTTTTTTTCTACGAGGTTAGCTTTTTCAAAAGGCCCTGCCACATCATTTGTTTGGGTTGGTGTGATATGCTCCAAGGGTGCTTATCGAAAAGCTCGAAAAACGTCTCTAAGAAAACTTATTACACATTGGCACCTGAAATGTTGGAATAGATATTTTAAAAATGGAATTAAAAACATCCGATTGTATATTATTAGTATTAACAAAATGAGAAGTCTGTGAAAAAATAACTAATTTGACTGAAGCGCAAACCTTTTTCTAACTCTAAAGAAAACGAAAAAGAAAATAAGGGTGGAATTTGCTTACCATTTCAGGAAACTCAGGAAATGTTATGGAATCGCTGTAGAGCTCTCAAAGCAATACAAAATCAACATTATTCAAGTGTACACTCTCACTTCAAAATTATTAAGGCTTGACTTCAACTTCATACTCGAAACCACTCCAGAAAACTTTTGCATAATTATTGGAGACTCCAATGTATAGGTCGGACACATCAAACAGAATCATGAACACCTTTCTAAAGGAGGAACCGATTAAGAAGATAAACTCAAATGTGCCCCAACTACGAAACTATGAACTGAATTGACTATATCGTACTTGTCAAGAGCGACAAAGTCAAAGATAAACAGATCCTAAATCAAGTCTTCATTGGAAATATTTCACTGAACGACGAAGCATTAATAGCATTTAGATTTTAGCCACCCATATATTTAATCTAAAGAGCTAACAATTCGTCGTAGAAAATGAAATCCAAACAGCAAATTTGGAATGAATAGCCGAATGCAACAAATAATTTAAGAAAAAAAAAAATTCCTCCAAACGAGTGACACAAAATAATGGACGGATTATACAAGTCACTAGTAAACAGTTCGATACGAGAAGATAATATCATCATTGACTAAATCGACAAGTTGCTAAAATGATATCAAGATTAGAACACTGCAAATGTAATTATATTTTTTGAGAAGTGGAACCGGAAAGATTTAAATAACTACTAGTCAATAAGCATACTTAAGTGCATCAGTAGAAATTGAGCAAAAATTATCACCGGACTAATCGAGATAACACGAGATGAATACTAACCAGACGTGCAGGCTGGCTCTAGAAATAAGGATACTCAACCATTGAGGTTCTCCCTTTAGTAAATAAACTAAGAGTGGAAGCTGTACAGTATGAATTACCAGGTGCTTTGGGAACTATTTGCTTCAATATGTCTTCCCGACACAGTAGGAATCCCTGAACTGTACGGGAAAGTTGTGTATGTATTATCATCTTCTTAAGATCATCTTTTTAACTTGTTTAGTTAAGTTCTGCATAATGTCATTAATGTAGAGCAGTCACAGATCATCAAAGCAGGAATAAAAAGGATTGCAATTGCAATGTGGGTTTTCGAATCGTAGGTCTGCAAACACATGGTTATGAGTTGCATTGGTTTATGATAGTCTACGTTGAATGGATTTGAAGAGAAGAAAAATCATGTTTCCTTCCGAGGAATAAGACTGTCTGCTTTTCTTGTTTGTTTTACAGACCTTACATTTATTTTCTTTCATACAATCCACCCTAATACAACTCTGACACACACACACACACACACACACACACACACACACACACACACACACACACACACATACACACACACACACACATATATATGTATATATATATATATATATATATATATATATATGGAGAGAGAGAGAGAGAGAGAGAGAGATAGACATATATAGACAAATATATATAAAGAGAGAGAGAGAGAAAAAGACGGAAAAGAAAGGGAAAAAGAGAATGAGACGTAGGGATGTGTGTCAGTGTGTTTACCTGAGCGGGCAGGTTCACAGAAAGTGCATGTGTGTGCATGTGTCCATTTGGAAAAAATATTGATGTATGATTATGCAAAAAAATCGTTTAAATGTAAAAATTAATTTTTGCATGAATTATCAATTAGATCAAAATGACATTTCCGAAGGCATTTGATTTTTTGACGATGAAAAACGTACTTTGTGAGATAATTTGCCGAGGGTCTGAATGCAGGAATTGATATCCGCTTAAATACATTGGCTATTCTCATTTTCCAGCCATCACTCTCTCAGTTTCCATCACCATATCTCATATTTTCCCTCTCCCTGAATATATATATATATATATATATATATATATATATATATATATATATATATATATATATATATATATATAAGAGAGAGAGAGAGGGAGAGTGAGAAGGGGAGAGATAAAAAGAGAGAAGGTGAAACAATGTTGGGTGCATATCATACGTTCAATTTTTCTCTCATCCCAATCAATTCTTTGGATACATCCTTGTGATCATAAACAAGATATAAGCATAAAACTTATCTTTTGAAAACTTCGTTTATTTCAAGCCCAGGGACTGCATTTAGCAAAACTTGGAGTTCGTTATTCTTTTAATGTCTAAAATTAAAATAAGCTATTTATTTTTTTTTTTCCTTTTTGTGTGCTTATTGACAAATATTATTCATATTTTCCCATTTCCAGTTCTCCAACTAATTTGTGTAACACCGAAAGTCGCTATTAAGTAAAAGTCACTCCGGAAAAGTCATTTAAAAAAAACGAAAACAATACGATTCTTTGTTTCCAGGCTACAAACATTTCTTCCTCTCTGTAATGGAATATATATATATACATATATATATATATATATATATATATATATATATATATATATATATATATATATATATATATATATATATATATATATATATATATATATACAGCTCATTAACTTTTGACTCCTGCTACATTTGGAATTTTACGTATATATGGAAATATTCGTAAAGGTAATGGAGTTTTTCAATCTTACTCCATCATTATAATTCGCAAAATGATTGTTTTCGTGCTCAACTCTATTGTCATGTTATTTTTAGACTTTTTTCTCCTAATGAGAAATTGTAACTATTCTTATCAACATTTCGAAATAATAAATCATTTTTTCAGGATTCTATTTTTTCAATCGAATTTTGCATAAAACTAATCAAATATTCTAACACAACGAACAAATAAAAACATAGCTATCTTCAGATTCATATGCTTTGCTTATTTAATGTGGCCATTGAGTTAGAAATGCCACTGAAAAAGTCAATTGAAAACAAAATACTACCTAAGAAAACCATGAAAGTTGAATGGCAACTGAAGGTGCGTACAGGAGATGAGATGAAAGACTACTCAAGGTAGCTAAATAAGACAATGGTTGCAGGGGTTCCCAGGGAGCCAATAAACTACTGAAGACGGATAGAGAAGAAAAATGATGACGGTATAGCCGGTGGTTAAGAAAAAAACTACTTAAGCTGGCTTGGGATGGCGAATGGTGCCTTATCGTGGCCAGGGGATCTAAAAGATGATTGAAGATGGATACATAAGATTATCACTGCCTCAGGATAGCTATGTAGACGCAATACTACGTTAAAAAGGCTTTAGAAGATGAATGGTTACTTGTGGTGTCTAAGGAAAACAGAAGACCACTTACAAAGTCTAGAAAAGACGAACGTAGACTTGAAGTTGTCATGACATAGCGAATGAGAATACTATTTTAGGTGATCATTATGACCGTAGTACTGAAGACCAAGAAAGGCAGAAGGCAACTTGATATGGTCAGCAAAGCAAGAAAATTGAAGGTGGTCATTCGTGCTATCAATATATTTCTGCTAAATACCTTTCAAGAATGTTAACGCCCCTACCATTTTCAAGAATTATTTCTTTGGGTTATATTGCGTATTTTGAATTATTTTCTTTTTGTTTCTTCTGGATTATTTCATCTTTTTTGGTTGCTTCAATTTTTTTTTTGATTTGGTTGGTTTAAGTCTCTGCATTTTTCTTGTTTTTCCTGATAATTTACAGATGGTTTATTTGTACTTTTGGTTGAACAATTGGCAGATCATATTCGAAAGCTGAGAGCTTATATAAGAAGTCCTTTTGAAACCTAAAGACTATTTGAAATGGATGGGCAAGGAAGCCAAATGACTCTTCAAGTTAGCCATGGAGGACGAAATCCCATTCAGAAGAAGCTAAAACACTATTCAACGTGGAAAGAGGAGAAGAAAATCCATGTGACGTGATAGGAAAACCGAACATCTACTTAAGAAGGCCAAGAAAACTGAACGACCACCTAAGATGTCCAAGGAAACCAAAAGCCTATTTCAGGAAGACGGGAATAGCAGTAATTACTTAAGGAGACCAAGGAAGATTAAAGCTTGTTTAAGCCCCCTCAAGGAAGCCTTAAGACTTCTTTCTGTAACCAGTGAAGCCTAGTAACTACTTAAGGTGGCCAAAGAAGCTTTAAGCCTATTTGGGAATTCTGTACAAAAACAAAAGGAGTTCACCTGGTACAGTTGAAAAGTTAAATAAACAATACGATTTATATGAAAGACAAGGCGTTGTATATGTGTATATTTTCCATGTGAACACAGTAATGTATTCTCAGACTGTAAAAAAACACTGTAAATATTCCATTTCTTATGCAAAACATACGTGTTCATTTGCATTGATACAAGGATATTCATTGAACTAACTATTATTAGGAACTGCCGAGCCAAACCGTCGTAATAGATTTGTTAGGTTCTAAAGTTGGACCTGTTTGCCGGCATGAAGTGTATATATCACGCGTACAGGCCAAACAAAAGCTGAGTTTTCAAAACTGTTCTTTCATCTAGTCATTTTTTTTCCCCCAAATCCTCACCCCTACTAAATCAGGGTTCGTTTTGCAATATAGGTTTCTGTCAAATTAATCCAATAGTTTATGCCAAGCGGCATCAACGTTTTTTTTATAAATCTGACTTATTTCTGTGTTCACTGCCTAGCAAAGGGCCAACATTACTAACTTGTTGATCAACAATTTTTTTTAATATTCAATTGATAACCTCTAACCCAGCAGACTGTCAAAAGAGAACAATCATGTCGTCTTTCCTTTTGAGTGTCTAACCAGTTGACATCTGCGGGAAAAAAACTCACGGATATCTTCAGATTTCAATTAAAAAGATTTTGAAAAAATTGTGATTTCCCATATTCTCAATTGTTCGGTGAAAACGATCTCCATCAGCAAAAATTTCAACCCTGAATGCAAGAGTCCAGTGTTACAGACGGGAAGTCAAAAAATCGTATGGGTCCTTAAATGATTACGAGAATAGAGCCTGTCACACGGTGTTGATCTAATACTGGTAAATACTTTCACATTTCAGATGATATAAAGTTTTGACTTTTTGACTGTCCCATGAAAGCTCAGAAAATTTTAAGTAAGAGAAATTGACTCAGCATCCACATCCAGCAAAAGGTAAGAAATCTTTTCTTTTCTTTTGTTTTTTTTTTCTTTAATTCAGTTGAGTGTTGAATACTCTCAATGATCTTCGTCAAATCCCAAATAAATGAATAACCTCCAACAGAAATGATAAAGGCATAATCAAAGCAATTTTTGGGGATGTAATTTTGCATGTATAAAGATTTATTAAAACTCATGGAAAACCTTATTTCAGTGTGGAAATAAACTACTTATTTTACAATTAATTCATACCAATTCTGGCGGACAGAATTCAAATTAGAATTTTCAATAAATACTTATAATAATGGACCAAGATTATTTCTCTCAGATTCGGTGAATATCTCAGCAGCTTTTATTGTTTTTCTTCCAACCTACTTGATATGGACATCAAATGAAAATTATTATGTTATTAGAAAATATTTTATGGTTAAGTATGCCGATTATGTGCACTTGATCTGGTTTACACACTTAGTATGAACAAAAAACAGCCTTACATATTCTATGCTTAAAAACAGACAGATTGAAATATCATTCGGGAAGGTTAACGTTTTCAAGTTGATAACATTATATGTTCGAAGGCTCTCATAATAAAATGTACAACTAAGGAAATTGAAAATAAAAATGATGATTTG